>CM062820.1:1679445789-1680645789 GCA_031772625.1 Pinus tabuliformis
TATTATTATTAATATTAATTAGAGGTAAAAATTTCATCTTGTTTACAAAGTATTATTATTATTATATTCTTGCTTACTGTGTATTAATAATTTTAATCAGCTATTAATAATAATCTTACTATTAATGTTAATATTATTAAGTATAATCATTAAAGTTAGGTACAATAAAATGTTTGTAAATATGTTAAAGCTTAATAATAATACTTAAAGCTTATATATTATTAGAGTATTTTTTTTGTAAGTCAAAGTCTGTTCATTACTCAAAAGCTATGTATAGAGATGTCAAAATGTATGTGGTCTCACCTTGACTGGGTTTGTTGACCAAAGCTATTACCATGCTACAGACAAAAAAAATACCCAACTGAGGAGTCCACAACCTTATTGGCCTTACACACAAAAACCCAAAAAGAACTAACAAGACACCAAATACCATAATCAGTCATCAGAAGTGATAGAAGTAGGATTGACAAATTCAAGCTTATGTGATCCATATTTTGATTATTTGAAAACATTTTTGGAAGAAATCACATTGGTAGATTTATGCCGACTCGTTTCGAACCAACTGATGTGGTTCATCATTAGGACAAGATGAAAAATCAGATCATAGTGGCAAGTTAAATAAGGAGTTGGGACCTTGTAAGAGCTGTCGGCAAGTTAAATAGGGAGTCGAGACCTTGTAAGAGCTATAGGGAAAAAGACTATTTTTGACTGGATAGGAAAATGGGACAAATTATTATTATTTATTATTAATTAATAATAAATTAATAAATCAAATATAGTATATAATTATAAATAACCAACATGACCCCAATATATAAAAATAATATGTCAAACACTATTATTCAAATAAAACAATAATTAAATCAAATAAATTAAATGTAATAGAAATAATATTAAATTATTTAAGTCAAATAAAATAAAAAGTAATAGAAATAATATTAAATATATAAATATATTATTTAGTAATAGAAATAATATTAAATATATAAATATATTATTTAGTTATAAAAAAAGGGTTAATTATCTTTGTTTAATTAAATTAAATTTTAATATTTTAATCATTAAAAAATGAATAATTATAAATTAAATTTGAATGTATTTTGATTTTAATTATTTATTGTTTTATTATTACATCGATGTAGTTATCTGGGTTATAAAAGTAATTTACTTAATTAAATTATATATATATATATATATATATTAGATATATATATAATTTAAATGTTTTTTTTTTTTTTTTTTTCATCGATTGTAGTTAAAAAAAAGGACAAATAAACAAACCTTAGGGGGAGAAAAACTGAAAAGAGGAAAAAGAGATAAAAAAGGGAAGGGACTAAGAGGAAAGGGTTGGAATCCAGTAGCTGCGGGTTTTCCAACCGTCGTCCCTTTTAAGACGATGGGGCCTCCTCTCAATTTCAATGGCTTCCCTAAATTTCCGGTGATGAAAGTGAGAAATATTTGCAATGACCCTAGCCTCTTCAATGCATATATGATGCTTGGTCTTCTCAGCATGCTCTGCTAAGGGCGAAGAGCAGGTCCTCCCATGCTTAATATTGACAGCGTATTCTTTAATCCTTTGATTAATAGAATGACCTGTTTCACCAATGTATGATGTTCCACAAGAGCATGGGATGACATAAACACCTTTCATATCCTTGGGGTCCACAGGGTAAAAGACGAGAATTTCTTACACCTCTCTAAGGTAGCTCCTAAGAAATTTTGGAGGCGGATTCTGACTAGGAAAACTAAAGATAATAATAAAATTGCTTTACACGATTGGAATTCCTATCTTAAAAAGCTCTACGAATCTCCAAATTTCATGGATAACTTTGAAACCCTGCCCACAACGAAAGAAGTTTTCTCTCTAGAAGACATTGATTTTGGGGTTAAACGCTTGGCTAATGGGAAAGCTAAGGACATTGAAGGTTACCAGGCGAAAATCTTAAAAATTGGAGGCCCTATCCTCATCCCCCACATCCACAAGCTTTTCAATCAAGCAGTCAAGCAAGGGTTCCCTAAGCTATGGACTGAGAGTCTCATTATCCCTATTTTTAAAAATGGGGATACAAATAACCCATCTAATTATCGGACAATTATGATCAGCCTTCTCTTAGCTAAGATATATGGTAGTATTTTGGAAAATAAGTTGAGCATATGGCTTGAAAGTGAAGGTAAGCGGGCTAAAGGCCAAGCGGGTTTTAGAAGGCATCACTCAACAACAAAGCACCTCGTTACGCTTAGGATCATTGTGGAGGAATGCCGTAATGATAAATCCAATCTCTTTTGTTGCTTTGTGGACTTTAGAAAGGCTTTCAATACAGTTCCTAGAAGCAACCTTTGGAATAGATTAGAAGAGCTAAAGGTCGTTTCGAGTTGAGAGCTGTCGCTATTAGGTTATACGAGAATGTAATTTCCAAGCTAAAGAGCAATGAGGGGTGGTCGAAAGATATTAAGTGTAATATCAGACTTAAACAAGGTTGCCCCCTCTCCCCTACCCTATTTGGCATTTACATTGACAAGCTCGAAGGTTATTTAGAGGAAGAAAGATGTGTTGGCACGATCTTAGCTGGGATAGTCGTCATCCTTCTTCTCTATGCTGACGATATTGTTCTCCTCGCAAGGTGTCCATCTGATCTTGATAAGCAACTTAGGCTTCTTAAGGATTTCTGCTCTACCATGGGTATGACTGTTAACATTGACAAAACAAAAGTTATGATTATCAAATCCAAGAAGGACACCTACGCTAATTTTATGTATGACAATAATAACTTGGAGGAAGTGTATTCTTACAAGTACCTAGGAATTGATATTCATCACAAGCTTAACTAGAACTATAGCATTGAGAAAAGGATTAATGGGGGGTGGAAAGCTTACTTTGGTCTTGAAAATAATTGTAAAATGACAAACCTCATAATGTGGGATAAAAAGTTCCTCTTTGAAACTTTAGCCACTCCTGTTATCTTATATGGATGTGAGGTTTGGGGTTGCAGCATCTCTAGAGAATCCTGGAGAAAGATTGAGCAAATCCAGAAGCGCTTTATAACGTATAACCTGAAAATTAAAAGCAATACACCCTACCCTATTCTCCTTATAGAAGTAGGTCTTTCCCCTATCAAGAGCCTAGCTATGACTAGGCTTCTGTTGTACAAGCACAAGCTCAATAACATAGGAGATCATAGACTTCCTAAGCTAGCTTTAAATTCCATCCAAAACCACCTAAGGCTCAAACGGGGGTGGTATAAAGACACGAGAGCCTGGTTAAACCATTCGGAGATTAACGAGAGTGATGCATTGCAAAACATTAATAACATTAAAAATATTGTTACTTCTAAGTTCAAAGAAAAATGGTGGTGTGAGAAAGATTTAGCAACTAAAAGAAAATTAAGTTATCATAAGAAGGTCATCAACCCCACCCTAGAAGATCAAAATTATCTCTTTGTTTTAGCTAGCTCAAAGAAGAAAATTAATATAGCAAAGATTAGAACAAATTCTCATGAGCTCCATAGTGAAACAGGTCGTTGGGCAGTTCCTAAAACACCATGGATGGAAAGGATCTGCCATCACTGTGAGAATATGAACATTGAGGATGAAAACCACTTCCTCTTAGAGTGCCCCGCGTACACCACATTAGGTTTCATAATCTTTGTCGCAATACTAACCTTCCTAGCCTTTTATGATGTCAAAATTATAGTGAGCTTGGGAGGCTTCTCTCCAAGCTTTTTGAGCATAGGAATAAAATCTTAAATCAAACTAAATAATTTGTTTCTTTAAGTCCGATAGACCAAAGTTTGGTCTCAGTGGACATTAACCACCACCACCACCACATCATCATCATCATCGCTAATTATTATTAATAATAAATAGCATTAATAATAATAACTATAATAATAAAGAATCAATAATAATATAATAATACTAATGATTAATAATGATAAATAATCGGTAATAAAAGTAATTATTTTAAAATGATTATAATAATAATTTATTAACACTATAATTAATTATTAATATAAATTAATAATTATTATCAATTATAATAATAATAATAACATGTTTATTATAATTGTTATTTTTAATATTATTATTATTATATATTTATCTTTTTTTTGGTAGTTAAGAACCCACGAGGGATTTGAACCAGTCACCTATAGCAAGGAGTGCCTTAACAGTGTCACCTATAGCAAGGAGTGCCTTAACAGTGCACCCATTCACCGCCAATCCAAATAATAATAATATAATAAAACTAATTATTATTAATAATAAATAATATTCATAATAATAGCTACAATAATAAAGAATCAACAATAATATAATAAAACTAATTATTAAAAATAATAAATAATATTAATAATAATAAATAATCAATAATAAAAGTAATTATTTTAAAATGATTATAATAATAATTTATTACATTATAATTAATTATTAATATAAATCAATAATTATTATTAATTACGATAATAATAACATGTTTATTATAATAGTTATTTTTAATGTTATATTATTATTATTATTATAGATTTATTAATAATAGTATTAATTTTATGATTAATATTATATTTATATTATTAATGGTTGTGAGCTTTTTATTTTAAGGATGCTTAGTCTTGGCTCAACTTTTGGGGATCATCATGGGAAGCAACGACAATATCAAAGATACTATTACCTCCAATTTTAAGGATAAGAAGTGGGATGCTAAAGAGATGGAGGGTAAAAAGAAGCTAAGGTACTATAAGGAGGTGATCAACCCCACCCTCGATAACCATAATTATCTCTCTATATTGACTAGCACTAAGAAGAAAATGAACATCGCTAGGATTAGAACTAACTCTCATGAGCTTCGGAGTGAGACCAGACAGTGGTCTACCCCCAAGACTCCCTGGGATGATAGAATTTGTTAGATTTGTGATACTAAGAAGGTGGAAGATGAAAATCACTTCCTTTTAGATTGCCCGACTCTTGCCCACATCTGCCCTCAATTCTCTATCATCAACCACACCTCCAATCTTCTTGACTTATTAATCTAGCCCAACTATAGCGATCTTGGAATGCTTCTTTCCTCGCTGTCTGATCACAGAAACAAGGTTTTGAAGAACGACAATTAGACTGCCTTTTCTTGAGGTCCGATAGACCACATTGGTATTAGTGGGTCACGTTAATCATCATCATCATCATCATCATCATTAATGTGGTTGGGTTTATAATAGTAATGGTTCTTGGGGTTTAGTAACCCCTTGGGTTTAAAATATTAATAATCATGTGGGTTTATCAATCCTAAGGTTTAAAATATCAATCCCTTGGGTTTAAGTTATTAATTTGTGGGTTTATAAATCCCTTGTGTCTTTAATATTGATATCTTATGTTTGTTAATCGCTTATGTTTATACTATTTATTCCTTGGGTTTACTGATTCGTTGGATTTATAATATTAAACCCTTGGGTTTATTAGTCTCATTGGGTTTATAATATTAATAATTATTTGGGTTTATAATTAATCCCTCGAGTTTATTATTCCCTTGAATTTAAAATATTAATTCCCAGGGTTTATTAAATTGTTGGGTTTTTAATATTTATCCCTTGGGTTTACTAATTAGTTGGCTTTATAATGTTCGCCAGTAGGTCACCATCCCTCATCCCGTGACTGGACGACCCCTCTCCCGCCTCATCTCCCTTCAACTCCCACCTATATTATTCCCCCTTCCTTCATTCTCCAGTGCTATCTCCCTCCGATGCTTGGCTCCCAAGCGCACTTGTTCTCAAGTGGTTCCCTGCGGACAGTATTGCCTCTGTTCCAGAAATAATCTCTGCCCTCTAAGCATAGTTTCGAACCTCTAGCCAGGTCTCCTTTTATCTTCCCATTTGAATGCCTTTTGCGCCTACAGGCGGTTTCAGACCCTCATAAATTCCGCTGAGTGTTTTGCTACCTCCATCCTCTTTGTCCCCTGCGCTGTGAGCTTTATCCCTTCTTTCGTTTGCATCTGCTTCTCATCCCAATCACCCTCAACAACAACTATGGCACGCAACGAAGACTGTTTGCATTGTGCAGACTTGCAAGCCGAATTAGAGGAAGTTAGGGCCCAGCAGTGCATCCTGGAGAATCAGCAAAGGATCTTGGAGACAAGGCTTGAAGATCAGAACCGCATCCTGAACGAGAAATACCGGGCTGAAATAGATCTTTTCCTGCATAGGGTTGCCTCTCTTCATGATCAGTTTAGTCACTTATCAAATCGATGCAGCCATGCGGAAGAATCGATTTCAATCCTGCAGTATATGATGGACAAGCGAAATAAAGCAGCCCCCAGTTCCTCAAGTGCCAAACAGGATGAAGTGGATCCAAATCCGGAGGAATCCACCGCAAGGCAAATTAGTCATATTGAAATAGATTAAAATGTTATGCAAATGTCAATTTTGGTTGTCTCAATATGTAAGAATTTACAGTAGCTCAGGTAATTTTAGAATTAGAACAAGCAGAAAAATGATCAAGGAGAGATCTCTATTTTGTAACTCTCCTAATCCAAGCTGCCATCGATATCTAATGTATTTCAGGGAGAGATCTTTATTTTGTAACTCTCCCAATCCAAGTTGCCATCGATATCTAATGTATTTCAGGAGCTCTGACTCCTCTCCTTTTTTCAACCACTAATACAGCAACCGACTTTGTTAAAAAAATAAAAAATTAGTTGGCTTTATAATATTAATAATCCCATGGGTTTAAAATGTTAATGGTCACGGTTTATTAATCTGATGAGTTTTTAATATTGATTCATTGAGTTTGTTGATGTTTTAGGTTTATAATATTTATCCCTTGAGTTATAATATTAAATTGGGTTTATTAGTCGCTTCGGTTCATAATATTAATAATTCTTTTTATAATTTAATCCCTTTGGTTTATTAATCCCTTGTGTATTAAATATTGGTCCCAAGACCTTGGAATCAATATTCAAAACACAAGGGATTAATAAACGCTAGAGTTTAATATATCATGGTTTAAACCCTAAGGTTTATATTATATTATTAAACTATATATATATATCTATCTATATATAGTCTAACTTATTGACTTTTCACTTGAATTCACCAAAATCTGACAATACAATTTCAAGATTTTTTGTTGTTTAAAATACATTTTTGAATGCATAAATGGATTCAACACCCTAAAAAACCCCTTGGGCACTCATGCATATTAAACAATTTAAACTCAGGGTTTTAATTTTTTTTTGATTAAAACTAATTCAGATTTATTTATAAGTTAGAATAGATATATATATATCTATATATATATATATATATATATATATATATATATTTCCAAGCAATAATATAATATATTTTAGTTTAATATATAGTCTATATATAGTTGATATTATTAATATACTCTAAGTAAATATATGAAATATATTGACCATTATATGTATATGAAATATATATATATATATATATATATATATATATGTTCGGCTAATATATGTATATGCAAGAGATGTCGTGCATAATGTTACTTTTAAAAACATTTTTAAATACTTAAATTTTCACTTTTATTTTAATAGTATGCTAGAAATGTGTAACATAAAGTAATATAATGTTAACATTTTGACTAGGTCAAAATAGAATTAAAATATGGTAGAGATATGTGAATGACTCATGGTATTGACCCATGGTTTGAAAAATCCATGGTATTGACTCATGAAATTCTTTTCGAATATAATCTATTTAAGGTGGGATTAAACTAGCCTAGATTCATATTAGTTTGATGTTATATTTAGATACATAATTAGTTGTAGAAAATGATGGCGTTGAATCCATGTAGCCTATAAAGTTTAAATTTTTTATGTAAAGTTAAAACTAAACAAACTCAAGTATAAAATTAGTAGCAGGGAGGGGAAATATTGAGTAGAATGTAATATTTAAAATGGGGTGTGAAGTGAAATATTAGGTAAAATTTAATAATATTACATTTTAATTGGTATTTCCTCCCAACCCTGGCCACTATTTATTAGGTGGGTGTGGTTATAAATATTGGGTAACATATAATATTGTACTATTATATTTTATGTAACACGTATAGATGTAATATAAAAAATATAATGTAAGTAAACATTTGCAATGTTCGCTCAATTATAATCAATATATTTGTAATAATTAATATAGATGTGTTTCATCTATAAATTTAATAAATAAGTGGATAAAAACTTAATATTTACAATATGACAATATTTTTATTCATGAATAGTTACCATGGATATTACTAACTTCTAGGTAGGTTTTTTTACAATACCATGGGCCAATACTCACGATGGAAAGATAGAGAGGGAGAGGAGGGAAGAAAATTATAATACCATGGGCTACTACCATGGTTTATCAATACCATGGGCCATCTAGACTTTTGATTATTATGTTACGATCTAAGCTTTTAATTATTCTTTTACAATACCATGGCCCAATACCATGGCTTATCAATACCACATGCCCAAAAACCATAACTTATTTCAAAATCAAAATATTTTACAAATACTTTATTTTAATTTAATTTGATAACATTTTTTAATTAAATCTAAGAGGAAAAATATTATAATTACTTTTGAGGTATATCTAAATGCTCCATCCTCACGACTACTAACGATATTCCCATAGAGATTAAATAGAGGTTTTAATAAATTAAAAAATGAGAATACTTTTATATACATATGTGAAATTTATATAATATAAATAGTATTACAAAAAACCATGATAGATGCATCTTAACCAAGGATCCAAGCGAAGTGAGAAATCAAAGTGATTAACAATGATAGAAGAAAGATAATGAATGATTCTTTTAAGTTTTTTATTATTGTATTTTCTTTAACATGATTGATCCAAAATATAGGTTTAATATGTTACAACCAATTATGTTTTTTGTTTGTTTGGTTTTTTAGATACTTTCTTAAATACAATACAATGAGATCATATTGAAGAAAGAGAGTGAGATGGAAGGGGGAATAGAGTGGGGGAGAGAGACATAGAGGTGGGAGAGACACCGAGAGAGAGAAATGAAGAGAGAGAGGAGGGGGAGAGAGGGAGGGAGAGAGAAGGATTTCGAGGGGGAAAGAGAAGGAGTGAAGAACAAGGGCATTGAGAGATAGAGGTGAAGAAAGAGAGGGAGTGACAAGGGGGAGATGAAGATGGAATGAGGGAGAGAGGATATGAGGGAAGAGAGAGAAAATGAGAGGATAAAGATAGAGAAATAAGGTGAAGCGAGAGACAAGGAGACATAGATATGGAGGGGGGAGAGAGAGAAGGAGAGAGGGAGGGAGATAGTGACAGAGTTGAAGGGTGGAGAGAGAGAGAGTGTGTATGATGGGGGGAGAAATGGAGGGAGGTGGGGGAGAAGTGGAGAGAGAGGAAGGAAAAAGAGAGAGGACTTGAGAGAGAGGAGAGAGAGAGGGAGAGATAGATATGGAGTTGGAAGGGGAATAAAGACATAGAGAGATAAAGGTGGTGAGGGAGTGGCAAGGGAGAGATGGAGAGTCAGTGAGGGAGAGAGAAGAGTGAGAGAGAGAGAGAGAGAAATATGGAGAGTGTGTGTGTGTGTTTTGGGGGTGAGAAGGAGAGATAAGGGGAGATAGAGATATAGATGGGGCGGGGGAGAGGGTAGAAGAGAGAGGCAAAGAGATGGAGGGAGGAAGAGAGATAGACAGGAGATAAAGATATAGATGGAGAGAGAGAGAGAGAGAGAGAGAGAGAGAGAGAGAGAGAGTGACATGTGTTTAGGGGAATGAGATAGCGTGACAAATAAAGAGAGATGGAGGGAGGTATAGATATAGGTGGCAGGGGGAGAAAAAAAAGAGAAAGATAGAGAAAGGGAGGGAGAGGTAGATAGAGAGAGATGGGGAAGAGAGGGAGGGGAAGAGAGAGGAGTGAGGGAGGGAGATAGACACAAAATGGAAGGTGGAGAGAGAGGGAAGAAGAAAGAGATGCACATAGACAAATACACACATAGAAGTTAGATATAAAAAGTCATGAATATTTTGGATTTTCACTAAAATAGATGTATTGATTTCAATGTAGTTGTTGATTTCTAATCCTATTTGATCACATGCACTATATGCATTGATTTCAGCGTAGATGTCAATTTTTTAGTACTATTTAATACCTTACATTAGATGCATTGATTTCAGTGTCGATGTTGATTTCTACTCCTATTTGATTGCTTACACAGGATGCACTGGTTTTAGTGTAGATAATGATTCCTAATCCTGTTTGATCGCTTGCACTAGCTGCATTGATTTTAGTGTAGACGTCGATTTCTAATCTTATTTAATACTTTAGACTAGATGCATTGATTTCAACATAGATGTTGAATTCCGCTCATATTTGATTTCTTTCATTAGATGCATTGGTTTCAGTGTAGATATTGATTTCTAATCCTATTTGATTGTTTGCACTAGATGCATTGATTTCAGTATAGATGTTGATTTCTAATCCTATTTGATTGTTTGCACTAGATGCATTGATTTTAGTGTAGATGTTGATTTATGATTTGATACAACTAGATGTATGATGTACATTAATTTCAAAGTAATTAAATTAATAGCGTGCATTGATTTCAGTCTAAGCACATATCTACCTCCTTCATTTATATCTTTATATCCCATTGTCTCTCCTTCTCTATCTCTCTATCTCACCCCCTAAACATACACAATATCTCTCCATATCTAGTATCTATCTCTCTTTCCCTCCCCCGCTTTCCCTTCCATTTGTCTCTATTCCCCTGCTCTCTCGCTCTAACATTTCTCTCTCCATATCTATATCTCTATCTACCCTTGTCTCTCCTTCTCACCCCCAAAACATACACATTCTCTCTCAGTGTAAGCACATAAAAATTATTCATGACCTGAATTGAATTATGTGTTACAATAATTCAACTATAAAATGGAAAAACTAATAACAATAGAATAAAATAGTTTCAAACTGATAGCAATGAAGATTGTTTGTAATTGACTATATTCTTATTATTCACTTTTTCTATCAATCAAAATTGTTATATTGACACTTTGCACTCAAAATTTGTATTTCATCATTCAAGTTACTAAGAGTCTCTATCATCTCAACAAACTGAGGTAACTAAGAAAATTTTAAATTAAATTGACCAAATTAATCTTAGACATACTTAGCATATTTAAAATGATCAAAATAATTAGATGTTCAACAAATTTTGTATGACCACACACTATTAAAACCAGCCTAGATCCATATTAACACCAGACATCAAATCTCTCAAGGTGTAAACCTTTCCACAAGTTTTGAACTAAAAAAATAAGTTTGCACCTCTAGAGATTTGATCCCTCTCGGGGCTTAAATTGACCAAATTAATCTTAGACATACTTAGCATATTTAAAATGATCAAAATAATTAGATGTTCAACAAATTTTGTATGACCACACACTATTAAAACCAGCCTAGATCCATATTAACACCAGACATCAAATCTCTCAAGGTGTAAACCTTTCCACAAGTTTTGAACTAAAAAAATAGGTTTGCACCTCCAGAGATTTGATCCCTCTCGGGGCTTGATAGATCTGGTGTTAAGATGGATGTGATTAACAAATATATAATAAAATATATTTACCATTATATTAATAAATATATAATAATTATTGAGGATAACATAATGGTGAGAGATAAATACATATTATTAATAATAACTAAATGTTATTAATATTTTAGTTTTAAATATAATTATTAATATATTAGGAATATTTTATGTAATAACTGATATTGTATCAATATACAAAATAATGTTAATATAATAAATATAATTATATAAATAAAAAATAATATGGCTATTATTATTTATATAGTTATTAATAATGAGAAATAGTTAGTCTTTAACAAAATACAACTAACACTTATTAATGTGGTGGGTGGAGATATACGCCTAGAAATGTATATCAACCACATTGGTAAATGTGGTTGTAGATGTGTTTCATATAAACCTATCCATATAGTTAATAAAGCTTTTAACTTCTACCTCCCTTTGTTAATAAAGTTTCAGAAAAATTAAGAATCTTCCATATTTATATCCACATATTTATATCCATATGGTAAAATTGTAATCATTAAACTTCTTATTATCCATCTTCATTGACACTTTTCAAGATTTTTTAATTGTTTTTCTGTAACCTCAAATCTTCTACTAAATATAAACACCTTTGCCATAAATCATTTAAATTTAATAAAAACTCTCAAACAAAACTCTTAACCTTGAACAACTATAATGTAAAATGCAAAATTTAAAAACAAAATTATCTCAAACAAATACATAATTAAGAAATTTTATTTATTCATATTTCTTTTATATATAAAAAATAATTAAACAACTACTTTGCATTCTTAAAATTAATAAACAAATTATTCATTTATTCGTATTTTTCCACATATATATATATATAAACAAATACTTTGCACTCTTAAAATCAATAAACAAATTAAAAATTCCATACGCACTCCTTTTTTAAATTTTCTTTTTAAAATTGAAATTTAAGTATGCTGCAATCCCAAAGACATACTCTTCCCTTTGGCCTTGAAGTTGGCACTTAACCAAGAGCACCATGCTTTCCTTTGCCTTATTTGGTTCATAAGTGAACTCACGCCTTGTTTGTGACTTCTAGTATACTGCAATCAAGTACCAAAGGCACCTAATTAATTGGTTCATAAGTGAACTCACGCCTTTTTTATGACTTCTAGCAGTTACACATACTGTAATCATCACTTTTATTTTATAAAGATATTTTGCTTTTCTTAATTAGTTTAGAAGTGAATTTATATTTTGGTTTTATGTCTTACGAGGTTCTTGTTTTTTAAAGTTATGGGTTGAGTTTAAATAAGGGTTGTCTTTTAAAGTTATGGGTTGAGTTTAAATAAGGGTTAACCAATATGTTAGATGAAAATCAGAACATAAGAGTCAATTTATATATGCAATGAAGGGTTAGAAAATCATATATCCAATTATAAAATAGTGTTATCAGAATTCTGTAAAATTCAATTAAACTATATAAATTTATGATTAAGTAAACCTCACAACATGTATACAAATGTTATTAAGCATTGAGTGAAGTATTGAGATTTAAATAGTAAATATTTTTTTCAAGAGGTTAATTTAGGGAAATTTGTTATGGTAATTATTAAGCACTATATATTAAATTAATAATTGGTTAAGTGGGTTTTCATTATATTAAATTAATAATTGGTTAAGTGGTTTTTCATTATATCTATAAAAGATACAAATAAAAAACAATAAAACACTTTAGTGCATGATAATAATTGGTTAAGTGGTTTTCATTATATCTCTAAAAGACTCAACAAAATAAAAAACAATAAAACAATGATTAACTTTAGTGCATGATAATAATTCGTTAAGTGGTTTTTCATTATATACACAACAAAATAAAAAACAATAAAACAATGATTAACTTTAGTGCATGATACGGGCAGTGTAAAGCTGTCAGTTTCAATCAACAGATTTCTTACATGAAAAGGAAATCTCAATTTTGGGTGTTTAATGGAAGCAGTGACATCCCAGCTAATAACCCATGATGTATCGCTGTTATATGAAATATTTTTATCGCAGTACGGGCAAGATAGTGGAGAGCCGCAAAGAAGACATGTTTGCACTTTGTAACTGTCTGATTCATGGTTAAGTGAATTTGGTTAGACTCTTAGTTTGGTGAATTTGGTTCAGACTCTTAATTACAATGATTATGGTTTAGGGTTATTGCGTCCCCATGGATACGACACACGAACTTTCGATCTGTATGTGTGTGCCCGCAAATTGATATATGGTTCAAAGCAACACTATGCAAATAGCACAGCAACTTTTTATATATGGGCGCGTGGGGCAAATTAACACTTCACCAAAAGACTCTTCCTTTCCTACCAAACAAATTGATAGAAATTATGATTATGGAATGGAATCGTGTTTTATTATTAGAATTTATTGATGGTTTGCTTTATATAATTCTAATAAATTAGTTTTTAGTATTTAATAATGAAATTATAATAAAATTTATGAAAAAATTTAAAAAATCAGGTTATTATAAAAAAAATTAGGTAATAAAAATAGTTTATTATAAAATATTTTTTAATAAGTATATAAATTAAATGATTATTATAAAAAAAGTTAGGTAATAAAAATAATTTGGTATAAGATATTTTTTAATAACAATGTAATCATATAAATTAAATGGTTAATGGAAGTTTGTAGTTTATGATAAACATCAAAAAGCTTACCTCATAATATATGTCACATTGCCAATAAAAAAAAATCATAAAAATAAACTAAATTATAATTTTTATTTCAAATTATTATTAATTATAACCAAAATTAATACTTATCTTAAATCTATCTGTATAAAAAAACATATAACAAGATTCTTGATCATGGAGATTCACTTACACTTTATTATGGAGATTTTCATAAAAGTTAACTAAATTATAATTAAGGAATTTAGACTTCTTAAAAGTTAACTAAATTATAATTTTATTTCAATTATTATTAATTATAAGAAGAATTAATATATAACTTAAACATATTACCCTGAAGAGATAGCTCAGGCAAAAAAAACAAATAAACATATTTATATTTTAAAAATATGTAACAAGATTTTGAATCACAAAGATTTATTTACACTTTATTATAGAGATTCTATTCTTAATTTGTAAATAAATTTTATTACAATATTGTAAGCCATCCCAATAATCATAATTCAATTATATAACAATTTTTTTAATTAATCAATTTAATTAAAAAATAAAAAATAACTATTGTTCTAAAGTAAATCTACAAAATAAATCTACATCTAATAATTATTATAATTAAATAAAAATTCTAAAAACTTTATTTCAAAATAAACACACCTATCAACTTAATTATATCATACTCTATCAAATAACCTTAAATTTTTTTTTTAACCTTAACCCACAATCTATTAGCATATTATGCTGAACTCAAAATTAAATTACGTGAGAAAAAACAGTTTCACTCCCATCTTTCCCATTTCAAAATATTCCCACGATCGAGATAAAAATGCAGTTGTCTATAATGCGACTTTTTGGAAGTCCCAGGGGTTTTTCAGGGTGCTGAATCCAAATATACAATGAAAAAACCATTTTAACTTCAACAAATCAAGATTTAACCTCAATTTCTTCCACCGGATTCCATCACCAAAATCTCCAAAAAATCACATTATAGACAACTCTGATAAAAATGGCTCTACCATACGGCACCTTGACCTTTTCTTACCGCACCTTGACCTTTTCTTACCTTGGAGAAAGAAGATTGTTTGGTTCA
This sequence comes from Pinus tabuliformis, assembly GCA_031772625.1. NCBI lineage: Eukaryota > Viridiplantae > Streptophyta > Pinopsida > Pinales > Pinaceae > Pinus > Pinus tabuliformis. The sequence goes on from CM062820.1 coordinate 1,679,461,114, forward strand.
AACTGCACCTTGACCCTCTTTTTGTGCTTACAGAATCAGGATTGGTTGGTTCACACTGGTCCTTGACGTTTTAGCTTACAGGAGGAGGAACGATTGGTTGAATCGAACTTTTGGTATGGATGGAATTATGTCACGGAATTGGGGCCGGAAAAAGATTCCAAGAGCCAGGCGGGCAACACAAAACACTGACGCAAATGCTGATGTCTATGCTATGTCACGGTATTGGTTAGTGGGTGTGAAGATGCTACACCACATCATATTCAAGGCGCAGGGCAATGCTATTTATTCCATATTCCATAAACCTATGCCGTACTACTCACCTCAAATGGTGTTTTAGGCTTCTCTGCTTTTTCGCATTCATCTGATTCAATTTTCTCATTTTCGTTTCATTATTCAGCAAGAAGAGACTTCTGGATGGAATCTATGGCGTCTAGCATGCAGGGGAAGGAGAATGGAAGGACGGCTCACAATCATCATGTGATGATGCTGCCGTCTCTGGGTCACGGCCATCTCATTCCCTTCATGCAGCTCGCCAAGAAACTCGCTGCCAAGGGCCTCACTGTTACCTTCGTTGTCACTTTCCATCACATCTCTTCTCTGCAGAAGAAGGTCGATGCCGCGCGGGAGAGCGGGCTAGACATCCACTTGGTGGAATTGGAGGTCACCAAAGACGAATTGACGCTGGGCAAGGTCAACAGCAACAGCGTTCAGTGGCATCGCCTGCCTCCTTTACTCGCTGCAAACGAGCGCCTGCAAGAGCCCTTCCATCACTTCCTCCACCGGTTTCTGGGAGGAGAAATAAGGAGCACTAGCGGTTCCCTCATCGCTCCGCGCCTCAATTGCCTCGTCGCTGACATGCTCCTCGGCTGGGCCTCCGCTGTCGCCAAAAAATTCGATATCCCGAGAGTGTGCTTCGACACCTGCGGCATGTTCGGAGAGTCTGTCCACCAGATAGTGTGGGAGATTCTGCCTCGCAATTTGCCGCGCACCGATTCCGGGCGATATGTTGTACCGGGGCTTCCCAAGGAAGTTCGTCTCACTCGCCTTCAGATGTTGCCGGAACTTCCTGAGGCAACGGCCGACAACGACACTCACCAGTACTGGCTCCAACGTAGGCCGGGCAACAAGCAGAGCTGGAGGATGATCAGCAACACCTTCTACGAGCTGGAGGCGGAGTTCGTGGAACATTTTCAGAGGGTCAACTGTACTCTGCGAACAATCGGCCCCCTGCTGCCTCCGGAGGCCTTTGAAGAGGTCCGACCCCGAAGGATCGGCCCCGCGGTCGAGATGGGGGTCAATACGGAGGAAGACAAGTGCTTGCAGTGGCTAGACCTGCAGGCGGAGGCGTCAGTGCTTTATATTTCTTTCGGCAGCGAGAACTCCATATCGATCGCACAGATCGAGGAGCTGGCGATGGGAGTGGCGGCGAGCGGGGTGAAGTTCTTGTGGGTTCTGCGGACGCCATCGGACGCCGGGTCGAAAGCATTCTCCTCGGCTCTGGATTTTCTCCCCGAGGGTTTCCATGCTCGTATTATGGAGAAGAAGCAGGGGATTATTATTCTGGGGTGGGCGCCGCAGTTGAGCATCCTGGCACATCCTTCCACCGGTGGCTTTCTGTCCCACTGTGGATGGAATGCAGTGTTGGAGACGACGACGATGGGCGTTCCTATGATCGCTTGGCCTCTGTACGCGGAGCAGCACTTTAACTCAAAGTTTGTGGTGGATGAAATCCAGATCGCTCTGGAGGCGCCCCAGAGAGTTGATCAGAACTGGCTGGTTACCAGAGACGACGTGGAAAAGATTGTTAAATTGTTAATGGTGGAACAAAAAGGAAGGGAGTTAAAAAAACGAGTGACAGAACTGAAGGAGGCTGCCAGATCAGCGGTCGCCGAGGGAGGATCTTCCTTCAAGAACTTCGATCTCTTTGTGTCTGAAATCATGTCACTGCAGAAAACGTGAACAGTTTGAGATGTAGCAACAGCGACATGAGAGCTCCAACATCTGCCAGATGTAATGAACTAAATAAAATATTCATGTGTCTCTTTTACCGCCGTTCTCTAAATTTTTCGTGGGCCTGCAATATGTAATTGGATAGCTACCTTTAGGTGTATTGGCCATAAATACACATTTCACCTCTATGTGAAGTATTTCATCATCTGGCTATTTTACAAACAAACTACTTTTTGTAAGTGTGACCGAGTACATAATAATAACATGGTTTCAATTCATAGCTGCTTTTTTAAGTAAGTTTTCCAAACTATTTTTTAACTGACACTGATTTCTGATGCTGACTGATACTGAGATCAACCACTTGAATTTATCTTTAAGGAAATTTTTCCTAATATTCTGGAATTTTATGGACGGAAAAGATCTCAATAATCGACCTTATTAATTTTATGGACAGAAAAGACATCAATAATCGACCTTATTAAAAACCTTGAGTTTATAGAAATAAAATACAGCTGGAAATTGAAAAGATAATTAATATGTTTTTTAAGGAGTATCTGGTTTGCCTCCTTTTGAAATGTCTCGTTTGGACTATGCGGATCAAGCTACCCTTGAGTTTATAGAAATAAAATACAGCTGGAAATTGAAAAGATAATTAATATGTTTTTTAAAGGAGTATCTGGTTTGCCTCCTTTTGAAAGGTCTGGTTTGTTCCAATCTTCTGTTGTGTATTTATTATTTAGTTTTTTTTTAATAACTTTGTAGCCCTTGGTTCAAAGGAAATGAATCTTTCTTTTTTTCCATTTTTTTCCATCTCATCAATCGATGTAACGTATCCTAATTTTTTGGAAATGAATCTTTCTTTTTTTCCATCTCATCAATTGATGTAACGTATCCTAATTTTTTTGTGATATCGTATTGATCCAGAGATATTTTTAATTCTTTTCAGTAGGTTTTAAGTGAATCCTATTTATAAATAAATCTATATTTTTCCTTCGATCTAAATCATAAAGTAATTTATGCTATATTATATTATAATTTTTTTATTTCAAAATATGTTTTACATGGTAAAAATTAGTTTTTATTTTACATAATGATGATTTTAGTACATGCAAATTTTTGTTTCATGTTGTTTTGTTTGTTTGTTTTTTTTTTTTAAATCAATGGTTTGATTAGAGGGCAAATTGTTTTGTGCCTTTTATATCAATGGTTGGAACTTGGAGGGCAAATTGTTTCATGCTTTTTTAATCAATGATTGGAACTTGGATTAAAGGGTAAATTTTAAAAATAAAATAGTAAATTTAAAAGTCTAATCTAAATAGAACTCAATATTAAAACAAACAAGATAATTAAAAAAAATATTAAATTTAAAATTAAATTTACTAATAAAATATACTTTTCACAAAATTAACTTTCATTTAAATTTAATCATGAATCAACTAAACAAAACCCACACCAGCACAATAAAACATTGACACTTCATTTTTATTTTTTTCCAAATTAATATCATCTTCACCCTGAAAATGGATTACACCAAAACCTCCTATCCAAAAATAAAAACAGAAAGTATTGACATCTTTCTTCACTATAAATCTGGACAAGAAAACTCATCATTATCGCTGAGAGATCTGAAATACGAGGAAATTTGGCCTAGCCAGAACGTGGTCCGATTCCCTGGCTTGTGATTTCCTAGCTTATGAGTATTGTTATGAAAAGTTATCACCGAATAATGGACAAAAAAATACTTCAGTGGTAAGGGTTTAAATAACATAGCGGAGCTTCTTGTTACCTTGGAAGTTTTGTATTATTCATATAATTTTATTTTATTTTTTAAATAGTTGGCCATAAATTATTATTATTATTATTTAATTTTAAAATTATGGTTAGGCTAGATTTATGAACTCTTTTTATTTATAAGACTTACTTCCACTTAACTATTTGACTACTAAATTTATAAAGACATACATACTTTATTTTTTTAATTTTGAACCTAAAACTTCTTAAAAAAATACATGCTTTTATTAAATAGTCATTGACTTTAAAAATTTCTGAGCTCTCGATAAATAGATTCAAATTATTAATAAAAGCAATTTTTAAGGATATCTTTCTGTCATATTTGTGAGGAACAAAACTAAGCTGCGGATCATCTATCAAAAGAAAGATGCAGTTCTGCTCCAGGTATGATCAAATATTCTGCATATGAAAAAAATTCTTTCCAGCACTCGGGACACATCCAGATATGAAGCAATCATCTTAAGCCTGTCGTAGAGTATTCCTTTGAAAGGACATTACAGATCTGTATATCTTTTGCAAGTCTTTTATAGAGCTGGAACATTATGTTTTTATTTTTATTTTTGAGGTACATGATAGAGACAGGAGATGGATAGCAAATAGAGTTTATTTTCAGAACTGTAAGTGGATAAGTTGTAGTATTTTCTTGGGATATATCTGTATCACAGTGGAACTGCTGTACCTTGAACTACTTTTATAATAAAGTAAGTGGTTTTTTCTTAGCTGAAAAAAGATAAGTTTTCACAAAATAAAATTATAAAATTAGTATATAACTTTAAAATTGTTTGAATAAGTCGTGTATCAATACAATAGCCAAAGATCTTTTGACAATTGACCATTTTTTGTACTTATCCTACATACCACTAATGTTTGTCTAGGCAGGGCAGCTTCAAGGACTGGGTCCTCCCGTAGCCACTCCATCAGTGCACTGTGCGACTGTAAAATACAACGAAAACTAGATCGTGTTTTCCATGCTTTCATTTGATTGGCAGTATCCTTCACATTTTCTATTGCCGCCTGCTAGAAACTTGCACAATGTCATGCTGATGTGCAGTTGGTACTTTTAATTTGTTTTAAATAAAATGTGCGCAGTCTAACTGATTGTTTGAAGTGTTAAAAATTCAGGTAGTTGAGTCTCACATCCTTGTATTTTGTATGTAATTAATTTGCATATCTAATTATATTCACTTTGTAAATAGTTTTTAAGCGACTATTTCATTAGAGTGGATATGTAACTGGTTTTAAGTCTTGAAATGATAGAGCACGGCCTGATTTGTTGTTTCAATGGGATGTGGCTTTTAACAACAATTTTGTACTATTGGCCCTATTTTAATTGTATTAGATTTTGAACGGTTGTCTTCTATTCTAAGGGTCTTTTCATAGATGTGTTTGTCTGGAAAATTACCAAAGTGCTCTATCTAAGGGCTCATGATGGTAGGGAAAAGCGGGGCTTTTCATGACTATCTAAAGGCCCACGGTTGTAGGGAAAAGCCGAACTTTTTATGACCTTTAGTTTCGAGATTTCGATCCCTCTATGATAGTAATTACAAAGCTCCTCATTTGGGTCCAAGCTTTATTCAGTATTTACCAGCATCGAAAATACGCTGGGTGGATTCCTAACCACAGATCTTAAGCGAGGCCAAAGTGGAGTTTACGCTAGGTGGATTCCTAGCCACAGATCTTAAGCGAGGCCAAAGTGGAGTTTATACTTACGGTAGGATTTATGTAGAACTCGACATTAGTAAAGACTTGCAGTACAAAATCAACCTGAAAGTGGGTGATTGAGAACAAGGCTTTTAGTTGCAACCTCTACCATCAAACATGACACCTACAAAACTCCTCCGCTCAAAAGCAAGTAAAATGAAAAACTAAATCTAAGGCTTAGAAGCCATGTAGCCAGTGTCCTAAAGAGGAAGAGGACTCTGAAGAGGACTCCTTATCTTCATATCAAAAAGACAACGAATCAAATAATGAAATGCTCTCTTCCCTTGAGGATTGCACAGAGAGTAAAGTGAATAAAAGCTTAGCACTTCGCATAGGAATAGACAACACTGCTTCTTCATTAGGAACGGTAAAACCAGCCCACATATCAGTTTCCTCAAAATTAGAAAAAGACCCAATAGCAGTAAGCAATTCCTCAGCAAGAAGTGGTTACTCCTTCCCCGAATAAGTGGGTAGCAGTAATCAAACAGTAAATGAAAAAAAGTAAATCCTAAAACCAGCCCACAGCTTGTTGATACTTTTGTTTCTTTTACTATGCTTACTTTCTAGTTTGGTCTTGGTATCTATATGAAAACCCTACCTTCAAGCTGTAAATACCATGTTTTACTGAAACTTTTTTTAGTAAAAAAGTTTTTAATTTAAAAAATAAGTAAAAAAAGTTTTTAATTTAAAAAATAAGTAAATCATGACATAATAGATGGTTTTTATACCTCATAATTTTAATAAAATATTTTATTGTTCCAGTAAATATAAATAAATTAGATAATTTTTGAAATGATTTTTTTTTTCAACAATCACGTGGATATATATATATATATATATATATTATATATATATTATATATATATATTTCAGAAATGATGAATAGAATCTGAACATATCCAATGAGTTACTCAATCTGTTGTGGAATGATGTTCCTTTGATGGTCATATTCATCATAGAATCTGAACACATCCAATGAGTTGGCCAATCCGTGGTGGAATGATGTTCCTTTGATGGTCAGATTCAGAGTTCCTTTGTTTTATTTTTATTTTTATTTTATTTATGTTTAATTTTTTAAATATGAATTATTTTTTAGATTTATTTTATGGTAGAATGATGTTCCTTTGATGGTCAGATTCATCATTCCTTTGTTTTATTGCTTTGTTTTTTGTTTATGTTTAATTTTTCAAATATGAATTATTTTTAGATTTATTTTATTAAAGATTAAATATTAACTTTCTTTTATAGATAGTTATTTTCTTTATTAAATATACAATGAGATATACAATGCGTTGGAGATAAAGGTGTCCCTGCTCTATGAAATAATTTTTGCGTTATTTTATTTAAAAATAAGAGTTAAAATCTTGTTAGTAGATGTCCACGAGATAAAGGTGTCCGTGTTTTATGAGTTGACTTTTAATTTATTTTATTTAATAATTAATGATGATCGACTCCAACCATGTTTTAATAGATGTCAGAATCTCGTTAGCATAAATTGTAATGAGCTGACCAGGAAGGTTAAATGATTTTGTTAACTTTGAATTCAATTTTAAAAATTTGTTAAGCTTTTAAATCCTTTTTTATGTTAATTCACGGCCTGCCCTTTGTTTTGTTTGGTTTTTCTCTTTTGAATATGCCTACCCTTTTGTTAATGTTCGTTCACGTTCTTGGACTTTTTCTATGTTTGATGATGCTAGTTTTTATTTTATTATTATTATTATTAATTTTGTTTTTAATTACAATTTTATTTATATATTTGGTTTTATTGTTTTTAATTATTTTTTAGTTTTATTATTAAAATAATTAATTTTTTAGAGAGGAGGATTGAAGATGGAAGTCATTTTCTAAGAAATTAAGGTATCTTAAAGAGTGTTTATGTTTGACAAAGCTTTATCCATTTCTTAAATCAAAGGAAAAAGGTTAATACAACTCAAAGAATCCAAAATCTTACTCCAAAATCTTTTAATTAAATATTTATAAAACAAATTTTAAAAGCAAAAAAACATATCCTCTAGATATATTAAAATATTTAAAGATGTAAATATTTCCAAGTCAAAGTTGTACTATTTGAAAATATTAATTTGATGTAGCTTTATTATAAATTCTTTTACCATGCCATGTAAAAAAATCATTAAATCTAATATTAATATTACGATATAAATATAAATATAAATATTATTAAATTTAAAAACTTTGGACTAATACAATATTAAATTTGTTATATTATAATATATATTAATATATCATGATATATATGAACTCTAGATATATATGAGAGGAAAGAACAAAGACATAGAGTGATAAAGGTGGGGAGATCGAGGGAGTGACAAGGGAGAGATGAAAATAGATTGAAGGAGAGGGGGGAGGAGAAATGAAGATAGAGAGGAGAGGAGTGAGAGAGGGAGAGAAGGGTAAGAGAGAGAGGGAGATACAAAGGTGGAGGGGGGAGAGAGGGGGAGAGAGAGAAAGAGAGAGCGAGGGAGATAGTGACAGGGTTGGAGGGTAGAGAGAGAGAGAAATAGTGATGGGGGAGAGAGAGGAAGGTAGGAGGGAGAGGGAGAGAGAGGAGGAGGGAGGGAGGCACAAAGAGATGGAGTTGGAGGGGAGAGAGCGAGGGAAGATGAAAGACATAGAGACAAAAAAGTGGAGAGGGAGAGAGAGGAGGAGGGAGGGAGGCACAAAGAGATGGAGTTGGAGGGGGAGAGAGCGAGGGAAGATGAAAGACATAGAGACAAAAAAGTGGAGAGAGAGAGAGAGGGACTGATAAGGGAGAGATGGAGAGAGAGTGTGTATGTTTGGGGGTGAAATAAAGAGATAAAGAATGAAAGATGGAGAAAATGAGGGTAGAGAAGGAGAGAGGGAGCAAGATAGTGACAGAGTTGGGGTGTGTGTGTGTGTGAGAGAGAGAGAGAGAGAGAGAGAGAGAGAGGGAGTAATAAGGGAGATGTATAGAGATGGAGAGATGAGATCAAGAGGGAAGATAGATAGAAGGGGAGGGAGAGAAGGGGAAGAGAGAGGAAGATGGGGATGAAGAGGGAGGAAGAGATTTATAGATATGGAGAAAGAGTGTGTATGTTTTGGGGGTAATATAGAGAGACCGAGGAGAGACAAAGGGAGATCGAGATATAGATGAAAGATGAGGAGAGGGAAGAAGAGAGAGATAGAGAGAGGGAGAGAGAGAAGGAGAGATAGATAGATATGAAGAGAGAGAGCATGTGTGTTTGGGGGGATGGGAGGCGGGAAGCGGGGATCCGGAGTGAGATAGAGAGACAAAGAACGCGAGATGAAGGGAGATATAGATATTGATGGACGGGTGGATATGGAAGAAAACTTCTTGCACTAGATGATTTGATTTCAATGTAGATGGTGATTTCTAATCCTATTTAATTGCTTGCACTAAATGCATTGATTTCGATGTAGATGTTGATTTCTCATCCTACTTTGTTTGCTTGCACTAGATGTATTAATTTAAGTGTAGATGGTGTTTTCTAATCCTATTTGATTGCTTGCACTAGATATATTGATTTCAGTGTAGATGTTGATTTCTAATTATATTTGACTGTTTGCACTAGATCCATAGATTTCAATATATATGTTGTTTTCTAATCATATTTGATTGCTCGCATTAGATGCATTGATTTTAGTGTAGATGTTGATTTCTTAATTGATATGACTGGATGTCTAATAATACTTTAATTTTAAAGTGATTGGATTGATAAAGTACATGGATTTCAATGCAAGCTGATCCAGGTGGATATTGGTGGCCACCTGCCAAGTCCACCTGGACCCCCACCATTGTCTTTCTCAGCATTTTCAGTTTCCTTAATTGTAGCACAACTTACTATTTTTAGCAGTTTTTCGGGTCCTGAACTTCCGGAGCCGTTTTGAGGCCCTAAACGACGTTTTTTGGGGAATCCGGGGGCAACATGGGTCCATGTAATGGACCGATGTTGCCCGTTCCAACAATGATAATGCTCGGATAGATCTTTCTAATGAGCTATTGTACGCGTCAAACGGAGATCATATGCCAAAGTTACGACCCCGGGAAGTTGATGTACCAATTTACTCCCAAACGAGGCCCACAGTTTGGCGTTTCATCTCCTAGGGTTAGGTTTTGGAATGTCAAGGGTTTTCCATTGTTTCTCAACAATAAATAGGCCTTCGAGCCTCATTGTAACACAGTTCAGAGGCATGTAGCCACCACATCTCTTCTCAGAGATAAGCTACCATCGCCCTAGCTGGTTTATTTCCATTTCTGGTTGTAAGCATATTTCAATATTTTCCATTAATGAAATGAAGTATTATTTCGGCTGCATCTTTGTGTATATGGTTATCTCTGTAATTTATTGCGTTCCTGTTTAAATCCGGATCAGTGGTATCAGAGCGGTCTGCTTTTTCTCTGTTTTTCTTTGCATGTCCCCAACAAGGTCGGGATATAAGGAGTTAGGGCTTGAACTGGTTGAACCTTTGCAAGACCAGCCTCGCAAATCCCGACGACCTCCCATGGCAGACGAGAAGAAAGACGAGGGGGCAGGAGATCCCATCAAAATCTTGCTCGAAGAAGCCCTCGAGCGACAACGGAACGCGATGATGGACAACTTTGCCCAGATCCTTCAGCGGCTACCCAGAAGCAACGCATTGGCTTCCAGCAGCTACTCTGGAAACGCCACACCCTTTAAGGTACAAGTTAATTTTGAAATCCCCATATTCGAGGGTCAGATAGACGCAGATGCCGTAGATAAATGGTTAAATATGCTAGAGGGTTATTTTTCTGTTCATGAATTTTCGAGTCGGGAAAAGATTGTTTTTGCTCTTCTCAAAGCAGCCCCCCACGTCAAGGACTGGTGGGAAACCTACTGCGAGCAGAAGGATGAAAGTACTGGCTCACTATTTTCAGCCGCACCCACCAGGGATTCGTTCCGGGATGCCATCAAGGAGCAGTACTACCCTGTCGGAAGCTATGAGGATGAATACATAAAGTGGACCACGCTGCGGCAGGGAAGGGACCAAGACGTGCCGGAGTTCACCAATCTTTTCCATACCCTTCACACAAAGTTGGATATCAAGGATTCGGAGCAACATTTGATACTCAAATACCGTGGCTGCCTGCACAAGTACATCCAGGAAGAAATACAATTCCTAAACATCCCCTCGCTCGGCGTAGCATACCCATATGCCGTTAAGGTCGAGTAGAAGTTTAAACAAAAGAAGCGAGACTTTGGATCTGCGAATCCAAAGCAGGGGCTCCTAAACCACAGAACAAAGGACAAAGCCAAGGCGGGACAACCCAAGACAACCAGCCGAAGCTGCAAGCAAAGAACAGCGCCGCAAAGCCGAGAAAGGACACTGGAAAATGGTGCGAGTTCCATAAGAGCTCCACTCACAACAAAAGTGAGTGTCGGGCCAAGCAGTCACTGGTGGCTGAGCTAAAGGTTTCAGAATCAGATGCATGTTCCGACTCTGAGTCAGAACCCGATAAGGGGTATGAAAAACAGAAGCAGATCATTGATGCGGATCCCAGCGCCACTGTTGCTATCGCAAAGATCCAGAAAAATGAACCCGAAGATCCAGAGGAGGAGGAGCGTCTCTTCCACTCCCAGATGTGGGTAAAGGGCTCCCCGATACAGTTCATTGTTGATAGCGGGAGTCAAACGAACCTCATTTCGGCAGAGGTCGTGAAGCGGTTGGGCTTATCGACCACAGCACATCCACAACCATACACCATTGGGTGGCTTCACCAAGGACGAGATCTTCGCGTGAGCCAACAGTGTCGCCTTCCATACAACATCAAGCCCTTCACGGACGAGGTATTGTGTGACATTGCTCCCCTTGAAGTTTGTGATGTATTACTAGGACAACCATACTTGTGGAAGCGACATGCTGTGTATGAATCAAGGTCCCGTGCTGTTATTATTACACTGGGAAATAAGTTGTTCAGGATACCAGAGGTAGCACCACCTGCCGCCATCTCTTTGATTACTGCAAAACAATGCAGTAAGATCATTTCCAAAACCAGGAAATTTGTTTTCCTGATGATACGCCCTCAAGGAAAGAAGAAGACAGTGGCCGCGGCCTCCAAACGGGGTCCCTCTGCACGACAACTACAGATGGACAAGATTGTGGAGGAGTACGAGGACATCTTCACCTCCCCGGCAGGGGTTCCTCTGCACTGTCAAGTTAAGCACTCCATCGATCTGACCCCAGGTGCGCCGCTACCCAATGGACCAATTTATCGGCGCTCCGTTTTGGAGAACGATGAAATCAAGAGGCAGATTCAGGAGCTCCTGCAGAAAGGTCACATCCGTCCGAGTTCATCGCCCTGTGGGAGCCCGATCGTGTTGGTACAGAAGAAGGATGGGACGTGGAGACTCTGTATTGACTATCGGGCGCTGAACAAGATCACTGTCCATAATAGGTACCCGATCCCGCGGATTGATGACCTCCTAGACCAACTAAAGGGGGCGAAATATTTCAGCAAGATCGATCTGAAGTCAGGATATCACCAGGTACCAATCGAACCCTCAGATGTGTGGAAGATTGCCTTCAAATCCAAGGAGGGCCTCTTCGAATGGTTGGTCATGCCTTTCGGATTGACGAATGCTCCTGCAACCTTTATGAGGCTAATGGATGACATCTTGCGGCCATTCACCAACTCCTTTGTAGTAGTATACTTGGATGACATTCTGATCTTCAGCCAGAGTTGGGAAGAGCACCTCCACCACATCCGACAGGTTCTCCAAACACTGCGGCAACACAAGCTATGTGCCAATTTGGAGAAATGCACTTTTGGCATGACCCAGGTTCAGTATCTGGGATACATCATTGATGAACAGGGGGTGCATGTCGATCCAGCCAAGGTCCAAGTCATTCGGGATTGGCCCTCTCCAACCACTCTAACAGCCGCAGCTTTCTAGGTCTTGCCAACTTCTACCGCAGGTTTGTGTTGGGGTTTTCTCATATTTCTTGGCCCTTGAGTCAAGTCACCAAGGGAGGGGCGAAAGAAAAATTCTTTTGGTCTGAATCTCAACAGAAGGCATTCAGGGAGTTGAAAGATCGCCTCTGCACGGCACCAGTGCTCGCATTACCAGATTTACAACAACCATTTGAGGTCGAGACAGATGCCTCTGACTATGCTATTGGGGCAGTCCTTACTCAACATGGACATCCAGTGGCATATCACAGTGAAACACTTTCAGACACAGTCCGGAAGTACCCCACTTATGATAAAGAGATGTATTCCATTGTACAGGCCTGCCGACAATGGAAGCATTACATTTTGGGGAAGGAAACGGTCATCCACACAGACCACCGACCCCTGCAGTTCATACAGACCCAAGGGAAATTGCAGAATGATCGCCATCAGAAGTGGTCTACATACCTGCAACAGTTTCACTTGAATATCAAGTATAAAAAGGGCAGCACCAATAATGTTGCAGATTGCCTCAGTCGACCACCGATCATGGTGCTAACTACCGTGCTCAACTCTTGTGGGCACGAGACTTCTGATTGGCCACTTCTCTACAAAAGCGACCCAGAATTCAGCCACACATACCAGACACTCTTGGAGGGTCGGCATGTTGCAGATTTCCACCTCCAGGATGCCCTATTATGCCACCTCGGTCACCTTTGTGTTCCTTCAAGCGAGCGTGCCAAGATGATTTGGGAAGCACACTACAGTCGGGCTGCTGGGCATTTCGGGGTCGAGAAAATAGTGGCAGTACTGCAAAATTATTTCTATTGGCCGAATCTTCGACAGGATGTTGGGAAGTACATCCGATCATGTACTGCCTGTGCCATTACCAAACCGACCATTAAGAAGCACGACCTCTATACCCTGTTGCCTACCCCTAGTCGACCTTGGGAATCCATCTCCATGGATTACATGTCAGACCTTCCTTCCACTAAGCATGGAAATGACTGTGTTTTTGTGGTCATCGACAGGTTCTCGAAGATGGCCATTATGGTGGCCTGCAAGAAGAATATCACAACAGAAGCCACTGCTAAACTCTTCTTTGAACGAGTGTGGGTGCACTTTGGGATCCCACAGTCTATCATCTCAGATCGGGACAGTCGGTTTCTCAGCACATTTTGGTCCAGTCTCTGGTCAATGCTGGACACCAAACTCACGAAGTCCACAGCCTTCCATCCTCAAACTGATGGCCAGACAGAGGTTGTCAATAGGATGATTGTGCACATTCTGCGCATGTATAACTCAAAGCATCCACGCACATGGGACGAGAGCCTCCCCTATGTTCAGCACAGCTACAACCGAGCTCTTCACAGCTCCACTGGCCATAGCCCTTTTCAGGTGGGTTTGAGATTCCAGCCACTATGCCCCATTGATGTGGCCATGCCACTTGCAGCTACTCACATGAATTCAGCTCATGTCCAGTTCGAAACAGATAAGGCCACCAACTTCATTGAGCGCATCCAACATATTCGCCAGCAGGTCCATGACATTCTTGAGAAATAAAATGCCAAGTACAAGCAGCGACATGATCAACATCGGGTGCCACACAAGTTTCAAGTGGGCGACAAAGTCTGGTTGCATTTGCAAAAGGAACGCCTTACTGGAGCCTATCGGAAATTGAGACCACTCCGATATGGTCCTTACACCATTACTAAGGCTATGGGAGACAATGCATTTGAGCTCAACATTCCCCCATTCCTTGGCCTGCACCCAGTGTTCAATGTGGACCGCCTTCGGCCATACTTTCCACCATTGCTAGACACATCCGACATTGCAGAACAGCTCAAACCCACAGAATTAAATCCAGATTGCATGGAACAAGCTGCAACTGATCGGATCATGGACACACAGATCAAGAACACTCGCCAACAGAATATCCAACTGTATCGAGTTGTCAAAGCAGGCCAACTCCTTCAGCAGGGCAAGTGGCTCACCAGGGAACAAGTTCAGCAGAAGTTTCCTCATCTCATGGAGGAGCTCAACGCAATGGGGACCATTGCTTCCTAAGGGGGGAGGAATGATCCAGGTGGATATTGGTGGCCACCTGCCAAGTCCACCTGGACCCCCACCATTGTCTTTCTCAGCATTTTCAGTTTCCTTAATTGTAGCACAACTTACTATTTTTAGCAGTTTTTCGGGTCCTGAACTTCCGGAGCCGTTTTGAGGCCCTAAACGACGTTTTTTGGGGAATCCAGGGGCAACATCCCGATGTTGCCCGTTCCAACAATGATAATGCTCGGATAGATCTTTCTAATGAGCTATTGTACGCGTCAAACGGAGATCATATGCCAAAGTTACGACCCTGGGAAGTTGATGTACCAATTTACTCCCAAACGGGGCCCACAGTTTGGCGTTTCATCTCCTAGGGTTAGGTTTTGGAATGTTAAGGGTTTTCCATTGTTTCTCAACAATAAATAGGCCTTCGAGCCTCATTGTAACACAGTTCAGAGGCATGTAGCCACCACATCTCTTCTCAGAGATAAGCTACCATCGCCCTAGCTGGTTTATTTCCATTTCTGGTTGTAAGCATATTTCAGTATTTTCCATTAATGAAATGAAGTATTATTTCCACTGCATCTTTGTGTATATGGTTATCTCTGTAATTTGTTGCGTTCCTGTTTAAATCCGGATCACAAGCACACAAAAATGATTGACAATGTGCATTGATTTCTATGTTATAGTAATTCAACCTATTAATATTTGAGAGTAAGAGTGACAAGGTATGATGTTTACTACATTAGCTCGAGTTAAATATTTGAATGGTAAAAGATCTATGAGTTAGAGGTAATTAAACAAATTTAAATTGAAATGATCATATTAATCTCAGACATATTTAACATATTTAAAATGGCCAAAATAATTATATGTTCAACAAATTTTTTGTGACCGCACACGACTAAAACTAATCTAGATCCATCTAACACCAGATATATCATGCGTCAAGAGGGATCAAATCTCTCAAGGTGTGTTGTAGCGACTACAACCACCCTCCAAAATTTTGGCCTGCACCCGATTTCAGAGCCTCCCTTGAGAGTTTCACTTGATGATTGCACACACTGAGGTTCACTCTGTGAGCTCGTGTGAGTCTTCGCACCCACCTTGCTTGATCATTTCACCCAAGTTTTTTCATGTTGATGTCAAAGTCATGCTTACGACCATGTTCTGGTTATACTCAAAGTATTTTCTTCATGTGTACTTGTTGTGTTCGCTATGAAAACATCTGTCGCACTCACACACAGAGTCACAGTCACTGTTGCGCAAGCATCGTCACGATCGACCAACAATCTATCACAAGTGTCGCGCTTGTCGTGTACATCGTTGGTTAGTCATGTTGAACATGCATGTCTGGATGGTTTGATTCATCTCGTCGTCAAGTCATGTAAGTGTGTGTTTGCATGATCACATATGCATATTTCACTCATTCACACACTCAGTCACTTTGTTGAAGTTCTAATGACCAGATTTCCCTCTGACAGCTCGACCATCACCTCGCCATCGACTTGATCGACTGTCACCCAGAACAACACAAAATCACCAAGCAAGCCATTTCAAGTTGCGTTGTCCACAAGCAAATCAATCAACCTTCATGCTGGTCAACTTGAGAGTTTGACCCGGAAACCACCCCAAGAATAACTCCCTTCAAAAATTGCGCAGAGGTTGCATACCTTACCTGCTCTTCTAACTGAGAAAATTACGCAGATAGGCTGAACAGACACCCAGTGCCCATCTCTGTCTCCCTTAGAGAATTGTGCAGTTTTTCCAGCTCCCAACAATCGACCGGCTACTCACCCAAAAGATTGCGCAGTTTTCATGAGCAAGTCCTCTGCTTCTCAGTAGTCCCCTCAGCTCAGAAGCTATGCAGAGGTGTTCAGCAGGCCAGCCTCCCAACACCAGCGTACTTTTTCCCGCCAGCAGCTCCCGATAGCCGACTAACAGTTCCCCTCAGGAATTGCGCAATTTTACTTCCAAGCTCCAACAGCTGACTCCCAGTTCCCTCTAGAAATTGCGCAGTTTTTGCTACCAAGCTCCCGAAAGCTGACTACCAGTTCCCATAAGGAATTGCGTAGTTTTTGCTGCCAGTGACTCAGCAATTGACTGCCAGTTCCCCTCAGGAATTGCGCAGTTTTTGCTGCCAGTGACCGAGTGCCCACTCGTTCCAGAAATTGCACAGATTTTGCTTGCACAACCTTTCCGAAACCTAGACTGTTCCTCCCAAAACCTGCACATTTTTTTCCTCTAGCTGAGCCAAACCCCACGGATAGTCACTGTCGATCCAGGTTGCCCATCTTCATCACCTAGTGACTCCTACACAGTTTTCATCGGCAGTGCCTAGATCCTCCATCCTGCCTCGCAACCTTGTCACCTCTCATAGTCACTTGCATCCGAAATGATCATGCATCATGGTAGAGTAGGAGGTTTTTGGATTTGATGTCATCTCGTCATGAGTGACTGCAGATACAGGTACACAAAAAAATGGCACGACAATGGATGGGATGAACAAAGGGAGCACGTGAAGAAGGACAGGTTCACCAACAGACGAACAAAAGATTCATGCAAAGAGATGTGCTCGCGAATGGATGATCATCCAAAGATGTGTTCACGGATGGATGAACGAGAAAACATGCAAGATGTGTTCACGAACGGATAGACGGACGAACATGTACCTTTCGTGAATGAACGAGCCTGTCAAGCTTACCAACATACAAGCAATGATCAATGTGTGAATGCAACATCAAGTGAACCAATGACCATCGAAGACTCCACGCACTTTTCCATGCGTAGGTGAAGCTGTGACACACCATGAAGACATCCATCACCCAGCAGCACTGCAGCTCGACATGCACACCAGCAACAACATGAATGTACCAACACTGTCATGTCGAGTCATGTCGTCCACATCTCTACTGTGGGCCATACTATCAATCAATGTATTGTAACATGGAAGTCCAAGAGACCCACTTGTTGTATGAAGAGTCATGTAAAGTCAAAAATTCATTGAAGTCAAACAATCATGAGGGTAGTCGAACAACCACAAGGGTCAGTTTCACCCTTGGCTATAAATACCCCCTCATTTGTACATGGAAGGGACTTTTTCACCTCAGCTCCTCCCACATAGCCTTGAGAGTCTGTAATATTTTCTTTGAGGAGTAAGTAGTGGCTCCAACACTCCACATGTGGGGTTAGTGATGTATGGTGCAACTATGTGTCTTGGAACTTTCACTTAATTCAGAAGCCTGCTAATAGGCCAACTTGTTTTCACACATGTATTGTAACTATTGTAAGACTAATCTTTAACACTTGTAATGCATGTTGCTTTAACCTATGTTTAACACTTGAACTAATTCACTTATTGTAATGCATATATGTTAATGAAAATGTGTTGTATATGCTGTTAATGTTGTCTCGCTCGTGTAGACTACTCTCCCAGACATCAGATAAACCTTTCACATAAAACTTTGTATAAGAACCGTTGGAATTGCGCGGACTAATCCGTTGAGTGTTATACGTGTTATCTTCCCTTGTGTGTTGTGATTGTCACATCCGTGTGGACTGTTCCGTTGGAAGTTATGCACGTCCTGTTGTGTTGTGTGTTCCTAGTAGAGTTGGGACTTCTCCCAACTGACTTGGGACTCAATCCCACCCTCTCCCTCTATGGTGAAAGAACCACTGTGTTGACAGTGCTAGACCCACCAACATGTCAAGGGGATCTCCTCGGTAAGAAGTCCCAATTAGACCTCAGTACGTTTAGTGTAGGAGTCCCAACAGTGGATCGTAAAGAAATGCCTTGACTGTGACGTCACATAGAGGCAAGTAAGATAACTCTGCCAGTAGAAAGGGTGTGACTGCTGCAGTGAGTCAAGGAAGGTGTATGGGAAGTTCTAACACATGGGGGGTTAAGATGAGTGCACCCCTTGGAAACCTGTAACAATACTCAGTTGGGAAGGGAACACACAAGCGAAGATGCATCACAAGCTGGAAAGCAGGTCAGTCGACAATCCAAAGTGATGGTTAAACCAATAGCACATCTACAACAAGATTCATATAATTGTAGGCAAAGCAGTTCATAAACAACTACATAAGTTAAACAACATACATTGCTAAGAAACCAGAACAATCCAACTACAATAACAACATATGCATGAAAATGTGCTGGCTCTTATTATATAAAGAAGTGTAAGTCCCAATCATACAATACATCCATGTAAACCTGCTAGCCCCAATAGTGGAATGTTACAACCACATCCTCCTGCTCCTCCAAAGAGATGAACTAGCTCCGTGCAGTGGAGAAGCCAAGGCGCATTACAATACTATCCAAGTTTTCTCCAAGATAGTCTTATCAGAAGCTTGACTGACTAAAAGCCTATACAATGAGTTATGAGGGACTATTTATAGCAAAGGGTGGGGTGGCCCTTGACATTCCCCTTTGTGACTGTTCAACTACCCTCATGACTCTTCACCTACTCTATGATTGTTGCATCCACTATTGAGACTTGACTTATACTTGACAGAACTCAACATTACAATGCACATGTACCCATGTGAACACAATGGCTTGGGCAAGCTAAGCTAGACATCACTCTAACTTAGACAACTATAGAAGTCCAACTGCTCAACATCCTCATGCTAATCAACAGTAACATATTGATGCCAAGCTCTGTAGTCCTTGATAGTGTCTGTGTGTTTTGCGGTGACATCCGTCTGAAACCTGACCTTTGCCTCCATAACATCCGGGTACACTGCTCAGGCTCCTCTGTCCAACTCGTCTGAAAGCATGCACATCATTGTTTCAATGTGGCTGGACTAGCAATATACTTGCGCATGATGTCTCCACGGATAGGAAAGTCTGGGCTAGTGGCGATGCGCATCAACTCGTCGAAGTACGAGTCAAGCTAGTCAGACCTGCTTCTTTGTCTTCACTTGGGTGAGAGTCCCGATTGATGGGATCACATGCATGTACAAAACAACATCCATACTCTTGAATACTTGTGCATAGGAGGCTTGTATGCTAGTGATGAACTGTGGGAGCTCTTCATAATTATGGATCTGACTTCGAATATGTGCCTTCAGCTCGACTGTATTGACCCTCATCATCTTAGGCAAGTGTCGTGGGGCTCCCTTGTACTTCATCATCCATGTCTGCATTTGCATGTCATCAACAACAACATGCATGTTCGTCAAGATGCATTCTCTTCTAGCACATCACTGCTGCCATCCATTGAGATGGACGATTGCCTTGTGCACGGTACCAAACTTGGAGTACAATGCTACCATAACTGTGTCAAGGGACAATACTTCATCTAGTATTGCCTTCTTCAGTTCAGCTCGGGCAGACATTGTCACCAAGTCTCCTCCTTTCTTGGCCATTTGTAATTCCTTTGCCATTCGCTCATTCTCAGCTATTAGGAAGTGAACACTTGAGCTAGTGGCTTCGGCATACACTCTGGTTCCATCGGCCAAGGCAGTTGGATGTTTGTGCACATCATTCATGATCACTTGTTCTTCAACTTTCACAGGAGATGTTTGATCCTCCGGAGTTGACACTCTGCGAGACTGCACAACTCTATGTTGGGATTCATCAAATGAGATGTTGTGCATCTCTTCTTTTGGCTGATCACCAAGGATCTTAGTGCCTCCTTGGTCATCTAAGAATTTCTCATCATCTGGATGCATTGAAGTGAGTGAATCGACGTCTTTGTGGTGAGGCATGAGGTCGGTGTCCTGTTCCAACACCTGCTGCTCCATGTTTGCATCCAACTATTGAAGTTCATGTTCTATCTCATGAGCAAAGTCTTGCCCCTGCGATGGTTCACCCTGTTCGCATGATGTCAGCTGTTTAGATGAATCAACTACTTGTACGGGCGCTGCTTCATTTGTTTACACATGTTGCGCCCCCTACTGTATCTATTGCTGTTTCTCCTACCTCTCTTGTTTGCGCAGCTCTTGTTCCTTTCGGAGTTTCTCCCTCAGCTCATGCAACTCCTTCTCTGCTTCTTCCATTCTCTTCTTCTCTTTCTGCCTTTGCGTGTTTTTCTTATCACGTTGTTGCCTCTTTGCCTCTATAGCCATAGATGCTTTCTCTACAAGTGGATCTACTCAAAACTTGAAGCTTTGCTACTCCTCTCTGCGATCGACAATCTTCCTCTTCTCTTTGTCGTGCACTGGTATGCTTGGCTCTGCTACCACTACTTCTACTGCTGCTACTGCTGGTGCTCTCCGTGATGCTGCTTCACACTGCTTTGCTAAGCACTCCACAATGAATCTGATAGGTTCATTAGGTCTGGAGAAACTTTAGCAATATCTCCATGGGTCCTCCTCAGCTTAATGAAATGCCCCGTAGATCCAACTGAACTGAACTCTCGTGTAGTGATCTTTCATAATGAAATGTGGGTCATACAGATTGTAGCTTCGGAGGTTGAACAAGTACTTATTCATCAGTTTTGCTTCAACATCCACTTGCTTGATACTCTGGATCTCATATAACCCAATCTGCAATGGAAGAGTGGGCCAAGGTGCCTTCTTCTTCTGATGCAGTCTAGCTGTTAATCCTACCGAGATGTGATATGCTACTTCCTACATGACAAGTACGTCTAAGGAAAAATTTGGCAGAACATGCGGAGGCTTCTCCGCACTGAACGTTCAGATGAAAGTGATGGACAGTGAAGCATACCTATATGCAATGCCTATCAATTCCTCCATTGGTTCCTTTGACATGCAGGGTAGATCTTGTTTGAATATTATCTTTTACACAGGGGCGAAAAAATTGATCGGACAACTGTGTGATTACTTCCTTGAAGCTGCATTCAGACAACAACTTGAAATATGTGTTCACAACAGTCTCCGCCGATGACCATGCCCACTCCAATATCGGGAACTCCTGTCGGGCACAGACTACATCTAGGATGTAGGTGGACATGTAAATCTCTGCATGCATACCTCCAGGTGACTGTCGAGCCTTCGTTACTTGTTCCCTTAGCCAATGAGCTAGTATGCTGGACTAGTTACATGGGTTTCCTTCGCTAGCTAATTGGTCTAGTGCAACTACCCAGCTTTGTGGGAAGGTTTCTGTGCTTTCTTGGCCATACAATCGACAAGGAAATGTGATCAAGTATTCGTACGCCTTCCTCAGTATCTTTGTCTTGTAGACCTGGTTGGGTGTCAACCTAAATCGAGTTGTATCTTTTACCCAATTCTTTAGAATGTCTCTAGAGTTAGCGCTGCTGTTGGAAGCTAAATGGAGTCTCCATGATAGTCAAGGGCTTTGACATCTGATATATCTCATCATAATCTTGTTCCCAGAAGGTCACAAGCTTCATCCCACTAACACTGCTCAAGGTCATCGTCTCGGGATCAATGTGAGAGACAATCCAGTGTATCATGTCTACGCATGGGAACACAAGATATTTGCATGCAATTTAGTACAAGCCGAACTTGTGAATGTTCACATACACCTGACGGTCTTCGAGGTGTTCCCAAAAAGTGCCTGCAAATGTTTCATTGACCTCTTGCCACTTTAGTTTGATGTCCTTGTCTAGATACAACTTTGTATCTTCGTAGATCGACAGACTAGAAGACACTTACTCAACTGCTACTCTAGCTGCATTTCCATCAGTTTCTTGAGACCCTATTCTATTGGAATCCATTGAGACAGATGAACACCTGAAAGATCTATAGACAAGCAACATGCATGGCAAGAAGTCTATCAGTGAAAACAAAGCAACTTTGGGGAATGACAAAGCACATACATGGGAAACTGATGGGAAAGATTGTGCAATTTCTATTGGGAGGTTGGGTGACTGGCTTCTAGAACTGTGGAAAAGGTAACTTGGCCTATCTTGGACGTAGGACTAATTACTGGATCTGTGTAATGCACAATCCAGATTGGCTGTTGGCTGTTGGGTTTGCGCAATGTACAATTCCAGCTGGGGGTGACTGTAGGCTTAAGGATTGCATTGCGTAATTTTCTGGGTTAGCAGTCAATGCCCCTCAGAAATGCATAAAACAATCCTGGAGGGTAGTGCTGGGTAGAAATGCACATTTCTGGAGAGGAAGGCAGAGTCTTCCTTCCCCAGATTGTGCAATGTAGTCTCAGTGAAGGCAGAGTTCGGGCTAAGGTTGGCTCGACTCGTTGACGGGCAACCGAAAGCAAATAATATAGTTAATGCATGGCAACACTAAGTGATAGCAGAAGTGATTGATTGTGCATACAAAACATGAATGAAATATTCAACAAACATATCGACATGCATGTGGGTGAAGTAGTTCGTCGGTTCGATGAATGTTCGTGCAAAACAATTTCATGCATGCGACAATAGTGAGATAGCAATGAAAAATGAAACAGATCTAGGACAAGCTAGTATACATGTAAACGACAACAAGCATTCAATGAAATCAAGCAAACAACACTCACACAAGCGAATACACAAAAAGAGATAGAAATGCTGAAAAAGACAAGTTGAGGCCACTTACTCGTGAATAATTGAGCCAGATGTGTCGAAGAGTCCTGGATGTGCTATGGGATGTTAGATATCTAAGATCAATGTGAAAGAATGAGCTCTGATGTGCCGAATAAATAAGTTTGGGCTCATGACACGCATGCCACAAATTTAGGAAAAATTGACAATTGGAGGGATGTTTCTAAAACAACTTTGCATGTAAACCCCAACTGCTAAAAAATAGCTCCCTGAATCATGGGATTCCTTTTGCATGTTTCCTTTTGCTATTCTGTGAAGAGAAAGTCATACATGCATGCAAGTCAAGTTTCCTTGGTCCCTAGTGGAACTGGTCAATCGGACTACTCATGCATGCAGCTGCTCAACTGCTTGAGAAAAATGCGCATTTCTCGCTGGTAGCTGGGTTGACTACCCAAGAGGTTTGCGCAATTTCTGGGTAGAGTAGCTGACTGTTGCCGAGATTTGCGCAAATTCTAGGCAGAGCAGCTGACTTCTGCCCAGATTTGCGCAAATTCTAGGCTGAGTAGCCCTGCTGGGGAAATTTGTGCAATTTCTGCTGGGAGTGTTGGCTGGTAGAATTGTGCAATTCTGGAGCCCAGCAGGCTGCCAGACAGAATTGCACAATTTCTGGAGGGAAGGTTGGTTTCCCTCCAGAAATGCACAATTTTCTTGGGGAAGCTGCTCAGCCTGCAGTTGGACCAAGTCTGGGTGAACAACCTATGAGGGGAATGCATCAAGCTGTGCTCGACAGGCTACCTTTGTGCATGAAAAACACTGAATCTTGTGTACTTTACGAAGCAAGACAAGGTGTTGTGAAAGGTTGGTAGGGAGGCTCCAAAACAGGCTAAGGAAAAATTTGAGGGTGGTTGTAGCCACTACAACACTTGGCGACACACTGGTAGAACTCCAGCTCTTTGAATGGACCTTGCTCGTGAAAATCAAGTCTAACACTTCTGGAAGTATTGTTCAGTTCTTAGTTCATCTTGGTTTCACACTAGCTTGATTGTAAGATGTAGCATCTACCAAGCTCTTGGTCGATTGACACACATTCCACTCCAAGGAAACACAGTTGTTTCGATTGGGGTTGAGGGGTATATAGGTGCATAAGAAATATAGTCGTCAGAGTCTTAGTTTCATCTCTGGTGTTGCTCCACTACTAGTAGGCTTGGATAGTACCCCGATGGAGTCACATAGGAACGCAAGCATGGCTCCACTGCCAGCGTGCCTGGTCGTACCCCGATGGAGTTACTTGCATCACCTCCCTGCGCAGGAATCCTTTCTCTTCTTTCACCTGATTCATTTTGAAGTTTTGAATTTTTTTGACTTTTCATTTTTTCAACTGTGCATAGCACTTATTCATTTCAAAGGTGGAAGAGGGATCCTAAATTATTGAGAGCAGAAGAGGTTGTTCTAGCAGATAAGTAGTTTATTGTATCTCTGACGTGCCTGTTAAGGTTTCCCCCCTCACCTTACTCTGCTTGATTGAGCTAACAAGTGTTAACCCAAAAAACAACCGACTAGAGAAGGTGACACTAGTTAGCACACAAGCGTTGTGTTTTCACCAAGGTTCACTTCGAACAGTACGTATTTTCCTTCAACGTATCATGGACTAAAAGTAACAAGTTCTTCATACAGAGGCAAGATGACAGATAGCCAAGTAGCGATAGCTGTACAAGCCCTCTTGTACTTCACCTAGCTTGTTTCAAGAGTCATACATGGTTTCATGCAAAACTAACCTACGAACGAAACAAACGAACTATACAAAACAAGCGAACTAATAAACAACAAAGCAAAGCAAGAGCAGAAGCAAAAGTGAAAGCAAAGCAAGTAAGAAAACAAGCAAGCAAACAAACAAGCAAACAAAGAGAATAAGAAAACAAGCATGCAAGCAAACTGACTGAAAGCAAACACTACTCCTACTCCTACACTAACAGTGCATGGGCCTGATCACGTGAAGTGATATTTCCAATGCAGCCACCAGCGCATTGGTTGACCCATGTTGGTGAAGGCTTGGTTTGCGAGAAACCTAGTTGTGCAAACCAATAAGCAAGAAAGATATAACAATGACGACAACCACACTTCATGTTTGACAATGCCCACATGACATAAGGGAGTGCAAGTGCATGACGAGCAGTCCATGGACTTATCATAGTTTTGTGTGCCACTGTGTGCAACTTTGAAGCACAAGCACACTCTTGACTAAGACATGCAAGCAAATGAAAGAAACAAAGATAACTTGTGTCATACATGTGTGCTTGAAATGTAAGATTCCTCCAATGCATTAGCGATGGGATCATGCAGTTCGAGTGGAGGAAGTGTGATCTATGTGTGAAATGCATACATATGAGTGATGAGGAGCCTTTGGTGATTGAACAGTTTCATGATCGGAAGTGAGACTAACCCCAAGAGAGCGAGGGCCTAACATAACCATGAGCTCGAGCTGAAGTGCATTGACAATCTTGGGAGTTTCAACTTCATCATCAGATAGATCATCATAAACGGTGGCTTCGAAAGATCAATTGTGATAGATTCATGATCGTGATCAAATACGGAAACAAATGGATCACGACTGCCATGATCAGAAAAATCAATGAATTCATTGACATCCTCATGATCAGATGAATCAAACAGAGGGGTAGTTGAGAAGTGAACAAACTCATCCTCTGTGTTTCTGGAAAAGATAGATGAAAGATCAAGTGGATTTTCAACGAAAATCTTATCCTCTCCATTGTTGAATGATGGGCCAACATTCGGTGAGTCCTGCAAGTGATCAACAATGGGTGCATCCGTGGATGAAGACATGCATGTGGAATATGGATGGGAGGTTCACCAAAGATGTTAGGAAAGAACGGAGGGGGCTCAGACGGAAGGGTGTCCTCCTTCACTGAGTGTTGATGCTCAATCTCCCACTCATACTCTTCATGAATGAAAACGCATGCCGGTTGTGCAACACCAACTCCATTAATGGGTTGTTCCTTGTTCACAACAAACGAAGAGTCTGGAATGGATGAACACAAGACAACATCATCTGGAGGAACACCCGAGTGCGAAGACGGAGGTCGTAGAAAAAAATGCATATGAGAACTCGAAGGACTCACAACCAAATCTACACGAAAATTAAGTGAAGTGATGTTGGGAGGATGTGGAAGATGAGCAGGTGTGTGGGCATGATACTCAACATCACTAGGCAGTGGTGGAGCTGTTGAATGAGAGGAAGACCGATAATTAGTCAAGACAGTGACTGCATCCACATGAGATTGTGCAGCTCCATCAATGAAGAATGTTGAGTGAGGCTTGATCTCAAGCTTATTCTTGTTACGAGCATATTTCTAAAGGAAATACTCAAATTGGTCCCAAATATGAGCAAATTTCATCTGGCTCCTCGGATATTGAAACTACAAGTCTAAAGGAAATACTCAAACTGGTCCCAAATATAAGAAAATTTCATCTGGCTCCTCGGATATTGAAACTATAAGTCACGGAAGCGCTGCCAAAAATCAATAACCAATTCATGCGAAGCCTTTCGTTGGTGTAACAGTTTTTGGTCAATATGGTCTGGATCAAAATGATAGAAAGTGTCTTCAATAAGATCACATAAGTGCTCAAGTGAGTGCACATTATCAGTAGGTAGGCTGAGCAGCCATCGACGTCGAGATTCGCGAAGTGTGTGTGCAAGCAGCAAGCTGGCTTGTTCATCAGAACACCCATCTTCCTCATGAAGCATGGAAATAAAGTCATGTAAGTACTCAGGCCAAGCCACTTCGCCTTCACCATCATACGTGTAAGTGGACAAGAGATCGAAAATCCCCCGTGATGGAGACATATTCACGATTTGAAATACATCGTAGAGGGAGAAGAGTGAAAGAATCCATGAAAGGTATGCAAAGGTTTAGAACGATATGAGAGGACACATCTTGTCATCTGGACCTTCTTCTAGTGCCAGAAATGTTGACAGTGCTGGACCCGCCAACATGTCAAGGGGATCTCCCCGGTAAGAAGTCCCAATTAGACCTCAAACCATTTGGTGTAGGAGTCCCAGAAGTGGGTCGTCAAACAATGCCTTGACCGTGACGTCGCACAGAGGCAAGTAAGATAACTCTGTGAGTAGCAAGGGTGTGACCATTGCAGTGAGTCAAGGAAGCTGTATGGGAGGTTCTAACACATGGGGGGTTGAGATGAGTGCACCCCTTGGAAACGTGTAACAATACTCAGCTGGGAAGGGAACACATGAGCGAAGATGCATCACCAGCTGGAAAGTAGGTCATCTGACAATTCAAAGTGATGGTTAAACCAGCAACACATATGCAACAAGATTCATATAATTGCATACAAATCAGTTCATACATAAATATGTAAGTTAAACAACATACATTGCTAAGCAACCGAAATAGTCCAACTACAATAACAACATATGCATGAAAATGTGCTGGCTCTTATTATATAAAGAAGTGTAAGTCCCAATCATACAATACATATATGTAAACTTGCTAGCCCCAACAGTGGAACGTTACAGCCACATCCACCTACTCCTCCAAAGATATGAACTAGCTCAGTGCAGTGGAAAATCCGAGGCGCGTTACAATACTGCCCAAGCTTTCTCCAAGATAGTCTTATTAGAAGCTTGGCTGACCAAAAGCTTATACAATGAGTTATGAGGGACTATTTATAGCAAAGGGTGGGGTGGCCCATGAAATTCCCCTTTGTGACTGTTCTAATACCCTCATGACTCTTCACCTACTCTATGACTGTTACATCCACTATTGAGACTTGAATTACACTTGACATGACTCAACATTACAGTTCACATGTACCCATGTCAACACAATGGCTTGAGCAAGCCAAACTAGACATCACTCTGACTTAGACAACTATAGAAGTCCAATTGCTCAACATCCTCATGTTGATCAACAATAACATATTGATGCCAAGCTCTGTAGTCCCTGATAGTGTTTGTGTGTTCCACGGTGACATTCGTCCGAAACCTGACCTTTGCCTCCATATCATCTGGGTACACTGCTCGGGCTCCCTTGGCCAACGCGTATGAAAGCACGCACATCATTGTATTCAATGTGGCCAGACCAACAACATACTTGCGCATGATGTCTCCACTGATGGGCAAGTCTAGGTTGGTGGCAATGCACATTAACTCATCGAAGTATGAGTCAAGCTCTAGTCAGACCTGCTTCTTTGTCTTCACTTGGGTGAGAGTCTTGATTGATGGGATCACATGTGTGCACACCACAACATCCATACTCTTAAATACTCATGCATGGGAGGCCTCTATGCTTGTGATGAACTGTGAGAGCTTTTCATAATCCGGATCTAACTCTGGATATGTGCCTTCAACTCGACCGCATTGACCCTCATCATCTTAGGAAAGTGAAGTGGGGCTCTCTTGTACTTCATCATCCATGTTTGCATGTCATCAACAACATAATGCACGTTTGTCAAGATGCATGCTCTTATAGCACATCGCTACTGCCATCCGTTGAGATGGACGACTACCTTGTGCATGGTACCAAACTTGGATTACAATGCTTGCATAACTGTGTCAAGGGACAATACTTCATCTAGTATTTCCTTCTTCAGTTTCGCTCGGGAAGACATTGTCACCAAGTCTCCTCCTTGCTTGGTCGTTTGTAATTCCTTTGCCAGTCATTCATTCTCAGCTATTAGGAAGCAAACACTTGAGCTAGTGGCTTCAACATACACTTTGGCTGCATCCGCCAAGGCAACTGGATGTTTGCACACATTAGTCACGATCACTCATTCTTCGACTTGCACAGGAGATGTTTGATCCTACGGAGTTGACACTCTGTGAGGCTGCACAACTCTATGTTGGGATTCATCAAACGAGATGTTGTGCATATCTTATTTTGGTTGATCACCAAGGATCTCAGTGCCTCCTTGGTCATCCGAGACTTTCTCATCATCTGGATGCATTGAAGTGGGTGAGTTGACCTCTTTGTGGTGAGGCATGAGGTCGGTGTCATGTTCCAACTCCTGTTGCTCCATGTCTGCATCCAACTATTGAGGTGCCTATTGTATCTCATGAGTAAAGTCTTTCCCCTATGATGGTTACCCTATTCACCTGATGCTAACTGTTTAGATGAATCAACTACTTGTATGGGTGCCGCTTCGTATGTTTGCACATGTTATGCCCACTACTGTATCTACTGCTTCTATGCTTCCCTCTCCTGTTTGCGCAACTCTTTTTCCTTTTGGAGTTGCCCCCTCAGCTCATGAAAATCCTTCTATGCTTCTTCCATTCTCTTCTTCTCCTTCTGCCTTTGCGCGATTCGCTTGTCATGTTGCTGCTTTGCTCCTCCTCCATGTGATTAACAATCTTCCTCTTCCCTTTGTCGTGCACTGGTATTCTTGGCTCTGCTGCCACTGCTGCTACTGCTAGTGCTCTCCGTGATGCTGCTTCACGCTGCTTTTCTAACCACTCCACAATGAATCCGACTGGTTCATTGGGTCTGGAGAAACTGTAGCAATATCTCCATGGGTCCTCCTCAGTCCAATGAAATTCCCTGTAGATCCAGTTGAACTGAACTCTCGTGCAGTGATCCTTCACAATGCAATGTGGGTCATACGGATTGTAGACATCTGCTTGCTTGATACTCCAGATCTCATATAACCCAATTTGCAATGGAAGAGTGGGCCAAGGTGCCTTCTTCTTCTGATGTAGTATAGCTATCAATCCTACTGAGATGTGATATGCTACTTCCTACATGACAAGTACATCCAAGGCAAACTTTGGTAGAACATGCGAAGGATTCTCTGCACTGAACATTCAGATGAAAGTGTCGGACGGTGAGGCATACCAATCTGCAATGCCTTTCAATGCCTCCATTGCTTCCTTTGACATGCAGGGTCGATCCTATTCGAATATCATCTTGTACACAGGGGCAAAAAAATGTTCGGACAACTGTGTGATTACTCCCTTGAAGATGCATTCAGAATACAACTTGAAATATGTGTTCACAATAGTCTCCGCCAGTGACCATGCCCACTCCAAGCTCAAGAACTCCTGTCGGGCACAGAATACATCTAGGATGTAGACAAATATGTATATATATGCATGCATACCTTAGAGTGATTGTCGAGCCTTCGTTACTTGTTTCCTCAGCCGATGAGCCAGTTTGGCAGACCAGTTACATGGTTTTCCTTCTCTAGCCACTTGGTCCAGTGTAACTACCCAACTCTGTGGGAAGGTTTCCATGCTTGCTTGGCCATACAGTTGACAAGATGATCAAGTATTGGTATGCCTTCCTCAGTATCTTTGTCTTGTAGACTTGGTTGGGTGTCAACCTAAATTGAGTTGGTTCCTTTACCCAATTCTTCAGAATGTCTGTGGAGTTAGCATTGTTGTTGGGTAAGCTGAATGGAATCTCCATGACAGTCATGGGCTCTGAAATCTGATACATCTCATCATAATATCGTTCCTAGAAGGTCGCAAGCTTCATCCCATTGACACTGCTCAAGGTCATCGTCTCGGGATCACTGTGAGAGACGATCCAGTGTATTATGCCCATGCATGGGAACATGAGATATCTGCATGCAGTCCAATACCAGCCGGACTTGTGAGTGTTCACGTACGCCTGATGGTCTTCAAGGTGTTCCCCAAAAGTTCTTGCAAATTTTTCATTGACCTCTTGCCACTTCAGTTTAATGTCCTTGTCTAGATACAACTTTGTATCTTTGTAGATCGGCAGACTGGAGGACACTTTCTCAACTGCTACTCCAACTGCATTTCCATTAGTATCCTGAGACCCTATTCTATTGGAAGCCATTGATACAGATGTACACCTGAAAGATCTAGAGACAAGCAACATGCATGGAAAGAAGTTTGTCAGTGAAAACAAAGGAACTTCGGGGAATGACACAACACATCCCTTGGAAACCGATGTGCAAGATTATGCAATTTCTGCTGGGAGGCTAGGTGATTGGCTACCAGAACTATGCAAAAGGTAGTATGGGCTATCTGGGAGGTAGGAATGGTTGCTGGATCTGTGAAATGCATAATCCAGACTAGCTGCTGGCTGATGGGATTGTGCAATGCGCAATTCCAGTTAGGAGTGACTGCAGGCTCAGGGACTCCATTGCAAAATTTTCTGGGCCAGCAGTCACTGCCCCTCAGAAATGTGCAAAACAGTCCTGGAGGGTAGTTCTGGGCAGAAATGTACATTTCTAGAGAGAAAGACAGAGCCTTTCTTCCCCAGATTGTGCAATGCAGTCTCAGTGAAGGCAGAGTCTGGGCCAAGGTTGGCCCGACTCGCCGACGGGCAACTGAAAGCAAATAAGACAGTGAATGCATGGAAACACTAAGTGATAATAGAAGTGATTGACTGTGCATGCAAAACATGAATGAAAGATTCAAGAAATAGATCGACATGCATGTGGGTGAAGCGGTTTGCCGTTCGGCAAACGTTCGTGCAAAACAGTTTCATGCATGCGACAATAGCGAAATAACAATGAAAACTGAAACAGAGCTAGGACATGCTAGTATACATGTAAAGGACAACAAGCGTTCAAATAAATAAGGTAAACAACACTCACACAAGTGAATACACAAAAAGCGATAGAAATGCTGAAAAAGACAAGTTGAGGCCACTTACCTGTGAATAGCTGAGCCGAATGTGTCGAAGAGTCCTGGATGTGTTATGGGATGTCATAGCTCCAAGATAGATGTGAAAGAATGAGCTCTAATGTGTCGAATAATTAAATTTGGGCTCATGGTGTGTATGCCACAAATCTAGGAAAAAGCGACACTTGGAGGGAAGTTTCTAAAACAACTTTGCATGTAACCCTCGGCTGCTAAAAAATAGCTCCCTGAATCATGGGATTCCTTTTTCATGTTGCCTTTTGCTATTCTGGGAAGAGCAAGTCATGCATGCATGCAAGTCAAGTTTCCTTGGTCTCGGGTGGAACTAGTCAATTAGACTGCTCATGCATGCAGCTTCTCAACTGCTTGAGAAAAATGCGCATTTCTAGCTGGAATTTGGGCTGACTGCCCAGGAGGTTTACACAATTTCTGGGCAGAGAAACTAACTACTACCCATATTCGTACAAATTCTGGGCTGAGCAACCCTACTGGGGAAATTTGCGCAATTTCTGCTAGCAGTGTTGGCTGGCAGAATTGCACAATTCTGGAGCCCAGCAGGTTGCCAGACATAATTGTGCAATTTATGGGGGGAAGGTTGGTTTCCCTCCAGAAATGAGGAATTTTCTTGGGGAAGCTACTCAGCTTGTAGCTGGATCAAGTCCGAGTGAACAACTTGTGAGGGGGAAGCATCAAGATATGCTCAATAAGCAGCCTTTGTCCATGAAAAACACTGAAGCTTGTGTACTTGACAAAGTAAGACAAGGTGCTGTGAAAGGTTGGTAGGGAGGCTCCAAAACGGGCTAAGGAAAATTTTAGAGGGTGGTTGTAGTCACTACAAAACATTGACATAAGAGACACTTACAATCACCAAGCACACGAACCTCACTTCTCGCAAGACAAATCATACCACTCTCCTATGATGACAAGCAAGAGTTGAGGAAAATATTTAAGATAATGGTAACCAGGCCATTGTATCGGATGGGACTCCCACACCAAACATTGTGAGGTCTAGTTGGGACTTCATACCAGGGTGATCCCCTAATGTTGGCGGGTCCAACACCATCAACATTTTGGCGCTAGAAGGAGTGACAAATAACAAGTTGAGCCCATACATCTGGGTTGAATCTCTTACCCAATGAATAATACAAAATTCGTGCTCCCGGGTGTTTATCTCATTTCTCCCTTAATTAGTTATCAATCCTCGATGAGATTCTCGATCACTTGTCCTTGTTAAAGTTTGACAGTGAGGACAAAACATCCGTAACCGATCACATTTATGATTTTGTTCATTTTTGTGAATCTCATGAAATCGATAGTGATGAGATTGTTTACGTACTCTTTTCCTCACCCTTGAAGGTCATGCTAATCGGTGGTGTCATACCCTGCCACCTGCTTCCATCCATTCCCGTCTCACTTTTCTCAAGGAGCTCCATCAAGACTTTGATGAGTGTGACCACCAAGATGTCTATGAAAGGATCTCTCGTTTAAGAATGAAGCTTGGCGAATCAGTTGAGGACTTTGCTACATGCTTCCTTCACCTCTATCACGAAATTCGTAAATAGTTTGTGGACTTTGACTTCATGAGCCAAGAGATGAAACACTTGGTTCATGTCTTTGGAAACGGTGAACCTCCTGATTTTCCTTCTTCCTTGACTCTTGCAGATCACAAGACACCTCATGTCTTGAACAAGGTGCCCCCTAGCAACAACTGCAAATCTAAGAAATCTGCACAGCGGGTCTCCCATCATAGTGGTTGCAAAGCTGAGAAATATGCGCAACATATTCCCAACCCATCTGCTCAACTGTCTCCTACCCCAACAGAGGAAATTCCATAATGGTTCAAAAATCCTATGGCAAAAACTCATCCCTCCATTCCGCAAGAGGACATCACCGTTCATAACCCAAGTCTTGAGTCTAATCTGCATGTCCTCCATCCTCCATCATCTACAAGCCGTGAATCCTTGCACCAAGACTCGCTTGAGTGATATGCTTCATAAGCTAGCTACACACACTCTCTTGATTCTCGAGCTGCTGGCTCAAGTTGCAGTCATGTGCAAGGCAGTCTCATCATACAAACAGAGGAGTAGGACGGTGAAGACATAATCAATTCCTCTCAAAACATTGAGCCTCCAATCTTGATCGATTCTTGATCCCTGAATCTTGGTGAAACATCATGCACAATCAATTCTTTTGATCAACCTCTAGTATTGGGTTGTTATGAATCCCATGCTTCTGTATGTTGTGATGACACCCAAGCACATCATATGATCTACTGTCATCTCATGTACACTCTAACTCAGATTTGGAATGTGCATCAATCAAAGCAGACATCCATATCAAAGCTTCCTCTGCACCTCACTTGCCCATGTGTCCTATCATTAATAGCGCATCAACATGCATCATAGATATTCCACATTCTATTGCTTCTTCATCCCATGTGTTATCTCCTCGATCGATAAAAGGCAATGAGGTTGTCCACGATGAAAATAGTCTCAACACATAGGACTCTTCCCACTCATCATCATCTTGTGTGTTGCATGAAGACAACTTGTCAAGTCAGCTTGCTGGAAATTTTAATGAACCCTGTGATAGAGATTGCTGTCATCCTAAGAGCCATTTTGAAATCAGTAAAAACAACCATCCTCAAACCATGCATGATCTAGTTTACATCTCACAATGCAATTTTTCAATTCTGGAAAGTTGTGTGATGTGCCAGGGATTCGAGGCACTTCAACGTCTGTTGATGGTTATGTGTTGGCTTAGTGGGTCCTAACCCAAGTTCAGAGTTAAGTTTTCCAAACAAATCCCTACACTACTGGCCCTTTTGGCATCAATCCGTGGAGCACGGACTGAAGTCTCACTCGAAGCAGTATGGGGGGATGCTGGAACCAAGTTTCCGCACCCAGAGATGAGCGTGATGTCATTTTATACCCTAAACCTACCTTCGTGTAGATTGATAAGCCCTTAAGGCTTATCGATATAACTTCCTCTTACCAGCCTCTATACCTTCGCGAAGGTATACGACTATCTTTCGCAGACCTTAGAAAGGTGAATCATTCGCTTACACGCCTCTGTACTTGTTCCTATCTTTGTATTTACCTAGATCGACCTAATTATCTGGTATCTTTGACATTCATTAACATCTGATCTCTACCACGTCACCATCACCTTTGATCCTATGATGTAAAATGCTGCCAAACTCTGGAGTCGTGTCATCCACATGTTCAAGAGAAGTCTTCTTGCCTATACATTGTCTGATCATCTGTCACATTCTTGGATTACTCTCATTCATTGTGTTTCCCATTTCGTGCTGATGATGAAGGATCCATTATGACCTTCCTTCGACAGATCGCTTCCTGTCGACTTCAGCTCATTATCCAGGAAGTTGATCTAGAAACTCCTTTCCAGTACCTTAGAGCTTGCATGCCTCAATGGCAAGTTCTTTGCACTCAATGACAGGTTCTCATCATTGGCCTTCAATCGAGTGATTTCACAAGTGTTCAACTTCAATTCCTTATTCACACTTCGTGAATTGTACTGATAGTACCTTGAGATCCATTGACATTATGGGTGGTTTCTCTCGCGCTTGTTAATGGTTCACATCATTGGCTGGTAATCAAGTGATTTTCTAGCATGTTCGACTTCAACACATCTATTCACATGTTAGAATTTGTACTTTGATCAGGTTGTGTTGGAGCGCAAGACCCTGGGCTTAGATCACAAAAGTCTAGGTTGCGAGGAGTGATGAGTCATTCATGATTATATACATGATTCTTTAGATGGATGGCTGTGACCATGCCGTGGGTATCATTTTGATCCTGCTTAGTCGAATGGCTGCGACCATACCATGGGTCTTTTCATTTTGATCCTCTCTATGTGGATGGCTGTGCCCATGCCGTGGATCTATTTCATATGATCCCTTCAGTCGGATGGCTGCGTCCATGCCGAGGATCCATGCACATGATCCTTTTCTTGATGGATAGTTATGCCTATACCATGGATTCATGTATTGTTATATGCCTCTCATGTTTATTAGGCATGACTATTAGATTTTAGATATGTACATCTATGTTTCAGTTGCAGGTCTTCCGATGCTAGTATTCCAAGTCCTCGCTCTGTCTTAAAGCATTTCAACCATCGCTCTTAGCACCAAATTCATGCTTTAGGGGGCATCTGTTACACAATAATTTTTCACTCTCCTGTCACTCCCCATTCCTGATCTCGGAGAACCCTAGTAGTGACTACTGTGTTATACTTTCACCATGAAACCTATGCTCTTGCATCCCTTGAAGTTTGAAGAAAGTAGCCCCCACTCCCTTCAGAACATTCTCAGAGAATCCTTCTTAAAACACAGTTTTTAAGATTAGCACTCTTTCCCAGTGTCTCACCCACACTGATGGAAGAGTTTTACACTGTGACCTGTACCAATCGATGCTACTGTTAGCCCAATACCCATGCTGGTCTACTTCTGGACTGCTTTTATAAAAGGAAACAGAGTTTCATGTCTAGAAACTTCTAGTGGTGATGTGCTAGATGTTCGTTTGGTTGGATAAGGGACGAGAACTCCATATAAGGTTCTTTCCCCCTTAAAAGAGGACCTTCCCAAGGAGATAAGACCTTCTTCCCCCTTGAGTGGATCTCATTCTTATCCTCCTCTCCCTATATAAACCACTTCCTCTTATCCTTTTTGGTTACAATGCAACACATAGTCAAAGTGGTGGAGAGATAGAACCAACTGCAAAATTATGAAACCTTTAGCTTTTGATAGAAGAATATTATTCTTAGATGACAAAAGACTAGTATTTGGTAGCTAAAGCATGAGGAGATAGAGTTAGAGCTTGGAAGCCATTTCATGTCAAGCTAGAGGAGGAAAAGAGTACTAAAAAGGCGTGTAGTGGGACTTGGATACCGCAAAGGAGATCTCCAACGTCAAGGTTTCGGTCGTATTTCTCTTTGAAGTTTATTTTAATTCAACTAATGGTTTATTTCCTATATTGGGTGTAATATTACATTTTATAGCTTAGAACTCCTTGAACTTTTAAGTAGATTGGATTCAATTTTATGCTATCACATTTTCTCTTGTTTCTTGCATGTTTGTTTCAGGTACTTGAATGAAAGGAACGAAAGGAAGCTGGAGCAAGGCAGAAACATCACCATCAAGTGGATTAGCCTTATAAGTGGTACACCCTCTTATTTGATTCTAATCTAAGGAAATTTACATTAGATTGTCTTGTTTGTGGCTAGACCCACTCTCTTGGGCTAGAGGGATTGCCTCTATCCGCAGAGAGGATATTCCTAGACCATAGTGGTGCATTCAAAAATGGTATGGGTTGATTCAGAAAGGCCCATTGTGACACGGAATCAGGGTCAGAACTAACAGGAGTGGAAAGATACTTGGTAGCTCAGGAGGATTTAATTCTCAGGCATGGTGTCCCATATAGCAGAAAGACAAAGTACCACCATGAGACCCTCTACTTCAAAATCGAAACACGAAACTGATAACACCCATTCACAACTTTCAAGGATGAATGGATCAAGCAGTGAAAGAAGAAGAAACAGGGGACGACTGGGCAACACATGAGGCAATACCATGAACAAATTACAGCCTGAGGCACAACGATTACAAGATGGGCACAAATATATTTCATTTACTTTTCTGTCTGATTGTTTACTTATTTTTGTCCTGATACATACCTCTCTTCAATGAGGCAATTAATTCTTTAATGCTTTTAGGCCTCAGAGCCATCCCAATTGAGACAGATAGTCAACCTG
Source organism: Pinus tabuliformis (assembly GCA_031772625.1). Taxonomy (NCBI): domain Eukaryota; kingdom Viridiplantae; phylum Streptophyta; class Pinopsida; order Pinales; family Pinaceae; genus Pinus; species Pinus tabuliformis. Next base: position 1,679,498,357 of record CM062820.1, read on the forward strand.
ATGCTGAGACTCAACTAAAGATATTTTGCTGTAATGAATGTCCATGCTCCCCTCTCCAAAATAAATAGGAGGAAGCAAGACTTAAATAGGGTTAAAAAATTCTAAAGAAAATACTACATGTTATTTTCAGACTGTATGGCTTTGTAATACAGATTTTTTAGAATATCATGGAAATGGTGGTCACTCCCCCTTCAAGTATTACAATATGTGACCCCCCTGTTAAAACCCATTTTATGTTCATGTTTCTTCTCTGAATTCATGCAATCATAGTTGCTAGAAATATTTCAAGCTTCCTCACAGATTCATTTGTATCGATATGTTAATGAAAGTGCCTGTAACTATATCACGGATTCATTTGTACCAACATTGTTAATGCCTGTGCCTGATGGGTCATTGAAATTATATATTTAATAGTAGCACTCCATGAATCATAACACCATGTCTCCCTGCTAACCATTATATCTACTTGTAACTCAAACAAGTGTAGGAATTCTTAAAGCTTCAAACTCTATGTGTTAAGCATAGAATTCTTGATGCTGTAAGTTCGTATGATGAGTTGCTCCTTCTTCTTATCCTCTATCATTTCTCTACAAAAGCTTATTAAACTGTAAGTCCTTGAACTACTCAGTCTCCACTGTTTATGCATATTTATGAGATTTGTATGTGTGAAGAAGTACAAAAAATTCAAGTCTTACTCCTTTAGGTGAATGAACCAACCCATTATATATACATATAGAATATAAGTGAGGTCTCCCTTTATTGAGAACCATTTGAGACACTCCAAATTTATATGTGCCTAGGCACTAGTCTTATAAGCGATCCGAGGCTGTCTCTGGGAGCTACAACATCTTCTGGCACCGTTTTCGGGGAACACATTGAAGGATTTTTCCCTTGGGATATGACAAGTTGAGCACTCTTTGCATAGGTGAACAAAGAGATTCTGATTGCATTCATAATCACCTTGGAAACTCAACAAACCCCCATTATTATTTGTCATCCTGGCTTTTAAAAGGCTTCACACTCACTCAGATACATCTCAACAGAAAGGCCCATTTGTATCTCACCCAAAAAGATTAATTTTTAGGAAAGTATGGAAAGAGAAAACTCCCCTTTCCCGTGCTACCATCTCACCAGCCTTTGAAGTTTCCTTATCCAGTGCTCAACCCACTGTTACTCACTACTCAGGACTTGTTCCCAAGGCCCTGACATACCTTGAATTCAGTCTAGCCACTCCTACCACTGTGTTTTTTAGCTAAGTTCCTCAGGAAAGCCTCAATCCCCCTCCATTTATCCAGATGGCTCTTCCAAGTTTCTGATAAATAAATATGCACCTCTTAATTTACCTCAACCTCTAAGTGCATTGCCCCAGGACTACCTAAATGATCTGCCTAGGTTTAATGGGGAAGATGACAAAACGACACAGAGACACATTGAAACCTTCAGTGCCTTTGGTAAGAACCTAAACGTGGAAAAACTAGATGTGGTCATGAGACTTTTTGTACAGTCCCTTGATGGAGAGGCCAGAAAGTGGTTTAAATCCCTACCCAATGCCTTCGTCACCACTTGGGAGGAACTTGACAACTCTTTCACATAGAATTTGGGTGAAAAGAGGAATCATGAGTACCTCCTCACAGAGTTTAACGCCATAAAGAAGAAGCCAAAAGAGGATATCTTTGAATTTAAAAAGAGGTTCAACAGGCAATAAAATAACCTGACAGCTGAGATAAAGCCTCCTCCAACTGCTGCTCGAGTAGTTTTTTTGGGAACCTTTTAATATGATTTTGGCTTTAATTTAAGGGAAAGGAATTCTATCACTCTAGATCAACTCCAAATCGATGCACTTGTGGTGGAAGCAAATTTCATCTCAACAGGAAGGTCAAGAGGAAAGCAAGAAACTACTGAGAATAAAAGAGGTAAATAAGAGGCATCCTCCTCTCGTCGAGATAGAGAATCATTAGACCTGAAGTGATACGAACTGGATAAACTCATCAAGAGTTTATCACAGAAGTTTGGAGAACTTGAAATTGAGAACAAGAGCCTCTCCAAATAGAATGCTCAAGTTAATAACCGAGGTTACAACCTAAATTATAGAAGACCTCCATTGAAAATAATTCCAAGGGAAAGGAAGGAACAACTTGATTAGATCCCTCATCCTCTATATTTAGAAGAGGATCCTGATGAGATATCGTCGGATACACAGGAGATGCAGGGAAATTTTTATTCTAATTTTTTTAAAGAAGAACATGAGAATATGGCTCACCAAGAGGCCAGTCACATTAGAGAAGCAAAAACAGAGGAGGAAGATATAGATTATTATTGAAAACGATTTGCAAATTTCATGAAAGCACAGCCACAACATAATTATAATCAAATATCTTCAAATAAGAGGTCAAGAGAACCAGAGGAACAAGAGGGAACTACTCCCAAGTTATCCCTCCAGTACTAGACAAAGGGAAAGGTAATATAAATCCTGACCCTTCCAAGATAAAAGTCTCTGTAAATAAGGAAAGCAATAATTCCGAGGGACACAAAGAAAAGGAGGCACCTGTTCTACTGAAAATTGCTAGTGGAGGGAAGAAGGAACAGAGCTAGGAGGTACAAAAAATTCCAACCCACATTCAATCTCCATAAGGAGCTTGAAAAGGTAAAAATTCTTGTTCCTCTAACTGAGCTTCTAAAGAAGCCTAATTATAAAGCTCAAGTCTCTCAATTCATGCATCCACCTACCTCAACACCAACTCATGATAGTTTAAACCTCCAAGAGGAGAGGCCAACGACTGTTTTTGGGCCGCATGTGGATTCCAGATCCTAGTAATCCATGACCTCTTATTGCATAATTGTATGTTGGATTTCGGAGCCTCACACAACCTCATGCCACTAACAATGATGGAACAGTTGGGCTTGGATATCACCAGACCATACAAGGACCTATACTCCTTTGACTCTAAGAGAGTCAAGTGCTTAGGGATGATAAAGGATCTGGTGGTAAACCTAGCTCAGATCCCTATGAAGAGTGTGGTAATGGACATAATGGTGGCCGATATTCCTCCTCGATTCGACATGCTCTTATCTAGATCTTGGGGTTCGAAGGTGGGGGGCTTTATCAATCTAGATATGACATATGCCACAATTCCCACTTTTGGAGGTGAGCAAAGGAGGCTATATAGAGAATCCAGGTTTGTAAAGACTGTGACCCTAGCTAAAGGCTCAAAAAATTCCCCAGTGCATGGGAAAGAAAGTGGCCTCTCCTACCTATTTCCAGAAAAATATAGGACCTTCTTAGAGGAAACATCAGTGCACCTAATGTGGTAGTTATAGCATCAACACACAAATGAAAATGAAGTATGGAAGTTATAATTCGACAGGGAAAACTCAAAAGAGGGAAATGGAGCTGGAATATTGTTGGTATCTCTGGAGGGAAGCCTAATACCCCTCTCTTTCAAGATGGAATTTGAGGCGACCAACAATGTGGCGGAGTACGAAGCATTGCTCCTTGGGTTAAAAACGGAAAAAAAGTATGAATATTGAATTCCTAATGGTCTATGGAGACTCTGATTTGGCTGTATGGTAGATCAAGAATCAATACCAGGCTAAACACCCCAGACTGAGGACGTACCAAAATGAAGTGTGGGATCTAATTAATAATTTCTTCCTGGCCTTTAATATCCAATTTCTGCCCAGGGAAGGAAATAGGATGTTTGACTCCCTTACCATAGAAACAATCATTTTCAAGCCCCCACAAAATCCTCTCCTCTGATATGAGGTAGAAGTTAGGTACATACCTTCAATACTTGATAATGTCAAGCATTGGCTTGTATTCGAGGATGATGAGTAGGTAAAAATATTCATAGAATTCATTGGGGAGTTTGCCCACTCCACCATCGATCAAGAAGTAGAAGAAGAAGAATATCAAGAAGCCACTCTGTGGAAAGACACTGTGGCTGGGCACAAAATTTTACAACTAAAAGGGAACACCATTCCACGCAGACTAGTCCCACTGGAAAGGCTTTTTGATAAGGATGACATAGTCTCCAAGCCAATAGCCTTGGAGATAGATGATCTAATCAAAGATTGCAACATTGGATCAGAGGAGGAACCCCAGATGATCAAGCTATAAAAAGGAATTCCTTGGAAATACATACAAAGGTATTTAAATATATTCAAAATTTACAAGGATGTATTTGCTTTGTCTTATGAGGATTTGAAAGTATTTGATACTAGCATCATTCAACATAAGATTCCTTTGAAGAGTGGAATAAAGCCATGCAAACAAAAAATCAGGCAAATAAATCCACTTTTACTCCCATCCATTGAAAAAGAGGTGAGAAAGCTACTATTGGCAAAGATCATAGTTCCTTTAAGGTACTCTGAGTAGGTGGTCGACCTAGTCCTTGTCTAGAAAAAGAGCAGAGAAATAAGGTTGTGCATAGATTTTCAGAATCTAAATAGGGCATTGTTGAAAGAAAACTACCTGTTTCCTAAGATGGACCATATATTGTAGAAGGTAGTTGGATGAGCCAAAATGTTCATGATGGATGGGTTCTCTAGCTACAACGAGGTGGAAATCCATCCCGAGGATCAAAAGAAAACTTCTTTCACCACCCCGCAGGGAACATTCATATATGATCGCATGCCCTTCGGTCTCATTAATGAAGGGGCCACATTTCAGAGAGCCATGGACATAGCTTTCGTAGGGGACCAAGACAAATTTGTTGTGGTTTATTTAGATGATATCATTTCTTTTCTAAGACTGATGAAGAGCACATGCTCCATTTAAAGCTCACCTTTGAAAAATGCAGGAGGTATGGTCTATCTCTGAGTCCTAAGAAATATCAGTTCACCCTAAGTGAGGGGAAGTTACTTGGACACATAGTAGTATAGGAAGGAGTAAAGATCGATCTTGAACGAGTCAAAGCCATCATCCATATTCCCCTGTCTAGAAACAAGAAAGTGGTTCAAGCCGTTCTGGGGAGAATAAATTTCTTGAGGAGGTTTAATACCCAACTATGTAGAAATTGTCAAGGGTATTTCAGACATGCTCAAGAAGGAAAATGATTAGGTGATCAGTATTTATCTCAAAACTAAAAGTGCTCAGAATAGCTCAAAACCTAATTGACCGCGTCTGTATCGGTGATACGATCCCAACGTAACTCATTTCACTCAAAACGGAGCTCGTATGAGGAAGATACTGCGTTCTGTCCGCTTTGCCAAACATAGGAATTTTGAAAAAAAGAGTTATAGTCACTGCATAGTTAGCAGTCCGTATTGCTGATGTGGTAGGTGACTGTGCAGGTCAAAGGTTGGTCAATGACCAATGGTGTCTCGCCAAGTGGTGCAATTTGGTTGGTCGATAGTTTGGTGATTTGGCTTGATTTCATTAGTTGGAGGAGGACCAATGAGAAGGAGACATGTGGCAAGCTTGGAGGCTACCACGTGTCCCTCCCCAAAAGTCTAGTATCATTGGCGCGTATTGCAAAATTTTACGGCAGGTCAGTGAAGTCGAACCTGCGACCTCGCCAGCATAATTCCCACGTCTTATCACTACACCGCGATGTTGGTTCTTAACTTACTATGGTCACAACTTCCATTTAAAGTTTAAACAGATGGCAGTTGGGGGAGGAGAGGGCCAGCCCCATGGGTCAACCCCCTCCCATGTGACCACTACCACGAAACCACCATCTAGCGTGAACCATAACCACGCGCCATTAACGTGCTAATTGTATATTATGTTAATTAATCCACATTTATCATTTAATTAATGCAGGATTAAGTTGGCAGATATTTTGGCAGAGCTGACAAATCTAGAATTCCCCCATTTTTGATGGGATTAACTGGAGTTCTCGAGTTTTAGTGGATTTTTCCATGGGGAAACTGATTTGGCCATAAATTTTCCAACTTTCGACCAATTTGGGGTCAGAAAAAGTCATTCCTAGATGATTTTGATGTTCTGATCACATTGAAGTAGGTTTCAGGAGCAGTAGAGCATTGTAAACAACATTTTTTTTCCATTTTGAGGTAATACAAAGACCGAAGCCATGGAATCTAGACCAAGGAGATCTAGCCCAGGAGGGGTGAACTCCTTCATCAAAACACTGTGTTAAGTGTTCATTTTGATGGTTTGCTTTAAATTTGTTTGCTGCTGTTCAACACTTTATTTACATGCTATTTTTCTCATGAATTTGACATAAAACTTGACAAATTTACCTGTTACATTCACAACCACCATAAAGGAAACCTATGCAGATAAAGCAAATGATGGGAAATTATTTTTAATTATGAAGTTGAAATTAGCACAACAAAACTAGCATTCAACAATAGATCAAGTTGGTATTAGAGCAAAGGTTATTTGCTTGATTGCTTGAGTTTTGTGCAAGTAGGGTTTTAATGGTTGCAAATTTGTGATGCTTACAAGGTTAAAGTTGTAGAGAGGAGAAGGGAAACTATTGGTTGCAAATCCTGAGGTAATGCCTAGAAGAAGGAGAGCCACAATCTCCACCCAAAATTTCAATCCCAGCTACACTTAAAACACCTCAAGTTTTACCTTCAATTGAGATTGAGGAGATACAAGTAGTACCAGAATCTGAGCTTGAATCCAAAGCCACCATGTCTGGAGCAAGAGAGACTGAAGGTCTTTTAGAAGAGGAAGCATAGAAGAAATCTATATATGATTTAATTGACATGGTTAGAGTCCTCTATGAAGAGAGGAATATTAGAATGACTGGAGAGAGTTCTAAGTCCCCACATGGAGAGGGAAGCTCATAATATTAAAAAGATGAAAAGAAGGATTCAAAGGGTAATGGAGCTCCTCCATCTCCTCCATATTCATCATCTTCCTCATCATATTCATCATTCTCATCATCACAAACATCATCATCTTCCACTTCCACCACAAAAACTATTCATACTCATTCAAAAACCCAAAAAGAAAAAACTCCCTTACTCAAATTGGACATTAAGTTTGAAATTCCCATGTACATTAGTGAGGTAAATGTAGAGAAGTTAGACAATTGGAGGTTTATTTCAGAATTCAGAACCTTCAAGAAGATGACATAAAGATCCAGTTGGCTTCATTGAGGCTAGAAGGAGCAACACTACTTTGGTGGGAAGCAAAGACTCAAGAGGAAATGGGAATTCATGGTAAGATATCCATTTCTTGGGTTGAATTTGTTTCTTCAATTAAAAGACAGTTTTATCCATTAGCCTATATGCAAACAACCATTATGAGTTGGAAAAACTTTAGGCAACTGAAGGGCCAAATAGTTCAAGACTATACCGAGGAGTTTAGGAAAAGGGCTTTGTTGTTAGGAGTAAACTTGAATTCCCAATATACTCTCTTGAAATACATTGGGGGTTTACATTCCTACTTAAAACACACTATCCATATGTTCAATCCAAGAAATTTAGATGAGGTATGTGTGAAAGCCACACACATTGAAGCAAGAGGAAAGAAAATTTAGGAAGAGGGTAGTAAGAAGAAGCCATTCAAGGGTAAGGAGAAAGAGAAGGGTGGAAAATGGAAAGGAAAGAAGAATGCAAGTGTAAAGAAAGAAGGGGAGAAAACTATATGCAAACATTGTTCCAAAGTGGGGCATGATGGCACCCATTGTTGGAAACTACATCCTAAACTAAGGCCTAAGAAACCAAACAATAAGGTGAAACAAAAGATGACTGCTGCCACACAACATGATCTTGGATCCGATTCCGGTGATGAGACCAAGATTTCAGCCATGGTCACAAAGGCAAAATAATCTATAACACACACTAGTTCCTCACATAGTCACAACAAAACTCCAAATGAAGAATCAAGGATAGAGTTGTTCCATGTAAGGGTAATTTCAAATCATACAAAGACTGATGCATTATTTGATAGTGGGTCACAATCGAACTTAATTTCAGAAGACTTGGTCAAAAATCTTAACCTTGAAAATGTACCTCATCACAAGCCATATCCTCTGGGTTGGATAGTTAATAAAGCAAATTTATAGGTTACAAGGAAATGCTTATTCAGGTTTGCCATTACTGAAAAATTCATTGATGAAGTTGAGTTAGATGTAGTTCCACTTGACATCTCAGCCATTCTGGGGAGGCCATATTTGTATGATATAAAAGCGGTATTTTATCACCATGAGAAAAAATACCAATTGCTCAAGGATGGAGTGGAGTATATTGTGAGAGCCTATCGCAAAAAGTTAAACATTTGTTTGGTTAATTCAGGGTAGATGAAGAGACTAGTAAATGCAAGTAAACATTTTGTGCTTCTCATGATCAAGAAAAATAATGATATAGATTATGAATATTTTAAAGGTTGTGATGATAGTTTAAAATATTATTTTTTTGATGTGGTAACAAGCATGGCAAGATGTTTCAGGAACCAAAGGGGTTACCTCCCAAGAGGGCAATTCAACATGAGATACAACTGCAGCATGATGTTCCACTTCCAAACATTGGCATGTATCACATGTTGATCATGGAGAGAATGGAAATCAAGAATAAAATTCAAGAATTTCTGAACAAAGGTATCATACACCCATCTACTTCGCCATGTGGTTCACCAATTGTTTTGGTGCCAAAGAAGGATGGGACTTGGCGCATGTGTGTGGATTTCCATGCACTGAATAAGATAATGATAAAGAATCATTATCCACTCCCAAGAATTGATGATTTTCTTGATCAATTGAGGTATGCAAATTATTTCACTAAGTTAGAATTACGAAGTGGTTATCATCAAGTTAGAATAGCTGAAGAGGACATTTGGAAAACCACATTTAAAACTAAACAAGGATTGTTTGAGTGGCTTGTTATGCCTTTCGGTCTTACAAATGCTCTAGCTACTTTCATGAGAGTTATGAATGATGTATTGAGACCATTTCTAGATGATTTTGTCATTTTTTACTTAGATGATATTCTCATATTCAACAAATCCAGAGATGAACATGTCATGCATGTGAAAAAAGTACTTGATATATTGAGAATATATATATATATATATATATATATATATATATATATATATATATATATATATATATAGATATATATATTTAAAGATGTCAAAGTGTGAATTTGGCAAGACTTATTTAGTGTATTTGGGACACATTGTTGGAGGAGGTGAGCTGAAGATAGACCCCTATAAGATTGAGGTAATTGTGAATTGGCCCAAGCCCAATACAGTTATAGAGGTAAGAAGCTTTCTAGGGGTAGCACAATATTGGAGGAAATTTATTGCTAATTTTTCTTCCATTGCAGCACCACTACATGCATTGACTAGTGTCAAGAAAGTCTTCCATTGCAGAGTTGTACAACAAAAAGAATTTGATGCTTTAAAATAAAATACCAGTTCAACAACGGTATTGGCTCTTCCAGATCTTATACAACCACTTGAGATTCAAACGAATGCTAGTGATTACACCATGGGAGTAGTTCTTATGCAACATTGTAAGTCCATTTCATTTCATTCTGAAATTTTTAATGGTGTCGTGACTAACTATCCTACTTATGACAAATAAATATACGCATTCGTACAAAGTGTTAAAAAATGGAAACACTACTTGATGGGAGGGATACCATTATCCATACCGACCATCAACCATTGCAGTACTTACAATCACATTCAAATGGATGGGTTTTCTACAACAATTTCATTTGGTTATCAAGTACCAAAAGGGAATCTACAATAAGGTAGCTGATATGCTTTCTAGGCCTATTGTAAATTCTTTCTTTTGTTGAAGCAAGAGACTTTCCTTCTATTTCAAAAACCCATAAGTATAGTTACAATAATTACAGAAGGCCTGCCAAAATGAGGGCCTGTCAAACCATTGAGAATGAACAGACAAAGAAGAGAGCCACTAAACCAACTCCAGTCCAAACTGACGAACACAATGTCCCTACGACAACACGGAGACACAAGGACAAAGATCGCGTCACCTCCCATGCACAACACTTAAAGAATGAACAAACGCGCGACCCCACCAACTATCCCGAAGAGCGCTGACCATTGATTTCCCCCACCCGAAACAGATGACGCGGAGAGAAATCAGAGAGCTAAGATGCGAGGTCTTTAAGGTGCAACCCCACCAACTAGCCCGGAGAGATCTGACCGTTGATTTCCCCAGCTAGAAACGGATGACGCAGAGAGATATCGGAGAGCTGAGGTGCGAGGCTTTTAAGTCACAATCAAGGGTGGTTTTAATACCCCCCCTTGCTACGTGTAAAGAACTGAGTGGAATCGATCTCAACGAGCGAAAACCACTTACCATCCGGGGGCCTTGCGATCAAAAGAAAACCGTTATTGTCCTGGTTTTCCACGTGAAAAGACAAAAATCTAGGGAAAATCATGGAGGGAGCTGACCCGCCCTTCCACCTGCTTAACCCGACACTGAAACTAGCTACCAAAACCTTCTGGAACTGCATATGAAACCCTATGTCGCCTCTCAAGGCACAAAGGAGAAAAGGTTTCATTCCCCAAAGGAAGAAGTCACCAATGCAGAGAAAGCCCAGAATCATGGAGTTGACCGCCGAAATGAGAAGAAGAAATAGGCAAAAAGAGCATTAATCCTGGTTTGATCCTCATGTCCAACAATCGAAAATTTCTTTGTCCTCTGCGGCTTGAGCCTCGCAGAGAGCTTTTAGCTTGCTTGTAGGCATCTCCTGCCATTTCATTTCTACTCTGCAATCTGGATTAGTCACTCCTAGGTTGGCTAGAAGATCTGCAAGTTTGTTGGCCTTCCGCCAAACATGGTTGAAGCTAACTGTTCGTAGACTTTGGAGGTGTTTTTGGATTCTCTGGTACACTTGTATTAGTCTCCATTGTTTTGAGACTCTTTCAGGAGCTGTACCATAGCTGATTTTCTTGACTGCATTTATAGAAATTTCGGAGTCTGCTTCGATGAGAACATTTGAGCTGTTATTGAGTTTAAGAAGCTCTAGACATTGTTCCAATGCCATCAATTCAGCCATGTTGTTGGAAGCATGGCCTAAATGACAGTGGAAGGCAAAAATTATTTTTCCATCTTCATCTCTCAAGACACCTCCATAACCTGCAGTCCCCGAGTTGCTTTTAGAAGCCCCATCAATGTTGCATTTTAGGTAACCATTAGGTGGAGGATGCCAGAACTCCTTTTCCTTTTCCACTATTCTTTCTTTTTTCCTCAGACCATTGAGGATGATCTCATGCATTCCCAGCTGCTTGAGAGTTCTTAATTCAAGTGCTGTGGGAGGATTCGAGGGATAACTGTGCAGAGTGGTGGACACAGTCTCCTTTATTTGCTTTAAGATCAAATCCATCAGGCAGAGCGGAGTAGTCTTTTCATCCTTGAAGATTCTCTTATTCCTTTCTTTCCAAGCATTCCAGATAATGAAGCTTGGTGTAAAGGTCCAGGCTAAATTAAGGATCTCGTTGTCTGCAAAGTCTTTTCTCCACTCATTCAGGGTGTTAATAATGCTACCTTTGTCTCTGTCTGTCTGCTGAAAAATGCTTTTGAAGGAATCCCATAACCAAGAGGCATAGGTACAGCTATTGAGAATATGATCCATAGTCTCCTCTTAAGCCTCACATAGTTGGCATCTAGAAGGCCCCATCACTCCCCTCTTCTAAATGCTATCCGAAGTTAGTATTTTCTTGTGATGAACTAACCACATAAACAATTTGATCTTCATCCATCCTCGGTAATTCCAAATCTTTTGCTAGGACCTATCCAAAGTGCAGGGCTCTAGGTTAAGAGAAATCCTTTTAGCCTCCTTGATATTAAAGATTCCTTCTTTGTTTTGGCCCCATCTTAACTGGTCCTACCCATCTGTAACCAGAATCTTCCTCTGTTCCAATATGTTCATGAGTTCATCTGTTTTTGCTTTTATGGGGCTGTCCGCTCTGCAATCTATTTTTCTCCAGTTTCTCCATTTCTCAGTGTCCTGAGGAAGATTCCAGAAATCCCTGACTCTTGTTAGCCCTTGGAGATCAGTTTCTTGCTTGATGCCCAGAAAGTCCTCCCTTAACAACATCGGTTCTTGCTGCCATTTATCCTCCCAGAAGAGAGCCTGATCTCCTACTCTGATTTCCCAGAAGCTGTTGTTTTGTACCAGGCCTCTGTTTTCCCAAGCTTTGTTCCAGATGTGAGAGCCTTTTATGTTCCCTGACATTCTGATGAGCTCACTCGTTTGCCAGGAGCTGGCATATTTCTCTTTCCAGGTATTAGCCCATTGCGCCCCTAGTTCTTTAACCCATCTCCACCAAAGTTTAGCTCCTAAAACATTACTTAGAATCTCCTGATCATCTAAGCCTAGGCCTCCATGACTTTTGGGCTTGCAAATTTTATCCCAAGACACAAGGGCCCATTTCTTTCTGGTTTCCTCCTTGCCCCAGAGAAAGTCTCTCTGAATGTTCCTGAATTGCTGTAAGACCCCTTTGGGAGCTGGCAGGGCTGATAAGAAGAAAACAGGGATAGCTTGAAGAACTGTCTTCGTTAGAATCAATCTGCCAGCCAGGTTCAATGCCCTATAAGTCCAACATTTGATCTTGTCTTGCATCTTGTTGAGCACCTGTTCCCAGATACTTTTGTGCATTGGTTTATCCATCAGGGGGGATACCCAAAATTTTAAAGGGAGGACCTCCCTTTGGAAGCCTATAATTCTAGATATGTTCCTTTGGATAGCAATGTTAGTGTTTAAGAAAAAAAAGTTTGATTTGGAGAGATTGACTTCCATACCTAAAGCCGAGGCAAAGTCATTTAAGATTTTCTTGTATGTAGTAGCTTCCTTGACTGTGGGGATGCCCTGCAGCATGGTGTCATCCACAAATTGTTGATGAGTCAAGGCTTGGCCATTCTCCATTAAATGGAGACCTTTGATCTTCCCTAAACTTTTGGCCTTTTTGATAGTTCGGCCCAATCCTTCCATCATGAGAATGAAGAGGAAGGGAGAGAGTGGGTCAACCTGCCTGAGACCTCTGGAAGGAGTGAAGATCTCTGAAGGTGAGCCATTTACCAGAATAGAAAAGCTGGGTGAAGTAACCAAAGCCATAACCCATCTGATCCAGTCATGATCAAATCCAAAAGCAGAAAGGACCTTTTTAATGTAAGTCCAATTCACCTTTTCATACGCTTTTGCAATGTCTAGTTGTATGATCATACCAGCTTGCTTTTTACTAGTGAGAGAGTGAACAAACTTGTGGGCCTTAATAATATTATTCAGGATTTTCTGTCCTTCAACATATCCAGACTGTTCCCCAGAAATCAAAGAAGGAAGAATAGGTTTGAGTCTATTGGCCAAGATTTTGGAAATAATTTTGTAAACAACATTACATAAAGCAATGGGTCTAAACTTATTAGGAGTTAGGGCAGAGTCCTGTTTGGGGATCAAGGATATGAAGGAGTTGTTGAGTGCTTTCAGAATGGATTTACTTCTTCTGGAGTCCTCAACCACATCCAAGATGTCCTGTTTGACCACCTTCCAGCAAGCTTTGAAAAAATCAACATTGAAACCATCTGGACCTGGAGCTTTGCCATTCTGCATGTCTTTGATTACCATACTGACCTCTGCTTCGGTAACTGGCTTGTTCAAGTTAAAGTTATCTTCTTTTGACACCATCCTAGGAATATTTTTTATAATTTCCTTGATGTGTTGTTCTCTGTTTGGATTATTTTCATTTGTGATGCCTCTGAAATATTGAACCAACACACCTTCAATATTCTTGTGAGAGGTCTGAAGCTCCCCATCAACATTCAGTATTGAGGATATTCTATTGTTCTTTCTATTGGAAATGGTGGAACGGTGGAAAAAACGAGTGTTTCGCTCACCTTCTTTGAGCTAATGTACTCTTGACTTTTGTCTCCAAAAGATTTCCTCCTGTTTGCATAAATTCTCCCAATCTAGGTTGAGTTTTTCAGCTTGCTCACTTTTGGTTTTATCAAAACCATCTGTGATCATTGCTTGGTGTAGCTCCTGCAGTTTGACTTCTACAGAATTTTTGTTTGCAAAAATGTTACCAAAATCCTTCTTGTTCCATTCTTTGAGTCTGACTTTTATGAGCTTTAGTCTTTTATGGAGGAGGAACATTTTGGAGCCCTGAACCTGAAGATCTTTGGACCACCATTTTTCAATGTTGCTGATGAAGTCTGGATGAGAGAGCCAAATATTCTCAAATCTGAAGGGTTTGTTTATGGGAGCATCAATTCCCTTGATTTCTAGTTGAATCGGCCAGTGATCTGAGCCTCCAAATGGGAGAATACTTGCAGAAATTTCTGAATTTGTGAGCATCAGTTTCTCAGAGATAAAAAATCTGTCTAATTTGGAGGCAACCTGAGTGTTGCCTCCTCTTTTGTTGTTCCAGGTAAAAAGACCATTATGCATTTTAGAGTCAACCAGTTTCATGTCTTCTGTGAAAGAATGGAATTCTACTGAATCTCTACTGAGGATTCTGGTGCCTCCTTTTTTTTCCGAAAGAGATTTAATCATATTAAAGTCTCCTCCAATGACTCAAGGGATTTCTTCATGTCTGCTTCTAAGCTTTGCCAGGGAGTTCAAAAATCTAAGCTTCTCATCAATTTTCCGAGGGCCGTATACATTCGTCACCAAGAAGGTCTCCGTCATTCCCATAGGCTGAATGATGGTTGATAAGTAGTTTCTTGTCGCCTCCGCATCTACAATGCTGACTTTTTGGGGGTTCCAAAGGGTGAGAATACCACTCGCTGTGTTTTCTACTTTGACTTCTAGAAACTCAAATTTGCTAAGCCATTTGTTATGGATTTGCCTTATTTTCTAAATGGAGCATTTTGTTTCTTAAATAAATATTATGTCCGACATTGCTAGTTTCATTCTATTACTTAGCATTCTCTATTTTATTTTACTACCTAGACCTCTGATATTCCATGATATGAACTTCATAATTAAAGATTAGTAAAGGAGTAACTGGTTAGATCTTTCATCTTACCCGAATCTATCATTAGCTTTCCGCACTCCATCAGGAGCTCGTGTTGCTTTTTTCTGCCTCTCTTTTTGCCTGGATTTCTGGTGGCTAGTCCTGGAATTACTTTCATTGTTTTCACACCTCTATGCTCCTATTTGTGGATGTTTGTGCTTTTCTCCAGTCCTCGTTCCTGAGTCTTCCATAAAAACAGCTGATGTATCTTGTGGCATTCTTCTTAAGGTAGAGATTCTATTCCTCCTTTGGTTCCTTGCCTCAGGAATCCTTCCAGGTCCAAGTTTTCCTTGTGATGGATTTCTTGTAGTTCATGATCTTCCATTTCTGTTTCACTTTGGGTCATTTCCTAGTCCATTTCCATCTCTGTATCACTTCTCATGGTTTCTTTTTGAGAGTCAATTCTTGGAGAAAGATTTGTATCCTCTTTTTTCCTTTAACCTTAGCTTCATCCTCCTAAAATTGAATCTCTCTTATACTTTCTTCAGGCTCTTCTAGCACTTGAAACTTATTTTGACTACCCTTTCACCCTTCAGTGTGTAGTTGTTTTGGCCCCTTTTTTCCTCCTCTTCCTCTGCTAGCCACTTTCTGGAAGCTTTCAGTATCCTTCATTGTGTTAGGTTTTTCTTTATTATCTTCTTTGCTGAGAGGGCATTCTCTTAGTAAATGCCCATGTTCATGGCATCTTCAGCATCTGAAGGGGATATGTTCGTAGTCTACCGTCTGCACCCATTCCTCATCGTGAACTTCCAGGATGACTTCATCTGGAAGTGCTCCTGATAGATCCATTTCCACACATATCTTGGCAAAGGAGGTGTATTTTCCCCTTCTAGTGGCTTCAGAAGCTTTGACAAAGCGTCCTAGTTTATTGCCAATGGAAGCTAACGATTCAATTTGCCAGTAGTCAAGAGGTAGAGAGTAGAGCCTTACCCACACAAGAACCGAAGAGAAAGTCTCCCTCTTTGGGACAAAGTTCATCCTCCAAGGTCTCATATAGAGACCTGCCACTGCAAAAAAATAGGGACCTCCTTCGAATATTCTGTCTTTATCTTCGATGTTTGAGAACACTACTGTGAAGAATTCTTTTGACCCTAGATGTAAGTCAATGCTGCCTTTGGGTTTCCAATGATACTTGATCCACGTCTACAAAGCCTTTTCTGTGGGCCATAATCCCATAAATTTACAGATAATGGCGTGGGTTCCCATGTGTTCCCTTTGCTCTTGTAGAGCAGGGTCATTTAATATTACTCGAGGAGTAATTTCTGCTTTCGATTTGCAAGGTCCTTTTTGAGTTTTGTCTCTTGAGCCTAGATTTTTGTCTTCTTCCTCTTTGTCCTTTGTGCTGCTGTTTTCTTTTGCTCTGGTCCCATCTGTGTCTTTTTCAATGCCCCTGTTACTATTGTTCATATCTCCTTTACTAGTTTCAGCTGATGATTTATTCCTGCTGGCCACTGCATCTTTGTAGGAGGGAGCAGAGCTCCCTCCCCTGCCATCCACCATTTGTATCTAACCCTGCTCGCTGCTAAACTCCCGCGTTTGGCCCGATCGACATATCCATTTGACACCAATTAATTACCAAAGAAATATGACCAAATTTTTGTTGTGTTATAAGATACTATGCCTATTGTAAATTCATCTATTATACTCAAGCAAAATTCTATTTTACATGAAAGTTACATTGAGAAATATGCATATGACAATGACTTTCAAGATGTGTATGCAAGCTTGAGGCAAGGAAACAAAATTGAAGAGTTAGATTACCATGTACATAATAGTTTGTTGTATCACTTGGGAAAGTTATGTATTCCATAGGGAGAAAGAAACAATATCATAATGGAGGCGCACACTTCATTGATTGCTGGACACTTTGGTGTAGGCAAGTAGTAGTGAATATCCAAAGGTATTGTTATTGGCCACACATGTTTGATAATGTATCTCATTTCATTAGAGGATGTTATTTTTGTGTAATAAGTAAGCCTAGCAATAGGAAACTAGGATTGTAAACTCCACTTCTGGTACCTTCAAGTCCATGGGAGAGTATTTCAATGGATTTTGTACGATGTCTTCTATTGTCAAGGAAAGGTCATGATTTCTTGGATGTAGTTGTAGACAGGTTCAACAAGATGTGTATTTTAACACCATGTAAAAAGAAAATCACAACTGAACAAACATCTCATCTTTTCTTTCAAAATATTTGGGTTCATTTTGGTATTCCTTGATCAGGTTCTCAATATTTAGCTCAAAAATCAAAGTTCTTTGAATGACTCAAAACCTAAACGACCGTGTCCATCTTAGAAAAATGATCCTAACGTAACTTGTTTTGTCGAACACCGATTTCGTATGAGACAGTTATTGTGTTCTGATCGCTTTGCTAAACACGCGAAATTTACAAAAAAAATGCCCAGTCACTGCATAGTCAGCAGTCCGTACTGCTAACATGGCAGGTGACTAGGCATGGTCAATGTTGGTCAACAGAGAATCAGGGATGGACAAGTGGAATCATTTGGTTGGGTTGTACAGTGGTGTGTTGGCACGTTTCTATTGGTTTTATTTTGGACCAATGGAAGAATGCCACGTGGCACCTCCCAAAGGTCGGGTTGGAGGTCTACACAGTGGAGCAAAATATATTGGTGGAAGTCTTGGTCGAACCCATGACCTCTTGCAGATAAACCATATGCCTTAACCGCTTGCTCTACTGGGTGGTTCTTACCATGTAACAGCTCCGCATGCATTTAAAGTTATGTGGTATGCGTTTGGGTGGTTAGGGGAGGGACGACCTGCAGGCTAGCCCTCCCCCATGTGAACACAATGTCACAAACTGCAACAGTTTTTTAACCCAGGTGGTTAGGAAAGAAGAATGAAAGTGTGAAGAAAGAAGGGGAAAAAATCACATGCAAACACTATTCCAAAGAGGGGCATGATGAAGTCCACTGCTGCAAATTGCATCCCGAATTAAGGCCTAAGAAACAAAACAATAAGGGAAAAAAAAAGATGACCGCTACCACACAACATGACCTTGGTTCGGATTCTGGTGATCAGACCAAGATTTCAGCCATGGTTACAAAAGGAAAAGAAACAATTGCAAGCACTAGTTCATCACATAGTCAAAACAACACTCCAAATGAAGAGTCAAGAATAGAGTTGTTTAATGTAAGAGTGATTTCAAATCATACAAATGTTGATGAATTATTTGATAGTGGGTCACAACCAAACTTTATTTCAGAAGACTTAGTTAAAAAACTAAACCTTGGAACTGTACCTCATCATAAACCATATCCATTGGGTTGGATAGTTAACAATGTAAACTTACAGGTTACAAGGAAGTGTTTATTCTAGTTCACTATTACTGAAAAGTTCATTGATGAAGTTGAGTTAGATGTAGTTCCACTTGACATCTCAGGAATATTTTTGGGTAGACCTCTTTGTATTATAGAAAAGCAGTATTTTATCGCCATGACAACAAATACATATTTCTCAAGAATGGGTTGGAGTACATAGTGAGAGCCCATCACAAAAAGCTCAACATTTCTTTGGTTAATGCAGGGAAGATGAAGATACTACTAAATGCAAGTAAAAATTTTGTGCTTCTCATGATCAAGAAAAAGAATGATATTGATTATGAATATTTTGAAGATTGTGATGATAAATTGAAATCTGATTTGTTTCATTTGGTAATCAAGAATGGCGAGATGTTTCAGGAACCAAAGGGGTTACCTCCCAAGAGGGGAATTCAGCATGAGATTCAGTTGCAACAGGATGTTCCACTTCCAAAAATTGGCATGTATCGCATGTCTATTATGGAGAGCATGGAAATTAAAAAGAAAATTCAAGAATTGCTGAACAAAGGTATCATACACCCATATACTTCTCCATGTGGTTCACCCATTGCCTTGGTGCCAAAGAAGGATGGAAATTGGAGCTTGTGTGTGGATTTCTATACACTGAATGAAATCACAGTAAAGAATCGTTATCCACTCCCAAGAATTGATGGTTTTCTTGATTAGTTGAGGTATGAAAAGTATTTCACTAAGTTAGATATACGAAGTGGTTATCATTGTTGAAAATGCAACAAGATGATGGAGCTTAGTGAAAAGAAGTCGCCTTCACTAAGTGGGCCCGCAGGCTATTTTTGGCGCAAAGTCTATTTTTAGACTATGTCTATTTTTAGACATATGGATCATGGTCTATGAGTTGCAGGATGCTATTTATGGATGATTGATCATGTTGGTAAAAATAGATGGACCTCAATTTTTAGACATATGGGCGGAGTCTATTTTTAGACTGCCAGTCTAAAAATACAATAGTCGAATATTATTAGCTCTTAATAATATTTGGACTATAAACATTATCTTATCCTCTTGCAGCACTTCAGTTCGAGCTACGGATGTGGCACATGCAACTGCCAGAAGGAAATACGCTTTTCCTATGGGTTAGTTGAGCTATTGCATGATGGACTTCAGTTAGAACTCAAGTGATTGAGTTTGGTGGAGTTGATTGAGGAGTTGATGGAGTTGTGTTCAATTTGACTTAGTTGAACTAGTTGTATTTAGTCTAACTGCCAAATACACTAGTGATGAGTGATGTGAATTAATTATTAATTAATTCACTAATTATTAACTCATAAATCAACTAAAGAATACATCAGTTAACTCAGTGCATGGACAGTTCAGTGGAGACAAGTGTTAGAGGTGGGTGAAAGGGTGAGACTACTATCAGTTGTGACTATAGCTGTGCATGAGATTTGCACAATCATTGATTGAGATTTCCAATGAGGATTGTGCAGTACAAGCCAAGGGAATTCGAACTTGGATCTGATCTATTCTCAACTTGGATTGCGTAGTAGAGGCAGGCAAACAGTGGAGGAGATTTGAACCCGTGACTTGTTCAGATCTAAGCTAGTTTGTGTGTAGCAGGTGGAGATAGTACTGAGTACTTGTGAGGAGTATTGTACTATGTATTGTTACATGTTCTCTATCATTATAATATACATATAGTTGGGTGTTTTCAGCTGTATGCTTTCCCCATTACATACTGTGTTGATATGTGTGATTGATGTTTCAATGTGTGCATGCGATTGTTTCTTAATTCTGTAGATTGATGATCAATGGTAGAGGAGGTTATGTATTATGCATGCATTCCGCAAATAGTGTATAATCAGGATAATCTCTGTGAATAAGTGTTATATTATTCAAATTTCTACATGGTATCAAAGGGAAGTTGATCATCAGATCTATTATTCAGAAAGTGATTACATTTTATTTCTTCAGGCAGAGTCTGTAATCGGGCCAGGTAGCCTCTGGATTCATCCTTCTTTTGGAAGGTGAGATATCCGGTAAATGCCCATACAGTCAATCTCTATACGAGAAATACTTTGTTCTCATGAATTTTAGATCAGAAGCGGTTGAGTTTTGAGCTGGTGGAATTCGAATTTGCAGCAGTGTTTTCTTGGTGTCGAAGTTGAAATGTCTTTCAACGGATTGCGATTGGAGTATGCCCTTGAAGGCAGCTCGAATTATATTGCATGGAAAGACAGGATGGAGGCGGTGTTAGATGACAACGGGTTGAAGGAGTTCATAGAGGCTGAGGTCCCAAAGCCTACTAATGTTGCTCACGTTGAGGCTTGGCAAAAGAAGACAACAAAGTGTCGAAGGATTCGGTTGGAGGGCATGAAGGATCACATTGTATCCAGCCTGCATGGAAAGGCTTCTCCATACTTGATGCGGAAAGCGTTGACAGATTTATTCCAAAGCAAGAGCGACCAGAGGAAGTTGGCACTCAAGGATAAACTCAGAAACATTAAGTGTGAGAAAGAAGACAATATGCCCAAGTATCTCACGAAGTTCACCCAATGCCAGGATGAGCTAGGAAGTGTGGGGGTGACTGTCCATGATGAGGACTTGGTGATCTTGGCTCTCCTTGGTCTTCCAAAGGGTTGGCATTCTTATCAGGACTCTGTCAATGGTCGGGAGAAATTTCCAGGATGGGAGAGACTTTGGTCTGATCTTGTGCAAGAGGAGATCAGACGGAATACCAGGGACGGATCTTCATCAAAGGCATCTTATGAAGAAAATTGTGCTTTGGCTGCCAAAGAAAAGAAGGGGAAGAACAAGAAAGCTTCTCATTCTGGTGCGAAAGGCAAGAAGCAGGACATGTCCAAGGTGAAGTGCTTTCAATGTCACCAACACGGACATTATGCCACAAATTGTTCGCAGAAGAAGAAAAATAAGCAAGCTACTGGATCTGCAGCGGGAGAGGCCTTAGCCTCACAGTTTGAGCTGGATTTTTTGCTGATCGCATGCTTGGTATCAAGTGTGATGGGATCAGTATGGTTTTTGGATAGTGGTGCGTCTTTTCACATGACAGGAGATCGAGATTTGTTTTCTGATCTGGATGAGAAAGATCTTGGATTGCACATCGAGATGGGCGATGATGGTAGATACACTGCGACCGGTATCGATACCATTTCCTTTGAGAGGGAGTCTGGTAAACCCTTCGTATTGAAGGAAGTGATGCATGTTCCAGGATTGAAGAAGAATCTTATCTCTGTGGCGATGTTAGAAGACAAGGGATATGATGTTTTCTTTAGCGAGGGAAAGGCTTTCCTACGTAGTAAGACAACAGGAGAAACCCGGAAGATAGGGGTTCGAGTCAAGAACCTTTATCAATTGAATGTAGATGGTTGCGCAACAATGGCATGCAAGGCAGAAAGATTGGTGAGCTGGGATGATGGCGAGCTGTGGCACCGAAGATTAGGCCACCTTCACCATGGAGCCTTGAAGATACTGCAACAGATTTTTATTGGGCTTCCTAAAGGCACTCTTGCGCAGTTAGATCAGTGCAAGGGGTGTACTTTGGGAAAATTTGTGAAAGCCACATTTTACAAGAAGGATAGTCACGCCACGACGATCCTTGAGAGAATTCACACAGACGTGTGTGGACCTTTCTCAGTAGCTTCGACAGCAAAGCACAAGTACTATGTGATCTTTGTTGATGATTTCTCTCGAAAGTGCTGGATCTTCTTCATGTAGAAGAAGAGCGAGACATACTTAAAGTTCTGTGAGTTCAAAGCACTAGTTGAGAAGGAATCGGGGAAGAAGGTGAAGGCTATTAGGAGTGACAATGGTGGTGAATTCATCTCTAGCAAGTTCAAGGACTTCTGCAGCGCAGAAGGGATTCGAAGAGAGCTCATAGCTCCCCATAACCCACAATAGAATGAGGTTGCTGAGTGGAAGAACAGAATGATCATGGGTGCTGCACGGGCGATGTTGCATGATCAGGGCCTACCCCTTCACTTGTGGGTGGAGGCATGCAATACTGCAGTATAGGTGTAGAACCGTTGTCCTCACAAGATACTTGGCATGAGTACACCCGAGGAGGCTTATTCTGGTAAGAGGCTTGATATTTCCCATTTGAGGATTTTTGGTTCTCTTGTTTACATGCATGTGACGAAGGATGCCAGGAAGAAGCTGGAGCCGACCGCAGAGGTTGGGATATTTGTGGGGCACACTAATACACCCCACAACTATCGTGTGTATTTGCCAGACAGTCACAAGACTGTTGTGCGACGGGATATCAAATTTCAGGAGGAGAAAGCCATGAAGTGTTCACTTGAGAGGGAGCCACACTTGCATGTAGATGAGGAGCTATTAATTCCTAAGGATGAGCTTCAGGATGTGGATCAGCCACAAGATGAAGTTCATGGAGTGGAATAGACCACTCATGTAGCGCCAACCATCAGAGGGCGAAAGTGCACTACAGAAGCTGAGCGACTAGCTCAAGATGTAGAGAAGGTTGTAGCACCACCTACAGCACAACGCAGACAGAGACAGTCACCTAATTGGTACACTGGATACATGGCTGTTGTGAGCAAATGTGTCATGACTGAGCCATCCTCTTTCGAGGAAGCTGTGGAGGATCCCTCATGGGTAGATGCCATGGTGGAAGAGTATGATTCGATTGTCAGAAACAGTGCATGGGAGATTGTCCCAAGACCGGAGGGGAAATCAGTGGTGGGTTCGAGATGGATCTACAAAGTGAAGCAGGTAGCTGACGGGAGTGTGGAGAAGTACAAGGCAAGATTTGTTGCCTGAGGCTTCTCACAGATAGAGGGGATCGATTATGAGGAGACCTTTGCACCTGTCGCAAGGTATTCTTCCATACGGACGATTCTTGCTCTCTTAGCGTAGATGGGGTGGCACATCCATTAGATGGATGTGAAGACTACGTTCCTCAATGGAGTCATTGAGGAGGAGGTGTACATAGAGTAGCTCGAAGGTTTCGAGATCTTCAGCAGCGAGTCGCATGTGTGCAGGCTCAAGAGAGCGCTGTATGGGTTGAAACAAGCACCTCGTGCTTGGTACACACGGATAGACAGTTATTTCACCGGACTTGGATTCTCCAAGAGTGAGGCGGATCCTAACCTATACCAGATTGTGGTGGAGGGTAAGTTGCTGATCATTGTACTTTATGTAGATGATTTGATTTTGACGGGAGATGAGCTGTTGATACTTTCATGCAAGGAGGATCTTGCTAGAGAGTTTTAGATGAAGGACTTGGGCCTCCTTCATTATTTCCTGGGATTGGAAATTTGGCAGCATAGTGATGGACTATTTGTTTCTCAGGGTAAGTATGCCCGGGAGATACTGGAGAAGTTCAACATGCATGGCTGCAAGCCTGTTGATACTCCTCTTCCTGGAGGTTGGAGGAAGGAGGATGCTACTTCAACGAAGGTAGTGGATGCCACTGTTTATCGATAGTTGGTGGGGTCGCTTATGTATCTGGTCAATACATGACCCGATATATGCTATGCTGTTAACCAGCTTTCACAAGCTATGGTTAAGCCAACCAAGCTCTTCTGGAAGGCAGGCAAGCATGTATTGCGTTATCTCATAGCACATCGGGATATGGATTGTGGTACAGACAGTAGGATGAGGTGAAGCTATGTGGCTTCACGGATGCAGATTGGGCAGGGAGCCCAACGGATAGAAAGAGCATATCTGGAGGGATCTTCAGTATCGGGTCGACAACAGTTTCTTGGTACAACAGGAAGCAGAGATCGTGGCACTCAGTTCAGTAGAGGCTGAGTATATGATACAAGTTTGGCTACATGCAAGGCTATATGGATGAGGAAGATCCTGGTCGGGTTGTTCGGGTCACACTTGGAGCCTACTGTGATTTATAGTGATAACCAGAGTTGCATTAAACTCTCGGCTAATCTAGTATTTCATGATAGATCCAAGCACATCGACATCAGGTACCATCATATTAGAGATTGTGTGCAGCGGAGAATCATGTTACTTTCATACATTCCCACGGAGGATCAGGATGCTGATATCTTGATGAAGGCGATCACCAGGAGCAAATTTGAATACCACAGAGGCAGGATAGGGGTTGCAGATAATCCATATCTTGTTGAGAGGGAGTGTTGAAAATGCAACAAGATGATGGAGCTTAGTGAAAAGAAGTTGCCTTCACTAAGTGGGCCCGCAGGCTATTTTTGGTGCAAAGTCTATTTTTAGACATATGGATCATGGTCTATGAGTTGTAGGATGCTATTTATGGATGATTGGTCATGTTGGTAAAAATGGATGGACCGCTATTTTTAGACATATGGGCGGAGTCTATTTTTAGACTGGCAGCCGAATATTATTAGCTCTTAATAATATTTGGACTATAAACATTATCTTATCCTCTTGCAGCACTTCAGTTCGAGCTACGGATGTGGCACATGCAACTGTCAGAAGGAAATACGCTTTTCCTATGGGTTAGTTGAGCTATTGCATGATGGACTTCAGTTAGAACTCAACTGATTGAGTTTGGTGGAGTTGATTGAGGAGTTGATGGAGTTGTGTTCAGTTTGACTTAGTTGAACTAGTTGTATTTAGTCTAACTGCCAAATACACTTGTTGGAGAGGTAAATCCCCTCTACGGATAGAGGCGATCCCTACTAGCCCAGAATGGGTCTAGCAACAATCAATCAATGCTACTGTGCAAGTTCCTAATTGCAAATAAAAGACAGGCAATGAACACCTACTTGGATTCCAACGCTATTGTTTGATGAAGAGATGTCGTTCTCGCTCCTTCGCTTTGGCCGGTCACGATCTTCCACGATCCCCGTAGATAGATACCTGCACACACGAAGAGAAACACAAACACAAACGTGAAATCTAATAAATGCAATTATAAATCAGTCAGAAAGGATGTAATTCACATTAACCATTACAATGACAAATGAGAATGGAACCATAACAGTAGTCATCTATTATTAATCAATGACAGAAAAAGGTACAACCAAAGTTCTGACGCAAGTTCTGACGCTGAGTCCTTCTCTAGAGGGTCCAGCCAGCAAGTCTCTTAAGCATTCACCCTTGGAGGTAGATTCTCCCAAGACAAAACTCTCTCTCACACAAGCAATACTCACAACCTTCCTTAAGCTCTCTAGCAAATCCACACTTGTCACACCAACTACCTACTAGCAGCAGCACTCTAAGCACTATGAATTCCACACTATCCAAACTCTCAAAAACTAGCTGCTCATGGTAATGGTAGAGGTTTAAATAGGAGAAGGAGTCTCCATGAATGGTGGGAGGATGAGCTTATCTCCAAGGAAGGTGGTTCAAATGACGAAACAAACATGCCAGAGAAGGGAGGGCGACATTTACAAGACCAACAACCAGGTCTGGAGTCTTCTGGAAGGCCGACTGTTAGAACAAACTCGCCCAAACTGGATCAGCGCGGGTCCATAACTGCACTGGAGCGCTGACATCGCAGCTAAATAACAAAGAAGGTCATGTCAGCGCGATCAGATATGGATAACAAACGCGCTGGCTCATGAAATTCGATCAGCGTGGGAAACACGTGTGCTTTCGCGCTGGCAACGCATTCGGTCTGTTATGGAGTGCCCATCAGCGCGGTTATTTTGACAAAAGTCGCGATGATAGTAAAACTTTGGCAAAGTGGGTCATTTGGCAACATTAGAGAGCATGAGCATGGTTAATTTTAACTCATGACACAGTAGGGAGACTGACAGGGAGACAGTGACAAATTACTGTGTAACAGATGCCCCCTAAAGCATGAAGCCCGAGAGAGTGGGAGGGGTGAAATGCTTTACAAAACCCGCTGAACTGGAACACCACCAGGAAGAACCTGCATATATGTACAACTGATATCTCTATTACACGTAGTCTAGGCATGGGCGCAGCCATCCAAAAGACATACGAAAAGGTCTGTGGTATGGACGCAGCCACCCAGCTGAAGAGACCATGATGATAATAAGGTATGGTCGCAGCCATCCCAAAAGACTCAGGTATGGGCGCAGCCATCCATCAATGAGTCATGTAATAACAATCCACAAAATCGTAGCCTGGTTCGCAACAGACAAAAACCAGGGTCTTGCGCTCCATCCCAACCCGAACAAAGTACAAGTCCAAGCATGTGAATACATGAGCTGAAGTCGAACATGCATGAACATCGTCTGATTACCAGTCAATAATGAAAACTGTTAACAGACGCGAGAGGTACCACCGATAATGACAATGGTCCTCAAGGTACTTATAGGTACAATCCGCGGCGAGTGAATCAATGAGCTAGTGTCGAACACCCGCAGAATCATCTGATCGGAGGCCAATGATGAAAACCTCACGTCGAACACGAAGAACCTGCCATTGAGGCATGCAGGCTCTAAGGCACCTGAAGGGAGTCTCTAGGTCACTTTCCTGGATAATGAGCTGAAGTCGACAGGAAGTAACCTTGATCGAAGGTGGGCCATAATGTTTCCCACATCATCGACACGAGACATAGAAGGATAAAATATTTTGTGTGAGGCATCAGAGGGAGGTTGTAAGTTTGCAAAGGTCAACTTCTCTTGAACATATCGGCGGCACGACAGCGGATTTGGCAGTATCTGACATCAAATGAGCAGAGGTCATGGTGACAAGGCAATGAGCAGATGAGAGGTCAAAATAGGGTAACCCAAACCCACGGAGGCTAGTGTAAAACAAAATGAGAAAATCCCCACCCAGACACGAAAGCAGACGAGTGCCATGTTCAAGAGCGACATACTACCGACATGACCTATTATTACAGTTCCATTTTCCCCACCATTTCTGGCAGTTACCCCGATTATTTTTGGATGACAAGCTTGACGGGGATAGCATATGCTTGGAAAGCGTCATTTCGACGGTGTCCAATGTCATTGAGTTTTAACGAGTCTGACAAAGGAAGAACTCGGCGTATTTTCTTGTTTAGAGAGTCTGAAAAGACAGTGGAAAAGAAAACTCCAGGGGGGTCCTTTTTCGTAAAGTTGTGTCTCTCGAGCCCGAAAAAGTATAAAACAATGCCCGAAAGAACCGCCCGACCCGTATGATCGAGGAGTACTTTTCGTAAGTAGTAACTTCGACCTGAAAAAGTAGAAAAGCGGTCAGAAGTACGTCGTTTTGGAGCCAATAACGAGTTCGAAATGACAAACACCCGGCAATCTTTTTAGTTTAAACGGTCGAAAAAAGAGCTTAAAGGCGACCGCCTCTCGCTTTTTTAAACGAGTTGAGAGGGAGACTCGGCTATCTTTTCGTCTTTAAACGGTCGGAAAAGAGCTGAAAGCAGACCTCCATTTTTATTCTCTTTAACGAGTCAAAAAGGGAAAATACTCGGCAACCTTTTCATCTTTTACGAGTCAAAAAAGAGCTTAAAGGAGACTCGTCCTAGAGGAACGAGTGGTATAAAAGGTAGCAACTGGTTCCGGCAATGGTGGAACTGCTCAAAACATGTAATGGTCAAGAGGCTGGCTAATCAAAACCACTCATAAATGCGGTCCCTCAGGAAAGGTAAAACAACCAAGTGAAAGCATATGATCGGCCAAAGAGATGGTGGCGATGGAATGAAAACAACCAAGGCTCATCTAGCAGAATTTAGCGGATAAAGATAGCAATCACGAGATGTAAATCGGGTATGGGTTCATTTTTACACAAGCTTGAACCATGGAGAACTCTGCTTGGATTCGGTTTCATTTTTACACAAGCTTGAAATGAAAAACTATGCTTGTTATAAGTTCGCATGCCCCCTAGCATAATGACGCAAATCGAGGTACATGCCCCCCAAGCTTCATTGCATTCAACAAAGTGGATGGAATGAAGGTTCACTCTCGAGATCGATGAAAGACTCGACTTGTATTTTACGAGATCTTAATCAAAAGACTCGATTTGGAAAGGGAGGTGTTTCATTTTTTAATGAGGTTGACACAGTAAAAGAACTATCCTCATAACCCTTGTTTCATTTTTTAACGAGGTCGCCACAAGATCAAAACTATCCTCGGACCAGACCCAATTTCATTTTTTAGGGAGCTTGACATAGGAAAGTGAACTATGCTCCGACCGAACTGCATCATAATGAATAGGAAGTCGGTGCTTCCACGAGTGTTACCCCTGGTGAAAGGACCACATCTCGGAAGTCAGGACCCAATGCCCCCAGGACACTATGTACGATGGCGGCATCACTAGATCCAGGCATGGGATAGGTGGCCACGTAGTTGATCTGCGGTGGGGCAGATACAACTGGTGGATAAAAACTAGGAGGGGACGACAACTGCGCAGGAGGCAT
The DNA here is from genome assembly GCA_031772625.1 of Pinus tabuliformis. NCBI lineage: Eukaryota > Viridiplantae > Streptophyta > Pinopsida > Pinales > Pinaceae > Pinus > Pinus tabuliformis. Next base: position 1,679,526,861 of record CM062820.1, read on the forward strand.
TGGGGGACTAACGAACGACAATTGATCGATAGTCACAATTCTTCCATCGTGTGGAAGGCAAACCACACGGAAAAGCGAAGAAACGAGGGCCCCCATGGTGTAAACATAGTCGCGACCAAGGAGAAGACTAAAGTCCAAAACACCTTGGGTAACCAAGACGTCTATATAGACGATTTTGCCTGCCAAAGTAATAGGGAACTTTGGGAGAACTCCTAGAGATGGACAGGCTCCTCCGTCGAAGGCCAACAGATTCTGAGTGACTGGCCCGAGCTGCGGGGAACCTAAAGCTTGCCAAGTAGTGTACGACATAAGACTGACGGACGCCCCTTCATCCAAAACAGTGCCAGGTACTGCCTTAGCACAGGCATGTACTGTGATCTGGAAAGGCATATGGGATGGAAGGCGACCAATGATCAGGCGATTCCAATCAAAGGAAGTGACCAGACTACTTGGTGGGGGAATCGTATGATTGCCCCCATGTGCTAAAGGAACTGAAGGAGAACCTTCGGGAGCAGCTGGGTTAGGAGAGTCATTTCGGGACTCAAGAGAATCTGAAGAGACGAGAAGAACATGGGCGCGATTCTCTTCCGAAACAGAGTGAGCGAGCGGCGGACTCGTGTCGACACTCTTTCCGACCAATGGTTGGCCTGGAATAGGCGGGACACAGTCGGGTTCGGGAAGAGGGGCCTGGACAAGAGAAGAATGTGAACCAATCTCATTGTCGGGAGGCGGATGATCTGCAACTGCAGAAAGACGTTGATATCCAACGGGGAGTTGGGGTGAAGGAGCTGTAAGACTTTCCAAGACAACAGAGGCTTTATCCATTAGTGGACAAAGGTGAAGGGGATGATTGCCTTCACAAAGTCTACAGGGGATTCGAATCTTCCCTTTTCCCTTACCATTCCCAAATGATAAGGTAGCATCACCGTGAGCTTCAGAGGATGATGAGGGGTGGGCCGGATCGCGAAACCATACTTCTAGTACCCTGGGAATGCCAGGACAATCGCGAAGAAGATGGTCCTCCTTGCATAATCGACAAGGAAACTTGATCTTCCGCGGAGGAGCGGAAGGGGGCCCGACTTCAGGTGGACTTGGAGGAGTAGCTGCACTTTTAGCCTCTCCCTTGGGAGACTTCTTCTTCTTGGTCTTCTTCTTCTTCTTCTTAGCCACCTGGTTATTCGAATCGAGACTTTCACCAGGCGAAGTACAAGAGGAAGACGTAGAAGTAGGCGTCGAAGGGGAGAGATCCACCTTAGGATCAACATGATGTTGTTCAGGTGGAGGGACTGATGGACTAGCAGCCGATACGACAGGGACCAAAGAGGTTGTAAACAACCAAACAGGCAACCCGACAGTTAACCCCGGAAGGGATAACGTTGCCATATAAGGAGCACCAACATTCCCGAGAGGAGGGAAATGACCAGGATTCCCGTCAGGAGGGGAACTTGGGTTGGTGAACCCCGGAAAAGTTGCCATGGCAAACAAAAAGAAACCTACTCAAGCTAACGCACACAAGATCTAACCAGGTAACGTTAACGTGGCCGAATAAATTTTTAAGACACAGGAACTAAACTTGACCTTTTCGTGTTTTAAGAGTCAAGAAAAGGACGAAAAGATGACTCTAGTCTCCTTCGAATGTTTAATGAGCACGAAGTGACAAGACGCTCACTGGCACCTTTTCTTTTAGGGAGTCCGAAAAGGATCAAAAGTGACTGCTCTAGAGATTCTAGGCAAAGGGTTTACCAAGCAATCCGTAAAACTGCTTATACACCTTGGCAATCGTATGAGAACCAAGGACTTTCCATACTGCAGTCAATCTTCCCGAATGCTGTGTTCGGTGCATTACGGTTCGTAGGGCGGCAGACTCGGCTTCCTATGGATCAAGGAAAAAATCCTAGTGGGGTCTCCCTATATATGCGACGGTACGTGGGAGCACAGTCCGTGTTAGACCACTATCGAGTCACAGAAGGAGAAATCACCCAACCGTAATGTGAAACAATAGTGACTATGTTTAAAGACGCCTGAACATGTCTCTAGCGTAGACCTCTAAATGTTTGCGTTAAGTTCCAATGCGTTTTTAGGTTTATTCAGTTTATTTTATGGTTGATCTTGAATTAAGTTTCGGTTTCAGGTCCTACCGTATGAAAACTCTCGCAATTCCCTAAATGCAAGCTATAATGAATGAAGTATCCTTTCCTTCGATGAACACCTACCTATGGGAGGGTAGAAATATCATTCCCAAACCAAGACAAGCGAATGCAAACACTAAGAAACACAATGCATCAATACACTAATCTCACGATGCATAGATACTACTAATGAAAGATTTAAATTTTGCTTTTCAATTTCTCAAACATGAAAATTCGTAATGCAAATGCACTTTCACTTTCGTATGCTAAATGAATGCAATTTTTTTTCGTGAATTCAAGAAGGCAAACAAGCAAGTGTGAACTGATCGATCCAGACAATTGTGATCTATGCTTGGTAGTGAAGAAATCGAATCAACATAAAAAATTGGTTCAATAATCGACACTAAAAATCAACCAGCAACAAGCAGTGAAAAAGCCTCAAGCAAATCAATAAGAGGGTCGTGGATGAACCTTGAATAGACAAGTAACCCAAGCAAATGGTTTCTCGATGAAACTTCTAAAGGGCTAGGTCACATGGTCTAAAAAACACAAGACTTACTCGAATGAAATCAAAGAGAGAGTGCCCCTAACCAAAAGTAATCAAAACGAGCTAATTGAGGGATAAGAAACAACAGGGGATAAGAAATATTGATGAATTCAGGAGATAAAGTTATAAAAACAACTTTTCAGGAATCAGCGCAAGTTACACACTGAGAACCCGAGATGATCACAATGTTAGCGCAATTTTTACATAGACCACCCGAGATGTCAACGCAATTTTTACACAGACCACCCGTGCTGATCGCGATTTCAGGAGTCATCGCGGGAATTAAGCTAGCAACCCAAGGTCATCACGGGTAAAAAGCATACGAAGTGGCGCTGACATCGCGGCTGTACACGTCTTTTCTGCCATGATCCGATTTCCAGGATCGTCTCGACTGTTAGGCGTAATTCCGCGATGAACAGGATGTTGCAAAGAAAAAGATATGCGCTATCAGCGCGACTGTTTTGATATAAATCGCGCTGAGGCCAAAAAACAGGCAGAATCAAGCCAAAAGCTCCCAAACCAAGGCAATAACTCTTGAAACAATTTAGACACCTCCCATACTGAACCAGGAAGTCTAAAAGCAGAGAACTAATCCCCAATCTTTGAAAAGAGAGCAAAACAATCAAACTCAAAGCAAGAATGAACAAAAAAGGACAAAGGCTATGATCCCCAGTTGAGTCGCCAAATTGTTGGAGAGGTAAATCCCCTCTACGGATAGAGGCGATCCCTACTAGCCCATAATGGGTCTAGCAACAATCAATCAATGCTACTGTGCAAGTTCCTAATTGCAAATAAAAGATAGGCAATGAACACCTACTTGGATTCCAACGCTATTGTTTGATGAAGAGATGTCGTTCTCGCTCCTTTGCTTTGGCCGGTCACGATCTTCCATGATCCCCGTAGATAGGTACCTGCACACACGAAGAGAAACACAAACACAAACGTGAAATCTAATAAATGCAATTATACATCAGTCAGAAAGGATGTAATTCACGTTAACCATTACAAAGACAAATGAGAATGGAACCATAACAATAGTCATCTATTATTAATCAATGACAGAGAAAGGTACAACCAAAGTTCTGACGCTGAGTCCTTCTCTAGAGGGTCCATCCAGCAAGTCTCTTAAGCATTCACCCTTGGAGGTAGATTCTCCCAAGACAAAACTCTCTCTCACACAAGAAATACTCACAACCTTCCTTAAGCTCTCTAGCAAATCCACACTTGTCACACCAACTACCTACTAGCAGCAGCACTCTAAGCACTATGAATTCCACACTATACAAACTCTCAAAAACTAGCTGCTCATGGTAATGCTAGAGGTTTAAATAGGAGAAGGAGTCTCCATGAATGGTGGGAGGATGAGCTTATCTCCAAGGAAGGTGGTTCAAATGACGAAACAAACATGCCAGAGAAGGGAGGGCGACATTTACAAGACCAACAACCAGGTCTGGAGTCTTCTGGAAGGCCGAATGTTAGAACAAACTCGCCCAAACTGGATCAACGCGGGTCCATAACTGCACTGGAGCGCTGACATCGCAGCTGAATAACAAAGAAGGTCATGTCAGCGCGATCAGATATGGATAAAAAACGCGCTGGCTCATGAAATTCGATCAGCGCGGGAAACACGTGTGCTTCCGCGTTGGCAGTGCATTCGGTCTGTTATGGAGTGCCCATCAGCGCGGTTATTTTGACAAAAGTCGTGATGATAGTAAAACTTTGGCAAAGTGGGTCATTTGGCAACATTAGAGAGCATGAGCATGGTTAATTTGAACTCATGACACAGTAGGGAGACTGACAGGGAGACAGTGACAAATTACTGTGTAACAACACTAGTGATGAGTGATGTGAATTAATTATTAATTAATTCACTAATTATTAACTCATAAATCAACTAAAGAATACAACAGTTAACTCAGTGCATGGACAGTTCAGTGGAGACAAGTGTTAGAGGTGGGTGAAAGGGTGAGACTACTATCAGTTGTGACTATAGCTGTGCATGAGATTTGCACAATCATTGATTGAGATTGCTAATGAGGATTGCGCAGTACAAGCCAAGGGAATTCGAACTTGGATCTGATCTATTCTCAACTTGGATTGCACAGTAGAGGAAGGCAAACAGTGGAGGAGATTTGAACTCATGACTTGTTCAGATCTGAGCTAGTTTGGGTTTAGCAGGTGGAGATAGTACTGAGTACTTGTGAGGAGTATTGTACTATTTATTGTTACATTTTCTCTATCATTATAATATACTAATAGTTGGGGGTTTTCAGCTGTATGCTTTCCCCATTACATACTGTGTTGATATGTGTGATTGATGTTTCAATGTGCGCATGCGATTGTTTCTTAATTCTGCAAATTGATGATCAATGGTAGAGGAGGTTATGTATTATGCATGCATTCCACAAATAGTGTATAATCAGGATAATCTCTGTGAATAAGTGTTATATTATTCAAATTTCTACAATCATCAAGTTAGGATAGCTAAAGAAGACATTTGGAAAACCACATTTAAAACTAAACAAGGATTGTTTGAGTGGCTTATTATGCCTTTCGGTCTTACAAATGCTTCAACTACTTTCCTGAGGGTAATGAATGATGTGTTGAGACCATTTATATATGATTTGTTATTGTCTATTTAGATGATATAATCATATTTAGCAAGTCAAGAGATGAGCATGTCATGCATGTAAACAAAGTACTTGATGTCTTGAGAAAAGAACAATTATTTTTAAAGATGTCGAAGTGTGAATTTGGCAAAACTTCTTTGGTGTATTTGGAACATATTGTTGGAGGAGGTGCGCTGAAGATAGAGAATCTTTTTAGGGGCAACACAATATTAGAGAAAGTTTATTGCTAATTTTTCTTCCATTGCAGCTCCATTACATGCATTGACAAGTGTCAAGAAAGTATTCCATTGGGGAGATGTACAGAAGAAAGCATTTGATGCTTTGAAGCAAAATATAAGTTCAACACGATATTGGAACTTACGGATCTTAGATAGCCATTCGAGATTCAAACGGATGCAAGCGACTATGCCATGGGAGTAATTCTATTGCAACATCATAAGCCCATTTCATTTCATTATGAAATATTTCATGGAGCTATAACTAACTATCCCACATATGACAAATAACTTTATGCATTGGTACAAAGTGTTAAGAAATGGAAGCAATTTTTGATGGGGAAGGAGACCATAATCCATAACGACCATCAACCGTTGCAGTACTTACAGTCACAGTCAAAGTTGCAGTAGTCATGACATTTCAGATGGATGGGTTTTCTACAAAAATTTCATTTGGTTATTAGGTATAAAAAGGGAATCTACAGTAAGGTAGCTGATATGCTTTCAAGGCCTATTGTAAATGAATTTGTTATACTCAAGCATAATTATGTTTTGCATGGAAGTTACATAGAACAATATGAAAATGATAGTAACTTTCAAGAAGTATATGCAAGCTTGAGTCAAGGAAATCAAATTGAAGAGTTGGATTATCATGTACATAACAGTTTGTTGTATCACTTGGAGACGTTATGTATTCAACAGGGAGAAAGAAACAATCGTAAGGGAGGTGCACACTTCATTGATTACTTGACACTTTGGTGTAGGAAATACAATAGCAAATCTTCAAAGGTATTGTTATTGGCCATGCATGTTGGATAATGTTTCTCATTTCATAAGAGGATGTTCTTTATGTGCTACAAGTAAGCCTAGCAATAGGAAACTTGGTTTATACACTCCACTTCCGGTACCTTCACGTCCATGGGAGAGTATCTCAATGTATTTTGTGGGGGGTCTTCCATTGTCAAGGAAAGGTCATGATTACTTGTATGTGGTTTTAGAAATGTTCAACAAGATGTGCATATTAACACCATGTCAAAAGAAAATTACAGCTGAACAAACAACTCATCTGTTCTTCCAAAACATTTGGGTTCATTTTGGTCTTCCTACTTCTATTGTAAGCGATCGAGATTCTCAATTTGTTGGGAAGTTTTGGTCAAATTTGTGGGACATGATGGACACAAAGTTGAAGAAGAGTACAACCTTTCATCCAAAAACAGATGAAAAACCAAGGTGGTCAGTTGAACAGTTATTCGTCTTCTTAGAGGATATTGCAGCAAACATCCCAAGTTGTGGGATGAACAGTTGCATTACATACAACATGCATACAACAGGGAAAATAATTCTTCTACAAACACATCGCCATTTGAGGCATGTTATGGGTACTTTCCAAGATCACCATTGGACATCATATTTGAGAAAGATGTCACCATCGAAGGTCATAGTGACATCGATAAGGCAAGGAAGTTCATAGAGCAAATTTAGTTGATACATCATACAATGCAGGAACAACTTGAGAAAAGTCAAAGCAGCTACAAGGCAAGGCATGAAAAACACCAGGTTGATCACAAATTTCAAGTTGGCGATGAAGTTTTGTTATATATTAGCAAAGACAGACTTCAAGGGGAAGGTAAAAAGCTTAAACCAATCCATTATGGTGCTTTTAAAATTCTGAAAAAGATTGGTAACAATGCATTTAAGCTTGATTTTCCTCCTTATATTCAAATATACTCTATTGTTAATGTTGATAATTTGAGATTTTTTGAGCCTCCTTTGATTGATAATCAAGCAGAGCATGTTCAACTGCCATCAATAGATGATTTCTCACCAGAATATCTAGATGAGCTTCAACAAGATCTCATACTTGACAAAAGAACTAGGACTTCGAAGAGAGGGCATATCAAATACCTTAGGGTGGGACTCAAGGGACAAAAGCCTTCTCAAGCCAAATGGTTGCAGACCAAGAAGGTGAGGGAGTTGTACCCTCACTTGTTGAACAATTGATAGTATATTTTGGGGTCCAAAAGGCTTATAGTGGGGAGGAATGATCAGGGGCTCATTATTTAGCTCAAAAATAAAAGTTCTTAGAATGGCTCGAAACCTAAATGATTGCGTTCATCTTAGAAAAAAAATACTAACGCAACTCGTTTCATCAAAAACTGAGTTTGTATGAGAAAGTTATTGTGTTCTGATTACTTTGCTAAACAGGCAAAATTTGCAAAAAAAAAAAGGCCAGTCACTGCATAGTCAACAGTCCGTACTACTGGTTGGGATGGACAAGTGGCATTGTTTGGTTGGGTTGTATAGTGGTGTGTTGGAATGTTTCTATTGGTTTTATTTTGGACCAATGTAAGAATGACATGTGGCAAGCTTGGAGGCCGCCATGTGGTACCTCCCAAAGGTTAGGTTGGAGGTCTACACAGTGGAGTGAAATATATTGGTGGAAGTCGGGGTTGAACGCACAACCTCCTGCACACAAACCATACACCTTAACCAATTTCTCTACCGGGTGGTTCTTACCATGTAACAAATCCACATGCATTTAAAGTTATGTGGTATGAGTTTGGGAAGCTAGGGGAGGGCTAGCCCACAGGCTAGCCCTCCCCCATGTGAACGCAATGTCACAAACCACAACAGTTATATAACTCGGCAGTCAGTTAACCACACCATACTCCAAACGGTTACCATGTGAATGCAAATATACAAAACCGCATACTGTTTGTGTTAAATCGGCGGCTCCAACCCAAACACCACATGTGAACAAGGTTGTGGTTAGTGTTACGGTAAGTCTTCCAACGGACCATAACCACGATGGTTAATGCAACATTAACTCCGCATGTGACTAGGCCAAGAAAACTGCCGCAAGTTAAGATTTCGGTTGGCGCTAATTCATTTTTAAAAATTAATTAAGTGTAATTTAGCCTTAATTAACTACGAGTTTAATCTGGCAGAGGATTCGGTAGTGCCCCCAAATTCGGGCCTGCCACCAAATTTAACGCGCTAACTGGAGTCATTCCAGATTTAGTGGAGCTTTTCTAGGAAAACACTAACTTAGCCATAGAGAAGTCAATTTTCTACCAAATTGAGCTCAGAAAGAGGTGTTCTTGGCTAATTTGGACATTCTGAACATATTGGTACATGTATGAGGAGCCATAGAGCTTTGTAAAACAAAATTTTTCCACATTGAGCTAATACAAAGGCCCAAGCCATGGAAGCTGGACCAAGGAGATGTAGCCCAAGAGGGTCGAACTCCTTCATCAAAACTTTGTGTTAAAGTGTCTCTTTGATGGTTTGTTGTACTTTGAATGTCTGCTATTTAGTATTTGTGTTTGAAGCTATTTTTCTCATGAATGTCACTTTAAACTTAAGGAAATTTATCTGATTGCATACACAAACAGTTAATGAAACCTCAACAAAAGAAGAAATAAGTAAGCACATGTTTAGAAATCTGTAATTTTTATTAGCACAACAAAACTAATCATACAAAAAGATATCATTCCTACTTCCATTGTAAGTGATCGAGATTATCAATTTGTTGGGAAGTTTTGGTCAAATTTGTGGGACATGATGGACACTAAGTTGAAGAAGAGTACAACCTTTCATTCGCAAACATATGGACAAACCGAGGTGGTAAACAGGACAGTCATTCATCTTCTTAGAGGATATTCCAGCAAACATCCCAAGTTTTGGGGTGAACAATTTCATTACATACAACATGCATACAACAGGGCAAAGCATTCTTCCACAAACATATCGCCATTTGAGACATGTTTTGGGTACTTTCCAAGATCGCCATTGGACTTCATCTTTGAGAAATATGTTGCTATTGATGGTCATAGTGACATCGATAAGGCAAGGAAGTTCATTGAGCAAATTCAGTTGATACATCGCACAGTGCAAGAACAACTTGAAAAAAGTCAAAGCAGCTACAAGGCAAGGCATGAAAAACACCATGTCGATCATAAATTCCAAGTTGGAGACCAAATTTGGTTATATATTAGAAAAGAGTGACTTTAAGGGGAAGGTAAAAAGCTGAACCCAATCTGTTATGGTCCTTTTAAAATTCTGGAAAAGATTGGTAACAATGCATTTAAGCTATATTTGCCTCCTTATATGCAAAAATACTTTGTTGTTAATGTTGAGAATTTGAGATTGTTTGAGTCTCCTTTGATTGATGATCAAGGAGAGAATGTTAAGCTACCATCAATAGATGATTTTTCTCTAGAATATCTTGATAACTTCATCAAGATCTCATACTTGATAGAAGAACCAGAAATTCAAAGAGAGGGAATGTCGAATACCTTCGAGTGGGACTCAAGGGAAAAAATACCTCTAAGGCCAAATGGATGTACATTAAGAAGGTGAGGGAGTTATCCCCTCACCTGTTGAACAATTGAGAGTATCTTTTGGAGTCCAAAAGGCTTCCATTGGGGAGGAATGATCAGGTCATCAATATTTAGCTCAAAAATCAAGGTGCTCAGAATCGCTCAAAACCTAAACAATCACGTCCGTCTCGGTGATACGATCCCAACACAACTCGTTTCACTCAAAACATATCGTATGAGGAAGATATCGCGTTCTGTCCGCTTTGCCAAACAGAGGAATTTTGAAAAGAAAAGGTACAATCACAGCACAATCAACAATCCATATTGCTGATGTGGCAGGTGGCTGTGTAGGTCAAAGGTTGGTCAATGTCCAGTTGAGTCTCGCCAAGTGGCGCAATTTGGTTGGTCAATTATTTAGTGATTTGGCTTGATTTCAAATGTTGGAGGAGGAAAAATGAGAAGGAGACATATGGTAAGCCCGGAGGCCACCATGTGTCCCTCCCCAAAGGTTTGGCATCATTGGCGCGCATTGCAAAATTTTATGGCAGGTTGGCGAAGTTGAACCCACGACCTCGTCCACATAATGCCCATGTCTTACCACTACACCGCGTTGTTGGTTCTTAACCTACTACGGTCACAACTTCCAATTAAATTTTAAACAAATGGCACTTGGGGGAGGAGAGGGCTAGCCTCACAGGCCAGCCCCCTCCCATGTGACCACTACCACGAAACTGCTGGCTAGTGCTAACCATAACTACGCACCATTAACGTGCTAATTGCATATTATGTTAATTAATCCACATTTATCATTTAATTAATGTGGGATTAAGTTGGCGGATATTTTTCCAGAGCCGACAAATCCGGAATTCCTCCATTTTTGGTGGGATTAACTAGAGTTCTCTAGTTTTAGTGGAGTTTTCCTAGGGGAAACTGATTTGGCCACAATGTTTGCAATTTTCGACCAATTTGGGGTTAGAAAAAGTCATTCCTATATGATTTTGATGTTCTGAGCACATTGAAGCATGTTTCAGGAGTAGTAGAGCATTATAAACAACACTTTTTTCCATTTTGAGGCAATACAGAGGCCCAGGCCATGGAAGGTGGACCAAGGAGATGTAGCCTAGGAGGGGTGAAATCCTTCATCAAAAAAATATGTTAAGTGTTCATTTTGATGGTTTGCTGTACATTTGTTTGATGCTGTTCAAAACTTTATTTACATGCTATTTTTCTCATGAATTTGACATAAAACTTGACAAATTTACCTGTTACATTCACAACCACCATAAAGGAAACCCTAAGACATAAAGCAAATGATGAACACTTATTTTTAATTGTGAAGTTGAAATTAGCATAGAAAACTAACATTCAAAAACAGATCAGAAAATTAAGTCAGGTGGAGCTCTGCCCCTAGAGATTATTTCATCATAATTAAATAACCTTTGGCCGAGGCCCCAGTACTAGTCAGCCCCAACTATTCAATAAATTTCTACATCTTTTCTTTCGCCTCCCCACATACTATTTATGTAGTGCTACTCCAAAAGAAATAAAGCAGGTTATGAACAACCCATTTCCTTCTTCAGCCAAGTGTTGAGGGATGCTGAGTTGAAATATAATATATTGGAGAAATAAGACGATGCACTAGTCAAGGCTTTGAAGGCATTTCGTATGTATGTGCTGCAATAGGAAATCACAACGTTTGTCCCAACGACAACAGTCAAGGGCATCCTGGTGCAAGGAGATAGTGAATGAAAGATGGGTAGGTGGATAGAAAAAAATACAAAAATATGAGCTAGAAATAAATCCTACCAAGCTCATTAAAGGCTAGGGGTTGGCCAAGGTTTTATCTGAATCCAATTGCCAAGCTCTAGGGATAAACCTGATCATAGAGGAGGGTAGAACTGAGGATCATCAAAGCTGGATTAGAACACCTGGGTAGAAAATCTATGCCAAATATAAGGGATCTTTGTCGTATAAGAACATTGTTCATTATCTCTTATTCCTAGGGTGCCCGTTGGGGGTAGATAAATTCAAATACTAACCCTTGAGGTTGCAAGCACAAGAATATATCATATCCAATGGCCTACTCTACAGGAAGGACTCGGAGGGGGTATTGTTGTTATGTTTGGTGGAGGGTGAAACCCATAAGGTGATAGAATATTTTCATGAAGGAGTTTGTGGAGGAAACTTCAGCTGGAAGACCACGACACATAAAATTCTTAAGGAAGGGTTCTATTGGCCTACACTGTTTGGGAATGTTCATTCCCAGGTCAGTTCGTGCCAGAAGTGCCAAGTGTTTGCTGAGATGAAAAAGTTTTCTCCTCTCTCCCTGATTCTAGTACATGTGGAAGAACCTTTCCAAGGAAGTACATGTCCAACACTGATGTTTTCAAGGACGCAACGATCGGTGAAGACGAGCATGAAAGAACGTTGCAGGTGCAGTTAGTGCAAGCAAAGTAAATATCATGCTAAAAGGCGTGGTATCACTAGAAAAGCTGTATGACCTACATAACTACTTATGGGGACCTATTAATGCTAAAACCCATAGTTCCATGATGTTTCATGAGAAGATCAATTTGGGAATAGAAAAGGATCCAAAGTTTGTTAATCTTGGTGCTTGCTATACACCACAGGAGAGACACGCCTTTATCCGCTTGTTCAAGTAGTGCCGAGATGTATTCACATGGATGTATGTAAAACTTAAAACTTATGACACGTGAATTATCTAGCATGTTAATCCAATAAAATAAGGGTTCAACAAAATCTATGGAGGTACATCCGACGCTTATGCCCCACATTCAAAAAGAGTTAAGGAAATTGATGGATGCTCGGATCATATACAAAGTGCGACACTCCACTTGGGTATCAAACTTGGTCTTGGTAAGAAATAAGTCTGGGGAAATCCACTTGTGTGTTGATTTATGAAATCTAAACGGCACCTTAGACAAAGATAACTACCCTATGCTGTCTATGGAGAAAATACTGCAAACATTTTCAGGGTCAGAAATGTTTTCTCTCTTAGATGGATATTCAGGATACAACCAGTTTCTAGTCTCAGAGCCTGACATACTTAAAATGAATTTCCGCACAAAATGGGACATGTTCGCATTTAAGAGAATGCCATTTGGGTTGATTAACGCTGGTGGTACTTTCCAACATGCCATGGACATCAAATTTCAGGGATTGATTGGATAGAGTGTAGTGGTCTATCTTGATGATGTTATAGTGTTTTCCAAACACAAATCCGATCACATACACCACTTGAAGAAAATTTTCGAGTGATGTCGCAAGTACGGGATATCTCTTAATCCCAATAAGAGTATCTTTGCAGTGTCCGAGGGTAACCTCTTGGACCACATCATCACTAAGAGTGGTATTAAAGTAGAATCAGAGAGGGTCAAAGCAATTATGCAGATTCCATTCCCAGTGAACAAAAAAGCTATGTAGTCCTTTATGGGGAAAATCAATTTCCTCCGCAAGTTCGTTTCTGATTACACTCATATTGTTAAACCAATACAAGAGATGATAAAGAAGGATGTAGTATATAGATGGGATAAAAGGGAAAATGACACATTTTCCTGTCTCAAGCAAGGTATCGCAAAACTACTTGCATTATGCAACTCAGACTTCAACATAGATGTTTTTCTCTACAAATTTTCTTCTGACACTTCTCTTGCCACTGTGCTTGCGCAAAAGGATGATCAGGACAATGAGAAACCTATATATTTTATGAGCATTAGTCTTCAAGGACTCAAACTTAATTATCCAACCATTGAAAAGAAAGTTTATGTAGTCTACAAGGTGGTGAAGCACTTTCATCCCTATCTCTTGAAACATCAATATATTATCTTTGTTCCCAAGCCAGCAGTCAGATCACTTTCTCTTCAACAAGAGCTGGGTGAGAGAAAAGTGAACTAGATGATTGGTCTACAGGAATATGAACTAGAGTTCAAACCAGTTCACAAAATCAAGGTCCATGGTCTATGTCGACTAGTAGCAGAAGCGATGGATGAAAAGGAAGAAGAAGATCTCTCAAGACGGGAGCAAGAAATCAAAATGTACAATGTTGAGAAAGCCTTCCCCACCACTGTCATGAACTCTTGGTACACAGATATCCACAAATGCCTTCAGCACATCACCATTCCCTCCCATCTATCTTCATGGAAAAATAGGACACTCAGACTCAAAGCATTATCTTACTAACTGGTGCATGGGATGATTTTCAAAAAGCAACATAATGGAGTACTACTCAAGTGTTTGAAAGCACGTGATTTAGACAAAGTAATGCATGATATCCATGATGGACCAGTCGGGGGACATTTTGTGGGTAACACAACAACACATAAAGTTATGCGGGCCTAATTTTACTGAACTACATTACTTAGGGATGCTCATGCTTACACCAAAATGTGTCCGGTCTGTGAGGGGTGCCGACAGAAACAAGAAGCCAACTACCCCATTGCAACTTATAGCAGTGGAAGAACCCTTTCAACAGTAAGGCTTGGATATTATTGGAGAAATATTTTTTCATTCATCAATGCAACATCACTATATCCTTATTGCCATGGATTATTTCACATGGTGGACATAAGCAATTCTGATCAAATAGATGAATGATCAGGAAGTCATAAATTTCCTTCAACAGAACATCATTTCCAGGTTTGACATTCCCACTTAGCGTATTTTCAACAATGAAACATAATTTTCATCGCTAAGACTTTATGATTTTTCATTAGAAAATGGTACTATATTGAAACATTTAGCTAATTATTATATGCAGGGGAATGATCTTGCTGAATCCACAAATAAGAACCTCATCCATATCATTAAAGAGACCATATTCCCTAAGAAATGAAATTCGCACTCTGCTTTGGTAAATTCTTTATGGGATGACTGAGTCATGCCAAAGCCCTTTCTGAACACCTACCCTTACTTCTTGGTATACATAAAAGAAGTCATCCTCCCACCCAACATCTACTTGCCTGCACTCCAACTTTCACAAGAATCCCAAGGAAAGCCATGCTTATTAGTGCAGTGTAGGATGGACACCCTTCACAAATTATAGGAAGAAAGGTTGAAAGAAAAAGAAATATTTTCACTTCATCAAAACTGTATCAAGAGGTGCTTCGACAAGAAGTTTGCAGGGAAGAACAACTTCAGTGTGGGTGACTTAGTCTTGAAGTGGGATAAAGCCCACAAGTACAAAGGAAAACACACTAAGTTTCAATCCCTGTGGATTGGGCCATTCACAGTCCACGAAAAGCTTTTCCAACACACTTATCATCTTCAATCACTTAATGGGAAGATTGAATCTCTCCATGCCAATGGAAAAGACTTAAAACATTACTTTGAATGATGATCTAGGGCTATGCTCTACACTATGTACATATTATTTTCTTTATTGTTTGATTTTTTCTTTGTTTTGATCATGTGAATAAGTGTTGTGCATGAACATGTTGTGGCTTCTTAGCATGTGCGTGGCCAAACTCTAAAGAGTCTTGTGACTTCAACATTTGTCTATTCTCCTTTCCATCTTCCTTGTGTTGGTTATATCTTTTGGCCGATGAAGTTCTGATGGAAAATATGATCCATCCGTAAGGAGAGTTTTGGTCCAACCATGAACATATGTCTATTCAGGAAACCTTATGCCTACAATTAGTTTCTGTGTTTCATGGTTTTCATGCTTATCCAATCAGTAGAAGAGGATAAGGGGAAAAATATAAATGAGCAAACCTAAATTAGAGGTATCTATACACTTCTTTTAAGGAACAACCTCTTCTGCTCTCAATAAGTCAAGATCCCTCTTCCACCCAAAAATGAATAAGTGTCGATGCACTTTCCACTTTAAAATAAATAAATAAAGGCAAAAGAAGAGAAATGCTTCCTTCCTAGAAAGGTGAATCAAGAACTCTGTCAGGGTACTGTCCAGGCCTACTAGCAACAAAGCAACACCAAATATGAAAAATTATACTCTGAAAATCCTAAGCTCGCGAGATACACTACCATTTCCAACTTGAAATATTGTGATATCACTGAATCTTATGTTGTGTTTAACCGAGAAGGCATAAAGGGGACCATGTCTATACTCCTCAGGGTAAGTGGGGAGATCAAAGTAATATGCATAATGAATCAATACTCCCTGAATAACCAAGGCCTTACACATAAGAAGTTAACCAAGGTAGAGAAGTTGGAATTCTACAAGTTTGTCGTCAAGTGTTGTAGCTGTGACAACAACCTCCAAAATTTTGTCTTACATTAAATTTCAGAGCCTTCCTTGGTCTTGCATATTATCGTCACGAACACTGAAACTCATTTCATGAACTTTATTGAAGTATTTTGCTCCCCTTTGTAAGTTGGCTAAACTGTCATACTTTAGCATGATTGGATGTTGTACAATGTGTAGAAGCCTATTTTGATGGTTTAAAGGGTCTATATTTTTGTATATGAGTATTAATAGCTATGTAAACATCTATCACACTCATTCACAAAGTTTTAAGCACTGTCACACAATTGTCATCACGGTCATCCCAAAGTCTATCTTAAGTGTCACACTTGTCGTAACTGATTGTAAAGGTGTCACACGAAGGGAAATGCGTTGTTCATGGGTCACGGGTGATCTTTTTTGCTGTGTCATCAAGTATTCTAAGTGTTAGATCATAGTAGAGGTATTATCACTATTTATGTCAGTCTCACCGATCTTACACTTAGCCATTTCTGAGAAGGCTTCCCGACTAAGAAAATTGGCTTCACTCGACCTCCCTAAACTATGCTTTGTGCTGTTTCAGTCCTCCAGATGTGACCTTGCTCCTTGAAATTGCACAATGCACAATTCCTACCTCCCAGGACTACTGTACTGCACAGTTTCTGTGCCAAAGCTCCAACCTTGACCTTCAGAATTGTGCAATCATTCCTCCCAGCCTAGACTTCACTGTGCATTGCGTAATCACAAGCCTCAAGCTCCTTCTCTGAGCCTTTGAACTACACAATTATGCAACAACCCAACCTCCCTTGTCTCCAAGAACTGTGCAGTATGTCCTCCTAGTGCCCATCCCCTCAGCCTGTCCCATTGGCTCTCAGAATTGCATAATTTTTTCCCTCAGTCCTACTTGAACTACACACTGCATAGTCTCAGAGCTCAATCCTCATCCCTGGCTTCTTGAACTATGCAAATGCATAGTCACTGAGCCCTATTTCCTAACCTGTCACCTCGTTCTGACATAGTTAATGGATCAAAATGAAATATCTTAGACTAGGGGGTTTTCAGACTGATGTCATCTCATCATGAGTGAATTACAGATGTAGGTACTCTATCATACCATGGAAAGATGATGAAGAAGGAGATGAAGGAGGGAAGCAAGCTAAAAGACACACTTGTTACTGAATACACAACAAGGAAAATTTTAAGAACCCCCCTAAATTTATATGTATAATAAATGGGTGAATCCCCATGATACATAGGAAAAATGGAAGATGATTTTATCAATAATATAATATGTATATATAATTTTTTTTGTGAATCTCTCACCAAATTATATTATCTTGCAAAATCATGGCGAATATTTCATTGAATTATGAAATCTTGTAAGACCTTGGTGAATCTTTCATTGAATAATAAAGGCTTTGTAAAGTGCTAACAAAGTTCATAATGAGTATTTTTTGTAATGGCTTCAAGCCTTGTTAAGCAATCTATCAAGAACAAAAACAAGTATATTCCTTATATGGAATATAAAGATATTTCTTATGGAAAGTCAATTAGGTTTAGCATAGGTGGTAGGGAGAAATCCTACATGTGAAAATGTGTTGAACTCATAATGAGTATTTCTTGTAATGGCTATGAGCCTTATTGTCTAAGCAATCACTTGAGGACTGAAATATGTATATTCCTCATATGGAATATAAATATATTTCTCATGTATTGGAATATAAATATATGAGCTAGGAGTGGGAGATGAGCCACAATAAGTCCTTAGAAGATTGACAGTAAGAAGATAAGTGTAAAAAATAAAAAAGGTGAAAAATGTAAAAATGGAGAAGAAATACAGGGGAAAAATGGTGAAACAACAAATTCATAATCCATGGGAGGAACAATGATTAGACATAGTGAGGGAAGATGTTCCCTTAGCCTAGAGGTAACAAAGGAACACATTAGAAGTCTCATTTATGCAAGTGTAGTTAAAAAAACATTAAGCTCTATGCCAGTCATGAGAGGGAGGAAATATGGGAAAGAAATGCGAGAACAAGAATTTAAATGGAACAATGCATTGAGATTACAATACTTGCTCGTCGAGTTTGGCTACTTCCTTTGAGGCCTATTGAAAAATTAGGTATGATCTATCTATGTATCTTGTTATCTAATTAGTTTGTAAAATAGTTTCCAAGTAGCTATGTTAGAGCATGGAGTTTGTGAAAAACGTTTTCACCATCCTACCTGTCTTGAGATGGAGATGGACGAATATGAGTATTGGAGATAGATTTCTCCCATTTTTTTGTTGTAACAAGTTGTATAGGTATAGATACAAACCCATAATTTTAGTTCAAACAATATCCATTGGTGTGAGAAAATATGTTTGAGGTTTGCACCTTGCCTTTTTTTATCCCTATCGATGTTTAATAGATCCAAGGATAAGATGGATTTATGTTAGTTTATAGTTGCTTAAAATTTAAATATAGAAATTGAAATAAATATGATGCCATTTCATTTTTATTTTATGTTGAATTATTTAAATAAATAATACGCCGGGTCTTTTTATTTTTATTTTTTATTTTTAAATTTATTGTATTAGTGACATACCCACACATGGGGATCTCCCCCACCCTAGGCTATCAAGCACCCTACTTATGTTGGCGTAAAGAATAAATATGGCATGAGAAAAGTCTGGTTCTTACCCATTTTGAACTTGGAGGTAAGTTACAATTAATAAACAAATATTCAAGCTCTTCTAGTTGATTATTTGTCTCTCATCAAAATATCTGCTTGTTATAACACCATTTGGTTACTTTTTAAGCAACCATAGACTCTGACTGATTTCTATGTGAAATGAACTTTCCAAAGGTCAATGATAGGAATATTAATGTAGCTTATCCATACCATTCAATGATTTAGATCTTTCTTTTGACATGTTTCAAATTTTCTCCCAATATTCCATCCCTCCACTTGACATACTTCAATGGTATCCTTTGTGTTGTTATATAGTTAGGTGTTTGTGCTTCAACCTAGATAGCTAATTTTGTATTTTAAGGATATGTCTTCTTTTCAATTACATTTTTATTGTTCTCTTAATGTATTTCAAAATCTTCAACGACCTCCTTTGTGGAGTTATACGTGTATTTGTGTTTCAACCTAGATAGCTAATTTTGTGTTTGAAGGATATGCCTCCTTTTCAGATACATTTTTATTATGCTCTTAATTTATTTCATAATATTAAAAACACTTCCCTCTTTCCTTTCTAACAAATAATTAATTTAATTCAAAGTATTGATTGTAGTTGGTGCTAATGTTAGATTAACTTCTGCATGGATTTAGAAGTTTCTTACACTTGATCTTGAATTTGTATCTGTTGTAACAAGTATACGGATGTAAGTATTTCTTTCTTTCTCTCTTTTACCAAATTAATATCTTTTACTTTTATGTACTTGCAGTCATCCAAGACTCATGGAGAGAGCTAGAAAAACATTGATACATCACAAGTGAGAAGTATTGTGCCAGAAATATTATTTTTGCTTAGTTGATCATCTTGGACATGCATATTATTTCAGATAGACTCAAGAATGTTAGGATATTCCGACACATAGGAAATAGTTAAGTACAACTTGGTCTAGTATAGAGTTAGGTAAAGTGTGTTTCTTTACTATGTACATTTTATAACTTACAACCCGACGGTCACGATATGTAGTGATCCGATGGTTCATTCTCTCCTCGGTATTACCGACACTTGATCCGTGGCTTAACACCCGATTGGTCCATGATCTCTATTTAAAGAGCATGGAGGGTCATTTGTAGGTTAACCGTTCATGAGAGAAGCTTATGTAAATTTTCATTCTTTTATTAATAAATTGCCTGAAGTGGCCGCGTTGGCTCAGGCTGTGGACTGTTTCCCTCTTTGAGGGTTTTAACCACGTCAAAAGTACTGGTGTATTGATCTGTGATCTGTTTGTGAGCAGTGTCCTTTGGTGTTCTGTCTGAGGAACTTACCCTGTAAATTCCTACATGGTATCAGAGCTATTTGAGGGCTGCGTCCGTTGGTGATCCAAATCTGAAGCCGATAGAACTGCATCCGACAACCGTTTCCTAGATCTACTGTTTCTGACTGCTTTCGGGCCGAGAGGACTGCTTTGTTGTGTTGGGAGCATCTGTTCCAGTGAGGAACCCCTTTCGTTTCACGCGAAAAGGTTTCCGGTAGCCCTAGCTGTGTCATTTTTAAGATCTGGAGGTATACAGTGTTTATTTGCAGTTTACAGTCATTTTCTCTTTGTTTATTTCGGTTTCAGTTTATTTAGCCTTTTTTATTACCGGATCTATACCTTTCATTTCTGCGTATGCTCTTTGCCCTGCGACTCTGTGCGATCTGGGCAAATCAGAAACAGAAAGGAAGGATTTTTCTCATGCGTATGCTCTTTTCCGCTGCGCCTTAGTGTGATCTCGGAAAATCAGAAACATTGAGGAAAATATGTAGTTTCCGGCTAAAGCTAACTTTGAGCTGCAAGGTATATCTAGTTTTCGGCTAAAGCTAACTTCGAGCCGCAAGGTTCGTTTTTTTTGTATGTCCGTGTTGGGTTTTGTGTTTTTTGTTTTGTAGGGAAAAAGAGCTTTCTCAAAGCAAGCACGCAACCCAAAGCATCAACCCCCCCCCCTCTCTCTCTCTCTCAAACTTTTTGTATAGCTCACTTGGTGCACTCTCTCTCTCTCTAACTTTTTGTATAGCTCACTTGGTGCAAAGATAATTTATGAGAGTAGAGGTCTTGGGTTCAAGTCTCCATTTTGTGGGGGCGGATTTTTCCTTTCCGTACATTCCCACACTTCGTCGGCGACTTCATCAAATTTTCTTCAAAAAGCCATAACTTCTTCATCCGGAAGCCGTTTTCAGAACTGTTTTTTTGAAACAGCCTATTTTTTCGAGATCTTTCCATTGCAACACTTAGTTTCAGCATCTATAGCTTCAGTTTAAAAAAAAAATGGAAAATCCATGCCAAGTTATTCTTGACAGCACCAACTACTTCCAATGGTGGTCCTACATTGTGGATTTACTTAGAAGTAAAGGTCTTTATAGAATAGCCACAGGTAAAGAGACCAAACTGAAAGATGAAGACAAGGCAGCTAAATGAGAAAATAGACAAGACCAAGCACGTGGGTTGATAGGGATGTCTATTTCTCCAGATCTTAGATTCCATATTGCAGAACTTGATACTCCTGATGAAGCAATGAAACAGATTACTAAAGTCTTTGGAATTAAAAATGAACTTAAATCCCATCAACTTGAAAATGAATTGCTTACATTGGACCCCAATAATTTTTCTTGCATTGAAGATTTTTTGTCCAAGTTCAAGACCCTTAGACTTCTCTTGGAAGGTGTTAAGGTTAAGAAAGAAGATAGTAGCCTTATCTACTCCATTCTTACTAAGTTGGGACCAACCTATTCTGTGTTTGTTTCCACCTTCCATTCTACAAGAGAAGCCTTCATTTCTCAAGGACAAACCTACAAATCCCCTCCCTTTGATTCCTTTTGTGATTCTTTAATAAGAGAACAAGAAAAACTCTTACACCTTGGTATTCTTCATCTTGGAAACTCTTCTAAGAAAGCGTTAGCCTCCCAGCAGCAATCAAATCCAAAGAATCCTAAGAAGTTGTATCCTAAAAAGAATGGTCCTAAACCAAACAAGGGTCCTAAGCAATTTCAGCCTCAAAATGAAAAATCATTTCAACAAAATGATAAGACAAATAAAAACAAAGGGAAGAAGACTGATAGAAATTGAAACTTTTGTAATCGAGATGGCCACTTAGAATCCAAATGCTTTAAGAAGATGGAAGCCTTGGAAGCAGCAATGAAGAAGCATAACATCCATTTGGAGCACTCTTCAACTTCAACTTCATCTTCAGGAATGGCACTTTCTGCATGTGGTTGTCAAGCATCTTAGTCTGGCTATGCACTAAATGTATCTTCTTCTTCTCATTCTCATGAGTGGCTCATTGATTCTAGAGCTTCTTATCACATGGCCAAAAACAAAGCCATGTTTTCTTCTTTAAATGATTGTAACACCAAAAATATATATGTTGGTGATGATAGATCTCTTAGTGTTGTAGGGACTGGAACTGTTCATATAGACAATGGTTAGTTTAATGATGTATTATGTGTTCCAACCTTATCCTGCAACCTTCTATCTGTATATCAGATAACTCATTCAGGTGAAGGTAAAATCATTGAATTTTCACCTCACGATGTTGTAATTAAGGACCTAAGAGATCCTAGACAGATTTTAGCTACTGGCATTGCTGATGATTCTACAAGGTTGTATAAGTTTCACAACTTTGGGTCATCAAATCTTCCCTCAGTATTTGTTGCTCATAATGATGAAGTGAGCAAACTTTGGCATGAGCGATTTGGTCACTTAAACTATCGCTCTCTTCAGAATCTATGTAAAGAAAATATGGTGACATGTCTTCCAATGGTATCTTGCAGAGATGGTGTTTGTTCCAGATGTGTACTCGGAAAACATCATCGGGATAGTTTTGAAAAACGTGCCTCTTGGCACGCCTCAGCCCCTTTACAGCTCGTGCATAGTGATTTATGTGGTCCACTTCCAGTTGCTTCATTCTCTGGCTACAAGTATTTCTTAACTTTCATTGATGATTTCTCCAGACGCACTTGGGTATACTTCTTAAAACTCAAGAGTGAAGTATTTAACATGTTCTTGGCCTTTTAGGCCTTTGTTGAAAAACAATCTGGACATCAAATTCTTAAGCTAATATCTGATAATGGCGGAGAATATGTTAAAAACACATTCATCAACTTTTGCACTGAGAATGGAATTCAAATGCAACATACTGTTCCATATACTACACAACAAAATGGTGTAGCTGAAAGGAAGAATCACACCTTAAAGGAAATGGCTAATTGTATGCTTCAATCTAAAGGACTTAGTCTTAATTATTGGGTAGAAGCAATTAAATGTGCAAATTACATAATAAATCGCACTCCTACTAAGGTTTTAAAGAATATCACTCCAGAAGAAGCATGGAGCTCAATCAAACCAGATGTAAGTCACTTTCGTGTTTTTGGAAGTGAAGCATGGGCCCATATTCCAGATGAGAAACATAAAGCTTTAGAACCTAAGAATGAAAAATGTATTTTTTTTGGATATTCTGAAGATGTCAAAGCATATAGAATTATTCCACTTAAGTCCAAAAATGTTATCATTAGAAGAGATGTAAAGTTTGCTGAAAATATATCGGCCTGCGAGTCTAGTTCGGCGGATGTGCCACCTCTCCCTATCTCTTCTACTTTTGAAAATATTTCTTCTTCAGATGATGAAAGAGAGGATGAAAATCCTCCCCCACCTTCTTAGGATCCTCCTTCAGCTCCTCAGCTTCCAAAATGGGTCCGTGCTACTCGAGATGCAGCAGGTGATCTTGCCAGTGATCCTACAGATCAGTGACGTACATGTTCTCAGTTCGAGAGAGCCTCTTCTTTACTGGCTCAAGCTTCAGTGAATTATGATCCTGACACCTTTGCAGAAGCTTCAGGCCATCCAGATTGGGAAGCAGCTATGAATGAAGAATATCATTCATTATTGGCAAATGATACATGGGATCTTGTTCCTCTACCAAAGGGACGAAAACTTGTTAGATGCAAATGGGTTTATAGAACCAAGTATGGACCAGATGGGAAAGTTGATAAACATAAAGCTCGTCTTGTTGCTAAGGGTTTTTCACAAGTTGAAGGCATTGACTACACTGAAACCTTCTCTCCTGTTGCCGAAATGAACTCTATCCGCCTTGTTCTTTCCCTCGCTGCTTCTTTCAAATGGGAAGTCTATCAGATGGATGTTAAATCCGCCTTCTTGCATGGGGACTTGCATGAAGAAATCTATATGGAACAACCTAT
Source organism: Pinus tabuliformis (assembly GCA_031772625.1). Classification (NCBI taxonomy): domain Eukaryota; kingdom Viridiplantae; phylum Streptophyta; class Pinopsida; order Pinales; family Pinaceae; genus Pinus; species Pinus tabuliformis. The sequence continues at coordinate 1,679,550,800 of CM062820.1, forward strand.
TGGCTTTATACAAACAAACTCTAGCCTTGTATGTCGGCTTAAGAAATCCCTTTATGGTCTCAAGCAAGCTCCTCGAGCTTGGTATGCCAAAATGGATAACTTTCTTTTAGAATCTAGCTTCTCTAGGTGTCATTCTGACAATAATGTCTACACCAAGAAAGTGGGCAAGTCTCTTATCATTCTTATTCTTTATGTTGATGATCTTATCCTGACTGGTAGTGATACCAACCTTATAAACCATGTGAAGTCTAGCCTTAAAAGGAAGTTTGAAATGACAGACTTAGGACACTTACATTATTTTCTCAGTCTTCAAGTCTTACAATCCAAGGAAGGTATTTCCCTTTCTCAGTCCAAGTATTCCTGTGATATTCTACACCATTTTCACATGGAAGACTGTAAGCCAGCCCCTTCTCCCTTTCAGTCTGGAGTCAAAATTTCAGTCACTTGTACTTCTCCTGAAGTTGATGCTACCTTATACCGTCAACTTGTAGGAAAACGTTTGTATCTAACCCATACTCGTCCTGACCTTTCTTTTGCCGTTGGCCTTGTTGCTCGGTTTATGCAAAACCCACATGAAGGTCATTGGAAAGCAGCTAAAAGAATACTTCGTTATGTTCAAGGTACAGTTCAGTTTGGGATTCATTACAGTGCCGAAGCAGCTCCTCTATTGGTTGGTTTCACTGATTCCGATTGGGCTGGTGAACCTGATGATTGGAAGTCTACTGCAGGTTATGTGTTCACTCTTGGTTTAGGACCTATTACATGGGCTTGCAAGAAACAAGGTGCCATTTCTCTTTCTTCAGCAGAAGCAGAGTATCGTGGTGCTGTAGAAGCTAGTAAGGAAGCCTTGTGGCTTCGTCAGATCCTGTCAGAGTTTGGCTTTCAGCAGCAGCATCCGACTACACTTTGGTGTGATAATCAAAGTGCCATTCAGCTATGCAAAGATCCAATCCAACATCAGCGCAACAAACACATTGAACTGCACATGCACTTCATCAGAAAACTCATTCACGACCATGTTCTTGAAGTGCAATATTGTTCAAAAGATGATCAAGTTGCAGACATCTTTACAAAGGCTCTCACAGAGGCGAAGTTCACTAAACTTCGATTTATGGTTGGAGTTCAGGAAGTTGTCACTAAGGGGGAATAGGCTCTAGTGCCTCCTTCCTTCTCCTATTGTGTCATATTTGTAAATCCTTCAATCCTATCCCAAGTTGTTCTTAAGGGGGGATGTTAGGATATTCCGACACATAGGAAATAGTTAAGTACAACTTGGTCTAGTATAGAGTTAGGTAAAGTGTGTTTCTTTACTATGTACATTTTGTAACTTACAATCCGACGGTCATGATATGTAGTGATCCGACAGTTCATTCTATCCTCGGTATTACCGACACTTGATCCGTGGCTTAACACCCGATTGGTCCATGGTCTCTATTTAAAGAGCATGGAGGGTCATTTGTAGGTTAACTGTTCATGAGAGAAGCTTATGTAAGTTTTCATTCTTTTGTTAATAAATTGCCTGAAGTGGCCGCGTTGGCTCAGGCCGTGGACTGTTTCCCTCTTTGAGGGTTTTAACCACGTCAAAGTACTGGTGTATTGGTCTGCGATCTGTTTGTGAGCGGTGTCCTTTGGTGTTCTGTCTGAGAAACTTACCCTGTAAATTCCTACAAAGAATTTATTAAGAAATATGACACTATAACTTGATCCTACTGTGTAGGACCTTGTTTGATGCATCTTGAATTCATTGAATTTTTGAGGTAGGTGAGTTAAAGTGGAACACCTTTTCAACTTAGAGCCTAAAAATTCTGAATTTTATGAACTTCTATCGAGCATTCATGTTGCAGATGATAGGTGGGATAATGCAGCAAAAGTGAGAACAGTTAAAAGGTATTGTATTTCAAATGACACAAAGTTACAATTTGGTGGAGTTAAATGAAAGGGTATACAAAGTCATTGTGGGAGTTAAATTAACACCTTCAATTTGAGGACTTTTATGAAACATTTACCAATATTAACTCGGCATATATGGAGGTGGTAGGTAATGTTTGTAAAAAAATATTTACACTACAAACTAGGAAGAGGTTAAAGAATACACAATCAATAGTACTTTCCACTTTATGAAGAGAAAAACTGGAATTCCTATCTAATTTTGAAAAAACTTTCATTTAAGTAGTGACACCCATAGTGACAAGTTAATCTCCAAAATGTTCACTTGAGAAATTATTGCAAGGGAGCAACCCTTTCCATCATTTCAGAGGTGAATCTACTTTTTTGTAGATTGGTACCTTTAATTCTTTTGGGTATTAAATAGGGAGCCCTAAAGCGAAAACCCTTTTTCTTTCCTTGCAAGATTTGTAAGAATGTTACTTTTTAACTATCATATGGAGGAGTTGTGTATCTTTGCATGAAGAATGCCCTAGAGATGATACCATTGCATGAGAAATGACGTGAGAAGGCAAATTGCGAGAATGAGTTCATCATCTTGTGACTATGAGGAACTTGAAGATGCTACCAGGGCCTTACAAAGGTTAGATGATCATTTTCTTCACAATGATCAAAGCATTTGGAAGAAACGAGGCACAATCAATGGCATTTTTGTCACAATCGTTTAATAAAGATAAGGATGATGTGGGGATTCCTATCATAACATATCAGAAGGAAGGAAGATATATTGGTTTTTACCTTACTGTACATGATGATGTATGAGTAGTAGTGGTTCAGCATGGCATCTCACCTCATACCCAACATACACATAATTTGTCAATGAATGTAGTAATAATGGAGATATGAAGTAGGACCAGAAGATAATGCTCAATAAAAGATTTGAAGTAAGACCGAGTGCATAATTGGTTAGGGGCGCTCATTGGCACCTCCATGATTTTCTTAATTATAGATTTAACCCAAAATTTTCATCTAACTTGGAGTTTTTTTTCTCCTATTATGGCCATAATTATTTATTTTTATTTTTTTAAGATAGGGAAACTTTTGTTGCTCTGGGATGTTTTCGATGCAGTTGTTGATGTGGAACCTTAGGTCCACATGTCACCCTAAGAAGTTGCAATGTCACCTCCTTGTCCACCTTTATTTGAACTGTCATTACTCAATCAACCTTCTCTCTCTCTCCCTCTCTCTCTTCACTCCTCTTTCTTCCTTCCCTCTTATTTTCTTTTCCTTTTGTCATAGTGTTTACACTTTTTTTGGGGGCCCACTTATCATGGCCACCCACCCACCATTCTTCTACAAATGGGACAAGGGTCCCACATCCTCTATCACTCATCCACCTATGCCCTATTCATAGGCTAAGGTGACAGGCAAGGCTGATTCCACATCCCTTTCCTCTTGGTACATAACATGCCCTTGCACTTTATCAAATGATGGATATTGAGTGAAAATTGATGGTTGTGAATCATCACAAGGGATTGAGTTGCAAGTAATTTATATTGTACTCCAAGTTCCAATACCACTTACCACGATGGTACCATACATCACCATCTAATTGGTCATAGGGTTTTGTTTATTTTTTTCAAAATGATTGCTCGAAAGTCCCGACACCAATTAGCCTATGTGAGCCCTACAACATCCCTTGGCCCCACTAGCATGCACCAAAACTTCATTGGTCTACCTTTGTGGCCTTTTCCACATGTACCCTACCATTTCCATCTGCCATTGTGGTTTTGCACATCACTTGGTGCATAGCCTTCACGCCAATATGTATGGAAGAATTTTCCAAATTTTCCAAATTGCTTAGTTTTAAAATTTTTCCCTTAGCCACCATGAAACTTTTTAATTTGGCTGCCCTAGCCAAATTAGTCTTACAAACAATGAATTTCTACTGTATTCAACTCTTTGAAATTGATGGCCGTGATTTCAACCTAAATTCATTATGAAAATTTAGGATTTTGCTAATTTCCACAAATTCATCCACTATTTGGGTTTTTTCCTTTAATTTTTACCCAATTTCAGCGAAGGACTTTCCTCCAATGATTTGTAAGAATACTCCCATTCCTTCTCTTTGTTCTATAATTTTAGATTCTGCCAATTCTAGGCTTGTAGTTACTCAAGCAAAGATTAACAACAAATATTTTAACCCTTGAATTCCATTTCCTCTAATTTCACATAAATTTCCCCCAATTTTCTCACAAGAAACTTTGACAAACAATTTCCAAGTATTGTTGAGCCCCAAACTTGCATCTTTCCTATACACTTTCCTAGACTCTTTCCATTTACCTAGACCTCCTAAGCTATCAACATCATTGCATATTGAGTTTAAAAGAGCACATAAAGTGGTTTTCTAACTATGTCTTGTGTTTGCTATTTGAACTAGATTTTTGCTCATAAGATGTGGAATCTTGTCACTTTTCGTAGCCAGTTCAACTTTCCACAGCATTTTTGTTAAACTCTATATTGCAGGTGTCTTCAGGCAAATCGAGCCACATGGGCAAGTTGAAAATGACGTGGACATGTATCGAGTCCTATTGGCTCAGTCGAATTGATCAAAGAAGGCCGTGGTCAAAGGTGGTCAAGCGGTGGTCAAATATAGGAGTCCTACAGCAACAAGACTCCGTTTCTAAGCACGTGAAGACTTGCGTGGCCATTCCTAGATCTCTGGGGACATATCAACACCTGTGGACTACTCCATAAGGCGAATCCAATAGCCACCCTCAATAGATTTAATCATCACGACAGCCATGATGCTAGATCCATGGACATTGTCGTTCACGTGTCCTCTGTCAGCGTAGTTTTTAGGAAATTAGTTATGTAGCCTTCTGTTATAAATAATGCATTTCCATATGCATAATAGTTAGTCTTTTGAATGTATTGTTGACTGTTAATGAGCCCACTGTGCCGTGACATTGTTTCGTTGTTATGACTGCGTTCTAAATATATGAGAAGACTCTGTTTCTGAGCATAATTCATGGTTGATAGCTGTTGCCTGAGGTTGTGCAGAGGGCCCCTACACACACCGAGGTTTTGTTTATTGCTGTACAGTTTCATGCTGTGTTTTTCTACATTCATTATGCCATAGTTATTCACTTGTATATATTGCATTTCTTATGGTATTAACGTTTCATTTTTGTCCATAATTTTACATGCTTTACATTGCTGTTAACGCTAATCAGTGTATTTGTTCTAGATTACAGTAGGCAGCCCGAGAATTTTCATATAGTTTCCACAATGACTAATGACATGGAATCAGTCTTGTATTTCTGCTGATTTATTTTTCTTAGCTTTTAATTCCAGCATTGTTTTGTTTATTTCAAGATTGTTCATTGGCTTTATTAGTTAGATTAGATATTAAATTTCTCATGTCATTATCAGTTACCTCTGAAAGCCATAGAGAGACTAATGGTGAGGGATTGAAGTATGAGTGTGTAATTTGATATTAATTTATTTTTCTGCAAATTAGATATTAAATTGCTCATGTCATTATCAGTTACCTCCGAAAGCCATAGCGAGACTAATGGTGAGGGATTGAAGTATGAGTGTGTAATTTGATATTAGTTTATTTTTTTGCAAATTAGATATTAAATTGCTCATGTCATTATCAGTTACCTCCGAAAGCCATAGCGAGACTAATGGTGAGGAATTGAAGTATGAGTGTGTAATTTGATATTAGTTTATTTTTCTGCAAATTAAATATCAGATTGCTTAGGTTGTTGATGATTACCTCCGCAAGCCATAGCGAGACTAACTGGCGAGGGGTTAGAATATGAACTGATATAATTTGATTTTAGCTTTACTTTACTTGCAATTTTTGGATTTCTTTGAGTACAATAGCTTAATTCATTTCTTTTGTATTCAGACAACAACAGGGATAATGGTTTCATGATCAATAGTTCACTGTTTGTTTAACTAGAATAGTGGCACATTTTCATTTTCTTTAAGGAATTAATTTCATCATTGCATGTTCAAAGATGCAAAAGAATATGTCAAAAGGTGTGACAGTTGCCAAAGAGTAGGGAAACCGACCCTTTCAAATGAAATGCCATTGCAACTGCAGGTACTCATCGAACCCTTTGAAAAATGGGCTTTAGATTTCATTGGACCTATTAATCCACCATCTAAACAAAAGAAGTATATATTGGTATGTACTGATTATGTCACTAAATGGGTAGAAGCCAAAGCATTATTTTCTGCTACTGAAAATTCAATTGTTAATTTTCTTTATGAGGATATTTTTACTCGCTTTGGTGTTCCAAGAGAAATTGTGACAGATCAGGGAAGTCAATTCACATCCAACCTGGTGGAGAAGCTGATGGAAGAATACAAAATCAAGCACAGAAAATCTACTCCTTACCATCCGCAAGAAAATGGCCAAGTGGAGTCTACAAACAAAGTTATTGAAGGCATCATCACCAAAACTATTCATCTACACATAAGAGATTGGGCAGAAAGACTTCCTGAAGCCTTATGGGCCTACAGAACTACATGGAGGAATACAACAGGACATTCTCCCTATGAACTTGTTTATGGGAAAGAAGTCCTGCTCCGCATTGAGTTTCAAGTCAAAACTTTTAAGATGGCAGTTCAGTTGGGGATGGATCTATCAGAAGCCCAAAAGCATAGAATGGAGCAGTTGAATGAGTTAGATGAGATCAGACAAGAAGCAATCCTAAGAACTGATCTAGTTCAGTATCAAAGAGATAAGTGGCATGATAAATACATCAAAGAGAAAAAGTTTCAAGAAGGAGACTGGGCATTGCTATTTGATTCCAAGTTTAAAGACTTCAAAGGTAAATTCCAGACTCATTGGCTTGGGCCATATGAGATTGACAAAGTCTTTAGCAATGGAGCAGTAAGAATCAAAACCATTGATGAATTTCAAACTCCTCTTATTGTGAATGGCCACAGATTAAAGGTCTATCATAAGCCACTCTCAAAAGAGGAATTTGTCAAAATGTTTCAAGATAGTTCTGCAATAACGCTGGTGAAGAAGAATCCTTCTTCTCCACCAGCCTAGCCTTTGTTCCTTTCTGTTTAAAAAAAATAAAAAAATAAAAAAAAATTGTTGTATAAGCCTGAAAACCAATCACAGATTGACAGTCTTATACAGAAAATACAGGGAGAAAATCAGAATCCTCTGACACCCTATATTTAAAAAACAAAAAAAAAAATTCTCTTTCCCATTTTCATTTCACTCCACTTCATTCTCATTTCACTCCATTTCATTTTCATTCAACTCTACTTCATTTCATTCCACTCCATTTCATTCACTTCATTTCTTTCCACCAATAAAAGTTTCTTTCATGACCATTTTCATTCATTCAGTCATCATTTATCCATCTTCATTCAGTCAAATGATTGCTCCGTCAGTTTCCACAGCTGAAACCAGTTTCCGCAGCCAGAAGCAGTTTCTGCAGCCACCACTCTGTTTTAAAAAAAAAAATGACAGTCAAGATGTTAGTTACATAATCATGAAATCAAATGCAGGTATGACCGAGGACATATTATGAAGACATGGGGCACCTAAAGGCATCAATAAGGAGCAGTTGATCAAGGGTTAATGGACAACAAATGGCAAAAATTCCAAGGTATGAGTAGAAATTTATTTCAAATAGCAATCAAAGCACATTTTTGCATAGTTATTAAACCATAAGCTCCACTATATGCAATGATTGGCATGATAGCCTCCATAACCATTCCACGACATTCCTCCACGAACCATGCATTTATTTTCCAAACGGTCTTATGATTAGCCTTCGGATTTAATTTGTGTTGGCTGCATTTTAACACTCCACCTGTAATCATGAGGACGTGGTCGATTTGACTACGACTCTTCTCAGCCGCACAAAATCCGCAGCCGTTTCATAAACGTGTTTGCGTCTACTCTGCAGCCACCCAATTTAAAATTCCGCCGGATGCACTGTACTCTCCCTACTGTTCTATTGACATCACGACTACATTTCCACCTTGCTCACATAAGCCTTCACCCCATTTCACGAATTCACTTCCGCTGCCTGTCCTCTGTTTTCCACTCACAGTCACTGGTTGTCTCCATAAACTCTGTTCACTCCTATAACCCAGCCATCTCACTTCCACTAAACCCTCCTCACGCAGACAAATTTTAAGAACAGAAGGAGGGATGGGTTTGTTGTTGAGGGCAGAACCAGAAGGGCCCAAGTTTTTGGAAGGATACCCGCAAGTGAAAGACATACTGAAGAAGGCAAGATGGATACGATTTATACAAAAATTCAAAGGCTACAATAAGGAGATTAAAAAGACCTTTGCGAGGTCTTTTAACGGCCAGGAGGTGGAGATTGGGGACCTTAAGTTTACAATCACCGAGGCATCCATAGCAACCGCTACAAAACTTCCGCAGGAAGGTGAATGCTAGTTCAAGAACAAGAGCTTTGACAAGAAGGCTTGGAGGGTCATACTACGCAATCCAGGTATGGATGTAACTATATTCAAACGAAGAATTCCTGTCCATGCGTTAAAAGAGGAGTGGGCCAGTTTATTGTTAATTATTCAAAAGTTCATTACTTGTGAAGGCCGTTTCGGGTCAATGTATATGTATCATACCCGGTTGTTGATGAACTTTTTAGAAAACCAAACCCTCAATCTGCCCTACTTTTTATTGCTGAGCTTGAAAAAGATGTGCACAATAGTCCAAAAGAATATAGAAGACATATAACCCCATTTGTATCATCATGGGCTTGTGAGAATTCTAATTGAAGACCAGTTGAAGAAAAAAAGGGACACCTGGGAACAATTTTTGGTGAGGAACTACTTTCAAGAGCCACCCGAGGTACCTAAGAGCAGTACAGCAAGAAGGAGTAGGAGGAAGGAGACAAGTGTAATAATTCAAGACCATCCTATTAACAAAACCAAAGAAGTTAATCAAGAAGAGAGGTTGGAAAGAACCAAGGATAGAAACCAAGGAAAATCAAAAGGGAAACGAAACATAGAAGTTGTATATCAAACTTCAGAGCCTTCTCAAAAAGAAGACCACCAAACACTGTCTGAAAGATTAGCTTATCTTCGAGAACAAGCGGCTGCAACCAAGAAGAAACGAAAAGGAAAGCAAAGTATGGAGGAAGATACTAGTCCATAGCATGTAAGAAGAAGCTTTAGGCTTAAAGGGAAATTAAAGACAGTAAAAACCAAAGGGCCCCACTTTATTGATTTGGGGGGGGGGGGGGGGGAACCCCAGAAAAGCCTCCAGCAACCTCTCCTAACCGTAGCCCACACCATACTTCCATTTCACAGCCAGATGTTGACATGAGTCACTCTCGGAAAAATTTTGAAATCAGTCCCTCTTAACAGGAATTTGGGGTCAGCCCAAGAAAGACTACACTCGAGGTAGACTCGAATCAGCAGGAGATGTATGATTATATAGAATCCTTAGAGAAGACAGCTGCAGGTCCAAGCACGTCATCCACTCAGCCTCACACAGCACAAGAAGCTCTAGTCCAATCGTTGAAACAAGAAGTCTTTGAATTGGAGGTTTTAAACAGACACATTAAACAAGAAAATGAAGCACTAAAGGAACAAAACAGATTGGACAAGATCATTCATGACAACACTATGTTACATCTGGGACTGTGGCAGAAAAAGAACAGGAAATTGAAGAAGAAATGCAAGAGGTTGAATACAACACTTGTCAACCTCAAATTTAGATGCTTGATGAGGAAGCCCAAGATGGTAGTAGTACCAAGGAAGAGGAAAAGAGGGCTGGATGTGCTGGCAGAGGTGTCAGAGCATATGGATTGAAGAAAGGATGGTCAAAATTTTGGTTGCATGGGGACATGCAACACCTTCACAGTGGGGGTATGTTGAGCCCCAAACTTGCATCTTTCCTATACACTTTCCTAGACTCTTTCCATTTACCTAGACCTCCTAAGCTATCAACATCATTGCATATTGAGTTTAAAAGAGCACATAAAGTGGTTTTCTAACTATGTCTTGTGTTTGCTGTTTGAACTAGATTTTTGCTCATAAGCTGCGGAATCTTGTCACTTTCCGCAGTCTTTTTGTTAAACTCTATATTGTAGGTGTTTTCAGGAAAATCGAGCCACATGGGCAAGTTGAAAATGACGTGGACATGGACCGAGTCCTATTGGCTCAGTCGAATTCATCAAAGAAGGCCATGGTCAAAGGTGGTCAAGCGGTGGTCAAATATAGGAGTCCTATAGCAATAGGACTCCGTTTCTAAGCACGTGAAGACTTGCGTGGCCGTTCCTAGATCTCTGGGGACATATCAACACCTGTGGACTGCTCCATAAGGCGAATCCAACAACCACCCTCAATATATTTAATCATCACGACAACCATGATGCTAGATCCATGGACATTGTCGTTCACGTGTCCTCTGCCAGCGCAGTTTTTAGGAAATTAGTTATGTAGCCTTTTGTTATAAATAATGCATTTCCATACGCATAATAGTTAGTCTTTTGAATGTATTGTTGACTGTTAACGAGCCCACTATGCCGTGACATTGTTTCGTTGTTATGACTGCGTTCTAAATATATGAGAAGACTCCGTTTCTGAGCATAATTCGTGGTTGATAGCTGTTACACAAAAATATCGTCACCATGACTATTTGCAGTCAGTATGGGTCTATCATCACTTGTACTGTCCTCCCAAGCAAGTTCAGACCTCAGCTCTTCAAGTCAAGCTTTGAAAATGAGAGAAAGACATTGAAAATCAACAAAGCTCTGGTTTCGCACTTTCTCTCACTGTTGCCTGCGGTCCCGCACCTTCTGTTTACAAAAACTACGGACTTGCCCACTCTGTCCCTAAAGTAGTGGGTGCAGACCCCTGTGAAAGTCAAAAAGGTGCAAGTTTATTCTAAAAAACTCACTTTGGGTTAATTCTAGATGATTCTAGAAGGAATTTTGATGTGGATTGGCCGCTCTTAGGTGGTTCATGCATCCCAAAAGAGAAGGAGCTAATCCCTTGATGAGAGGAGCTATCCCTTTGAAGGAGGGCTTTATCCCTTTGAAGGAGGACCTAGTAACTTCCCTCCATTGCACTATAAATTAAGGCATTGGGCTGGTTGCTAGGGAGGTTGGAAGCTGAACATTTTTGAGGGTAAATGCTGGTGAAATTAAGACTTCCTAGTTGAGTTTGAGAGGAGAGATCACATACCTTTTTGGCTTTATTGGGAAGAGAGTGAAACTTGTAAAAGTAGAGGAGACTTCTTGCTGGACCCTGGGAGGAGCTTGTACAACGTCAAGGCACAAGTTGTAAAGTTCTTCTTTGATTTGAATTAATACAATCAGATTCATTTTTCTCAACAAATTGTCTTATGTCATTTGTTTCATGAATTCCTTGACTTTCATGTTAAATATGTTTTATGATATTGGCTTTTCAGGTGCTATTTAATTTTTTTGCTTGTTTGTGTTTGCAGATTCGTGACAAGGGAGCTCATTTGGATCGAAGAAGCGAGGCTTCCACAAACTTGCGTTGGACCCAAGGTAGGCCTAAAACACTTGTTTGCCCTTGTTTATAAATGCATATTTAGGGAAAGATAGTTTGTGATTGGCTTGCTTGTCACTAGGTCTTCTTTAGATTCTAGGAAGGTCTAGCTTGTTCGCAAGATCGACTCATTCCGTGTGACAAAATGGCGACTCCACTGGGGACTTGATTTTTTCCTTGTTTTTACTTTGACCTGAGAAACTGTGTTTTTTTTTGTTTCTGTTTTTGGCTTGTTGTGTGTGGAATTGGGTAGAATTAGTAGATCCAGGGTTATTTTTTGTTTTTCATAACTTTGGGAGAGGACCGCACCCTAGGCTTTTGACAGAGTGCGTACTTATCCGCACTTTTGCTTCTAGCACAGAGCGGTACCGCACCTGTGTTAACTGCGGGCCTGCGGACCCTGTCAAAATTTTGGAAAACCTAAGATTTCCTCTGTTAGTCAGCTTAGTTTTTGTTTAGAGGTTATTATCCACTACCCAGACCTACATATAACCTGTCAGAAGCTTTCCTTAGGTTGATTTCATTAGTGTTAGGGTTTTAGGTGAAATTCCTAGAAGTTTTGCTTATGGGGTTTGTTTCTCATTTTGGTCTTGTAGTAGCTCTGAGCTTAGAAGCTGTAGGAACCTCAGATCACCTTAGTTTCTACCAGCCTTCTTATGAGTCTGATCATTTGTGAAATCTACCCTTGTTGAGGAATCCACCTTGTGTTTTCTCTTTACAAAACTTCGAAAAGCTTGTGTTTAAAAGTTTGGATTTTCATTTTTAAAAGGAAAACAAAATTGGTTGTTTTTGACTGATTTGTGATTCTGCATAAATTTTTCCTTAGTTTACATCTAGCTAAGTAAAACATCCTTAAAAAAGACATCTTGTAGGCTTTGACTTCAAATAGGTTTTTATAGTTTATAGATCTCAAAGTTAGTCATTTCCATAGTTTTGAGTGTTTTATAAAAAATAAAAAAAATCTCTTTTGGAAAAAGTTTGTTTTTGTAGTGGTTGAGTGCTTTGAAAAGAAAAGGGAAATTTTTGTGAAAATAACTAGTTGTCTTGTTTTGAGTGCATTGGAAAGGACAAAATCTCTTCTTTTAATTTGTTTGTTAAGAAAGATTTGTGTTTACAAGTATTTTCATTCTCAAACTCTTTCTTAGCTAGAAGTTTATTGAAGGGAAAAGATTGTTTAATCATCTTAAGTGCATTTTTAGTGATTTTGAGTCGAGTCTTCATACCACGAGTTTCATCTCCGCACCTTTTGATTTAAACAAAACCAATAAAAATAACGCTTAAAGTAAAATTCATCTAGTAACATTTTATTTCTAGGGCTCTGATACACCAACTTAGCTTAGGCTAGTGTCTTGGAGTAGGAGAGTAATTAACTCTCCAAGACAGTAAAAACAAACAAGTAGCTGTATCTTGTGGTAGGGAAGAAATCCAATTGTTGCATTTATGCTCTGGGAAAGCTCCTCTTAAAGGAGAAGCACGGGATCGTGTCCGAACCAGTGTGGGAATCAATCCTTCCTCATTGGGAACGATGCTAGATATTCACGTATTAAAAATGGTAAAGCTCGGATTAACCATTGTCGAGGAGCCTGGGGTCACTTGTTGGTAAACCTTGGATTATGTCAAGGAGCCTTCAAGGGGATTGAGCTTGCTACTCTGCCCTTGCGTGCGTATCGGATCGTAGATTGTTCCCCCAGGTATATTTGTTTTAGTTGGTAACCTTAGTGACCATATTCTTTAGGATTCTTCCTGAGGTGACAGTGGCAGGAAGATCCCACTGTACCTGGAACAGATGTCGGCTAGACTCACTTAGATTTTCTGGGGGGTTCTCTTCACTCGAGACGGTTAAGTGGAGGAACTTGTGCCAGTCTATTCATTAAGCAGGTTGCCGGGGTAACTGTTCCAACCGCCATTTCTGTATTGAACTCTGCGATGTTGGATTTCATCACCAACTAGTGTTTTCAGTACAGAAAGTTACTGTTTGTGTGTGTTTGATCTCCTAGATTCTTTAGGCGTGTGATTCAAATTTGTTTGGTTCTTTAGAGGCTTTAGGTGGTTTTTATTGAGATTTTACTTTGTTTGCGTGTGAAGTAGTTAAATTTTTTTAATCGTGGCTGAATTACCGAGGAAGTCCCGTAGACTTCAGGGCCAACCTCCTGAGTTTTCACCAAGCCAGCTTGATGGTTTGAAAGTCCTCGTAACTCCTAGAGACAGTAGAGTTGGGTCACCTGAAGAAGGAGAGTCTTCTTTGGTGGTACATCCTGATTTTCAAGCTTTAGTAGTAGATTATAATCCGCAATCAGTGTCTATTTCCGAAGTCACTGGTAGCTTTTCATCTACTAGTGATATAGGTGAGGAACCTGAAATATCCGAACCTGAAAGTGAATTTGCTGCTACTCCAACATCGGGGTTTGCTTCTCCAGTTTCTAGTGGTCCTGGTTCACCTAGGGTAGAAAGAATAATTACCCAAAATCTTCCTTCTGGACTTATAGCTATCGAAGAACTTGCTACTCCGGAAGAAGAAGTAGGCATCCCTATCCCTGAAAATCAACCTGCTATTGAACTAAGGGAGCGTGAATCAATTTTTTACAATCCACCTAGGAGCAGTGCTTGGTATCTTTCTTTGACTAATTTCTTAGAAAACCCAGGGTTAAGTTTTTCACCACCTCGTGTTCCTTATCACCCAACACCTAGAGGTTACTATCCTCCGTTAAATATGTCAAGACAGTCATCCATGTTTACTCAATCGCCCGAATCCTTTTTGTACGGTGGTCCTTCTGTTCCCTCTGGGTATCAGTCACTTTCTGGTACTTTTTCGGGAGCATCTCCTCAACCCATTGAACAAGGGTTATTAACTGGAAGCAATGGTACTAAGCCGTTGAGCGTAGAAGATATTCTCATGATGTCAGGTACTATTCCCAATCCTCAACCTCAAGGTGGCCAGTTACTGCCTGGGGGGCAGCCTCAAAATCCTCAATTATCACTTGGGGGGCAACCTCAAGGTACCCAATTTGCGCCTAGGGGGCAACCTCAAGGACAATACATACCTACGGGATAGTACGTTCCTCAAGGTCAACCCCAGACTCAATATGTACCCCAAGGTCAGCCCCAGTATCAATTTATACCTCAAGGTCAACCCCAGTATCAGTACGTGCCTCAAGGGTATCAACCCCAAGGTCAGTACTCGAACCAATGTTTCCAACCACCCTCCGGTCAATCATATGTTCAAGGAACGGGAAATGTACCTGTGAATTATCAATCCTACCCTCAACCCGGTTATGGTCCTCAATATTCTCAGCCTGTTATGGGTTTGTACCCCGGAATGAATTTAGTGTGGGATCCATCGCAAACTCAACAGGTGTTGCAGCCAAATGTACAGTTGTCATATCAAACTGGACAACCCTTAGTTTCTGGTACACCCCAGCAACCTGTCCAGTCTACTATTCAAACTTCTGTACCTTCGGTAGTTTCTCAGCCTGGGCCTAGTACACCTTGTACTCCGCCTCAAACGATTGCTGCAACTGCCGCAACATCTGTTCAATCTACCCCACCTACTTCTGGAGTATCGACAGCTCCGGTTTCTACTGTCCCTGTATCTACTCCTCAGACATCTTTACCTCCGTCTGGATCCACGATTCAAACTTCGGTTCAGATGCCTGTAGGACAACCTGGTTCAAGTACGGTTGTCACAAGTCAACCACAATTTACTTATCAACCGTACCAGGGACAATACCAATTCGTTCCTGTTGTGCAGCAGCTAGTCTATCAGTATCAACCGTACCTTGGGTACACATATCAACAACCTCAACAACCCCAGTACGGTCCGGTTAATCCTGGTTTTCCGGGAGGATACAATATCCCAAATGCAATTCCTATTCCTAGTTATCCTGGATATCCTCCTCCTGGGGCTGGTCTCATGACCTAGAGTTTTAGGGACCCTAATCGTCAGTTACCGTTTATCGCAACTTTGGACTTGCCTGATTTGTCGTGCCTAACGAACGATCCCATTAATTATCTTCCATTTTGGCCGCCAATGCCGAATAAGTTGCCTAGTGATATTCCTAAGTTCGAAGGCAAATCAGGAGAGGACCCGTCGAACCATGTGATGACTTATCACCTCTGGTGTGCATCTAACTCCATTTCAGATGATTCAATCCGTCTAAGACTTTTCCAGCGCACTCTAATTGGTCTTGTGGCCAAGTGGTACATTGAGTTACCGCGAGGCACTTTTTATAATTTTAGTCAGTTAGCTACCTCGTTTTTAACTCATTTTCAGTTGCCAGTCAGATATGACAATGGCACGGAATTACTAACTTCATTAAAGCAATCGATGTCCACTTGCATTTTAGATCATATTCATGAATGGAGACGTCGACGGCGTTTAGTGAAGGTTTTTATTCCGGATCAGATCTTGGCTGAATGGTTTGTAAAGTCTTTGTTGCCAAAGATCACTGAAGATGTAGCTAAGGCCGGAGTTGTTACCGAGGAGCAAGTAATTGCTCAAGCATAGTACCTTGACTTGGTCTATACTTAGTCAGGTACGTTACATGAGAAAATCCCCGATCTTCCCAAGAAAAATAAATTCGCTGCAGCTCCTTCAGGGTCTCATGCCGCTGATGGTATGATTGGTACGGTTAACACTGAAAGTAAGAAGAAGTCTTCCAAGAATTCTTCTCCTATCATAACCTTGCCTGATTCCCCGACAGGAGATTCTTCCGCGGAGATTTTCGCCGATATTCACGTTGTAGAGTCATCTACAGCTAAATCAGAATCCGGTGGCAAGAAAAAAGGGAAGAAGAAGAATAAAACGGACAAAAATTCGAAGGAGAAACCTGAAAAATCGGAATCCAATGATGAAAAACGCAAACCTCGTTATCCTTGTCTCATTTGTGATGAAGAACATTTTACAAGAGACTGCCCTCATCGTGCAGAGGTTGCGAAGATTGTCAAAGGTTCCCAAATGCCTGCTGTTTTGAAGGATCCTTTTCCGAGTCAAGACAGTAAGATGATAGGTTCTTCCTCGAGTGCCAATGAAGAACCCATACTGATGATGTCCCATGTTAGGATTGTGACTCAATCGCATGATTATGGTAGTAAAAGTCCTGTTGATGGTAAAGAAGCAGAATCTTCTCATTCTAACCCATCAACCTCAGCTCCCGGTTCCGATCCACTACAGATCGAGAAACCTAATCTAGACATGGTAATCAAACCGCCCACCAAGGGTATACTTCGAAAGTCAGCTTTCAATCCACATGCGAGAGCGGCTCAGAACTATAACATTGTTGAGGATTTAGCTATTTCACCCTCAACAATGTCGGCTTTGGAAGTGCTGCAATCGTGTCCAGCACAACGTAAATTACTTTTGTCGGCTATAGGAGCTGTTGATGTTCAGGACTCAAACCTAATAATTTTCGATCTAGAAAATAATATACCCCGCTTACCTCATCAAATGGCTTTCCAGATTCCAGTGATAGTAAAAAACAGGCCTATTCATCGGACTGTGATTGATGAGGGAGCCTCAACGTGTATTATGTCGATACAGTGTTGGAGATCGCTTGGTTCCCCTTCACTAAATCAATCCCCGACAATTCTAAAGGCCTTTGATGGCCGTGGGTTTCATCTTTTTGGCATTCTACAGGATTTACCTATAGGGGTTGAAGGAAAAACCGTTAATCTAGATGTGGAGGTGGTTGATGCCCCTCTAGATTACAACCTTATCTTGGGTCGAAGTTGGTCTTACGCTATGACAGTTGTCGTTTCATCGGTCTTTCGGGTTATAAAGTTTCCTCATAATGGAAAGATCGTAACAATAGACTAGCTGGCTTACTTTTCATCTGACCCAGACTCTTCTGAAAGTATTCAACATGTTGGTAAAACGACTATCCCGTATAAGGATGTTGGAGTATGACTAGTTAAAGATGCCGGTTTACTGGGAACTTTTCCTTTTCCTCCGATCAACGCATCGTCTTCATTTGCAACCATTCATATGATTACATCAGACACCATTGTTTATGATGATCCTTGGATCGTTGCTTCTGAATCTGAGATAGACTCATTTGGTGATGTCATGCCTTTGAGTCCATATGAAATTGCGTATGAGGCTGTGCAATCGTTGACCAACCCATCTTCAATCGAAATTGACTTAATGAATGTGGTCCGTGAAGAATCACTTTTCACATCAAGCTCGGATTCAATCACGTTTTTTGAACTTGTTCACTCTGATGAGAAAATTCGTGAAATCCTATGTGTAGATGATTTACCATGGGAAGATCTCCATCACAGATCTTCGTTTTTACCCAAGAATGATCGTTTTGAAAATGATTTTTCATTAATTTTTACGACTGAATATGTCAAGGAACCTTAGAATCTAATGAAAAATCCTGATTCAGAGTTAAATTTGGGAAACATCTCTCGAACTATTCCTATTGACATTTCGGTTAAGCCTGGAATTGTTGAGAACATTCATATAGGTGCCTCATGTACAGAAAACGAAATTCAAATATATAAGGCCCTATTTCAAGAATTCCACGACGTGTTTGCCTGGTCCTATGAGGAAATGCCAGGAATTGATCCCACGATTGTTGTTCATGAAATCAAGACTTACCCGGACGCTAAACCCGTCCGGCAACGTTTGCGTAAGATTCACCCAAGAAACGCTGCTGCTATTAAAGCAGAAGTTGAAAAATTACTCAAAGCAGGTTTCATTTATCCGATCCCGTTAACGGATTGGGTATCAAATATTGTTCCGGTTAACAAAAAACAAGGGACAATAAGAATATGTATCGATTATAGGGACATTAATCGAGCCTGTCCAAAGGACAATTACCCAACCCCCTATATCGATCAAATCATTGATGATTGTGCCGGCAGCGAAATATTCTCTTTCATGGATGGTTTTTCTGGATACAATCAAATCAATATTCTACCTGTCGATCAACCAAAAATGGATTTCATTTGTCCATGGGGGACATTTGCTTATTGAAAATTACCTTTTGGGCTCAAGAATGCCGGTGCAACTTTTCAAAGGGCCATGTCTTATCTGTTTCATGACATCAAGCACATTGTGCAACCCTATCTCGATGATTTGCCTGCTCATTCATTACATCGAGCTGATCATCTCATCCATTTACGAGCAATCTTTATGAGGTGTAGGCATTATCGGATTCGATTGAATCCACACAAATGTGTTTTCTGTATAGAAACGGGTCGATTGCTGGGGTTTGTTGTTTCAAAAGCCGGCATTCATGTCGATCCCTCGAAGGTTGAAGCTATTGTCAAATTGCCTCCCCCTTCGAGTCTTCGCCAACTCCAAAGTTTGCAAGGGAAAGCAAACTTTTTACGACGATTCATTCCTAACTACACCGAGGTTACAAATGGTTTTACCCGATTGTTGAAACAGAATACTCCATTCTATTGGGATGAGATAGCTCAGAAATCTTTTGATGCACTAAAACACGCGTTGACCCATGCACCATTATTGCATCCTCCCAACTACAACCAGGATTACTTCTTGTATCTCGCCGCCTCTCATTCCACCATTGGAATGGTCTTAGTCCAGGAAGATGAACTCGGTACTGAACATGTGATATATTACCTTAGTCGAACTTTAAATCCAACTGAGCTAAAATACTCACATGTGGAGAAATTGGCATTGGCAGTTGTTCAAGCTGTCCAACGTTTTCGTCACTACATTTTACTACATAAAACTACAGTAATTTCTGATTGCAACCCTATAATTAGCAAGCCCTATGTAACCCTCACTCGGCCGGGGGGCATGCGTATATCATCCTTGCGGTAGATTATTTTACCAAGTGGGCCGAGGCAATGCCTACATTTTAGGCAGACGGCAAGACAACTGCAATTTTCGTGTTCAATCATATAATTGCTAGGTTTGGTGTCCCACAAGCGGTTATCACTGATCATGGGCGTCATTTTCAAAAAGTTATGATGACCGAACTTACAGGCCAACTTGGTTTGCGTCACGATAGTTCAACCCCTTATTATCCACAAGCTAATGGTCTAGTTGAATCCATCAACAAAGTTTTAGTCATCACGATCCGACGAATCATTGGGATTCATCGGTCGAATTGGCATAACATGCTATTTTCAGCACTTTGGGCATATCGAACCTCAGTAAAAACATCAACAGGGTTCACTCCTTTCCAACTAGTTTATGGTCTGGAAGCTGTGTTACCCATTGAATGCGAAATCCCGTCATTGCAAATGGCCATCGAGTTACTTCCAGCCACTTCCGAAGAGGAAAAATGTTTGTTATACTTGGCTCAATTAGATGAGAATCGACGTGATGCTGCATTGGCGATCGAGACTCACGCAAAACGTATGAAAGCTCAGTATGATCGAAATGTGACCCCTCGAAATTTTTCGGAAGGAGATCTAGTCTTAGTGTACGATCAAGCTAATGATAAATTAGGCGCTGGAAAATTTGTTCCTATGTGGCATGGTCCCTATGTTTTCAAGCGAAAGCTAGCAAAAGGGGCCTATGAATTGGTAAACTTTGACGGGGACTCTTTAGGTAAACCCAGAAATGGTCTTTACTTGAAGAGGTATTATGCTTAAAGAATGGGAATGGATATTTTTAGTTAGGATAGTTTTTCTTTCTAAGCTGGTGTGTTTTAGTTTAAAAAAGGGTGCTTAGCTTATAGAGTGTTTTTCGTCATTATTCCTGCTTATCCTGGTTTTACTCTTGATATTGTAGATGTCGATGCCTCTCCAAACATACATTGGTTTCGCTGATGGTGCTTGTCGTAATACATGGAACATTTCTTCCGCAGCTTGGGTTATCTATTCGCCCTCTAACGAGTTGGTATCTATGCATGGGGTAAGCCTCCGTCAAACAACGAACAACATTGCCGAGTATAGTGCAGTGATTGAGTTATTATCTGAATCTATTTCATTTGGGATTCAGAGTTTGATAGTGCGGTTAGATTCTGAACTCGTTGTATTACATCTTAATAGAGTGTATGCCATTAGAAATCCAGTGTTATTGAGATTATTTTTGAGAGTACGTCTCTTGGAACATGAATTTGATTATATTGAATATCAGCATATTCCAAGATCTTTAAATACATTAGCAGATGTAATTGCTTCTCGAATGTTAAGTAGACATTTGCAATAATCATACATGTAAATTTAAAACCATTCCATAACATGATTTACAAGATAAGCTAGTAATAGTGATATATATAGGAGTGTGTCAAAAAATACATCGTCCTCGATCATAGGTTGAAAAACACCTTATGATTGGCAAAAACGATAAGTACAAAAAGCAAAAATATCATATGTGCCCAAAATAGGCAATCATCCTATCACTGGTGATGATCTCGATAAGAAACCACTGCACGGGTCACCTTGCAAAGGAACCTCCTAAAAGGTCCTGGGACCCCAATCACATAGTGCTGAAGTCGACAAGGAATGTCATCTATGGTGGTCTCCGGAATGTCTCCTGTCAAGCGCTCTAGATGACTCTCAAACTCAGCCAAAACCTCTGCTGATTCGTCCTGTGGGGCTGGCGCGGGTGCAACTGGTTGTTTCCTCTCGTAAGGCCGGAGAGCGGTTGGTCGCTGTGGACCCACATCTGCATTTGAAACTTTTACTATCAGTTTTGGGACGATAGAAAAATAATAAAAAAAATTAAAATAGGAAAATGTTGAAAATGATTTTACCTGAGTCATCCCATTGCTCTCTTGGTGGAAGAGCAATGTCTGGGTCACCACAAAAATCTACCCCAGCGTAAGGGAAGTCTTGAATAGAAAAAACCTGGTTTTCCAACCATTGGAAATACTCAGGTTTGAATCGAACAACCTCTGTCCCCTCATCTGGATGACAGGCCATAACTGCAACCTATCGCATCAGTTTGGGCTCTCGAGGAAGCCCAGCTCCAACAGTAAGGTGCTGCGAGATCAACATGGGAACCCTCTCCAGACCAAAGCTCACAACCAAAGCCCCATAACCAAAGGTCTTTAGTTGTCCGTTCTTGGCTGTGGTCAGTTGGCCTTTTACATTGGCCAACACAGCATCGCACCATTTGAAGATGGTGCCTCGAAAGCAGTCCACTGCCATCCGCATCTGGGATCCGGTGGCAATATGTAACGCGCACTCCCGCAAAGTCTGCTGACAGTAAACACAATCACCATGAGTTCAGGAAGGGATATGGTTTTAATATCTATCCCTTTGTCTCTAGCTTGGATGTTGTAGAACTCTAGCGGGAGGCTATCGATAGACTGACCACCTGGCCTAGTCCCGAATAGAGTCAAGTCTTCGCCTCTCTTAGGCAAACCGGTCAAGAAATATATGTCTGCTAGCTCTATTTCGAGCTAGTGGCCACCAATGAAGAAGCACTGGTCCTGTATGCTCCATCTGTCAACCAGCCACTGTAAGAAATCCACCTGGGCCCTCATGCCAGGTATGGCCCAGAATTTGTACAAGCCGCATGCCTTCAAAGCATCAATCGAAGGTTGGTGATTCAATGCATCTAGATCCACGTCCTCATGCTCTCGTTCACGCCAATATAGCATGATGTACTCTCTGCATCCAATAAAAAGACAAATTAGAATGCTAGAAATTAATTTGTTTGGGCCAAATTTGAGAATTTTTGGGTTAAAAACCCTTGCTGCGGGGACCGCACCCTCTGGGTTAGAGACAGTGCGTGGGTCCGCACCTTGCCTACATGGAAGGTGTGGACCCCTGACTTTTTCCCCATTGAGAAAAAGTCGGGGTCCGCGGGCTGCCAGTGTTACGCCTGCGGGCCCCCACGCGTAGGTTTTTAGCCTAAAAACCCTCCAAAAAATGAAATGAAATCCTAAAACAAAAAATGAAACGGTTAAAAATGAAGAGTAGGATGATGTGGATTACCTGGAGAAGACGGCGTTCGATTCCAACAGTTGGATTTTCCGCAATCTTCACGGGAAGTTTTCTGAACAAAAGCACTATTTTCTCACCCAAATCTCAAACGGTAAAAATGAATTGACGAAAGCCCTTTTTATAAGTTTTTTGAGTAAATAAATTGCAAATTTGTTTATGTTTCACTTTGGAAAGGTAATTTTTGCAGCATTTTTATCCATTTCAAACAGGTATGAGTAATGTTTGTTGTTTGTTTGTTTGTTTGTTTGTTTTTTTTTTTTTTTTTTGCCAGGATAACGGATTATTCAGGCGAAATCTATCATTTTCAACGGAAAAACATTTAGAGTCACCTTTAAGCTCTTTTCTGACTCCTAAAACATGAAAAGATCGCCGAGTTTTTCTTTTAAACTCGTTAAAACGGAACTAAAAGACGGTCCACTTATAGCTCTTTTCCGACCGTAAAAACATGAAAAGATTGCCGGATTTTTGTCGTTTCAAATTCGATATTGGTTATAAAACGACGTGTCGTTGATCGCTTTTTTACTTTTCCGGATCAAGGGCACTAATTACGAAAAGTACTCCTTGGTCGTAAAGATCAAGCGGTTCTCTCAAGTAGTATTTTATACTTTTTCAGGCTTGGGAGACACAAATTTACGAAAAAGGTCAACCCTGGAGTCTTCTTAAGTTTTTTCAGACTCTCTAAAATTGAAAAACGCCGAGTTTCTCCTATACTGGACTCGTTAAAATTTGATAGTAAAGGACCTGTTCAATTACAAATAGGAACGAACCACTCCTTATTAGGGTTCGAATTTAAACTAAGTTGGACTCATCCGAAGGATGAGCTTATAATCAAGCAAATGTTATCCTCCTCAAGCTTGTCAAAAATAAAGAGGTACTTGCTAGAAATGGTGGGGGAAAAGAGAGAAAAATGAGCCTGTTTGTCATACTTTGTAACCACTCTTGAACACGACACTTTTATTCACCTGGGTTGGGAAATCATTGGCCTAACAGTTGATCAAACCACATTGAAAGTCTTTAGCCGGTTTCTGGGTATTAACTTTAAGTCAATTGTCACCAAACCATCTGTTGTGTCGTTATGTGTTGAAGAGGTCACTGCCAATAAGCCATTCATCTGCAAAATATCTGTCATCCATCTTGACCATCCCTGAGTTAGTCCTTGCAACTAAATTTCTTCAACTTGATCTATGATTTCGTGTTGTGGGCTTGCCTGCGACGGATCGCTTTCTATCGACTTCAACTCATTATCTAGAAAGATGATCTAGAAATCGTCAATACCTTGAGATCTGCATGCCTCAATGGTAGGTTTCTCGCCTTCGACGACAGGTTGCATCATTGACCTTCGATTAAAGGATTCCGTGACATGTTCGACATCAACACATCTATTCACATCTCATGGATTGTACTGGGTACTTTGAGAGCCATTGACATCACTAGTGGTTTCTCTCACACTTGTTAACAGTTTACATCATTGAATGGTAATCAAGTGGTTTCTACCATGTTCGACATCAACACATTCATTCGCATGGATAGAATCATACTGTTTCAGGAAGTAGAGATGAAGACCCTGGATCTAGTTTCTGCAATCCAGACTGCGAGGAATTTTGTATTCATTATATAATGGACTATTCATAAATAGATGGCTGCGTCCATACTGTGTCCACATGAGTCTATGCTTGTGATGTCTTACAAGATCATTCCTGTATCAGAGCAGTAGTTAGTTTTCTAAGTCAGTTTTGATCTGAGTATGGGAATGCCTACCTCAGCGATGATATGATCTCATATATATATCTTGCATTGAATGTTTTTTACAGGTTCCAACCGGGCTCTCCACAAGATGATCCTCGAAATGATAAAGTACTTCACTCTTCCTAAATGATAAATGAAATCCTCATCTACTACAGACTTCGCACTTTAGGGGGCAATCTGTTACACAAAAATATCGTGACCATGACTATTTGCAGTCAGTATGGGTCTATCATCACTTGTACTGTCCTCCCAAGCAAGTCTCAGACCTCAGCTCTTCAAGTCAAGCTTTGAAAATGAGAGAAAGACATTAAAATCAACAAAGCTCTGGTTCCACACTTTCTCTCACTGTTTCCTGCGGTCCCGCACCTTCTGTTTACAAAAATTGCGGACTTTCCCACTCTGTCCCTAAAGTAGTGGGTGCGGACCCCTGTGAAAGTAAAAAAGGCGCAAGTTTATTCTAAAAAACTCACTTTGGGTTAATTCTAGATGATTCTAGAAGGAATTTTGACGTGGATTGGCCGCTCTTAGGTGGTTCATGCATCCCAAAAGAGAAGGAGCTAATCCCTTGATGAGAGGAGCTATCCCTTTGAAGGAGGGTTTTATCCCTTTGAAGGAGGACCTAGTAACTTCCCTCCATTGCACTATAAATTAAGGCATTGGGCTGGTTGCTAGGGAGGTTGGAAGCTGAACATTTTTGAGGGTAAATGCTGGTGAAATTAAGACTTCCTAGTTGAGCTTGAGAGGAGAGATCACATACCTTTTTGGCTTTATTGGGAAGAGAGTGAAACTTGTCAAAGTAGAGGAGACTTCTTGCTGGACCCTGGGAGGAGCTTGTACAACGTCAAGGCACATGTTGTAAAGTTCTTCTTTGATTTGAATTAATACAATCAGATTCATTTTTCTCAACAAATTGTCTTATGTCATTTGTTTCATGAATTCTTTGACTTTCATGTTAAATATGTTTTATGATATTGGCTTTTCAGGTGCTATTTAATTTGTTTGCTTGTTTGTGTTTGCAGATTCGCGACAAGGGAGCTCATTTGGATCGAAGAAGCGAGGCTTCCACAAAGTTGCGTTGGACCCAAGGTAGGCCTAAAACACTTGTTTGCCTTTGTTTATAAATGCATATTTAGGGAAAGATAGTTTGTGATTGTCTTGCTTGTCACTAGGTCTTCTTTAGATTCTAGGAAGGTCTATCTTGTCCTCAAGATCGACTCATTCCGTGTGACAATAGCTGTTGTCCGAGATTGTGCAGAGGGCCCCTGCACATGCCGAGGTTTTGTTTATTGTTGTACAATTTCATGCTGTGTTTCTCTACATTCATTATGCCATAGTTATTCACTTGTATATATTGCATTTCTTATGGTATTAACATTTCGTTTTTGTCCATAATTCTACATGCTTTACATTGCTGTTAACGCTAATCAGTGTATTTGTTCCAGATTATAGTAGGCAGCCCGGGCATTTGCATATAGTTTCCACAATGACTAATGACATGGAATTAGTCTTGTCTTTCTGCTGATTTATTTTTCTTAGCTTTTAATTCCAGCACTGTTTTGTTTATTTCAAGATTGTTCATTGGATTTATTAGTTAGACCAAATATTAAATTGCTCATGTCATTATTAGTTACCTCCGAAAGCCATAGCGAGACTAATGGTGAGGGATTGAAGTATGAGTGTGTAATTTGATATTAGTTTATTTTTCTGCAAATTAGATATTAAATTGCTCATGTCATTATCAGTTACCTCCGAAAGCCATAGCGAGACTAATGGTGAGGGATTGAAGTATGAGTGTGTAATTTGATATTAGTTTATTTTTTTGCAAATTAGATATTAAATTGCCCATGTCATTATCAGTTACCTCCGAAAGCCATAACGAGACTAATGGTGAGGAATTGAAGTATGAGTGTGTAATTTGATATTAGTTTATTTTTCTGCAAATTAGATATCAGATTGCTCAGGTTGTTGATGATTACCTCCGAAAGCCATAGCGAGACTAATTGGCAAGGGGTTAGAATATGAACTGATATAATTTGATTTTAGCTTTACTTTACTTGCAATTTTTGGATTTCTTTGAGTACAGTAGCTTAATTCATTTCTTTTGTATTTAGACAGCAGCAGGGATAATGGTTTCATGATCAATAGTTCACTGTTTGTTTAATTAGAATAGTGGCACATTTTCATTTTCTTTTAGGAATTAATTTCATCATTGCATGTTCTAAGATCTTCTGAAGTTTGAAGTTTTGGAAATCATTTCAAAGGATATAATTGTCTTGAATATTTATATCCATTTAGAATTTCCATTTCACAAGTAGGAGATAAACTAAACAAAATAAAAATCAAAAATGACAAAAAGTAAGAAATAGGTTATCTTGCACATATAGTGCACCACACTTCAACAGTTTACGACTCCCGGATTGACAATTAATATAGCAATTTAGGACACTCTAAATTGACCAAACAAGTATCCTCGAAATATTTCATCTATGTAATTATTTTTTTCACATATTGATTTTTTGTAGCTTGACTTTGATACCACATTGTAATACACCCCAAACTCACTTCTATGCATATGTCATAAAATTGCAACCTCTATAAAAGATGAATTTTTAAAATTCCTTTTTAATATGGCTTTGCCATACTTTGACACTATAATTACTTATGCCCAACAGAGCTTTAATACCACTTTGTGACATGCATGTCCACCACTGTGCTTATTGGGATGGAGAGGCATTAAAAAATTCTAACAAATTTCTGTCATTGCAACATAATATACATCTCTAATATCATAATTGTTTTTCATTCACAAATAATAAAAAATTACACATACAAATAGACGAACAATTACTTGCAAATCCTAAGAAAACATTGTAGATTTATAATAACTCATAAATAAGTAATATTTATAGCAATTTCAACAATAATTACACAATAATTTAACACATCATAAAATCCATAACCAAAACAATTATCTTTTACAAATAATGTACAATGGGACATTCCTCTTAGCCATAAGCACTATTGAACCGAGTTCTTTTGCGGCAAGCCATCCCTGTATCGAGGCCACGAGTTCACAGTTGATCCTTTGATCAACAAGGAACCATGTTCTCTTCTGTGTTCTTGATTGCTGTATTGTGTGCTTGATTTGAGAGAATATTGTGTGCTTGATTTGAGATAGTATCAACTTCTTGGTTATACTTTGTAGATGTGGTGAAAGGATACAAAATTGAAGGTGTTCTTTAGTTCTTCTGAAAACTAGAGGCACCCTTGTAATTGAACACTTTCTGATTTTTGGAGGCTGGAGTTCTACATCCAGTCAATAACCAGTTTGGAATCCCCATATATATTTATGATTCTGAGACCTCCTCCACTTGTTAATTTCATTAGGATGGTGGTAGTGCCTACTTCTGTAAAAATATTTGTGGCAACACCTACTCCACATTAAAAGTTCATTACAATGGTGGTAGCCTTTACTTCTAGAAAATTATATGTGGCAACACCTAATCCACATTCAAAGTAGATTGTCTTTGTGTTCAAATTCTCTGGAATAATCAGAATCCCCCCACATCCACTCAGTTTCAAGTCTCTATTTGCTGCCTCATCGAAGAATCCATGAGGAGTAATAAAGTTTAGGAGAGATGTTAGGGGTTGCTAGATTTCTTTACTTTTTCTTGCTATGATAATTTTTGGTAGCAAAGGTAGACTTTCTTGAATTTAGGGAAGGTTCCCAATAGATACTACCGTGTCTTGGAACAAGGTCTCATTCCTTGTGAGCCATATTTCCCAAAGGAAAAAATGTGGCGGGGAATGGTGGCTCTTTCTTGCCTCATTGTTTTTGAACCAGGTTTCCGGGGTTGCTTCAATTGATTCTCCTTCCCAACTTCCTTCCTTTTCCACCACTGTGATATTTTGAGGTTGTCTAGACTCCACACTTGGTAAAGGGACAATTCAAGAAGATATGCATGAAAATTTTGGAGCTTTCCTTACATAAACAATAAATACTAGGTCATTGTCAAGACCCTTAGTCTCCAAGTTTAATATTTTAATTTCATGAAAAGGATCTAGAAAAACTCATTAGATGTAGATTTCTGTGGATTTTAGTCACCAAGTTTCAGATTTAAATTTCATGAAAAGGATCTATGTCACATTGTAGTAGGAGGTTCACCTTTCTGGTGAAGATAATGATGCGACGAAAATAAATTTTAAGCAAACTCATTAGATGTAGATTCCTGTCGATTTTAGTTTAAATTTCATGAAAAGGATTTGAGGATGAGAGCCTGTTATGAGTAGATAAAAATTATTCTACAACACTTTCAGGCTTAATCAAACTTCTTACAATCTTAACAACATCTTACAAATGGACATATCTTTTTCAATTCAACAGTGTCTTCAACTTCACTCTATTCGGAAGGATATATATATATATATATATATATATATATATATATATATATATATATATATATATATATATGTTTGTTGAGAAAAACATCTAGATACTAAAAAAAGGGTTGATTGGAAGGTCAGCTCAAGGCACATCAATCCACCATACAAGAGGAAGAGGCATCCCACAAAAATAATAAAAAAGAAATAGAAGCAGAATGTGACCCGAGAATAACACAATTAGGAGATGAACTGGAGGCTAAAATTCCAATTTCTGTTGCTTAAAGAAAGTGAGAAACATCATACCCTTGCAACAAATGGTGAATCCCCACAGAATTCAAAAAATACAATTCCCTCAGTCACCCTCACAAAAGGAATTCAGAGAGAGACTTTTCTCAACTCCTTCATGGAGAAGCATTATCATTGTAAAGATCTCTATGTTGGGGGAATCACTGGGTGCTCTTGACCAAATATCACCAGAATGAATACAATGAAATACAACCAAATGTACAGGGAAATCACTCAATAGTAAATCTTGGTGAGTACCTTTGGAGAATAGGACCGATTTAAACACTGGGACAGATGGTGTTATACCACGTAAAAATATGTCTAGGACACTAAAAGGATACAGTCAGATTCTAAAGGATGGAGTGTGGATCAATTGATCCTTTTTGGCCTGACACCCAAAGAAAACAACTTGACAAGATTCGATAGATTTCACCCTAACTTTTTGTCAATTATATTCTACAAAATTTTCACCAAGGTAACAATGAACAAGTTACAAAAATAGTTTTAATTTTTTTTAAGAACATGGAAACATTGTCATCGACAAAGCCTTGTTAAGAATATCATTCACAATGGCTTTAGTATACAAAAAAATAACGTTCGGTTCACCACTTCTTCAGGTGTCATTCAAATTTGGTTCCTTTTCCTCTCTGAAACAACTCGAATAGAGCTTCCATTAAATTTCCTTGGATCGCTCCTCTAGTACATTTGAGCTCAACCTAGTTTTGGAGAAGAGTCCAGAGGGCTTAAGAAGGTTGCCCCCTTCCCCTGCATTATACATTCCCATTATGGAGGCAATAGGCCAAGCTTTGTGAAAGGACCAAATGGGCATTAGGATAAAAATTGTTCACAAAACAAAACATGTAAATTATGCAAAATTCCTAGAGGATGTGTTGTGCATGTAGGAGCCTTCCAGGGAGTAGCATAGAGGTTCAAAAATATTTTGAAATGATACCAAGTAGCGTCCATGTGATCTTGACCAAGGAAAAATGTAAAATCTATGGATGGAACATCCCTACCAAAACTCTCAGTCCAATAGTGCACACCTCAACATTTAATCTAGTTTAGAATTGGAAATCTTTCTCATACCTGGGCATACCAATAGCACTAAGATCTCCAAAGAAGGGGGCACTAGGCCTCCACAATGCAAAAAATATTGAAGAAAATTGGGGCTAGCGCAAATAAATCGTTAAATCCTTGGCCACTATTGGTAATTAGAAAAATCTTGTCCTCGTTTATGGAAGAATCCTTCACAAACTAAACAAATCATTGTGGATTTGTGGAAAAATAAATAAAAAGCGTGTTATGGATGCAATTACCACTAGAATGTGACTCTCCTTTCTAAAAACCAATAAAGAAACTGAAACAAAGCATCTATGCTGCATGAGCTTCTTTTGAAATTTAACATTTTGATCTCAAAGACTTCCCTCAATTCCATGTAAACACAAACACAAATGTATTTCAAACCCTAGAGATCAATTCATATTCTTAATCAGAGGAAAAATTGTGTTCCAATTAAAGTAGTTCATTTGTAGTTGAAATATATGTCTCTCCAAATTTTAAAATTAACTCAGCACCAAAATGGTAAAAGAGAATCAAATTTTCTCAAAAAAAGAAAATGACTCGTGGTTTTGGGATATAATCACAAACTTCGGAGTTATGTGGTGGTCGGTACTCTTCCAACCACACTATAGTAGGTGCGACACCACTGACCCTTTTCTTTTCAACAATAATCATGGTCGTGGACTACACCTTATGTCTATACTTAGTTTATTTTTGATAGCTAAGCATATCTTTCTTTATACCATCCATCATATTAACTTCATTACACCATGAATCAACATTAACATGAAATGCACAATAATATAACTGGGAGGGGCAACTCTCTATGATGAGTCTGCTCAAAATAATAATAATAACAGTTTACAATATACAAGTTAAATCTTGAGGAAACCCCAAATTTACACTTTGAACAATTTTATATTCACCGGCATAACTCGGTTAGCCCAGCTCGTCGGCATGCCCACATGGTTGTCCGAACGACTCTGCCCAACTCTTCATTTGCCTCCGCACGTTCACCGGAACGCTTTTCGTTCAACTCGTCCAATTCGTCGGGTGCTTCCACTGAATGCCCAACTCGTCCACCATTGGGTCGTGTCACCCGTGTCACCCGTTCAAGACTTCACCCAGTTCACTGTTCGACCAACTTGGGTCATTCGGGCGGACACCCTGCCACACCCTCGAACGACTCACCAAACAATCATTCGAACGGACGCCCTGACGCGCCCTCGAATGATCCTGCCTGGACGCCCTCGAACGAACCTGCATGAATGCCCTCACTCGATGACTTCGCACGACTTTTCTGAATGACGCCCTTGCCCAATGACTTCGCACGACGCCCTTGCCCGATGTGCTCGCACAATTTTCCTACACGACACCCTTGCCCGACGCCTTCGCACGATTTTCCTGAACGACGCCCTTGCCCAGATGACTTCGCACGATGGGGATGTTGTGCACTTGGGATATAATTACAAACTCTGGATGTTATATAAAAGACTACAACACTCTCAGTAAAATCTGACTCTCTTGAGTCACTCTAGCCCATGTTTTTTATAGACAATATTAGAACTCAGTTATACTTTACAAAACATAAACAAATTGCATTCCAATTAAAGAAATTTGACCAAATTTTAAACATAATTCAACACAAAATGGAAACTAGAGAAAGGATCAAGGTTATTAAAAAAAAAGTAAATACTCATTAGAATACTTTTGCTTGGGATGTTTACCTCAAGAGAACAGTCTTCAACACCTCTACCCCAACCTTTTCAATGGCCAATATTAGAAATTGATTATACTTCGAAGATCAGACTCGTAATAAACAAGAAAAATATTTCAAAGTGGGGGTATATACATAATGAATAGATCTTGTTAATATCACAATACCATTGCATTACCATTAAATCATGTTTTTTTAAGCGATAAAAAAAAGATTCAACACTATAATATTAACGATAATGCAACAGTCCTATCAAGCAATTGTTGACTACTTGAGAGTTCATGGGCTAATAAGATTAATAGGCTTTGGATGTTATCTAAAGGTCTTGATAACAAGCAATTTCTAACTACTTAGAAGTTCCATGAGCTGGGAAGATTCAAAAGCTCTCAATGTTATCTAAAGGTCTATAGCACTTTCAACAAAAGTTGACTCTCTTCAGCCACTCTAGCCCATGTATTTTATGGACAATATTAGAACTCCATTATACTTGAAAAAATAGAAACAAATTGTATTCCAATTAAAGAAATTTGACAAAGTTTTAAAAGTAATTCAACAAACAATGGTAACCAGATCCTCTAAATGGTTAGACTCTTTAAGCCTAAGATTAGTAATCTTGAAAACCTAGAAGACACTTGAAACAATTGATTAGAAAGTAGTACGACTTGAAAATGGTTACAAATAAAAGGGATGTAACTAAAGAGCTCAAAATCATAAGCAACTGGTGTTAGCTAAAAATCAAAAGAACAAAAAAAAATACATTGGAGGACAATGGGTATTAGACTGAACCTATAAAGAATAATAGATAATACCGCTAAGTAAAACCCTCTAATTAATAGAGGGAAATAAATTTAAAATTATAGAACAATAAAGAGAAAAAAAAACTACTTACAAGAAAATTAAATCAACCAGAAAATAAAAGTTGAAAGTCATTCACAAAAATAATTACAAAGTGTCAAATTAAATCCCAATAAGCCAATCTGGTCTGCATATATTAAGATGATGTAGAACTTCATAATTTCCAATCATAAAATTAACTCCAAGAAAAATACTCAGACAAATTTAAAATGCAATTTAGTGATAAACTTTTCAAAATTTAAAGAAAAGGGGGTTGGGGAGAATCAGACTCACATGCTAGTAATCATGGTCTATGGTGAGCATATTGGTGACAACAAAGGATCCAACAAAAAATACAATGGCGACATTGATAGCCCTATCAATATGCTTCATCTCCTTTTTTTTCCGCCAGAGAAACTAGAGAAGCTGAGCCAGTATGCATCTGGGCACCAACAATTTCGAATGAAAACCCTCCCTTTGCATTGAATCCTCCCGCCTGGGCTGTGGGAAGCTTCTCAATTTCTTGAGACATGAACCTAATTCCTTCTTACTAATCTACGATATCATTTAAATTTAGAGGAATAACATCTAGGTCATCTGCTAATGATCTTGTTTCCCAATTTCTCTTACAATTCAAATCTGAATCCCTTATACCCAATTGACATTTCCTACCTGCATGCTTTGGCCTGCTTAGTTTTAAGATGTTAAAAGAATAATTTGAGATGATGTATAACTTCATAATTTCCAATCTTAAAATTAACTCCAAAAAAAATACTCAAACAAATTTAAAATGCAATTCAGTTATAAACTTTTCAAAATTTAAAGAAAAGGGGGTCGGGGAGAATCAAACTCACGTGATAGTAATCATGGTATATGGTAAAGATATTGTTGAAAACAAAGGATCCAACAATAAATACAATGATGACATTGATAGCCCTATCAATATGATTCATCTATTTTTTTTTTTTTTTGACAAAGAAATTGGAGAAGCTGAGACAGTATGCATCTGGGCACCAACAATTTCTAATGAAAACCTTCGATCTACGTTGAATCCTCCTGCATTGCATCTTGGCAACTTCTCAATTTCTTGAGACATGAACCTGACACCTTCTCTCTGGTCTATGATATCATTTCTTTTAATAGGAATAACATCTAGGTCATCTGCTAATGATCTTGTTTCCCAATTTCTCTTACAATTCAAAGCTAGACCCGTTATACCCAATTGACATTTCCTACCTGCATTCTTTGTCCTGATTGGTTTTAATACATTCAGAGAAGAATTTGAGAGACCTTGTATAGAATACAATGCCCTATTGGTCTGGCTATTAAAATCTATTGTCTGTTTTATTATTCTCTACGTCATTATGGTGGTTAAAGAAACCATTCTAAAAGGCTATGGCACTAAAATTACAGAGAAATGTTAACTATGGTTATCAAGCTAACCTAAAAACAATGGGGAAATTCAATTCAATGGTCTTGAATTCATCTATCTTGTCAAGAATAACCACACAAAAGATATAATTTTGATAGAATTACGTACTATCTAGCCAAAACAACAACACCCAAGAAGATTTTCACTATGTGTTGAAGGCCTTACAAAAGGTCGAAGGATAAGAAGTACAACCCCTCTTGATGCAAAAAGGAATAGAAAGCAACAAAGGCTCCTGTGAATAAATTGGAATGATATTCAAAGCCCTAGGGCTAGATTACTTGATCAAATCTGTACTGAGCGGCAATAATTGAATGGATAATGAGGGGAAAAAACCATTTGCAGATGTGGCAATGGTGGTCCTGGAGCAAACCTCCTTTGAAGATGTGGCAATGGTGGTCTTGTCATTGTCTATACTTTGAAGGATAATTGTGGCCATAGGAATGGCTGTGTGGATCGGAAGTGGGCATCTCCACAACCAGAAAATATAGGAGCCAAAGATGAAGTGAGTGTCTCCACAGTAAAAAAAAATGTAGGAGTTGAGCATGAAGGAAGCGTCTCCACGGTCGAAAAATGCAAGAGCCTTTGCAATTCTAATTTCTCATGCACCGAAACATCCTTCCGCAGTAGTTCCTTATCCTGTTACCTTGCAGGCGAGCTACTGTCAAGCCTGAAATTGCTTGGGAACCAAACATACAAAGCCTACATCAATGTCGTCTATAACTTGCCTAGAAACATGACCTTAGTTCTAGTAATTCCCTGAGAACTAGTAGCATAGATGGTATCATGTCGAGCTTGGCATCTGCTGCTCTGTTCCTCTGTCTGATAAGGATCATACTCATGCTAAGGAGCTAGATGAAGAAGATATCAATGCTTCTAGGCTACAATGGAGGTTCACGTTATTGACAATTAGCTATAAGTGAGACACCTAAGGTTCACATTATTGACAATTAGCTATAAGTGAGACGCCTGTTCAAGATTGCGTGGATGACGATGAATCTGAACAGTGTTACCACAAAGAAGCTCACCATATAAACGCCTATCAGAGTAACTAATAATTAGATAGATGGTCGAAAATAATGTTCATAAGGGTTAAGTTTACGTGTATTCTCATAGGAAGTCTATGTAGACTTTAACAGTAATACACCAATTTAATATCTAACTTGCCTTAAAGATGAAGTATGTAATAAAACATCCCATATAAACATAATCTTCAGCGATAAAATGAAAATTACTCAATGTTATTCTACTTCATACAACTCTTGGACGTATCTTCAGACTCTTGTAGGTTGTTTGTACATCCTCCTTTGATAGCTACTACTTTTTTTGGTTACAATTAATCATCTACATATGCCTAATTAAAGGTTAAAATACACTACAATTCTCATTGTTGTAACCAAACAACAAAGCCTCATGACTTCCTTTAAATGATAGAACAGATTCAATGAAGTTACTGTCAATCATTCATCCATGATGATGAGATCAAGGATATATATACCACATTGTTCTACATCTATTCCTTTGTCATAATATCTTTGATAGAACAATCTCAAAACAGGCTACCCTGCATAAGATGTTTCACAGTTGGGCTGTAAAAATGCCCTATTATATAGAGTAAAGGGAATGTGAAACTCAAAATTGATTCTTGTTTTGAAGGCTATACTACAGAAAAATAGCTCATATACGTGTTGCTATCGAGAAAGTGAGATTCTAGCCATGTTATGAATTGTTACCAAATTTAGTTAGTGGATTTCTTGATGCCTTTGTTGAAGACCCAATAGGTCTATTATTTTCATATAACTTTGTACTTGGTGATTTGGGGGACAACAAATGGTTCTGTGCAAGGGATTGGTGAAATGTTTCCACTGGGATAGATGTATCTCCTGTTTTGAACAAACTAATAAAGCCAATATAAGATAGAGATCTAGTACTTCTCTTTGAATCAAATTCTCCTATAGTTCAAAAACGTAAAGGGCATCACCGAACATTGATTTTAATATCGTCTATAAATTAAGATAAAGGTCACAAGTCTATGCCACATTTATTGTCATTAAATGGACATGTCCTAGTGCATACATAAGGGGAAGCATATCTAAAAGCACTGGGATTCCTCTTGAGATGGGGAGACAAAGTGGTAGTTGCTTCCTTTCTAATTTGTTCATCTATGTTGTAGAAAATAAACATTTTCACAACTTCCCTCATGGAAGGCCTATTGATGGGAAAAGTGCTAGTGCATAACAGAGCCACCCTTAACACCAACATCATTTCTTCTATATATGAGTTTTCTACTTGTGCATCCAAGACATTATTGATATCGATGTGAATCTGATTTCGAACCCACCTAACAATGTCTGAGTAATCTCCAAATTCTACATCATTGGGCTTCTTGTCAGTCACGAGCTCTAGCAGGACCACACCAAAGTTGTATATGTCACTTTTCTCATTCACTTTGTGGGTGTAAGCATACTATGCACACATGTCCATCAATTAAATCAATTCATATAAAATTGTTTATTTTTTGTTGACTAAGGCATATATATACACACATATATTCACAAGAATTAACAATTCGATTGTAAATTCTTACATGGGGCAATATATCCATATGTTTCAGCAACACTTGATACTTTGCTCTTCTGACCGAGCTTCTTGTTGGCTTAAGGGGGCTTGACCCAAGTTCAGAGTTGTTCACACCGACCAACGAAACCCTAACTGTTGGCCCTTTCGGTAACCACCTACATAGCGCAGGATGTAGTCTCACCCGAAGCAGTATTGGGGGATTCTAGAACTAGGTTTTTGCATCTAGAGACTGTGTGATAAGTGTTCTTAAGCCTTTGTTACTTGGATCTGCCTTTGCGCAGATCTGTATCCTTCTATGGCCTGCTACTGCAACTATAAGTAAATGGCTTCTAGACCTTCACGAAGGTCTACAATTAGACTTTATAGACCTCCAGGAAGCGATCTATCCACTTTCATGCACTTGCGCAGATGTATCCGATTTATAAGAAATCATAATAGATTCAACATTTATCTTCGGGAAAATAGATAGTTACATAGTCATGCATAGATATTAAAGGTTCTGTAAGTTTATGCAGCAATTACACATTATTCCATAGAAAACATGTCAATGAGTGATAAAGCATAACATGAATAGAAATAAGAATAAATATCAAAAGAAAGATAATTGTCCCAAAATTAGTCTTTATTAAGTTCAACGTTAAGTTTACAGACTTCTTCCACCCTGCGCACTTAGCTGCAGGGGTCCACGCACTCAGCTACGGACTTACCAAGGTCTCCTGTGCACTCAGCTGCAAGAGCCTTCCCCTTTCGCCTAAGTATAGGAAATAGAGCTTTCCTGCCTTAGCACTTGCCAAAACAATCTTTTATCTTGACCTTCTTACCTCTTAGACTCGTTATGAATCAAATATATATAAGATTCTTGCTTACAATACCATGGCCCATTGCCTATGGGTGAGTCTCAAAACTGACCTATCACTTACCCAAACAAGGTGCTAAAGCCCCTTTAACTCCTACTTAACTATGTGCTTCGCATCCACATTTCGCGGATACTTTACATTCTTTACAAAACTTTTACAAAAAATGGTTAAACTAGCCCCAAAACTGACCTTGGGGACCCTATCCCAACAGGGCCCTAACACAAATATGGTGACTCACCCTCGCGTCACTCTACTGGTGCCTCAATCTTGCTATGGAGGCCACCTAATTCAATCTGTAATGTTGCGATATCAATAGAACTCTGTACTGCGACCTGCTGCACTTCCTCCACAAGATTTTATTTTGTTGGGCCTTCCACTGTTAAGTGCATTGTTCTCTGTGTCTGTTGCAACGTCCTTAACTTTTTCTAAAGTGATAGAGTAAGCTGACAGGCTTCCTCTATCCATGGCTATAATTTGGCCTTGAGAAGGGCCTATTTCCTCTGTAGCTCTTCCATCTATGATTGAAACTTCTTGCCTTCCTGTAATCACGCGAGGCATTGGGCTGGCGCCAAAGTGCGCAAAATCATTCAGACTTCATCATACTTGTGCTGTGTCTCCTGGATATCTGTGTTAAGCCTTTGCAAGTTTGGGTCCTCCTGCAAGTTCATCCATAACTCCATGGCCTGATCAAACATCATTGCGTAGTCTGTGACTGCTGTATCCAATGTGCCCATGTTTTCCTTGATCGTTGCTCCACATTGCTCCTAGACCTCTGGCGGAGTGGTTTGATGCAACTTTAGCTCTGATATATTCATCTAAAAATCAAATGTAACTTTACCTATCTCATTCTTTGATGCACGGATCGAAGCAGCCAATTTTTTGATCTTTGTTGTCGCTGCTGCATCCTCTGAAATGTTCAACTCGGGAACTGTCTTGCACACCTGCGTTATTTCCATCTCCAAGCTCTGACTTCGTGCTTGCAACTCCTCTTTTCTTTTAGAACCTGAGATTTCTCCGCGAACATCTACTCATTGTTTACTTTGAACTAACTAATCACTACAAGGGTGCACTGCTCTCTGATCTGTAGCTTGTCTGAAACCCCCTGATGTAGTGCATGGAGGGTCTGAAGCGGAAACACGGCCAAGTTCACCCCCATGTCCTTAACTATACTTAACACAATGTAGTCTTCCTTTGATTCCGCGCAGATTGATCCTTCTGGTAGGGGAATGACTCTGAGGTCTAGAGTCCGTTCCATCTCTGCAACTATCTCACTCCCTTGCGCCAAGCTCGCTTGCACCCCGCTCGCTTTTCCCACGCTCACTTGAATCCTATTGGTTTGGATCTGTAGCTCGCACAGATCCTTCTCGACACTTCCTAGCATCTGCATGTATTGTTGTTCAAACTACTGTCACAACTCTATTGTGGTGTCTCTAACCTTGTCGCCAATCTCATCGAGATCCCCTTCTATGAGGACCATCAGGTCAATGCACGCCTATTTATCTGACTTATGCTTCTTTCTGGGTCCAACAGTTGTTTCCTTACCATGCTTCCTCAATGTGAAGGGAGTGCTTTGCTCTTCTCCACTGCCTCCTTCCTTCTCGCAGTGTTCCTACTCATCTATATTATGCGAAGCCGATTCTTCGATTTCTTCTTTGCCTATGCACTCTATCTTGACACGCTCTTTCACACCGTGCTCTTTTTTCATAGTTGTGTTAACAACAACTTCTTTCTTCTTTTATACATCTAGATCTCATGCTGCCTCTTTACGCTTTCGCGTAGCGGTCAACTGTGCAACAGAGCCTTTTACACATTTACTGCTACCTACACCAAGCTCTGTGGGTTCGCAACACTCCGCCAGCCAACTCCCCACGATATCCTTCACATCTGTCTCTGAGACCAAGTATGGAAGCTGGTGCCATATATTTTTAGGTTCCTTTTGCACCCTAATTGATATGTTGTGGAAATCAGCCTTGAACTCTGCAAAGGCCCTTAACTACTCGAACCAAGTTGGGGACAACCTTGGCTACTGAATAATTATCGTGCAAAGATCCATTTCCATTAGTATCTAGAAGATATTTGATTCCTTGATCCGGTCCAGATCCTTTGTCAACCACAGCAAAGCAAACTTCACCCCCTTTAGTAAATCTTCTGCTTGCGGAGGAAATTGACTATCCTCTGACAATGTCCATGCTACCAAAAGAATTGACAATAGGAGCCACACATAATGAAATGGTTTATTGTCCTCCTATGCTTCACGATATTTCGCGAGGAACTCCTTACACAAATACTCTACCCAGTTATATTATACTCCCTTCTCACACTGGGCAACCAATGATACTACAAGCATCAGAACTTCATCCGCGCGACATTTCCTCATAATCTTGCTTGCAAGAATATGGCTGGTGAATTACACCACCTGGTACTAAATGGAGCAGATAGAATATCTACATGACTTCTTTAATAACCCAATATTTTCCTTCATCTTATTGACCATATCCTTTTCTCCACTTTTCCCTCCAAACTCCTTGGCAGGGTCTGCCCTTTTATAGGGTAGCTTTGTAATCCAATGGATGAGCATATTCGTGATCGAGATGGGTTCGCCGAGCCATAAGAATGCATCGTGCACCAACACGAGTAGCTGGTGCACACACAAAGTGTTTATTATTGATTTGTGAAAATGTGAC
This sequence comes from Pinus tabuliformis, assembly GCA_031772625.1. Classification (NCBI taxonomy): domain Eukaryota; kingdom Viridiplantae; phylum Streptophyta; class Pinopsida; order Pinales; family Pinaceae; genus Pinus; species Pinus tabuliformis. The sequence goes on from CM062820.1 coordinate 1,679,590,673, forward strand.
AGGCAGAGCATGTGCAGTAACCCGACCTGCTCAACAACTCTGACCCACTTCATGGGTTCCAACCACGTAACTCTAGTGTCTTCGTAGTAGATCTTCTTCATATATTTTTTAGTGGCCAAATGAGGGAATCTCTCGTGTTCTACGAGGTCCCAATCCTCCATCTTTAGCACTAGAATGTGTGATAAGGTTGTGCCTTCAAATTCAACCTGTTCTGGCAATAGGGGTGTGGAGATTGTAAACTTCCCGGAATTAGGGTCTTTCATAAATTTTGTCTTCCCTTTTCGCGGAGGGATATACTCCGGGAGCCATGTGATAGGCTCGCCCTTCTCAGCATCCAATTCCTCCATGCCTTGGAAATCTTCTTCCCCCAGGTCCATAACTTTCTCTGGCTGCTTATCCTTTTTCTCCTTCTACCATACCTATGGGTTCTTCCGTGGTGAATGTCTCATCGACAAAGGTTTCTTCTGCTTCTCTTTTGTAGCTGATTACTTCGGGCTAGGCGAACTCGGTGACATAGGTACATTGGGCATAACTTCCATGCTTTTTATCTCAGGGGCCGCCACATTAGAGACGACAGCTTCAAAACTAATGGCCTCTGCGTGATTTGTGGTAGTCATTCGTTCAAAGAACAATTCACGAGCTTCTGCAGTCAAGTTTGCGAAAGAGGGTTTTGACAAGAGTTCTTCCTAGTCTTCACGATTCATAAACTTAAAAGGCTCACAGACAATTCTCAGAATGCAAAGTGTTCTTCGGTGGACCAACATGTCCAATTTATAAGAATTTTTGAATTCAAATCTAACCCTTCCCTCCAATTTCAAATCATAAATGCGTCTTTGTCGGCAAATCTACAAAGATTTTCACCATAAATGGCACCTACCCGCTCCTTTTAACGGAATTTTTGCCATCAAATCATGAATAGTGACTCCAATGACTACTTTTGGACCATTCTACGTGGCACCTTTCTCCATGGCGCAACTCATGCAGTGCATCTTCACCTATCGCACTCCTGTCTTCCATCGCGCAACATCCCTACTACATTTTTCTCCTCATCAGGCAGCGTAGTTTATAGTCTCGAAATCCCTTGCAGCGACCTGGATTACTAAGACTCTCATGCTACCATATAGTCATTGTGCAGGGGTAGGATCCCCTGTGTATAGCTTCAACCTACTTCCGTTCACTTTCCCAAGGAATGGTTCCCCATTCAGCTCCACAAGCTGAAGTGTGCCACTATTTGTGATCTCCTTAACAACATATGGCCCTAACCAGTGCATTTGAAATTTCCCTGGAAATTTGGTGAACTTGCTATCATATAGCAGCACTAAATCATCTATCTTAAAAGTGCACAACTTAATATGCCTATCATGCCATGCCTTCTCGCATTCCTTTTGTACTTGCTGGTGAAATCCTGCAAGAAAGTGGTCCTCTTCTAACTCCATCAGCTACGTGAGCCATTCCTCCAAGGTCTCGCAGTCCTCCAGCTCTGTCAAAGCTACAATACATAAACTTGGCACAATATATTCCATGGGAATCAATACTTCAATCCCGTAGACCAATATAAACACTACTTGGCCTGTCAACTTCTTGCAGGTCATCCTATATGCCTATAGAACTACTAGAACGTGCATATCCCAGTCATTCTGCTATGCATTGCAGACCTTTGTTAATGCATTCTCCAAAATTTTGTTAAATTCTTCCACTGTTCCATTCGCCTGTGGGTGATAGGGCATGCTCTTTTGATGATACACCTGGAATTCCTCAAGGATCACACTGATCGTTTCATTTAAGAAATGTGTACCCCCATCACTAATCAATATCTTAGGGCATCCAAACTACGTCAAGACATATTCGAACAAAAAATTTGTAGTGGTGGAATCTGTACAATGCTTCACTGCCTTCGCTTCCACCCATATGGTTAAATACTCTGTTTTAGTAATCATATACCATGTACCTGTCTTCTTACTTGGTTGTTGTATTGGACCTATGAAATCAATGACCCACTTATCAAAAACCTGCAATGAAACCTGAGGATTTAAAGGCAACTCATCCCTTCGCGAAGGCTTCCACATCCTTTGGCAAGCATCACATGCCTTATAGTATGCCTTAGAATCCTTGTGTAATGTCAGCCACCATAACCCAACGTGCAAAATATTCTGCATGGTTGCTTTTCCTACGTAGTGACCTCCTACCACTCCTCCATGTGCTTCAGCAAGGATACTAGTGCGTTCAAACTCTGGAACATACCTTCACAATATCTCATCCATTCCCATCTTATACAAGTGACCCGCAATCACTGAAAAATCTGTAGTGCGGACTACTAACTCCTTCTTTTGCTGAGTAGAATAGCCTTCTGGAGCTGTTACCATTGTTAAAAACTAAATGATATCCACAAAATGGTCATTCACGATGCACACCTCAAAGAGTTGTGCATCCGACAGTCCTCCTTCCAAATTATTTGGTTCTTTCCCTGTTTCAATCCTTGAAAAATGGTCAAGTCCTACATTCAGGCTTCTAGGCTTCACAATCACTTCAAAGTCATATTCTTGAAACAACAGTAACCATTGGAAAATCTTCCCCCCCCCCCCCAACACAAGCTTATTGACTAGGTACTTTAGCACGAAGTGATCTATATAAATTTTAAAGTGCCACCCAACAAATAATGTCTAAACATTTGTAGAGTGTAGACCATGGCCAACCCTTCACGCTTTGTAGTGGAGTAATTCCTCTCAACTTTTGATAATTTTCTTCTCAAGAAGGCTATCAGATAATCATTAATTTCTCCTTCACCTGCTTGTGTCAATACCACACCTAGTGCAATACAAGAGGCATCTACATGCACGTGGAACTCTTTCTTCCAGTCTAGAAACACCAAAATAGGCACAGTCGCCATCTTTTCCTTCAAGGCATCCAAACTGTGCTGACAGTCTTCATCCCAACAAAACATCGCATCTTTCTTTAATAATTTCTTCATTGGTGTGGTTATCTGAGCATATGCCTTGACAAACTTCCTGTAATACCCAGTGTACCCCAATGTCACGCGTAGTTGTTTCACATTCCAAAGAGCTTCCAAATTGATAGTTACAGTGACCTTCGTAGGGTCCACTTGCTATAGGGATTAATGCACGGGTGTTTGGTGATGTAGAAACCCTCAAGGATCTTCCCGAGATTCTTGGCGGATAGTCATATTAGCTGCAGCTGTCACAAAGATGCATGTATATCTATGCTTAACAAATGAATATCAAAGTGAGAAGGAATTATTACCTTGAGTCTTAGTGTGGTGTTGCTGGAGAGCGCAATGTAGCTAGGCGGAAGAGCCTTGAGCCAACTCCAGATGAAAACCTGCACATAGAAGATACAAGCGTAATATCACAACATAAAACCTTGATAAACGATGCATTAACATATAAAGATATATAGTTGCATATATCTAAGCCACTTATGCTAATGAAATTGAATAAACATACAAACAAGTCATACTATAAACATCTCGGAGTGGACAACAGAATTGCAGTTCTATATTGATGTAGAAAGAGTGATTACAACCATCAGTTGCATCAGCTTTCCCTTACCCCTCTAGCTCCTCTCTCTCTCTCTTCCTTCTTAACCTCTTCTGATGCCTTAGTCTGAGACTCTGCTCGACAGTCAAATAGGAAATCCTTTCAAATGGTTCAACCCCTTTCACAATGGACCTAGCCTTGCATATATAGCATGTGAGGATAGGGTTTCCAAGTCCTTCATGAGTTCCATTAGGAAAAAGCAGTGATGTTTCCATGCCTTTATGCTATTTCCTGTTTGCATACTCCATTAGGAATTAGTAATTCCCCCAAACAGGTCAAGTTCTAATGTTTCCCTGCTTTTATGAGTTGACATAAGAGAGAATCTTGGGATATTTCTCAGTCAACTCGTTCCTTTGACCCATAGAAACTCATTAGGGTTCACTAACGCTCTTCCTGAGGTAATAGACAAAATTACTTTGGGCACTAACGCACCCTTAGCCTTGCTAGGAATCTTTATAAAGCAGGTTGCTAGTGTTTAGACAACATTAGCTTGACAACTGGACCTGTGAACTTGGTCAATCCTTTAGTCATCATGTCTTTCTCCTCTGGGCTAATGAGGAGGTCATTTTCCTATATAATAGATGCCCCCTAAAGTGTGAGATCATAGGCTATGACGATGGCCGAAATACTTTATATTTAACTGTCCTTTTCTTTGGAAAAAGGAGAGAGAGGATCAGAGCTTCGGGTGGTTCGAGAAACTTGATACAACACACATATATAAAACAACTAAAATTATGTCCTGAGTCAGGCATTCCCATGCTCAATAGCTATGTCAAAGTGATTTTCTCACATAAGAGATATGGCGATGTTGGCCGCCGATAAGCACAATGCAGAACCTGTGTCATAATAGGATCATTCTGATGAGTTGTCTCCAAAAAACAATAAACGTAACTTGGGAGAGGAAACAAGATTGAGTGATGCAAGCCTCTACCCATGGTCTTGATTTCCACTTCATTGCAACAACATAGATTGATACATGTGAATATATGTGTTGATGTTGAACATGCATGAAATCATCTGATTACCAGTCAATAATGGAGACTATTAACAGACGTGAGGATGGCCATCGATAATGGTGATTGTCTCCAAGATGCACACTACAATCTAGCGAGTGGGAATAATGTTTTTGTCATCGAACAATCACAAAATCATTTAACCAGGAGCCAATAATGAAAAATCCCTGACCAAAAACAAGGTGACCTGGCACTGATGTCTGTAAGTACCAAGGCATTGAAGTGATTTTGGGTCTTCTTCCTAGATAGAGTGTTGAAGTTGATAGGAAGAGACCTGTCGAAAGGTAGGCAATAAGGTGTCCTACATCAGTCGACACGAAACGGGACAAGAATGATTGTTTTTTGAGGAATCTTTTGAGCATTGGGTCAAAGCGATAGAGGGAATGATGGTAGGATATACTTGATGGTTTGATGGAGGAAACAGAAGATAAAGGTTTTCCCTCGAAAAATAGAAGGCACGACAACGGTTTTAACCATATAGCACTAGAATCATGAATACCAAAGAGTTTTAGGATACAGAGATGCAAGAACATCAGGGTATATAGGCTAAACTCATAGGATGGTAAGATTCATATTGAGAGGCCGTCACAAGGAAGGTTTATCTGAGGGAGTGTCATGTTCAAGGGAGCGACTGCTGCCAAAAAACTCTCTCATAGTACGGAACATAACACAATTGTATTGTCCACTTTCCCCATCTGATTAGTTTGTGAGTCTAGACGGATCAACTCATCGATCTTTTCATGTTTTAAGAGTATGAAAAGGACCGTAAAAAGAGGCCACCGATAATGGTGATGGTCTCCAAGATGCACAGTACAATATAGCGAGTGTGAATAATGTTTTTGTTGTTGAACACTCGTAGAATCATTTAACCAGGAGCCAATAATGAAAAATCCCTGACCAAACACAAGGTGACTTGCCACTGATGTCTGCAAGTACCAAGGCATTGAAGTGTTTCTGGGTCTTCTTCCTAGATAGAGTGTTGAATTCGATAGGAAGAGACCTATCGAAAGGTAGGCAATAAGGTGTCCTACATCAGTCGACATGAAATGGGACAAGAATGATTGTTTTTTGAGGAATATTTTGAGCATTCGGTCAAAGCGATAGAGGGCATGATGGTAGGATATGCTTGATGGTTTGATGGAGGAAATAGAAGATAAAGGATTTCCCTTGAACAATAGAAGGCATGACAATGGTTTTAACCATACAACACTAGACTCATGAATACCAAAGAGTTTTAGGACACAGAGATGCAAGAACATCAGGGTATATAGGCTAAACTCATAGGATGGTAAGATTCATATTGAGAGGCCGTCACAAGGAAGGTTTATCTGAGGGAGTGTCATGTTCAAGGGAGTGACTACTACCAAAAAACTCTTTCATAGTATGGAACATAACACAATTGTATTGTCGACTTTCCCCATCTGATTAGTTTAGTGAGTCTAAACGGGTAAACTCATCGATCTTTTCATGTTTTAAGAGTATGAAAAGGACCGTAAAAAAAGCGACTCTATGCCCTATCTAATTAGTTTAATGAGTCCAGACATACAAACTCATCGATATTTTCATGTTTTAAGGGTCTGAAAAGGATCATGAAAAGAGAAATCTATTCTTCTGTGTAATTTAATGAGTCTAGATGAGACAACTTGGTGGTCTTTCCATATTTCGAGAGTCTGAAAAGATCATAAAGAATGACTCCAAGGTGGTCCCTTTGTCATAGTTTTTAACCGGGTGCGACAAAGGTTTAATAGTATACCCGAAACGGTTCCTTTTCTGTAAGTTAATCTACTGAGTCTGGATAAAGAGAAACCTATGCTCAATGTATGTTTTCCTCATTTTGTTACAAGTACGAGGAGATGAAGTAAACTCAATATTAGTCGTGAAATTTTAATGAGTCACGCGACGACAAACTCAATAGACCTTCATCGAATTTTAACGAGTCAAATGAAGAAAACTCGAGGTATATTTTTTAGTGTAGTGAGCGGGGAAAGACAGGTAAAATAAATGATCATTCCTTCTTCGTATATTTAACGAGCCCAACGAAGGGAAAAACTCGGGGATTTTTTGATTTAAGAGCAAGAAATAGTCTCAAAAAAGAAAGTGCTCATATCGTTGTCGTAGATGTTTAATGAGCCCAATGACAAAAACTCTGGGTTTTTTCGATTTAAAGAGCGAGGAAAGTCCCTAAAAATAATTCTCGGGGCTTCTTCATAAGTTTTTAATGAGCTTGAAGAAGGAACTCGAGGTTTTTTGATTTTATGAGCGAGGAAAAAGTCCCCAAAAGGAATGCTCAACTGATCTTTTTCAGTTTAGTGAGCTAGAAAAAGAGGGAAAAAGAGTTGCTCAGACCATTGTCATAAGTGTTTAACGAGCCCGAATATGAAAAACTCAGGTAATTTTTGGTTTTAGAGTGAGAAAAAATACCATAAAAGAAAGCACTCATTGAGAATTGAACATGGTCATTTCTGTCGTTCAATCCTGAAAATTCTTTCATCAAAACATGAGAAATTTCTGTCAATATGGGGTCATGGCACATTATAAATATCACTAGAAATGGTCTAATTCTAATTTAATGACTTCAATTAAGATAATTCATGTCACCAAAGTGACTATAAGGGAGTTCTTGAGTCTCTACTTTCACCATTTGCGTCATTTGAGAGTTGTGAGAGTGTTTTGGAGCTAAAGAGGAGTAGATTTTCCATGAATGATTGCGAGAGATCCAAGCGACCATTCGACGTGCCGTCAGTCCCAAGTAGATGCAAAAACCATGATATTGCATTATTCAACCTTTTTTAGCTGATTTTGGGGTGATATTTTGGAGATCTGGGGACTAGTTCAATAATTGTGCCTAATGCCCCCTTCCAAGCTTGTAGGGAGCGTTAAACGCCCTTTACGATCTGGGGGAGGGCATTAATCCTCCCTGTTTTTCACTAGGGGGAGTTAGTGCATGAGGGCGCACCCCAAAACCCCAAGCAATGATTTAATGAGATTTTTTGCCCCATTTGCACTGATTTTTGGGCTGATTTGTGCAGATTTCGAGCCATTATGACTAGTTTATGGAGAGAACGGGCCCATGACCGACAATAATTGCTGATGCGAAAGGATCCTACTTGCATACTTGCATTGTGCTGTTGTGGGTTGATGAAGTATGCTCAGTTGGACTTGATGAAAGGTCAGGTGGATGTTTTGAGCTGGATTATTCAACGCTGGGATGAACACGAACAGGTGTTCAAGATTGGGGATCATGAGGTGGCCATTGATCGAGATGATATATATTTCTTGAGAGGTTTGTTGTGCAGAGGAGCACGGGAAAACCTAACCGGGGGTAGGCCTGATCCTTGATCCACCCTAGATCTGGTTCGAGCTTACTGCATCCTTGAGAGCAGACTCATCAGTAACAGAGTCCTTATAGAGAGGATTAGATCTAGATCTATGAGGGCTATGGATGATTGTGCGCTTGGCGGGGTCGAAAAGTCCCCATGTGGAAAAAAAGACCCAATTATTGCTTGCAATTGACTATGTCCAACCACAGATATTCAACTGGTGCGAAGCAGTGCTTCGTCAATTGAACGTAGAGTTGACCTCATGCAAGACTCAGACCCAATAGAGTTTTGGGTATGGCACTCTCATTGTCTCCTTCATACTTGAGAGGGTTCCAGTTATGTGCCCGTGGATGAGCTTAGGTCCCCTCGATCTGAGGGAGCCTAGACAGAGGCGATGGGCATCACTTGATCCTCACACAGGAGGAGGACCTATCCGACATTTTTTCAAAGAAGATTTCTTCGAATGACTTAGTTTCCAGATTGTGATGATTGACAACTATGCCTACGAGGGCATGGATTTCACCGACGACCCTCACTTGATTTTGCCGCTTGGTACAAACTAGGGGCCTCAAGGTAAGAATTATTTTTGAGAGTACTTCAAGTATTTTTAAGCTTTTGAATGTTTATGTTATGTTTTTGTTGATTTTATCGGTGAACAAGTGTTTACGGGAAAACTAGTGTCCATTCAGAGCTGCTAGTCCCACTAAGACTGGTAGTTATCTTAGAAACAAACAATTCAAAGTTACTTGTGTTTTCCTTTATGAGAGATAGATGAGAGAGAAGTAGAGAGTACCAACCTCAGTCTTTTGCTTGTCTCCTTGCTTGTTTCCTCCCTCCCTTGATAGAGCTTTCACCACTCCTTTATCACTTGTCTCGCTTCAAAGAACACCTGTAGAGTCAAAGCAGCAAAATACCATCAAATGGTAGAGATCTATAACCATAAACAATGTAGAATCAGATGTACATTGACCATACAAATGCATACACAAATATAAGGTTCAGAAATATACAAGCATATGGAGGAAAACTCAAATAGCTTTATTGATAGAAGTAGTAGAAGAGAGGATTACAACCCAGCTATCTAATCCAACGACATCCTCCCAGCATGAAAGCCCTCTTCACCTCATGAAAAGCTAGATCACCCAACAATAAAATGTTTCACAGAGAAACCAACAACACTTCCTTACAAAATACAAAATTCCAGCCTCTAGATCTTTGTGATGAGGAATCCATATATAGATATTTGCAGGGGGTGAGTCAGCTTCTGGGTTTTTGATTAGTGTCATTTCACTGATAGTTCTTGGTTCCACTTGGAGATTTCATTGATCTCTTACTCATCCCTGGGCGAATTCTGAGAGGCAAGTGTCATATGAGAAGTTTCTAGAAGATTCCTTGATCATCCACTTAGCAAACTGTCTCTGCCATTTGTCTATTCTCACTCATCGCACCCTATAGAAGGCATTTTCAGTATGCATCGCACCTCCCGTGTGTAGCAGGTGAGATGCATCGCACCCTGACCATGGAGCAGGTGAGATGGTCCAGTTTTGACCAGTTCTGAGTAGTTTTTCAGGGAGAACTTTTGGAAAACGATGTAATCAGTAGACCTTGATCCTTTAGGGTTTGAAGCAACACTTTTAGGGGTTTAAGAGCCCTTGGTTTATCTACATATGTGATTGGGGTTGCAGTGTCCAAATATGTCTATAACAACAAGTACTGACATGAAGCTTTTTGCTTGACACAGATGTGGCACCAGTACAACCTGTAGGTGAGCCTCGCCAAGTGAGGCAGGGAAGCCAACTACTCGAAGGGGGGGGGGTGATGCTGAGAGTCTTTGCAAGGTTCTGAGAAACCTGGAGGGCTTGACCATGGGTGTGCCCCCCTTCCTATGAGGGAGATCCCCGCTCATATGCAACGACACATAGTCAGTGTGCCTGAGCGGTTTCTGGTTCCTTTTCCGAGGATAACTAGAGCAGTGTTATATTTTCATGAGTAGTAGGCTCTATTAGTAGACACATGGTATAGACAATGTGTGTTTATAGCCATTTTGTACTTAAAACACCCAAATTTTGGAAATTTTCTGATGTAAAAGACTGGATTTGATATCTATATATATCTACAGATATTTTGGTATTTTATGATGTACATTTTTTTTTTTAAGTGTTTTTGTAAATTTTTAATTGTGTAAATATTTACTTTCATGCATGTATCTATAGTGAATGAGATAGATACCAATCTAACACATAGTTTCCCAATGAATCAACAACTGTATTAAATTCTATAGGAACGTGTTCATATGTGATAACCTCAAATTGACGTTCCAGGAGTCGTACCCTTAAATAATTATGTAACAATATTGGGTTATGAACGTGATAATGATTTGTCAATTGCATGATAACAAGCTGAGAGTTTAACCTGACCACCAGATTGGAGATGTACCTTGATGACACTTCAGTGAGAAGTGAAATTACGGACATGTACTTAATAATATTGTTGGTGGCAGTACCAAGAAAGACTCCCCTGGAACAAAACAATTCCGACTCAGGTGTGTAAACGACCCAAGCAGTGGACGCAATGTGCCGTGTGTGACGAATGGAACCATTCGCATATCCTACGTATGCTAAGGGTAATGAAGACATCTGCATATCGAGAAATATCTATGAGACAAATACTTCAAGAAATACTAAAAAATCGAGTCACATCAAAATGAAGCAAAACTTATAAGTACATAAAATTACAAAGCACATGCCTAGTGTAGTACTAGGCATAATACTTTTTTAGATAGAGCCCATTCTGGGGCTCAGCGAGTGAGACTCCTTCCCAGTCCTGAAGTTCATATGCCCCTTTTGAGAGGGCTTTCTTGACGACATATGGACTGCGCCATAAGGGTTGAAGTGTTCCGGCCCCTAAGAGGTCATGTTTTTTATTGTAGAGTAAAACAAGATCTCCCTCTTGGTAAGAATGAGGCTTGACCTTTTTGTCATATTGGGCTTTGATCTGCTGTTTGTGGGCTTCGAGTGCCAATTCGGCATCTCAACGGGTTTCATCCAGTTGATTTAGGTATAGTAGGTGCTCTTCTTCGGCACTGGTGCATGAAAGAGTTCAATGATGATTTGTAAGGAAGGAATCTGACACTCGATTGGTAAAACTGCTTTTAGGCCATAAGCTAGTTGAAAAGGTGTGAAGCCTGTAGCAGTTTTAAATGAAGTTTGGTATGCCCACAACACATGATATAAAATTCAATACCAATGGGTTTTATGGTTCCCTAATAACCTACGGATCATGGTTTTTAAGACGCCATTGACAGCCTCTACTTGAACATGAGCTTGGGGGTAGTAGGAGGATGATTGATCCTGGTGAAAACTAAGCAACGATGTTAAGTCAGACATCATGTGATTCTGAAAATGAGACCCATGGTTTGTAACGATTGTGCGGGGCACACCGAAGTGATAGATGACCTGATTAAACAGGAATAGCATCGCGGTTTCTCCATCGGCCCAGAAGGTGGGAAGGGCTTCGGCCCATTTCGTGAAATAGTCCACAACTATGATAATATAGTTGTGTCCAACAGAGGAAGTGGGGTTGCAAGTTATGAAGTCTATCCCCCATTTGGAAAAGGGGCCGACGAAGATAATCAGGTGTAGTAGGGCTAAAGGAGTGCACATTTTCTTTGTAAACACTTGACAAGGGTGGCACTGCCGGATAGCCTTGATACAATATTTGAACAAGGTTGGCCAGTAGTAGCCTACGCGCAAAATTTTTTGAGTAGTGGATATGCCAGAAAGATGACCACCACATGCACTAGCATGGTAGTGATTTAAAACATGTTCTACCTCCTCATGAGTGAGGCAACGTTGGAGAACTGTATCAGCACCACAGCAATATAACGTATTGTTAAGCACTAAATAGTGTCGCGCTTGGTGGCGGATGCGACAACGATCACCTGACGATAGTTCAAGGTGGAAATGTTGTGCTTGGAGGTAGACAAGAATGTCACCATACCAAGGGTCAGTAGTGTCGATAAGATAGACAACTTCATTCGGAAGAGGATCGTGGGCTATCTCGTTAGGATCGATAATGGGAAGATCTGACAAAAGTTCAGTGAAGACTAAGGAATTTTTTTCCTTGGCAGCAGTGAAAACCAAATCAAATTGTTGGAGGATCACTATCCATTTGGAATATTTCCCTCCAATGACTTGACGAGACAAAATGTGTCTCATGGGATTCTCCAAGGCAATGACAGTAGTCTGTCGCAGTAGTATGTAATGTTGGAAGTAGTTGACAGCAAAGACAACTGCCAAGGACAGCTTTTCCACATGTGAATATCTGAGTTCGGGCCCAGCCAGGCCTTTCGACAGATAATATATCACATGCTCACTCTGGTCATCATGAGTTTGAACCAAGACCATTCCTAGAGAGGATGGCAAGGCTGCCAGGTATAGAAGAAAGTTGCGCCCATAGTTTGGAGCGCTAAGGAGTGGGGTTGATACAAGCACCTTTTTCAAGGCATCAAATGATTGTTGAGCTTGATCATCACACAGATACAACGCTCTCTTCTTAAGTAGGCACATACAACCTTTCAACAACTCAGCATAGTTTATGATGAACCGTCGTAAGAAGTTTGCTTTCCCCTCTAAACGTTGAAGCTGTAGAATGGATTGTGGTTTGGGCAATTAAGTAATTTCCTTTACCTTATTGGGATCAACCCTAATCTCGTACTTGGAGAAAATGAATCCATGTAAGCATCCAAACTCGACAAAGAAAACACATTTATGCAGATTCAGACGTATGTTATAAAATCGTCACCTGAGAAAGATAGCTCTTAAATCATCTAGGTGTTGCGCTCACTTCTTAGAATGGGCTAGAAGGTCATCCAAGTAAGCTTGAATGATATGTATGATATTGTGAAATGCGTAGTCCATGGCCCTTCGAAATGTTGCTCCAACATTCTTTAAAATAAATGGGATTTTTCGATAGGAAAAGATTCCCCATTGGAAAACGAAGGTGGTTTTGTGTTGGTATTTTGGTTTTATGGTAATCTGGTTGTAACCTGAGGAAACATCTATGGATGAGAATGATTCACAATCGGCGCAGTCATCGATGATTTGTTCAATGAACGATGTCGGATAATTATCCTTCAGATAAGCAGCGTTCAAATCCCGATAGTCGACACATACGTGGATGGTTCCTTGTTTCTTATCGACATGAACCAGATTGGAAAACCATTCTATTAAGGGAACGGGGTAGATGAAACTAGCACGTAACAATGTTTCCACCTCTGTTCTGATGGCTACCATTTTGCAGGGTTGGACTGGTGGAAGTCTTTGGCGGACAGGTTTAGCATTGTTGTATATCTTGATCTCATGCTCGACAATAGACAGATCTATGCCAGGAATTTCCTCGTAAGACCAAGCGAATACATCACGAAATTCCTTAAAAAGGAAGGTGAAGCTTGTAATTTCCTCAGGAGTACAATTTGCCCCAACCTGGATGTTTTCTACGATGCTTGGCATGACATAAATATCAATGAGAAATGTCTTTGAAATATTGCCCATATTTCCCTCTGAGTCCAAAGTTTGGATAGTCGTATAAGGTGAGGAAAAAATTTCAGGTGCGTCAAATGACAGGATTTGAAGAGGCATCGTGTTTGAATCAGATATCGAAACACGATGGTGAGAGTCCTCCCAAGGTCGCTCTTTTAAACACATGATCTCTCTAATAGCTTTTTTTGAAGGTAGGACTTGATTGAGGAGATCGAAAGAAGGAGTAGTGATGGGAGGGAGCTGGTACCATTGGCCATGACCAAAGTGACCAGAGATTTAGATGCAGATTGAATGGCCTGGTAGGCTGATTCAGCTGGTGACAACAAAATTTGTTCTCTGTAATTGTCAATGTTTGAAAGGGCCAGTAGGATCCAAGGATTGGTCAGTTCGTGAGGAATGGATGAGACCATATTGACCTTCTATGGAATCGTGAGTGGTGGAAGAGGGAAACAACCCATCAAGGAAGAGCCCTTCAATAGACCGGTACCGATACTGACGTAAGAGTTAGGTACACCACCCACTAAGGGTACAGAGCCGCTGGGTAATGGGGAATAATCAGGGGTGAAAAAGGACAGTTGGTCCACTGTGACTATCTTTCCATCCAATGGAAATAGGATGATGCGAAAGATAGTAGACATAATGGTAGTCATGGCATAATTCCAACTATGACCCAACAATAGATTATAGTTGAGCTTTCTATCTACGACTTCGATGTCCACCGTTATCATTTTCCCATTCAAGGTGAAGGGGTAGCTAGCTATGTAAACTTTTAGGATGAGAGTGTGGCCATTGAAAGATTTAAGGGAATTCAATGGTAGGGATAGGGTTGGAGAAACCAAAGTGAGCCAACATGAAGCCGACATGACGCAAGTTGAAGCACCTTCGTCAATGACAATTATGTGTATTACTTACCCTTTCGAAAGTATTTTCATCTGAAATGCAAGCTGGTGTGAAAGGGGAGGTTTACATTTGTCCATGTTGAAAATTGCAAGCATGGAATCCTGAGGGTCAATACCACCAATTACCGAAAGCAGAGCTTTTCTTTATGATGGACAAGTTTGTAATACTTTGAGTGCCGACATAACAGACGACTCTTGCACAAAATCTTATATAATACTATAGTTTTGGGTAGCACATGCAGATGTATTATGCATTGTGCGACGAAGTGCCGCTTTTGGGGAGTGAATCACAAGATCAACAACCAGCCTTTCGATATGAAGATCGTTAGGCAACGGTGGGTTTTGACTCAAGGAGGCTTCCTCAGCACTAGAGACTGGAGCTCCATAAGATTTGAGTCTAGTTTGTAGATCTACCATTTCAGAGGTGTAAACGGTAAATGGTCCTTCACCAGCCGAAGGATGATGCAAACCGTCATTGCCCCCTTGCGAGGTTTGGGGTTGGTTTACATTAAGGTGTTGCTTCTGCTGAGTAGGGAAAGGATTATTTAGGACCGTAGGGGTCCTATTGGCATCCTTTTTAGTGATGAAATCCATGCATTCTTGAAGACACAGACAACGATATGTCATGTGGTTTTTCACACAGATTTTGTAAGGGAACCGGGTTAGTTTGTCCTTTCCATCGTTAGAAGGTGCAATAGCCTTCTGCTTTGGGTTGTACTGCTTTGTTGACTGATCTTCAGAAGGAGCAGTATTTTTCTTATTCTTCTTTTTCTTACCACCCGGTTTTTGTGTAGACTACACAGAGTTTATCGCGGTGGTAGGAAGAGCAATCGATTTGGTAGAGGGGTTAACTGAAAACTGGGCAATGTGACCGCTGAGTTGTTTTATAGTAGCCCCGTAGGTTGCGCCGATAATCCCATCGTCGTGCGCTCCGGGTGGCTGAGTAGCGGGAGCATTGGAGTTGCGAGGGGCATTGGGAATAATGTCGTATAAAATGCCAGACTACGAATATATCAAATCGAAGTGGAGGGCACGATGAATGGATTGGTCTTCTGTGACCATACCACCTAAGGTGACATCTTTAGCGATTTGGTGGAGTAGAGACTTGCGGAACCAATCCGCTAATAGATAGTCTAGGAGGGGAGTTTTGACTAACCTCTGCCTACATCTTCATTCATGTATATGATCAGAGATGTGGGTGGCGGTGTCCTAACGTAATGAAGTGAGGAGTTTTATCCCAGTTTCATAGCAGATGGGTAGCTGGAAGTGCTTTAAGAATTCCATCACTAAAGTGCCAAAGGTATTGACTGACACACGTGGTAACTTGATGTACCACTTGGCTGCATTTCCAATAAGGGTGCAGGGAAAGAGTCGTAGCCAGATACTATCATCCACCATGGAGTTAGAAACACACCATAGATGATAGGTGGTGATGTGTGTACCCGGATCCTCCCCTTGTTTCCCTTTGAACTTCAGGATGTCTGTCAAGATTTTATGCGGGATTGGCAGTCAAAGTAAGTTGTGATAGATGGGGTCATTTGTGATTTTGTACAAGTTAGGGATATCAAGCATTTCTAAGAAAGGCAAGGTGTTTGATGCCCCCGAATCGGACCAAGGTGATGACATATGACTTGAGGATCCTTGCGGTCCTCCCATCGTGTTGTTTCCAATATTATACACAGGTTGCATGGTATAGTAAGTGCCTTGGGGTATAGTATTATACTGTGGGTTTCCATAGGGGTTGTTAGGTTGGGGGTTGGAAGTGCCCCCAGGATAAGGAGTTCCCCCTTGACTCATTTGAGATTGTGAGTAGGGTGCCCATATGGATTGATTGGGACCTTGTTGAGGGTTCCCACTCACCACATAACTAACTATAGGTCCTTTAATGACATAAGGAGGGTTCATGTCAATCAATGACTGACCTTGCAGACCTGAAAACAGAGGGGGAACTGTTACATTCCTGGCCAATTTATGCATATTGGGAACTATGCCCCTAGGTATTTGAACCTGGGGGTTAGAACTATACAATGGATGCCAACCATAGGGTTGGTTGAGGGGACCTGTGCTAACTGTGCTATATTGAGCATTATAAGGAGCGCTATATGTAGCACTTGTTGAAGGTCCAGGGGCTAACACAAAAGGGGCAGAACCCGAAATGTACTGAGTTCCACTCGTGGTGGGTGTCATGATAAGGTTTGAACCTGGGACAGATGGGATAATGGGGTTCGCCATCTGAGGCGTGGTATTGAATATTGACTAGGGAGGTGGTGGTGGACCAAAAGTGTCCACAAAAGCCCATGACCCATTAGTCGTCGATGGGATGGGTGGAAATGTTCCAATGGAAGACAAAGGAGGTACAAATGCAATGGGAATCAAGAGTGGTCCCAACGGATTCGTGATTAGAGGATTGTATGGAGGAAGGAATCCTTCAGTAAAGAAATCTTCCGGTAAGCTTGAATCGTGGGATGTCCAAACTGATTTTGTGTTAGATCTCGAAGACTGATTGCCCAAAGATGGGGAATCTGGTACACTGGGGCTTGATGGATCCTCCACAGTGAGTGGGGGAAGACCTAACAACTGTCTAGATTGACGATGAGGGCTGGATGTAGCCACAGTGACCGATAAATTTTATCAGTAAATTTTACAGTGATGTTTATTAAAGTCTCGGTGATAACACTCTGGCACTTAAAAAATAAAAAATACACTAAGGAAATCAATCAACAAGCATAGGGAAATGAACCTATCTGATAAGCACTGATCACTGGAGATGAAAACCAATGTCACAATGAATAATAGAGAGATTTGGCCAAATGTACAGTTACGATTACTCTTGAGCTTTGCCTGAACCTCAGATTAAGGGGCCAAGTACTCTTGTGAAGATGAGCACCCTCCCAAAAACCAAAGACAGAGTAGGTTCATCTATGTTAGGTACCAAGGCAGCCCGCCCCAGTCACCTTGTGTTCGTCCCTAAAAGTATGGCCATGAAGAATACCTCAAATCAAAGACACTACCGGGGGGGGATATAGTCGCAGATGGTACATTGTGTGGGAAGGATACCTGAGTCCGCGACTCAGCTCCGATATCCTCGAAGAGATCCTCGATACACAGAATGCCCAAAGGAGATGTAAGAAAAGGTGGGATACATTTACTTACAGTCTGATGTTGCCTCGTATTTAGCTCCGCTTTTACTGGAGTGGTACCGGATAGTATGAGTGCAGAAGGATTTCTCTCTTTAGTGACACTAGTTTCTGTGTATGATCTTGGGTAGTTAACTCACACTGCCTATCCTAATATCCTAGCCTAAACTAATGTGTGTTTACTCTAAAAGTAGTTGTTTATTGATTTTATTAGGTAGATTTTAAATGTACTTCATTAGAGTCTTTGGTAGGGGTGTTGATGTATGAAGTTATATGGGACTCTGACTCAAATCATGCAAAAACAATGCTTGTAAATTTTCACTTTCGATGAATAAGCTGTTTCTAGAAAGGGAGAGTCATTCATACATCAATATATATACCATGCATCCTATTCAGTAAAACAGTAGCATAACCGACAAAACTTCAATGCTCACTCACGACTATTGAATCCAAATAATGTAGATCTAACTAGCTAAGCAGAAAATAGTAATTTTTTTGTATTTTTTATTTAATGAAACAAAAAAACTTTAAGTAAAGCTATTTTCTTAAAAAAAAAAATTTCAAGACCCAAATCAGTCAAACAAGTGTAGCTGCAGATCCCTAATCAGTCTACAATCAGATTTCCCAACCCATGAGGTCACAGAGCTAGCTGTTTATCAAGAAATGACTAGCTAACACTTTGTACTAGAGGCTACAGAGAGTTAGTTTCAGCACTAACGCACTGTTTGTGAGGACACAATGCTTTATAAAGCACTGTTTACACTAGTAACTAGCGTTAGTGAGGAAAAATAATGAAAAAATGGGCTATAGGGATCAGATATAGGGCTGAGCACTGAGAGAAGGGTGATGTATGGTCCTGAGTGGTCGGAAAGGGAATGAAGAAGTATAGGAAGGCCTGGAAGAAAGAGAGATCTAGGAACTTTCAGGGAAAAGCTGGGAACTAAGTGCAGTCCCCAGTGTAGTCTCCAATTCTGCTATAGGGATTAATGCACGAGTGTTGGGTGATGTAGAAACCCTCAAGGATGTTCCAGAGATCCTTGGAAGAAAGTCAGATTAGCTGCATCTATCACAAAGATGCATGCATATCTATGCTTAAAAAATTAATATCAAAGCGAGAAGGAATTATTACCTCAAGTCTTAGTGTGGTGTTGCTGGAAAGCACAATGTTGCTAGGCAGAAGACCCTTGAGCCAGCTCCGGATCAAAACCTGCACATAGAAAAGACAAGCATAATATCATAGCATAAAACCTTGATAAACAATGCATGAACATATAAATATATCTATTTTCATAAATCTAAGCCACTCATGCTAATGATATTGAATAAACATACAAACAAGGCATACTATCAACATCTCGGAGTAGACAACAAAATTGCAGTTCTGTATTGATGTTGAAAGAGTGATTAAAACCATCAGTTGCATCAGCCTTCCCTTACCCCTCCAACTCCTCTGTCTCTCTCCCTTCTTAACCTCTTCTGATGCCTTAGTCTGAGACTCTACTCGACAGTCAAATAGGAAATCCTTTCAAACGGTTTGACCCCTTTCACAATGGCCCTAGCCTTGCTATATAGCATGTGAGGATAGGGTTTCCAAGTCCCTCATGAGTTCCATTAGGCAAAAGAAGTGATGTTTCCATGCCTTTGTGCTGTTTCCCATTTGCACACTCCATTAGGAATTAGTAATTCCCCCAAATCGGTCGAGTTCTGATGTTTGCCTGCTTTTGTGAGCTGACATAGGAGAGAATCTTGGGATATTGCTCAGTCAAATCGTTCCTTTGACCCATAGAAACTCATTAGGGTTTAATAACTCTCTTCCTAAGGTAACAGAAAAAGTTACTTTGGGAAGTAACTCCCCCTTAGCCTTGCTAGGAAGCTTTATAAATAAGGTTGCTAGTGTTTAGACATCATTAGCTTGACAACTGGGCCTGTGAACTTGGTCAATCCTTCAGTCATCATGTCTTTCTCCTCTGAGATGATGAGGAGGTCATTTTCCTATATAACACCACCATCAATCCTTGCTTACATACAACATGGCCGAGAAAAATCTGAAAGGGCACACAGAATATGCACTTCTTCAAGTTCAACAGGATTTGATACCTTCGACATGTATCCAGCATAAGGCACAGACTTGCAACATGGTGCTTCACGAAGCCAAACACAGGACAATCATGAAAATACACCTCCAGGAATTTATGAATAAACTCTTTGAATGTCGCGATCACAACCCGGGAAAAGTTTGCAAGTGCGTTCTTCAATCCGAATGGCATGAATGTATATTGAAAGAAAACCCATTCCATTGCAAAGGTTGTCTTGCTTTGATCTTCTGGAACAATCTTTATTTGATGATATCCCGAAAATCCATCAGTGAATGAATAAGCCTCCTGTCTGCCAACGTTCTCTAATACTTCATCAATAAATGGTGTTGGGAACGGATCATGCACACATGCATCATTCATCTTTCTCATATCTACGCATATTCGAATCTCGCCTTTCTGTTTCTTCTCTTGGACCACCATTGGGCTTACCCAATCTGATTCCTCTACTGGTTCGATAATATTGACATCCAATATCTTATCTAGTTCCCAGGACACCTTCTCTTTATACTTTGGATTTAGCCGATAAGGCCTCTACTTAACAGGCTTCACATCCGGCTTCAACGTAATCTTCATAACACCTAAATCTCCGATGATCCCTTTCAAATATGAAAACTTCATTGGGAATAAATCCTAGTACTTGTGCAATAGCTCAACTACCTTATCAACTGTATATTTGTCCCAATAGTCACCTATCTTCGCGAACTTAGGCTTTGCTTCAGATCCAATCTTTACTTGTCAAGTTTTCAAAGGTTCTGATCTATCTAGGTGTTGGCTACATGGGGCTTGACCCAGGTTCAATAGTGAATTCAACCAAGCAAATCCCGACACTACCGACCCTTTCGGCAATAGTCCGCAGTGCGCGGACTGAGGTCTCACCCGAGGTAGTATGGGAGGGTGCTAGAACCAGGTTTCTTCACCCTAGGGATGTCTTGATGAGGTCTAGGAAGTTCGCGAACCCAACTTGTCTGCTTGCGCTACCCCGTGCAACCATCTGACCTTCGCAACTTGTGTGACTGCTTCCACACGGCTCTGTAAAGAGCGTGAAGAGGTGCTATCTAGATCCTTTATCCTTACTATACTATTATTATATATCTTGACTTAATTGTGTGTACCCAATATTATTATTAACCATTCAACATTCATAACAAGTGTGCACAATCATAAAACTGTAAAGAGATGCATAAATACAACAGAAGCATAAACACATAGATCTACGAGTAGATGCACAATATTTCAGAATCAACTTATCTTTTATTAATCCTCTGTTCAAGTACAATCCCAACTCTGCCCTGCGCACTCAGCTGCAGGGGTCCGCGCACACAACTGTGGACTCTACCAGGCCTCTGCGCACATAACTGCAGAGCCTCTTCCTACTACTACAACCCAAGACTCAGACTTACAGACTCAAAGTGAATTCCTCATTCAAAAACCCATATTACTTCTCAACACTAAGACCTCCCTTTACACTTAGAGCCTCGCTCTATTTATACAATCCCATGGTCCGCAGACCATGGGTAGGCCAACACATTTTACATTAAATTATATTATTTTAGGGTGGACAACCCTAGACTCTCGCGCTCCGTGCCTGCATTTCATGGGATCTTTACATTACATTGACCAAAACTCAGGCTTTAAGCCCCAAAAACTTGCTATGGGGGGATCTGTTGCCCAACAGGCCCCCAACACAATCATCATGACTCGTCCTGAGTCACTCTGCTGGTGCGGTGATCTTCGTGTGGAGTCCATCCAGCAACTTCTGCGCTTCACTTACGTTTACAACACACTCTTCCATTGTCCGCTGTATCAGTTGTGCACGAATCTCCGATGCATCATTGTCAGGGGTACCTTCGTGCCTTAGCGCATATGTTCTTTGCATCTATTCTAGCTTTCCCTCGATCCTGGCAGTGACCGTGAATGCTTCCTCAAGCCAAGGCTGGATGCGTGCTTTAAGCACTGCTTATTTTTGGCACGCGGTGTCCACCTGTTCCTTTAGAGCCTGGGCCTCCTTCATCTTGGCAAGTTGCTGAGTAATTGCGACCGTTTATGCAGTCCCACTGATATTTTTATATGCTTGCTGTAACTACCATGCTTCTATCTCCAGACACTATATGGTTGGATCTTCCTGCAGTGAGGTGAGCGTGAAGAGGGACTGATCCAACAATCCTATGTAGTCCTGTACTGCATGATCTGTTGCTTCCAACCCCAATTGAATGGCACATTGGTGTTGCTCTCTGACATTTTGGGGTGTAGAGGGCTGCGCCTTCAGCCGCAACTCAGTGATCTGCAAGTTCAGCTCCAACTGAACCTTCACGACCTCTTCCTGGGTCTTGCGGACTCCAGCCACTAGCTGGTGAATCTTTTATGTTGTTGGGAGTACCACCAGCATATCCAACTCTGGTTTGTTGCTATAGGCTTCCTCCATGGCCCGTTCCAATCCCTAGGTGTGTGCGACCATGTTGTCGCACTGCAGGCTGAGCTGTTCTAAATTTAACTTTTGCTTGCTCAAGACCTGGAGGCGTGACCCTCCCTAGCGCGAAGCTCAACAGTTGTTGAGGGACAAAGTCCCCTAGGGTCTTGGGTTAATACCCTAGTAGAGAGGGGGTTATCTACAATGAAAACCAAGCATTCCACACAACCATGATACTAATATAAGCAAATTATGCGAAGAGAGGTGCACCTGGGGGTCCTTCGTTTAGGTAGATCCAGCCAGGGTCCAAACCCTCTTGGAGTTCCTTTCGATCCTTCAACCTGCAAAACAACCAATTCAAAGAATCATAGCAGTATATGGACCAAGAATCATAAAGAAATCAACTTCATCGCATATTTAAAGGTAGTTAGTTACACAATTGAAACAACTATTCATATGAAAATCATAACATTAACATCATAAGCATGAAGAAGATTAATTTCAGGAACAAGACAAGTGTTTCTTTATTGTAGATAGCTAAAGTAAAACAAGGAATGATATCTCTTGAATCTCCCTCTCGCAGGCTCCAAGCGGAACCGTCCTCCAAATTTGTCCAATCCCAAGTCTTCAAAAGGCTCCTTCCATGACTCACACAAGGATATCTCAACTAGTGAAAAAACATCATAACTCAAGGAAACAAAGGTTTCCTGTAATGGGGGAAGTGCTGGAAGCACAAGGATCTTCAAACCTGATAAGGGATAATCTTAGCAGAGTGATTTTTCTCTCTATTCTCTCCTCCTTAGGTCTTCTCATTGAAGCCTTTTTATACTTCTCCCAAAGTGTTTTTTTAGTTGGGAATTCATTGGGAACAGTTGGGCCACGCGCACTAATAGGTAATCAATATGTAAAACCCATGATCTCCACCCAAATTAAGGAGATTTAATTTTTTTAAGTGTTTTAAGACATATATGTGGGTTGGGTATACACAGACCCGCGTACACACGGGTTTAGCTCAAGGAAATGTCGTGTATAGGGAGTAAAACACTGTTTTTTAAGTATTTGGACCAGGTCTGGAAGGAGGGGTTGCCCTAGGCCATGAGTGCAACATCACAAACATCAAGAGTGAGATTTGGAGCTATAACAAATTCCCCCTAATATGTGAGGTCAGAAGGGGTACATGATGGCTGAAATGTATTATGTAAGTACATGGAAAGGAAACCTGTCAAAAGTTGAGAAGGACTTCACCAGAGTTCAGCCTACCAAGCCACAAAAGGGGATCAGAAAGAAACACTGTCTGAGGTGAACATACCCATGCTCAGAGAAAGTAAAGCATGTACACATATCAAGTACAAGCAGATCCACTAAGTATACAAGTATAGAAGATTGGAAAATACATAATGGATCATCTAATCACGATCGAACAATTACATGTCTGAATATCACATATAAGAATGTCAATGATGCTGAAGGATGAAGCTGATCACTGATATCAAAGACTAATCCCCAAAAGTACCAAATGAACATGATGGAGTAAGATGGTACTACACTGCAAACTCAGGTGCCATCATCTAGGATGTTGCCATGAATGACTACAACATATAAGGTGGAGTGGTATCAACTAGCAGCAACAGGAGCAACTGTCAAGTGAACCAATGAATGCTGATGCAACTTGAGGTCTTCACTGACCGCCGTGGTACATTTCTACACCATGGGAATAAATGATTTGAAGTTGACCATGTGAGAAATCATTTGATTACCGGTCATTGATGTATACCGTTAACAAACGTGAGACTACTCACCAATAATGATAAGGAGTGTCAAGGTACCTAGTACAATCTAACAAATCTGAATAGATGAACTAGAGTCAAACACCTGTAAGAATATATCAATCAGGAGACAATGATGATTTCCCACTGTCGATAGCGAAGGATCTACCACTAATCACTGCAAACCCCAAGGTACTGCCAAATGGACTCTAGATCTTTGCCCTAGAGCAATGAGTCGTAGTCGATAGGGAAAGATCCACTAGAAGGAAGGCATTAAGGCATCCTTCATCAATCTAGTGCGAGTGTAACCCATAGGCCAATAATGTGGAAGGAATCAGACGAAAAAGATGTATTAACCCAACCGAAGCACGTTACCGGTGTACACAAGATGTGGCTAGCACATGACAAAAACCCTCTAAACCAACCAATAATAAAATTTGACACAGAGGCGAGGTATCCACCAATAGGGTCAAATGGAAACCAAGGTATTGCATGAATCCCAATGTGTGATAGTGTAAGCTGATGTCGAACACAAGGGAAACCACTCAGTCAAAGACCCATGATGCTGATCAATGCTGAGCACAAGGTGACCTATCAATAATGAAAATAGGGCCAGGGTGCGGCTCTAGGCCCGTCCTTAGAGCAAGATGTCATCGTCGATAAGGACAAGACCCGCCAGCAAGAAGTCAATGGAGACTTTCTCAAACCGGCACGAGTAAAGGACCAATATAGCTGATGTGATGATAGACAAGATACTGACAACCAGGGATGGCCGACTGAAAAATGAGTCAAGAGACACCGCAGAGAGGCCAACTCAGGTTAACTTCCCTTGAACAAAAGAACGACTCAATGTGACTATGTGGCAGTGTATGATGACTCTGTATAAGTTCATTATGCAGGAGGCACGAATGAACCCTCCATATGATTGGAAGAGATAACCAATCGGGGGAGAAATGACTCAATAACAAGGTTAAGGTGTACCTAAGTCAAACTAAATCCCACCCAAACAGAGGAGACTTTGTTTCGAGTGCTTTGTTCAAGGGTGACACGACTGACTCTAGCTGCTAACAATAAGTGGAAATATTGTCCCGTTCCCGCTCTTTTTTTGGAATATATAATTTTTTTGTCTTTTTCTTTAAGTTGGAAAAAGAATAAAAGAATGATATAGTACAGTGGAAAGAACGAGTGTCAGTGAAACAGATGATCTAGTTCCTGGGATTGGAACAATCCTATGCTCAATGCAAGGGGGCAAAAACTAGTCAAAGACATTCGAAGATGTGTTCCTTCCATGGGTTAGGGTGTGTCAAGTTGCAGAAGTCAAGGAGATGCAAGTTTGATTTTGTAAATGTCATGGTCAAAAGTTGGCTTAAACACGAGTCCAAGTGAAGCCGGCTCAAGGCCAAAAATGTGCAAATGGTCAAAATGCAATGCAGTACTACAACTCAACACAAAGGAGCCTCTAGGGTATAAGGCCAGAATGAAGTGAAGAAGCAAATAGGAATGAGTCTTCATCGTAAAAGTCATGGCGGGACTACAGAGGACTCTCGATCCTACTCAAATCGAAGCAGCATGGGCAATAAATGTCAGTGAGATGATAACTACGATGCCCATGAAAAGGATGGCTCTACCATCATGTCATGATTTAAAAATTGGTGAGTGAAGATGGTTTATGAACCATAACACAATGGGATTGACCCTATGACAAGTGTATCGACAAATGGAGGCTAGTATGCATAATGCAACGGAAAAATGGCTTCCCTAACCTATATGCCATTGAGAAAACGATACCTGCCATGACGGGTCAGCAGTCATGGAACCGTCTCGAAACTGTCGAAAAATCATCCAAAAATGTCCTGAAAATCAAACCATTCTCGACATTCCAAGCTCCCAAGTTAAAAGTTACATGAGACAAAACAAAATCAATTTTTGAAAAAATTTGACATTTTCAAAGCTTATAAAATAGTTTTTTGACTCACCATTATCACCGTTTGAGTTGAGAGCACAAGGAGTGAAGAAAAGAAGCAAGCTTTGCCATTTGCCAAATTCGACCGTTCAAATCTCCCCAAAATCACCAGGTAACCCTTAAACTTATCTTGCATTCATTTGTGATTGCCTTTCAAATTTTTAATTCAAGTTTCACCGTTGAATTTATGTCAAAAAAATTTTCGCGGCGTATACGTGGGTTGGCTATGTACAACCCGCATATACGCAGGCCCTAGACACGACTGTGTATTAAACGGACCTGCGTAGACGCCGTGAAAATTTCAAAACAAAAAACTAATGGTCTAAACTTGTATTTTCTTCAGGATGCCAGTCACTTGGAGGGAAAGAGAGCATACCACAGTGGATGATGAGGTTATGAACGATCCTCAGGCCTTGGATGCCTTAAGAGGATGTGGTTTGCTAAAGTTCTTCAAAATGCCAAACATGAAAGAAAACACTCACTTGCTCGAAATGCTCATTCACTATTAGAGCATCGAGGATGACTCATTCATGATTGATCAAATGCCACTCAATATAGAGGTTGAGGATATTTATTTCATCATAGGCCTTTCCCGGAGGGGAGAGGTAGTACATTCCATGGGCAGATCATGAGGTAGTCTCTCTATCGAGGACTATGTGCATATATATTACCCGGGTCATCCAGAAAAGGTTGGAAGTCAAATTCCAATCGAGCAAGTGGAGAGTTTATCATTGAGGATCATCCTATTCACTATAGCCAGAGTGAATAGAAAAACTTCCTTACACCAGGCTTCACAGCTGGCCATGAGCTTGGCAGTAGACTGTCTCACCATAGTATTTGATTGGTGTACTCCTCTTCTCGCCAACTTGAAGAGCCAGCTTACTTCTATCAAAAAGGGCTAGACCAAAAACTTCGGGTATGGAACTATTTTGTGCTCTTTCTTCTTTGAGAGGGTCCCAGCACTCCGTCCTAGAGTATCAGTTTTGATCAGCACCCCACGAGATCCACGGATGGGCAGGTGGGCTGACCTGATGAAACGACTAGGAGGTGGGGACATTCCACGGACTGCTTTCGATGATGACTTCTTCTCCTGGTGGGAGCAGTAGATCATCGTAGTGGATGATTACCCTTATGCTGGCTTGGACTTCCGAGGAGATCCTGATCTAGCCTTACCACCAGCCGTGACATGGGGCAATATAGGTAACAAATGTTTTTGATTTTATGATTTTATGATTTTTTATGATTTTTCAAATATAAAAATGAACTTTGAAAAATATTTTTGATAGGATTCAAATGACTAATATGATGATCATGTTCCAGATATTGGGCCAGTACAACCAGATGGGTTCCCACGGCATGGACATCGCGGCCAAGGTGCCGAAGAGGCGACTGCAGACATAAAGTGACTCCTACACACCGTTCAGCGGCACTTGGTGAGACTAACTCACCGAGTACCAATGGAGGCTGTAGAGGATCTCCCTATAGACATGCAACGTCATGTGGTTGGCATGCCATGAGACTGGGTTTGTACTCTTAGGCATGTGGCCAAAGCAGTAGTCACATACTTAGTCACTCATCCTGAGCCGGGGCATTAGATGTATTGGACATGATTATGGGAATTTGAGTCCCAAATTTTGTATATTATTTTGGACACACTTATGTACACTCAAGATATTTTATGATATATATATACAGTTTCGACTTTTTGATGCTTGATTATATTGTGATGAATGAATGATGTGCCAGTCTAAAGCTTGATTAGCGATAGAATTTTATAAACAATTATGAGATTTTGGAATGCGAAAATAATTAATGTAAATAAATGATCTTTGAAACAACCTCACCCTTAAATACTGGAGATATAAACATGGATCCGTTACCCAATAAATGTTATTCAATTGTGACACTATTAGTTGTGAATCAAGATAAACTACCAACGAATCGATTCCATAAGAAATTGCTTTAATAGTAAATTAATGACGGAAATATACTCAGCCATATTATTTGAAGTGGGACCAATGCATACTCCTCTTGACACCATCAACTAACCAGTTGGATAGTAGATTACCCAAGCTATGGAAGCGATGTTCCAAGTGTGCCGACGAGCACCATCGACGAATCCAAAATAGACCAAGTCATCCATCAACACCTGCCACAGCAGACCAAAAAGTGTCGATATCAAAAACTCCTGATGAGATATGTACAAAAATACAAATGTACAAAGAAGACATTGCCTAGCTTCTACTTAAGCAAAGTACTTCTTGAGGTAGAGCCCGTTTTAGGGTTCTGCCAACTTGTTTCCTTCAAAATCGACTAACTCATATGCCCCCTTTTCTAAAATTCGTTTAATTATAAAGGGACTGTACCACATAGGCTTGAACTTGCCTGCCCCCAAGGCATCCTTATCTTGGTCATAGACCAAGAAAAGGTCGCCTTCAGAAAGGACTCGAGGACGGACAACTTTATCGTACTGAGTTTTAACCCTTTTCTTATGAGCCTCATTGTTTGTGGCGGCATCTCGACGCTGCTCATTGAGATGTTCCAAATGAAGGAGGCACTCTTCGAGACTAGAGGTCTCTGGAAGGAGCTCAATAGCTAACTTAAGAGATGGAATTTCACATTCAACAGGGAAGATAGATTCCATCCCATAAACTAACTGAAAAAGTGTAAAACCTGTAGCAGTCTTTACAGAGGTTCGGTATGCCCAAAGGGCCGGATACAACATAAGATGCGAATTGGACCAATTTTTGTCGATCGTATTTTGCAGGATCGTCTTAAGGGTTTTTTTCACTGCCTCGCCCTGTTCATTGGCTTGAGGATAATATCGAGACGAGTGCTCTTGTCGGAAACCCAACTTAAGAGCCAATTCAGACATTAGTTGGTTCTAGAAATGACTGCCATGGTCAATGACAATCTCTCTCAGGATACCAAACCTTGAGATAATATGATTAAAAAGGAACAATGCCGCTGTTTCACTATCATTTTTATAAGTGGGCATGGCCTCAGCCCACTTCGTGAAGTAGTCTACGGCCACGATAATGTACTTGTGATTCACTGCTGAAAGCGGATTACAAGTTGTAAAATCAATACCCCACTTATTAAAAGGACCGATAGTGACAACGAGGAAAAGAGGAGCTGGATGTGCGCACATATTCTGAGTATAAACTTGACAAGGGTGACAGTATTTGACTGCTTCAACACAATCTTTGAAGAGCGAAGGCCAAAAGTAGTCGGCATGCAAGATACATTGGGATGTAGCAAACCCTGAAAGATGACCACCACAAGCTCCAATGTGGCAATCATTGAGCATTGACTCTACTTCCTCTAAGGTTAAACAATGCTGAAGGATTGAATCAACCCCTTGACGATATAATGTATCACTAATGATGACATAGTTCTTAGCCAGGTGACGTAATTTTTGGCGTTCATCCTTAGAGAAAGTAGAGGGAAACTTTGAAGTCTGAAGATAGACAATGATATCTCCATACCAAGGGTCGAGTGAAGAGATGAGGAATAGATGTTCATCAGGAAAACTTTCCTCATAAATAGTATCCTCTCCATAAGGCAGCTCGGAAATTAACTCTGCAAAAACCATAGATTTCTTAGACTTGGCGGACAAGAACTCGAGATCGAATTCTTGTAAAATGACTATCCATCAATTATATTTGCCCCCAATCACTCACCTATTGAGGAAAAATTGGAACGGATTGACTGCCGCTAAGAAAAAAGTTTTGTGTAGCAAGATATAATGGCGGAGCCATTGGACAACATGGACAACTGCCAAAGCCAACTTCTCAACAGGAGAATAGTGAAGTTCAGGACCTACCAAGCCTCGACTCAAGTAATAAATCACATGCTCCATGAGAGCATCATCTTCCTGAACGAGAACCATACCTATGGTTGATTCTGCAGCAGCAAGATATAAAAGGAAATCCCTACCATAATCCGGTGGACTCAAAAGTAGGGTAGAGACTAATGCCTTTTTCAAGGCATCGAACGACCACTGTGCAAAGTCATCCCATACATATGGAACTCCTTTCCGTAGCAAACGCATAAACCCTTTAGTGATCTCAGCATAATTCGCTATAAACCTTCTTAAGAAATTAGCCTTCCCTTGAAGACTTTGAAGTTGTCGAATTGAGGATGGGGGAGGCAACTGAATTATTGCCTCTACCTTGAAGGGATCAACTCGAATCCCTTCAGTTGACACTATGAACCCTAATAACCGACCAGATGTAACCGTGAAAATGCACTTATTGGGATTCAACTGGATCTTGTAAAATCGACATCGCTAAAAAACCAATCGAAGGTGACTAGGATGATCAGTTCTCTTTCGAGAACGAGCAGCTAAATCATCCAAGTATGCTTCGATGATATGTTTAATGTCATGGAAAGCGTATGACATGGCCCGCTGGAAGGTAGCTCCAACATTTTTAAGACCAAAAGGCATCTTTCTGTATGCAAAGGTACCCTAGGGACATATAAAAGCTGTCTTATGCTAATCTTCAGGATGGATAGAGATCTGATTATAACCAGAAAAACCATCCATGAAGGAGAAAATCTCATTACCCACACACTCATCAATAATTTGATCAAGAAATGGCGTGGGGTAATTATCTTTGGGAGAAGCTTTGTTTAGGTCTCTAAAGTCAATGCATACTCGAATTTTTCCTTGCTTTTTATCTACAGGGACTGGATTAGAAACCCAATCCGTAAGAGGAACATGGTATATAAAACTTGCCTTGAGCAGCTTCTCAACTTCAGCTTTAATAGCTGCTGCTTTCCTAGGATTAAGCAGCCAAAGCTTCTGACAAATCGGCTCAGCGTTTTCATACATCTTGATCTCATGTTGAACTATGGATGGATCAATGCCAGGCATTTCTTCATAAGCCCAAGCGAATACATCTCGAAACTCCTTACAAAGGTTGGTGTAAATTTGAATTTCTTCAGGAGAACATTCAGCTCCAATGAAGAGATTCTTGATCATGTTAGGGTTCCTAGAGATGTTTATGGATATCATTTTTGAAATCACTGACATATTACCTTCGGCACGAAAGTGTGTTGGAGCCAAAGGATTTGATACCATACGAAAATCACTAGTAAACAGCTCAGAGAACCTAGATTCTACTTCCTACAATGGAGGAAGGAAATATGAACGATGGTGTAAGTCTTCCCAAGGTCGATATACACCCATCATTACTTCTTGGATTGCTTCCTTGGATGGTAAAACCGTATCTAAGTAGTCCATAGCGAAGGTAGAATCAAGGGTCCAAGAATACATCCCAACTCCCAGATTCTCAGTAGGCAGACGAGGATTATCCACTAAGGGAACAGTAGAGTCCGAAGTTGCTCGAGGATCAACTGGAGAATAATCCAATTGATCAACCTTAACAATTTCCCCTCATGAGGAAAGCAAATGACACGAAACAGAGTCAAAACAATGGCATCCATTTCGTATACCCAGTTCCTTCCTAAGAGGAGATTGTAATCTAGGTTAGCATCAATGAATTCTACTTCGATATTGATGACCTTTCCCCCAACACATATGGGAAAGGCCGGGATAATCCCATGCAGCTTATGAGAATGCCCGTCAAATGTTGTCAGGAGGGTAGGTGAAGGAACATCCGAAGGCGATCCAATGGCCTTTTGGCATGACATCGAAATGACACACGTGGAAGCTCCTTCATCGATAAAAATTCGAAAAATGTTAATTTTCTGGTAGGTAGGCTTTATTTGAAAAGCCATGTGATGAGTGAATCGCTTTTTGCCATTAAGCATGTCAAAAGTGAGCACTAAAGAGTTATTTGGATCAACTGCCCCTATTGCCGAAAGCAAAGCACTTCGTTAAGCTAGACACGACTGGAGGACCTCTAAAGCAGACATAGCGCATGGAATCTGAGCCAGATCCTCAACAATGGAGTAATTATGGGTAGCCCTAACATTAGGATTGATAGTCGTGCGTTTAGCAGAACCTTTCGGTATCTGTGGTATATTCTCGACAGAGGGTCGCTCAATATGAAGGTCGGTAGTTCCAGGAGCAGTTTTATCCTTGGATGTTTCAGTTTCATCGTAATCATGTGACCGAGTGGCCACATGGATGTTACAACCCATCATGAAAACATTTGATGATTTCGTCCCTTCCTGGTTGCCCCTCACAAAGTTACCAGGATTTGAATTCGCGCTAGTAAGCATCTGCTGCCCTTGGGGAAAAGGATTAGTTAACACAGCTTGAGAGCTAGAAGTCCCTTGCTACCCTAACAAGCGCTGAGCATCTTGAATCTTTGGGCAGAGATGAGTTAAATGGTCTCCATTGCATAGCTTGCATGGAAACTTGACTTTCTTTCTAGACTCATTTCCACCACCACCAACATTATTGCCAGGTTTATTTGCGTCAGTCTTCCCATCTTGACTCTTTTTCTTACCTCATCCTTTCTTTTTCCCATTGGAATTTTTATTTCCTTTGGGGTTGGAAGATTGGATGGCATTAACGGAAGAGGGTTGAGAAGACGAAGGGTTAGACGATGTGACCTGATTGGTAGGAGCAGTTTGCAAAGACAACTGCTGCAATTGGCTCAACAGGTTCACCGCATTAGTGTCTACGGATCCAACGATACCATCCGCATGGGGACCTGGCTTCGACTTGGCTATATCAACCTTAGTCCTAGGAGCATCAGGCAAGATTTTTTGTAGAATCCCAGACTGAGAGTAAATCAATTCTAACTGCTGGGCCCTAAAAATAGCTTTCTTCTCAGAATAGACTCTGGACATAGAGACATCGTTAGAGATTTCAGGTTGTAAAGATTTCAAAAACCATTCGAGATGGTATTCAAGAGGAATTTCAGCTTTAATGAGCCTCTTTCTTTGTCTCCATTCCTGATTATGATAAAAAATGTGATTATCACCCGATGCAATGAGTGCTAAGTGAACTATTCAAAAATCATGAGAAATTAGTCAGTTACGACTACCTCTCATGGAAATGGTCATACGTGAATGACATACTTAATGCAGTTGAATCCCAAAATGATATCTAATATAATGCACTGCGTAAAACCCCCATACTTAAATTCAAAAAGAGTCAAGGGATCTCTACTTGAATGGTTCATGAGGCACAATACTTGCTAAGATTTTGCAAATGGGGTAGCAAGCTAAGTGGGCTCGATTGTGGGAAAAACTCCACAGTTAAGTGCGCTTGAGCCAGAGGAGTTCTGGGATGGGTGACCTCCTGGGAAGTCCTGGTTACCAGGTGCAAGCCCCGGAAGTGCCCCGGAAGTGATGATTGATGCTATGTGATTTGTTCTCCACATTTCACTAGTTTCAATCCCACTTCTTCACCCCTGTGAGCATCACCCGATGCAATGAGTGCTAAGTGAACTATTCAAAAATCATGAGAAATTAGTCAGTTACGACTACCTCTCATGGAAATGGTCATACGTGAATGACTTACTTAACGCAGTTGAATCCCAAAATGATATCTAATATAATGCACTGCGTAAAACCCCCATACTAAAATGTGAGTTGCTGTATCCTGACAAAAATTGGCCAGAAGTTTAGTTCCGACATCATAATGGATGGGCAACTGGAAATGATTTAGGAAAATGTTAGCCAAATCAGCGAAAGATGTAAAGCTGCCCCCTGACAACTCTATATACCACTTTGCCGCATTGCCAATTAAGGTGCGTTGAAAAAGTCTCAACCTAACCGAGTCATCAATGAGGGAGTTTGATGAGCACCACAAATGGAATGTGGTTACATGGTTGCCCGAGTCTTCACCACCCTTCTCATCGAACTTTGGAATGTTCGAAGGGAGTTTGGTTGGGACCAGAGGCCAGGTCAGATTGTATTTGATTGGATCATTTGTTAATTTCGTGAGATCTGGAAAATTCAATGTTGCCAGAAAAGGAAGCCTAGGAGGACCTTAGGGATACCACCCAGGCTGGGCAGGGTTCACAAAGTTTTGAAAAGATTGGTTTGGATTTTGGAAGGCACCAGGCTGCCTAAAGTAACCAGTAGAACCAGTTGAACCAAAAGGCGAACCTTGTGATCCAGCAAAACTCGGAGTTTGACCAACTCTGGCCGAAAAACCTCCATAACCAACGAAGTTCCCTCCTAAAGGATTATTAGGAGTTGATAACCCCTGATAAGGATTCCAAGAAGAAGCTAAGGGAGCAATACTTTGAAATGAACTAACTATGGAGTACGGCCTATTCCCTTGTTGGCTAAAAAATGGATTCCCAGTTCCTATGCCACTAACCGCAGGGTTAGTCCAACCTTGAAATGGATTGTTGCCTTGTCCTGTAGAAGAAAAAGACATAGATCCTATCGTCGGGTTGAAATGTGGTATATGGCCACTTCCAAAAGGAAAACCTTGAAATGAATCTGACCCACCCATCATGGATGTGGAGGCACTAAATGGAACTGACGGAATACCCTGTGAATGGGTGCCAAACGGGAAGAATCCAGAACTAGATGCATTGGCTTGGGAATTTCCACTTGTAGAAGGAATGGAGGTAGACCCAACTAAGGATGTGCTAGCAAAAGACCTAAATAAAGATACATAGGGGATGGAAACAGTTCCCCCCCCTTGTACTGATGTTGGGGTCTGCATGGTTGTAGCACTTGTGGTAGAAGCCATGCTTCCAGTGGTGGTCATCGAAGGTAAGTGCATAATATGACCTGGACTTGACGGTCTATGCGTCGGAGTCCCAACGTATTGTAATACGTCTGGATGATTAGAAGGTAGAGGAGAATTCGGAGCTGCTAACGACTCTGGGAGTTCTTCTACCTCAATGTTATCTTTCGATTGAAAGAGAACTTGAGAAAGAACTGGGGTGTTCCTCTCTAGTTTTGTGGAAGTACCAGGCCTATCCTGCACACTAATGCCCTCGGGGGGAGGATCAATCCCCGATGCATCGGCTGCCACGGGATGAAACCCATTGGTAGTATTACCTCTGCGCCTTCTAGGAGAAGGCTCTAAACTTGGTGGTGAAAGACCACGAAGTCTTCGAGACCGTCTAGGCAATCGGTCAGCCACTTTGAATTTTTTATTAAGATCTAATTAAAGACTCAAGAAAAAATGAAAGCTAGGCCAACTAAGAGCATAGAGCACACACTAAAAAGTCCCTAAAAGATGTTAGCTAGTTAAACAACTTTCAAGTATTTTTGCTTTGGGTGATGAGGACCGGACACCAAAATACAAGAAAGTGAAGTAAGGGGCCTTCCAAAGATAGTCTGGGATAATGATGGCCCAGTCCTACCAGCGAAGGTAACAGAGGAAGTTACGCTGACCTCCTAACAACAACCTTTGCTGGTGCAAGCCCCCAAGCTTTGCAAGGGTGCCCTCCAGAAGTACCACTAAGAGTGATACAACGTCGACTTCAGGTGCCACGAGATTCCCCTCCATAGCCACCTATGTAGATCCCTAGGAGAAGCAACTAAAGTTACCAACTCGTGTCAGAAGCCAGGCGGAACAGTCTTGAGGTAAGATCCAACAAGTAGGAGAGGGGGTATCTCTCTTCCTTATCTTCAAAAACCCTCATGCTTAACTCCCAAATCTGGAGCTTTCTTGGTCTTCCTAATGCTATTGGATTTTCACTCGCTATTCAGACTTCTATGTTTGACAGTTTTAAAGTGGCCTTGGAGATTTTTCTCTCCACTCACCTAATCCAAGGCCCTAAAATATCCTAAAACTTGTTGGTGTGTCTAAATTGACAATATAAAGAAGTTCTAGTATATTTTAATTAGTGCTTGTTTGTAAATGGGTTGTTCTTAAGTCAAGGGATAAGCAGAAATGAAACTTGTGGTGTTTTGAAGCAAAAGAAATTAATAAAAACCAAACTATATGCAAATTCACTCGTTTTGTTCTTCGATGAAAGAAATTTCTACTAGGTTCTAAGGAACTTCTATGAAAGAAATAAATTTCTCTTTTATTTTCTTTTTAACAAGCTTCACACTTGCAAAAATTAAAAAAACTATGGATGCCCTAAAAAGATTCACAAACTATCCTAATGCAATAATTATATGCTGATGCAAAACTAAATACTACTCTAAAGAAAATAGTGAAAGTAACTTGTTTATCACTTCTAATTAGCCACTTAAGATGTTTAGATAGAATATAAGTTGCTAATGCTCATTTTCATCCAAACACTAAAAACAAATCACAAGACAAACAAAAATGCACTTTCACTCGCAAAAAGAAACTAAATCAAAACAAGGCCAAAGAAAGCAAAAACCAAGTTTTCAAGAAGTTTTCTTCAAAAGCAAAAACAAAAACAAAAAAAAATGACTTTTCAAAAGTGCTTTAAATGCTATTGAAAACTTTAAGACCGAAGAATAGGCAACAAAAACACTTTGCAAGTTATCAACTCAAAATGGGTGAAAACTTAACAAAATAGGTGTTTCACGATGCTTTCACTCAACCAAAAAGCAACAAAAAATCTTGGTGACAATGATCAAAAGATCAAGAAAGACAACTCTCAAAATCGTCACTCAACAACTTTCAAAAAGAAAGAAAAGTAAATGGCCACAAGGTGTAGCTTTGACACAAAGCAAGAAGATCACAAAGATAAAGTTTGTCACAAAGATTGAAAACAATCTTTCTGCCCTGGAAGACCAGAACAACCAAGATTCTCAGAGAGAAATCTCATGTGCTCAAACACAGATGATGACACTTGCAACAAAACAAAACAAGACCAAAACTTTCCACAAACGGAGAGAATTCGAAACCGAAAACTTGCTGTAAAAACAGAGACTAACAACCAAACTTGACTACTCAGGAAGTACTTAGACCAATAAAAATTTTTACTGAACAAGAAAGATTTGCAAAAATATTGGAAAATTAGGGTATACACGACTGTGTCAATGCACATCTGCGTGTATACGCGATTCAGCCCAAAGAGACCTACGTATACGCGAGTTCATATGGGGAAACTTGCGTACATACACCTATGTATCCTAAATAAATTGCGTATATAACAATTCACAAGAAAAAGCAAAAAAAGGGGTTTGAAGAAACTGTTTAGACTTAAAGTTTGAGTTCCTATAAGAACAGACAACTTAGTTACAACAAGAAAATCAAAGGCTGAGCCCTGATTGGCTTAAATTAACCCAAACTAGGAACAACAACACTGTTGTCCCCAACGGAGTCACCAATTCTGTTGATGGACAAAGTCCCCTAGGGTCTTGGGTCAATACCCTAGTAGAGCAGGGGTTATCTACAATGAAAAATAAGAATTCCGCATAGCCATGATACTAATATAAGAAAACTACGTGAAGGGAGGTGCACCTAGGGTCCTTCATTCGAGTAGATCCAACCAGGGTCCAAACCCTCTTGGAGTTCCTTTCGATCCTTCAACCTGCAAAACAACCAATTCAAAGAAGCATAGCAGTATATGGACCAAGCATCATAAATAAATCAACTTCATAGAATATTTAAAGGTAGTTAGTTACATAATTGAAACAACTATTCATATGCAAATCATAACATTAACATCATAAGCATGAAGAAGATTAATTTCAGGAAAAAGACAAGTGTTTCTTTATTGCAGATAGCTAAAGTAAAACAAGGAATGATATCTCCTGAATCTTCCTCTCACAGGCTCCAAGTGGAACCATCCTCCAGATTCGTCTAATCCCATGTCTTCAAAAGGCTCCTTCCATGACTCACACAAGGATATCTCAATTACTGAAAAAACATCATAACTCAAGGAAACAAGGGTTTCCTGTAATGGGGGAAGTGCTGGAAGCAAAAGGATCTTCAGACCTGATTAGAGATAATCTCAGCAGAGTGATTTTTCTCTCTATTCTCTCTTCCTTAGGCCTTCTCATTGAAGCCTTTTTATGCTTCTCCCAAGGTAGTTTTTTAGTTGGGAATTCATTGGGAATAGTTGGGCCACATGCACTAATAGGTAATCAACAGGTAAAACCCATGATCTTCGCTTGAAATTAAGGAGATTTATTTTTTTTAAGTGTTTTAAGACATATACGCGGGTTGGGTATACATAGACCCGCGTACACACGGGTTTAGCTCAGGGCAATGTCGCGTATAGGGAGTAAAACACTATTTTTTTTATGTATTTGGACCAGGTTTGGAAGGAGGGGTTGCCCTAGGCCATGAATGCAGCATCACAAACATCAAGAGTGAGATTTGGAGCTATAAAAATAGTTACGCCATCCTGTAGTTGGTATAGGGTTTCTCTGGGAAGGGCAGCCAAATTCAACCCCCAGCCCTTCATCTGACTTGTCGTGGCCTTGTCGCCCTCGACAGTTGCTAAGATTGTGCCTTCTGGTAATACAAAAGTGTTCATGGTGTGGGCACGCAACATCAGCTCGACTTCAGATGTACCTGCCACAACATGTGGTTTCATCATTCCAGGGGGTCGCACCTGTAATTCCTGCAACTGTGCTCTGAGCGCCCCCAACACAGTTGTCTGCTTTGTCATTAATTCGTCAAAAGAACCCTTAGTGACATCGTGAGCTATTTCACCAATGTCAAGAAGGTTTCCCTCGGTGACCTGTATTGGGTTAGCGGAGGTCTTCGTGGCCTTTGTCTTTTTCTGTGAGGCTGGCTTCTCATGTATACACAACCTCTTGAGTTGGGTCGATTTTGGTGCCGGGTCCATGCGTTCCTCTATCTCTACCTCCACCTATATGTCATGCTCTGTGGAAATTTCCTAGCCTTCCTTAGTCTCTTTGGTGGCCATGGTTGTGGTCTCTACCATTTACGCTACCGCTACTGTCTCAGCCACCTTCTGCTGCGTGGTCGCTTCTTCTTCTTGGTGCCTTCTCTCTGCTAGCTGTGTGATGCACAACTTGGTATCCTTCTTTCACTACTTTGCTATGATATTTTCCATTTTTTCCAAGTCCGGTGTGCGCCACTCCAGGGGTCAGGACTCCATTACCGCAAAGATCGCATCATCCGTTGTGATGAACAGGAGCTTTGCCCATGTTCATGTGGGATCTTTGCACGCCCAGATATAGAGGTTATGCATATCCGCCTTGAACTTTGCCACGCTTTATAAGTTGTTATGGACTGTAGGGGACAAGCATGGCCTGCGATTGATCCATGTTCATATGCTCGCCTCTATGAACACCCAAAACACATTTATTTCATGAATCCTCATTGCGTCTTTTGTTGCCTAGAGCGAGGTGTACCTCGCGGCTTCAGGTAGGTCACCCTCAACCATGGGAAACTGGCTGTCCTTTGGTAGTTCTCCTACAACCAACAGGATGGATAAGAGAAACCACACATAGTGGAAGGTCTTACCCTGCTCTTGGGCCTCCCTACAGTTTGTCAAGAACTCGTCACAGAGGAACTGCGCCTAGTTGAACTGGACCCCCTCTATGCATTGCTCTGCCAATGCAATTACAGATGCTGGAACTTCGTCTGCATGACATTTCCTCATCAGCTTGTCGGCCAATAGCTAGGTGGCTAGGCACACCCCTTGGTCTTTGATTCTTGCAATTACGTACCCTTGCTTCCTCTTCTCTAACTTATATTTGGCCTTCATAGCTTCTGCGAGGGCCAAGTCGCTGCTCTTTCCTGCTATGGCTGTGGGGTCATTTCCTTTGATGGGCAGCTGAGAAATATGGTGAATTAGATCAGCCGTGATGGGAATCAACTCCTCTAGCCAGAGATACCCATCATGTACTAGGACAATAGCTGCCACATGACAAAAATAGTGATGGGCGCAGGGTGGTAGTGGGGTATCCATCGTAGATGGAGTAGCCAAGCCTTCTCTACACTGCGTAGCTATTTCTGCTTCAGTAATTTCTCCACGACCAACTATGGGAACTTCTCTCTATCCATGAGGTTCCAGTCTTCGAACTTCATATTAGGTACTTGTCCCAACGGCAAACCTTCAAACCTTATTTCATCAGGAAGGAGCGGGGTCTAGAACGCACTCTTCATGGCCTCCAGGTCCTTTGGTATCTTGGATTTCCCCTTCCACGGGGGGATGTAGGGGGGTAACTTTATCACTGAAGGAACTTGGGAGACATTCTCTGCCTCATCATCTTGTGCTTCAATTTGGGTGATCAGAGCTTACAAATCTTCCTCCTCCTCCTCTATTTCAAAGGTGACGGCTTTGCCCTTCTCTGCCATTGACAATTTACTAAACCGTGGGTTCGATGGTGATACCCGGATTGGCCCCATTTCCTACTTGTCTTTTTGTGGTCGCGGCGTGTGTGGTGACTTTAGAACCTCTGATATAGCTGCTGCCTCTCCAAGCTCCACCTGGATCATACGGGGCTCTGGGGTAACTTCTGCGAATTTCACTTTGGTTCTCGCAACTGTCATTGTGTCTACATTGGATTCGTTCAGTCGCATACTCAAGGGGGGCAAGAGTGCTTGGTGCTAAATGCTCTGTAATGGCTCAAATCTTAACCAACCAAGTGTTGCCTCAAGGCTAGCCCAAGGGATTTTATAGTATTGTTTGAATTTGAATTCGACCATTCCCTCCACTTCTGAGTCATTAATACCTTCTTGGTGGTAGATTGTCCTAAATCTAGCTCTTAATTCCTGTCTTAATTTCCCGCCGCCCACTCCTTTTTGCTTTAAATTGGACCTCTTGTCATGAATAGTGACATCAACCATCACCTTCCAACCTACCCATGTAGAAACATAGCCCCTTATGCGTGACCGTGACCCCTGTGACATACTGACCCTACGCGTAACCTCCTTCCCGTGCAGCTCTCCTATAAACTTGTTTATAGTCCTGTACTCTCTTTCAACTACTTGGAGCACTGAGACTGTGCTTTCTATGGATAGTCAGGTGGTCACACTACTGGTGCAAGGCGTCAAGTCAATTTTCAACCTGGTCCGTGGGTTTCCTTAGTTACCCTCGCGCCAGTCAGTGCCTCGCATTCTTCCTTATGTGGTGCACTTCCTTGGTTACTTTTTCTGATAAGGTGCAGTCATGGTAGTATGGCCAAAAAATCTTGGCGACAATCTTATAGTGTGGTGGTAGGGTTACCCATACGTTGTCTTGTCCTTCGGTCGATGCGTAATGCTTGCATGATTTAGGTTTCCAATTTTCTGATGTCTACGTCCATTATCATGCTCTCCTGCTTCATTCATACCCGATCTTCCTCAAGTTTGTGAAGCTCAAGGTTCCCTCGCTGAATGGCTTCTTGAATCTGCATATGTTTGTCCTTGCGTGGATGCATAATCTGTTCGCTTTGGTCCTCGCATGTTATCCCAACTGTGGGAGCTATTGTATAGGGATTCTTCTCTTCTCTTATGGTTTCATCTCTTCTCGCCAGTGTTGGGGTCATCGCCGCACTCTGGTTTTTGCTTCTGGCCCTATAGGCCCATCGAACCGCTGGTACGCGCAAGTCTTAGCCAGTTCGTTTCATTTGGTAAACTTTTTTCATGATTTTGCATAGCTTTTTGAATGCTCCGACATGGAATAGTTGTAGTGCATGTCGCTTTTCTTGCTGTCGTGTCTGGTTCTGATTTCGATCCTTAGTCTGGGATGTGCTTGCACAACACATGTCTTCACCCATTGACATGGGTGGGTGCACAAGCTACTTCGTCCTGGCTGCCCAGCTCTCATTCGATGCTAGGGACTTCCAAACCGTAAGCACATCCATCTTCTACATTCGCACCAGTTGCCAATGGTCTTCTGATGTGTACTCCACCACCGTGCGGGTGTCATGTGCAACGCCCATTCCAGCACATCGTACTGCTGCTATTCCGACATTGCACTTTCAAATTTGTTTAAGAATTCATCCACCGCTGTTACCCCATCATATGTTGGCATTTCCCTTGTTTCTGTCGTCACACACCGCAGTGATCTAATCATCATGTAGCAATTCACCATTGTCACTTTGTGCAACCAGTTCTACCAGTGTTCTACTTCTTCATTTGAGTCCAAAGTACAGGAACTATCGTGTTCCCATGAGATTCTCCCATCTGTAGTTGGGTTCACCCGATTCTGGTCTTGCGCTGTTATCTGGTAAATGCAATCTAGCTCATCATCGCTGTCATCTTCGCGCATAGGTTCAGTGTAGCGCACTCCTTCGGCTGGATCTAGCGTAGGGACTTTTTCTCAAATATCATCTTCCACTTCTTTAGGTTGATGACTCCATTCATATCAGTGGCCCAGTCTATTCCTAGCAATATAAACATCAACACAATCACAATCACAACATAATTACCAAATATCATAATGTCTAGGTTAAGAAAACTCCTTTTATGCATGCATATCATGCAAAACATTGAGAACAACCGTTCCCAACATAGCCAAGACATTTGATGCCTCAGATCCATTTACTCCACCTTTCCTATTACCTTTCTCATGATTTTCATGCCATCATCCATTTACCCTAATGGATCTAACCACTCCAGCTGACTATCATACTCTTGCCTTCAACTTCCCTTACCCATGCACCAGACTTCATCTAGGTCTCACATTACTTATTAGTTTT
This sequence comes from Pinus tabuliformis, assembly GCA_031772625.1. NCBI lineage: Eukaryota > Viridiplantae > Streptophyta > Pinopsida > Pinales > Pinaceae > Pinus > Pinus tabuliformis. The sequence goes on from CM062820.1 coordinate 1,679,632,793, forward strand.
CATTCAGCTCTCTCGAGCTCCATTAACTTCCTCCTTCCCCAATCAATTCCCAAGACCCTCAAAAACATAAATGGAAAGAAAAAAAACAAAGAAGAAGACCATGAAAAATTGATAATGATACGACAACACAAACAAAGTGGCATGACCATACACTAGACATAAACAAAATTGCAAATCAAGCATAAATAAAGAAAAAAGCACCAAAAAGATAAGACTCTCAATAGACACCATGACTTAATCCCATGGATTCCCAGTGCTTCCAAAGGATATCTCAACCTCAGCCTTCTCCAAGATTTCATGGCAGTCTCTTTGCCATGAGATCCCTCGCAACATACTGCCATACACACATAATTGCCAATGCATAAATAAATATACCAATATACTAGTTACCTTACCTTGTTGTGTTAAGAACATTGCCTTGTAGTTGAACACATCCATTCCATCTCTCAAGGGACTCCAATTCCTTGACAGATCCATCTATAACTAGAAACTAGTGTTGGCATTATGATACAGGTATTGTCCTTGATGGCAACTCACTCGTATGAAAGATCACAGTATAGCAGATAAACAACAAAGAATTATAGATCAGTCTTCGTAGAATGAAGAAAGAGAGTTATACACAGGTTCACCATTGATAAAGCATCGTATACATGCAGGTTCACTAACCACAACTAACGTATATGTACACACGCACTTTCACAGAAGGAAAAGCGTTTATACCTTGGAAAACTAAGTTTTTGGTCAGAAGTATTTGGTCCATGGTATTTTGATCCATGGTATTGGTCCAAGGTATTTGGTCTGAGGTATTGACCCTAGGTATTTGGTCCAAGGTATTGGTCCTAAGTGGTTTTGATCCATGGTATTGAGAAAGGCCTAAAACTATGAAAGGAGGAGAAGATCATTAGGCCAAGGTGTTCAAGTATCGAATATCTGATGAAGTGTGAGATCTAGTATGTAGGTTATTGGGTTATGGTGCATTACTAGATCTAAACCAAGGATGAACCTTAGCGGATGATGAGGGATTAGATATAATGATGGATCAAGATCTTAAGGCATAAAATGAACTATCATTATGCGGTTTTGATCATGTATATTCTAGATCTGAATACTAACGCATATATTATTCTGTAAATGTTATGATCTGGGTATAATTGAAGTCTGGTATAGCTGTAAAATTATGAGTTAACATTTACAGAAGTATACGCTGGTTGGCTTTGAAAAAGCGTGTACACACGTTGGTTAGACACAGGGAAGTAGCATATACCTTGTGAAGAATGTTTCAGTTGTTTCTATTTGTTGTTACAAAGATCTGAGTTTTGTTTTGGTGACTGTATTTTGGTGACAACATTCTGAATAATCAAATTCAAGAGTTTCAGTGATTGGTTTATGTACTTGATGATTGTATTGCAGCTATGATGTTGTTGATGGGTCCAGTATGAAAATTGGATGAAACGTGGCCTTCAGATTATGGTGTTGTGTTCCAGGAGTATCCAGTCTGAAAATTTATGAAACATGGTCCCTAGTAGAAGAGTGGAGTTTCCTGTAGGGTGGCACCTACGTACTAGTAAACATATTGGCTAGTACAAGAGCTAGGGGGTTGTAGCTCCCTTCCAGTAGTAGCTGGAAAATGAGAGAAGGTTGTAGCCTTCTGCAGGTAGAAGCCTGTGTAGTGGTATAAATCTGCACCAGTACAAAAGTGTAAACACATTTTTCTTATTATTAAAAGAAGATAGAGACGACAGCAGCAGGTGGTTTTTACCCACATTGGGTTTCCACCTTATATCTTGGTGTTCATGTGTGATGCTTATGTGTAATTCTTTATTCTACTTTTACTGCACTCTCACATACTGGTTAAAGTTCAATGCACGATAAATTGGGTAAATCAAAAGTTATCTTCATATACACTGGTTGCTTTAATAACAGTCACGTGTACACACCGGTTCACTTAGCTAAAGTAGCATATACACATCTGCTTATGGAAATGAGATATTATTGATTTACAAATACTGATTCACCCCCCTCTCAGTATTATTTCCAACAATTGGTATCAGAACTGGTCCTTCAGAAGAAGCTTGATCGCTTGAAGGAAGATCCATCATCATGAGTAATCAAGAAATTGTGGGATCCATCAGACCGCCAATCTTTGATGGGAGAAACTTTTTTTATTGGAAGATAAGAACCACAGCCTATCTTCAATCACTTGGAATAGATGTCTGGGAAATCGTGGAAGGAGGATATACATTTCCATCAGCAATTCCTACAGATACGGCAGGTAAAAAGCAATATGAAACCAATGCCAGGGCTATCAATACATTATTGGGAAGTTTGTCACAATCAGAGTTTGTCAAAGTTATGCAGCTCAAATCAGCCAAAGAAATATGGGACAAAATCGTTCTAAGCTACGAAGGAGACTCTCAGGTAAAACGTGCTAAACTGAAAACTCTCATAATTCAATATGAAACTCTTAAGATGCACAATGATGAAAGTATAGCTAGTTACTTCTTACATATAGATGAGGTTGCTAATTGCATGAAGAATTTGGGTGAAGAGATAAAGGAAGTTACCTTAGTTGAGAAAGTTTTAAGATCCTTGTTTGCGAAATTTGAATCAAAAGTATCTGCCATAGAAGAAAACAGGATCTACAGACTATTACTATGACAGAGCTTCACAGAATCTTAACTGCCTTTGAGATGAGAAAAGGAGGCCCATCAAATATGAGAGAAGTCGCATTTAAAGTTTCAACAAAAGGAAAAGAAGAATTGAATGAATCAGGACACATTTCAAAAGAAGAAGATGAAGTAAACTTTGTCAAGAAGCTTCAACGGGGTTTTGGAAGATTTAGAGGTAAACTACCTTTCAAATGTTTTTCCTGTGGTAGAGTCGGTCATTATGCTTCCAAATGTCCCCATAAAGATAAATATGATAAAGGGAAGGAATCTGCAAAATGGAATAGAAAACAAAGTGTAAGTAAAAAGAGTTACTATACTTATGAAGATAGCGATGGTTTATCAAGTAGTGATGAAGATGAAAATAGTAATGACTATAGACTTCTAATGGCTTATGAAGATTGTAATTTTTGGGATGCTTTAGAAGAAGATGACCTTCATGAAGAAATCTCTAAACTCAAAATCTGTTTAGAAGAAAAGAATATGATTATAAATACCTTGACATATCAACTTGCTGAAAGAGAAAAACTAGAATGTGAAATTGTGGGTCTAAGAAAGGATCTTGAGAAAACAAAATCTCTCAATCTTAGAATTGCTAAAGGATCAGAAACCTTAAATGAAATTATCAAAGTGCAGTGTTCTCCTCTGATAAAGATAGGTCTTGGATATACTGAACAAGCATCTCAATCACAGAAGTCGTCAACCTCCACTAAAAGCTATATTGATGCAGCAAAGAACAATTAACAGTATAACAATCTTCAGCAAAGGCATAAAGCAGATCACCAGGTAAATCAGGCTCAATTTGCTTCAAGGATGAACAGAAGTCACAACCAACCTCAGGTAAAACATACTCAATTTGCTTCAAAGATGAATAGAAACTACAATCACCAGGTCAATATATTCAATAATCGCAGGAACTTCGTTAATGGTAAATGTTTCTCATGTCATAATTTTAGACACAAAGCTGGTCAATGTGTTGCTTACAAAACCATCATGAATAGAGAAGCACGAAATCAAAGGAATGTGACAGGGATCAAGAAAAGTTCCCATAATTACTTTTCTCTTCTTGAAAATGAAATAGAATGCTCAATCTGTAACAACTTTGGCCACGAAGAATCTGAATGCAAGAGTAAATTTCAAAAAATATCTCAAAAGGAGAAAACTCCATTAAATCCCAAAACATGGAGAAAGAAAGAACCACAAACAGAAAGATGTGGTATAACCTTGTATGCAGAAGGATAAGAAAACCAGTGGTACATCGATAGTGGATGCTCGAAACACATGATAGGTGACAAAGAAAAACTTCACTCATATAATTCCTTAGAAAAGGAAAAGAATGTCTCATTTGGAAATGACACTCCTGCTGTCATAAAAGGTAAAGACTCTGTTTTCTTGAAAGAAAAGGTTAAAGCTAGGAATGTTATGTTTGTTGATGGTCTAAAGCATAACATGTTGAGTATCAGTCAAATGTGTGATCAAGGAAATGAAGGGATGTTTCAATCAAAAGGATGTGTTGTTCATGAGCTTGATACAGGAGAAACTATGATCAAAGGTACAAGAACTGCAAACAACTTATACATATTCAAGGGAGGACAACAACAGTGCTATCTAAGAAAAAATGATGAAAATTGGCTATGGCACAGAATATTGGGACATCTAAGCTTTTCTCAAATAAGAAAAGCATGCAGATTCTAGGTTGTTCATGTCTTCCAGATATCATCATTCCTAAAAATACAATATGAAAGCCATGTCAATTCGGTAAGCAAATCAGATCTCACTTCATTGAAAAAGAAGGGTTGGCTAGTAAGCCTCTTAAACTTGTTCATACTAATTTATGTGGACCATCAAGGAAAAAGTCACCTCATGGAGAAGAATACTTTATATTGTTCATTGATGATTTTTCCAGAATGTGTTGGATAGGTCTTCTAAAGCATAAAGATGAAGAATTTGAAAAGTTCAAAGCCTTCAAAGCTTTGGTTGAAAATGAATCAAATCGAAAAATCAAATGCCTCAGATCTGATCGAGGAGGGGAATTTACCTCGGATGAATTCTTTGACTTTTGCGAAAAACATGGAATAAAAAGGCAGTTCTCCACTGCAAGGACTCCTCAACAAAATGGAGTGGTAGAAAGAATGAATAGAACTATTCAAAAGATCGATCGAACTATGCTAGATGAATCTGGAACTCTTGCAACCTTCTGGGGTGAAGCTGCATTCGCCATCATCACTATTCTCAACCAAGCAAATGTTCGGGTAAACAGCACTCAAACTCCACATGAACTTTGGTATGGTAATACTCCTACTGTAAAATACTTTAAAGTTTTTGGAAGCAAATGTTACATCAAAAGGACTGATGAAAAACTTGGTAAGTTTGAACCCAGAGCAGATGAAGGTATTCTTCTTGGTTATTCTTCCCGAATTAAAGGATATAAATTTTATAATAAAAGACTTGGGAAAATTATTGAAAATATTGATGTTGTGGTTGATGAAGCATGCAAAAATCCAAAATAGATAAAAATTGAATATTATGACAATGAAGAAGATGGGGATTATTTTCCCACATTAAATCAGACTGATTCTAAAGAAGAAACCAATGAAGCACCAGAAGAAGAGATAATGGTAGAAGAAAAGACTCTGTCCATGTATGTTCAGAAAAATCATCCAGAAACTCAAATTTTAGGGGAAAAAGAGGCAGGTGTGCAGATAAGAAGAACTATTACAGAAACCTCAAGCTATCTAGCATTACTATCTTCCATCGAACCTCAAAATGTAAATGAAGCATGCAAAGATGAATGTTGGGTCAAGGCCATGAATGAAGAACTTGAGAAATTGAAAAGAATAATACTTGGGAATTAGTTCCTAGACCTCATGATAAGAATATCATAGGAACTAAATGGATATTCAAAAACAAGTTGAACGAAAATGGAGAAGTTATTAGAAACAAGGGCAGACTTGTTTGTAAAGGATAAGCTTGACAAGAAGGTATAGATTTTGAAGAAACTTTTGCACCTGTTGCTAGACTTGAAGCCATAAGGATGTTGCTTACTCTTTCTAGTTTTCATAAATTCAAAGTATACCAAATGGATTGTTGTGGGGAAAAATGCCTATGCAGGACGATCCTATCCACCTAAGGTGTGACAGTACCTTAGCAACAAACAAGTACAACTACACTGGTTTCTTCCTTTATGAAATCTGAAAGAGGGGAGATCGATAGACTTACCATTGTCTTCCGTTTGTCCCTCGATCTAAATCCTCTTCTCTTTGGGTGTTCACAGCTACTTGCCTCCTCGCTTGCTCAAGAGAACAGCTACTTGATTTCCACGAGATCACAAGAGAACAGCTACCTGTGACAAGAGAACATCTACTTGCGACAAGAGAAGAACACAACACAAAGGCAAATATTCATATTCATAAATGATTTAGGATTAGAAGTAAATCAAATACGCTAATGCAATCATACAAAATACACCAGCATATAGGAAAGAACCAAGATAACTTTATTGATTGATAACAGGGTTCAGGAAGAGATACAACCCAAAGGGCTCCAATCCAGCATCTCCTTCCCAGCAGAATGGAATTCCTTCTTTAGCTCCCTTCAAAGCATTAAGCACCCAATGTTTCCAGTCTCAAACCAACAGCAATTCTTTGCAATAACCAAATTCCAGCCTCTATATCTCATGGAGGAGAGATCTATATATAGTTATTTTGGAGAGAGGATGAGTCAGCTTGAGATCTGACTAGTGTCCCCTCCCTCTGTCAGTTCTTGAGTCCACTTGGAGGTTCTTGATTCCACTTGGAGATTTGGAACCTCTTACTCATCACCAGTCGAATTCCTTGATGCAAGTGTCATTTTGGAAGCTTCCTGGGCATTGACACATTGAGGAATGAGCCTGCCACTTGTCCAATTACGCTCAGCACAGGTAGCCTTTGTTGGAGTTGACATTCAACGCAGGTAGACAGTGGAGCAGTTGACATTCAGCGCAGATGCTCAGTGGAGCACTTGACATGATCCAGAATTGGCTTGTTTTTGAGTGTTTTCAGGTGGAGAACTTCTGTGAATTGCTGTGGTTGGTTTGCCTTGTTCCTCTAGGGGTAGGAACAACATGTTTAGGGACTTAGGATCCCTTAGATTATGGACATTTCATGCTCCATGATGTAAGGCACAAAAATGTCTATAACAGTTGCCCCCTAAAGTATGAGGCCGTTTATCGGGTGAAATGCTTTATCCAGGAGGGTCCGAAGTTCATCCATTTGCTGGGAGGAGACCTGTAATAAGATACAATACAATACATTATGATTCATACTGCTTTCATGATCTAGCTGAGGCGGGCATTCCCATGCTCAGCTTTATAAATTCATTTTTGTACATAGAACAGACGATCGTCTGATGGTAGACTGATAATTTTGGCGAAATTATCATCCTTTGAGTAGGATGATCATCTGTTGCAATGATGTACATGTCAAATGTCTTTATCTTTCCTGAATATATATCGCAGCCCGGATGGATGAAACTAGATCCAGGGTCTTCAAACTCATTCGATCTTCACTCTAAGTACAAGTCGATCCATGTGAGAATTGCGCTGAAGTCGAACATGGAAAGACATCGCTTGATTACCGGTCAATGATGTAAACCGTTAACAAGCGCGAGAGGAATCACCGATAATGATAATGACCCTCAAGGTACTGCAGTACAATTCACGTGGTGTGAATAAAGGACTTGGCATCGAACATCACGCAAAATCTTCTGGTCGAAGGTCATTGATGTATACTTGTCGCCGGAAGTGAGAAACTTGCCATTGAGGCATGCAAGCTTCAAAGTACTGAAGGGGTTGTTCCTAGATCAAATTCTTGGATAATGAGCTGATGTCGACAAGAAGCGATCCGTCACAGGAGGGCCTTAATGAATCCCACATCAGTGACACGGAACGGAGCTAATGACTTTAATGAAGGTGAAAACGATCTGTGACATATGATTCAGGGTGGCGGTCATGGATGAAGGATAATGTATGGTAGTGGATGGGACCCGGTTGACTCTTTCTGAACGACTTCTCTTGAACATATAGCGACACTGATGCGATGGATCGGTAGCATTACCCCAAATATGGATGGTATGGCGAGACCATGGTGATGTGACCGGTGAATGAAACAACCCAACCCGATTGTGGTACGGAGGAAAAGTGTCATGTTCAAGAGCGACCTGCTACCATCAAAGTTTTCTCGATTTTCTCCCAATTTTTCCCCAGTCATTGCTGACCAGTACCTCTTTATTTTTGTCAAGCTTGAGGAGGATAACATATGCTTGTTCTATAACCTGCCCTTCGGGCAAGCCCATCGCTATGTTTTAACGAGCCTAGCGATAGTGAAACTCGTTCTCGTCTAAAGACAAGTTTGTCACTATTTCATAATTTTAACGAGTCTAACGACAAGGATAACTCGGTCCTTTTCATTTTTAGAGAGTCTGAAAAGGTACATAAAGTTAACTCCAAAATTCCTTTTTCGTCATCTAATCCCTTAAGTCCGAAAAAGTATAAAACAATACAGAAGGGATGAGTTTTCGATAGCTTTAACGAGCCGAACAAAACAAGCTCTCGATCTTTTTGTGCAATAATCCCTCAGGTCCAAAAAGATTAAAATCTAGAGGAGGGATAGCTCTTCCGGTCGCTTTAACGAGCTGGAAGGCTAAAACTCGGCAATCTTTTCATATTTTACGAGTCAATTGAAAAGAGCTTAAAGAAGATTCGTCTTTTGAGGAACGAGTGATAAACAGGGATAGAAGCTGATTCCAGGTACAGGTTGGAATTTTCCAATCACGACAGTGTCACAAGGATGGCTAGGTGAAATCACTCTTCGTAGCTGTTCCTCAAAATGGGTAAACAATCATATGGAGGTGAACGATCGGCCAAATGAAAAGTGGAGGTGGCGGGTGCAAAAACGACCAAGGCTTTAACGGCTGATGATATTACATTCACAGTGGTTATTTACCGGGGTAGGTTCATTTTTTAACGAGCTTGAACTCTGGAGGAAACTCTTGCTCACAATCGCTTTTCTATTTTTTAACGAGCATAAATTCCGCGTTAAAACTGCTCGATATCGCTTTTCTATTTTTTAACGAGCATAAATTCCGCGTTAAAACTGCTCGATAACCCAGTCATAAGATAAGAGTGTCTCATCAAGATTCTATTTTTTATGGAGCTTCATCTCACTAAGCTTTGCTCCTGATCCTTTCTTTATGCAAGTTTGGAAACGGCTAATCCTACGAGTTTAAAGGGTTAGACCTACAGGTTTAAAGGGAGGACCTAAAAATTTAAAAAATAAATAGTCGCCCCTTGCTTGCACTCCAAAAGGTTTGCATGCCCCCAGGTATAAAACAGAGTTTCAAGGTTACCTCTACTTCTCTTCCGTCAAAACATTTGTTTTAACGAGAGAGGCTTACCTCTTTCAGGCTACCCAAAGATTGTCTCGTTATTCTTTCAAACAAAACACTTCCTCGGAAATGTCTACCGAAATAGACAAGGGTGAATGACTCTGGCGCCAAACACGTAACTTTGACAAAAGAATCCTATTCTAGAACAACCCCTCTTCCAACCACGGACGGGGTATGGACTAGTCATATTCTCCCGCGGAAACCTACCCTATACCCAAAGTTTTCCTGCCGAAGCAGACCAGGACGCATGCCCCCTGGGTTCCAGTCATATCCTCCCGGATTACTCGCGCTCATCAGGAGGACGGACCGTGGGTTGAGACACTTCTTGCATGAATAGACCATTTAGGGATGGTATATGACTATTTGTGATGTGTGATCTGGGAAACGAAAGTTGGTCTACGAGCTTGACCATTCTTCATTCATGCGGAAAACACATTACTCTAAAGAGTGAGGAGACTATAGCTCCTATGCAACATATATAGTCTCGTCCAAGGAGTAGGTTATAATCCAAGAGTCCTTGAACGACCATCACGTTCATTTGAACGGTCTTCCCTTTCAATGTTATAGGCACATTGGGGAGGATCCCTAAAGGTCGACTGGTTCCTTTATCAAAGCCCGATAGACTTCTCATCTCAGGCAAAAGCGCTGGCGAACCAAGCGCTTTCCAAGCAGTAGAGGAAAGGATACTCACAGATGCCCCCTCATTAATGATAGTGCCAGCCATTACCATTCTGTATATTTGACAAATAATTCTGAATGGTATACTGGCTGGCAACCGGGTTCTGCCTAGTTGGTTCCAATCCAAGGACACAACCAGGTTGCTTGGTGGTGGGACCGAATAGACGGCCGGATATCGCTCTGATGAACTTCCTTCCTGCGATAAAGGAATGGTGGCATTGCCCCCTTGATCATCAAAGTCAGTGCTGATGAAGAGAATCTGGACGATGTCGTCTTTATTCTCCTCTGTGATGGTGTCATTCGAAGATGGAGCCTCTGAAGGCAAAACCGGGTCAACTGCCGTATCAACCTTTTGACTTTCGTCAGGCATGGATCCAGACGGTTCATCTTCAATGACAGGTGCTTCGGTTGACCACTTGGACGGGTCAGCCGGGTTCTCAACTAGTGAGGGACTTGGCAGGAGTCTTTGATATCCAGGAGGGAGATGCGCTCGTAAAATCGGGCGATCTTCCAGAACTCTTTTTGCCTCGTCTAAGAAGGGACAACGGTGGATGGCGTGATCGCCTTCACACAGTCTGCAGGGAAATTTAGCTTTCCCGCTCTGTCCTGGGGCTTCACTCCCGCTAGTTGACGGTGAGCAATCGACATGGCTATCAGAGGTCGATGCTACCGAATTGTGCAAACGAGGGGACCAGTCCCTTAGTATCCAGGGAATACAGGGACAATCTCTATGGAAGTGGTCTCCCTTGCATATGACGCATGGCGATTTAGGCCTTACGAGTGCTGTGTGTGGATTTTTGTTAGATGACACTTGTTTGCCCCCAGTCGCCTTAGGCTCCTTCTTCTCCTTAGGAACCCGATTTTTTGTCCGACCAGTTCCGTCAAGCGAAGAGGAAGGAGGGGAGGAAGATGAAGTGGAAGGCTGGGATACAACTCTTGTCTGATCTAACTGTTGACTTGACTGTTCAGGAATGGCGATAATCTGAACGACATTGGTTGAAAAGAGCCATACTGGTAGGCCAATTGTCAGTCCTGGAAGCGACAATGTGGCCATGTGGGGCGCACCAACATCTCCCCAATAGGAGAAGGGACTAGGATTTCCACCAAGAGGAATTCCTTGGTCGGTGTGCTCCATCCTCTCAACCTAAAGATCAACGCAGGAATTAAAGGGTGATTGTTCCGTTTAAAATAAATTGTTAACGACGCTTTAGACACAACTTGCTTTTTCACTTTTAAAGAGTCGAGAAAAAGCTAAAGATGACTCTAGTCTCCTTCGATGTTTTAACGAGCCCGAAGTGACAAATGCTCGGATGGACTTTTTCTGTTATAGAGTCTGAAAAAGGCCAAAAGAAACTGCTCTGGAGTTCTAGGCAGAGGGTGTGCCAAACTTTTCGCAAAACCGCAGAATACTTTTTAGGGTACGGGCGGTCGATCTTCGTGAATGCTGTGTTCACTACATTGCGATCAGTAGGGTGGCCGACACGGCTTCCTAAGGATAAAAGATATATGCCTATAGGGGTCTCCCAATATATACACGACGGTACGTGGGAGCACAATCCGTACTAGCACTATCGTCCCTCAGGAGGAATCACCCACCTTCCACGAGATCGACAGTCACTAGGCTTAACGACGCCGGAACACGTCTCTAGCCTAGACCTCTATGTTGTGCGTTATGTTACAAAGTGTTGTTAGGTTCATTCAGTTTATTTTAGGTTGATCTTTTTAAAGTTTTCCTTTCAAGGTTCACCACGAGATGTATGATACAACTTCCTAAATGCAGTCTAAGATGATAAGCAAGCTTTATTATCTTTTCAACTTTGAAAATCCTAGCTACTAAGGGAAAAGAAAAACATTATCTTTTCTCAAAGAGCAATCAGCACACTCTAATGCACTTTCCCTAAATCCAACATGCAAACTATCAAATGCAAAATGAACAATGCAGGTGTTTGTTTTCCACTTTCTTAGTATAAATGCCTACAAAGAAAGCTTTTTGCACAACTTTGAATTTGCTTTTAAAATGATCAATACAAACAAGTTCACTTTTTTCGAAATCAGAGAAGGTAGAAGAGATTACACTACTTAACGATTTTCAAAATAAAGACTTGTTTTGACACTTCAAAAGAGACAAATTCAAACCAATAAGCAAAAGTAAATCTATAATCATTCTGCAAACAGCCAATGAACTCTCTTCTAAGATCACAAACAATTAGATCTGAATCAAAGGCTACAGGATGACTACTTTACTCATGCAAAGGAAAACTGTAAATGACGCCACAAACACATAAAAACATTCACAGTCTTTTTGTACAAAAGGAGGCGGAATCTAAGCAAAGAAAAGGAGTTATTTGACTGGTACCTATGCTGGTTAAAGGCCACAAAAAACAGAGATCAAAACAGGGCAATAGACAGCAAAGAACCCCAGCTGCACAAGGTTAAACTGGTTCAGCGCAAGTCCAACACTATGGAGTTGACATTCAGCGCAGGTAGCCTTCACGGGACCTGCGTTGAAATGCAGACTGCCTTCACAGTGCCTGCGCTGAAGGAGAAACTCTCGTTTTCCCTGGGTTCTGGGTCACAAAATGCTCAAAAATCAACTGTTTCAGGCCAAATCAGAAACACAAGCAAGGTATAAACAGAGGGATGCTTTGAGAGGGTACTAAAGACTATCACAAGGATCATCAAATCATTTGTGAATCCATTGTTTAGATCATAGACAAGTCCAGCAACTGGATCAAAGCAGCAACTTTCTACTTTGCATCCGGGAAAGATGCAGTTCGATAGTTGCTGTCAAGTCTATGAAGTAAACAAATGACAGAAACACAAAAGAAATGAATAAACAAATTCTCCCCAGTGAAGTCGCCAATTTGTTGTGGGGAAAAATGCCTATGCAGGACGATCCTATCCACCTAAGGTGTGATAGTACCTTAGCAACAAACAAGTACAGCTACACTGGTTTCTTCCTTTATGAAATGTGAAAGAGGGGAGATCGATAGACTTACCGTTGTCTTCCGTTTGTCCCTCGATCTAAATCCTCTTCTCTTTGGGTGTTCACAGCTACTTGCCTCCTCGCTTGCTCAAGAGAACAGCTACTTGCGACAAGAGAAGAACACAACACAAAGGCAAATGTTCATATTCATAAATGATTCAGGATTAGAAGTAAATCAAATACGCTAATGCAATCATACAAAATACACCAGCATATAGGAAAGAACCAAGATAACTTTATTGATTGATAAGAGGGTTCAGGAAGAGATACAACCCAAAGGGCTCCAATCCAGCATCTCCTTCCCAACAGAATGGAATTCCTTCTTCAGCTCCCTTCAAAGCATTAAGCACCCAATGTTTCCGGTCTCAAACCAACAGAAATTCTTTGCAATAACCAAATTCCAGCCTCTAGATCTCATGGAGGAGAGATCTATATATAGTTATTTTGGAGAGGGGATGAGTCAGCTTGAGATCTGACTAGTGTCCCCTCCCTCTCTCAGTTCTTGAGTCCACTTGGAGGTTCTTGCTTCCACTTGGAGATTTGGAACCTCTTACTCATCACCAGTCGAATTCCTTGATGCAAGTGTCATTTTGGAAGCTTCCTGGGCATTGACACATTGAGGAATGAGCCTGCCACTTGTCCAATTACGCTCAGTGCAGGTAGCCTTTGTTGGAGTTGACATTCAACGCAGGTAGACAGTGGAGTAGTTGACATTCAGCGCAGATGCTCAGTGGAGCAGTTGACATGATCCAGAATTGGCTTGTTTTTGAGTGTTTTCAGGTGGAGAACTTCTGTGAATTGCTGTGGTTGGTTTGCCTTGTTCCTCTAGGGGTAGGAACAACATGTTTAGGGACTTAGGATCTCTTAGATTATGGACATTTCATGCTCCATGCTGTAAGGCACAAAAATGTCTATAACATGGATGTAAAATTTGCCTTTCTGAATGGAGACTTAGAACAAGAAGTCTATATTGAAGAACCAAAATGATTCATTCTTGGAAACGATGAAAAACTTGTATGCAAACCCAGAAAGGTTCTCTATGGTCTAAAATAGGCTCTAAGGGCTTGGTATTACTGTCTTGACAAATATCTCCAACAACAGGGTTTTTCAAAAGAGTCAGCAGATAACAATCTATATACAAAGATTGACACTAATAAATTGCTGATAATTGTTGTTTATGTTGATGATATCATTTTTGGTAGCAATGAAGAATCCATGAGTGAGAATTTTGCTTCAATAATGCAGCAAGAATTTGAAATGTCCTTGCTTGGTGAGCTTACCTATTTTCTTGGTCTACAAGTACAACAAAATAAAGATGGTATTTTTCTTTCACATATTAAATATCTCAAACAGATCTTGAAAAGTACAACATGGAAGATTCTAAACCAATATGTACCCCAATGGTAACAGGATGCAGTCTCAGCTCAAATGATGAATCATCAGCAGTACATCAACCAACTTACAAATCCATGATTGGCAGTTTTCTTTATCTAACAGGTAGCCAACCTGACATCATGCATGCAGTAGGAATAGTTGGAAGATTCCAAGCAAATCCAAAGGAATCACACCTTCAGGCAGTCAAAAGGATTTTCAAATATCTTCAAGGAACACAGAAATTTGGTTTATGGTATCCTAGAGATAAAGATCTTAGTCTTCATGCATATACAGATGCAAATTGGGCAGGAAGTGTTGATGACAGAAAAAGCACTAGTGGTGGTGCATTCTATATGGGTTCCAGGTTAGTATCTTGGTTCAGCAAGAAAAAAAGTTCAATTGCATTATCTACAGCTGAAGCAAAATATGTGGCTACTGCATCTTGCTGCACACAACTACTTTGGATGCTGCAAACCTTGCAAGACATTCAGATCACATGTACTCCACCCATCTCCACTCTATGTGATAATACAAGTGCCATTAGTATTTCAAAAAATCCAGTCATGCACTCCAAGACCAAGCACATACCCATCAAATATCATTTTCTACGTGAACAAGTGCTTGAACAAAAGGTCAAATTGGAGTATGTTCCCTCCAAAGAATAGGTTGTTGATATATTCACTAAACCACTGCCCAAAGAGACATTTGAATATCTCAGAAAAAAGCTGGGAGTAGTTGTTGCATCATCCTACTGTTAAATCCTATTTTTCAGAGAAAGGTTGTTATACGCGAGTTTCATGAAGTGTAGTCGCATACATACATGGGTTTCTGTGGGCACAGTCGTGTATATGTTGGTTTGAGGAAAAGCAATGGACCAGACTCAGGAAAAAGGGGTCTGCTATGGTTCTGTCAATTATCTACTCTGTTTGATGATGGTTACAATCTGCTAATAACATGTGGAAATATATTGGTCCTCATAAAGTTGTTGATAACTTGATGTATATGCTTTGATATCTCTTACTAACATATGCAATGATCAGATCTGACAGTGAACAGGTGGAACAGGTTTAGGGGGAGAACATGCTATGCTTCTAATAAAGCATTGTTGGCATTATGTTTAGAAGTCTTTGGTACCTAATCAATGATGATGAGTTCTTACTTTATGATGATAGGTCCATACTCACATATGTTGATTATCATGGTTGATGATGTATGATGTTCCCTAGTGATGATATAATGAAGGTTCTTGTGGAAAGATCATGCAGTTCTTGATAATGATGTCTATGGTGTTTTCACATACATATGATATGATGTGCATGATTTTGTGCTACTGCTTGGAGATATGACATATGCTTAGTTGATTCATGGAAGGTTATGATAAGGGAACGAAGCAAGTTGATATTGATTAGATCAAGAGGATGAGTTGATATATTCGACATATTTTGACATAGGTTGATGATATTTTGGGAACTAATGATGGACATATACAGGTTGTTGGTCTAGATGTTGTTGACAGATGCTGCTGATGGTACAAATCATATGATAGTTGTTGATGACTATCATGGTCTTGTTTAAGATATTTGGTCTCTGTTATATATGTCATGCATATCATTTAATGTAAAGGTCATGCAAAGACCTAAATTGTAACCCCACTATGCATGGGATGGATGATGTAGTTTCTTGATTTTGTCATGTATAAAAAGTTGGTATATCCCCACTTGGTTGGGTGGATGAGTCAAATTTGGTATACCCCACTTGGTTGGGAGGTGGATGTATGTACGAGTCATTGGTGATGTATGTATAGAGTCATATTATTCTTTTAGAAAATCTTTTTGCAGACTTTGCTTGTGTTTAGGGGGAGCATGGACTCGATCATGGGAGCTCAATTAGTACACTTTAGCATATCAGTGAATTCAGCATGTACTCAAGGGGAGCATGACCCTTTTCCCTTGATGTCAAAGGGGGAGAGTGACTTGTGTGGTTGTTGCCGTCAAGTCCAAAAGGGGAGATTGTAGGCATTATGATACATGTATTGTCCTTGATGGCAAATCACTTAGATGAAAGATCACAGTATAGCAAGTAAACATCAAAGAATTACATATCAGTATTCACAGAATGAAGAAAGAGAGGTATACGTAGGTTCACCATTAACCAAGCTGCGTATACACGCAGGTTTACTGACCACAAGCAGCGTATACATACACACGCACTTTCACAGGAGGAAAAGCGCGTATACCTTGGAAAACTAAGTTTTTGGTCCGAAGTATTTGGTCCATGGTATTTTGATCCATGGTATGGTCCAAGGTATCTGGTCTAAGGTATTGACCCTAGGTATTTGGTCCAAGGTATTGGCCCTAAGTGGTTTTGGTCCATCGTATTGAGAAAGGCCTAAAACTATAAAAGGAGGAGAAGATCATTATGCCAAGGTGTGCAAGTCTTGAATATCTGATGAAGTGTGAGATCTAGTATGTAAGTTATTGGGTTATGGTGCATTGCTAGATCTGAACCAAGGATGAACCTTAGCAGATGATGAGGGATTATATCTAATAATGGATCGGGATCTTAAGGCTAAAAATAAACTATCATTATGTGGTTTTGCTCATGTATATTCTATATCTGAATATTGACGCATATATTATTATGTAAATGTTATGATTTGGGTATAATTGAAGTCTGGTATAGTTGTAAAATTATGAATTAACATTTACAAATGTATACATTGGTTGGATTTGACAAAAGTGTGTACACATGCTGGTTAGACACAGGGAAGTAGTGTATACCTTGTGAAGAATGTTTCAGTTGTTTCTGTTTGCTGTTACAAAGTTTTGGGTTTTGTTCTGGTGACTGTATTTTGGTGACAGTATTCTGAATGATCAGATTCAGGAGTTTCAGTGATTGGTTTATGTACTTGATGATTGTATTGGATGGGTCCAGTATGAAAATTGGATGAAACATGGCCTTTAGATTATGGTGTTGTGTTCCAGGAGTATCCAGTCTGAAAATTTATGAAATGTGGTCCCTGGTAGAAGAGTGGATTTTCCTGTAGGGTGGCACCTACATACTAGTAAACATATTGGCTAGTACAAGAGCTAGGGGGTTGTAGCTCCCTTCCAGTAGTAGATGGAAAATGAGAGAAGGTTGCAGCCTTCTTCAGGTAGAAGCCTGCATACTGGTATAAGTCTACACTAGTGCAAAAGTGTAAACAGATTTTTCTTATTATTAAAAGAAGACAGAGACGACAACATCAAGTGGTTTTTACCCACATTGGGTTTCCACCTTATATCTTGGTGTCCATGTGTTATGCTTATGTGTAATGCTTTATTATGCTTTTACTGCACTTTGACATACTGGTTAAAGTTAAATGCATGATAAATTGGGTAAATCAAAAGTTATCTTCATATACACTAGTTGCTTTAATAACAATCGCGTGTACACACTGGTTCACTTAGCTAAAGTAGTGTATACAAATTTGCTTATGGAAATGAGATATTATTGATTTACAAATACCGATTCACCCCCGTCTCAATATTATTTCCAACAACTAGTTGATATACCTATCAAATACACGTTCATGACTATAGCGCATATCCACATAATGTCAGACAAAATCAAGATTAAGAATACTTATTGTATAAAAACCACTAATTCATTTGAAATTAGGGTTGCAAAACATATCCAAAGGAATTCTTGCCCAATTACTTTCTTTTACCTTTTTACCTTGTTGCATTCAAGTCTTACTATGTACTGTCACATCACCCAACTGTTATTTATATAGATAAATTAATTGTTACCTTATCACGCTAATGCCAATCATGTTGAACTGCAACTGCTCACACATGTCAGTAACACATTCCAAAGGTCAAGACAACATATCTATTAATTTGATATCAACCTTTACCAAGTTTAAAACCATGTCATAATCTATAGTCAACTCACATTCATCGGTCATAATACATAATGCTACAACTATCACCTTCTTACACTCAAGTACATATAGGTTATCTCAACACATAATGTGTCAACAAAACCATCTTAAAACAATATATTATAGACACATACTCATATCATGCAATTAATCAAACATTCAAACAAAAGATAGACGACATAATCAAACATTCAAGCACCAAGTAGACGACATAATCAAACATTCAAGCACCAAGTAGACGACATAAGCAAACTCATACCTTAATGTATCTTAGGGGAGGCTATCTTGTTTGCACAAGAAATATAGATTAGCACGATATAAATTCACAACATTTCGACTCAAACATAAGTAGGGTCATGATATCCATAGCAGTAATTAGCTAACATGTTCACATCATAAGCTCATAAAACAATTGGCATTCATGCATAACAATCACACATGCATATTCAGTCTACATTAGTATGACATAATATCACAATATAGTATCTCAAACTTGAATGTCAAAACCATAATCGTCTACATAGGTCAGTCCAAATTAGCATGATAAGATCTTTAAGTAAAATCATCAATCATCAGATCAAATCTCAAATTTTCTATCATAGGGAAACCTATAGTCTAGAACATATCTCAATATCAAGTCAAAGCTCTAAGTCATTATCAAGCATCATGTCAAAAATCCAAAAACAACTTATATTAAACAACCAAATCATGTCAAACTATTGTAACACAAATGCCAAGCATAATGAAATATCTATATGCATATCTCGGTCACCTACAAACAGAAGTTCAGTCTATATATTCATATTATAGTAAATATTCAAACTTTCATTCTCACATATATTTGTGTTGTCTGCTCCACATTTGTAGGATTGACATCATTCAGGTGAACATCTGATTTCATGCACAAAACTTCATTTTTGTGTCTAGCAAGCATAGTCATACCCATATGACTTCATCTATATGGTTGATAGATCACAGTCACATCCTTCCATATGTTATGTGAGCAACTGTAATCGGATCTTCCTAGAACTATCTTAATGCCTCAATCACATCCTTGGGCTTGCTTCTGTGTGGCTGGGAGGCTATAGTCACACCTGTAGGCTTTCTTCCATGTGACTAAGGCTTAGAGGTAGAGAAAACTCTCTCACCTCATATCAGATCTTTGTTATAGATCAACAATGTCATATATTAGTCCATTCATGCCCCATAAATCATATTTCAATAGTAAAGAGTATATAATGAAAATGACAATAGGAGAAGGGATATTATGGAGATATTCTCCCTCTAAATGGGAATCCACTTTAGTAATCTTCATGCATGCTATCAATCTATCTATAATGATATCATGAATTAGAAGATATGTTATATCATAAAGTCAGACCATATCACATATTCATCATGTTGATATTTTGTTATCATCAGCTACTACATCGTGACATCTATCTATCGTCAAGGGTTGGTGTAAAATAGTTAATAGGAGTAGACATCAAGAATCATAATCACAAGCAATACTTCTTTGTCACATAACTCAATCCATTAGGTCAGGGAATTCAATTTTACCAAATTCCATAATTACTAAACACATCAAAACATAACCATGGCCAACAAGAGATCTTGAATATCATTCTCATTTTTATACTTCTATTATCATGGTTGTCATGCATTTCACAAACAAATAGTTTCAAGTTACCATCTGCTAGAATCAAGGTGATAACCTTCTTTATGGGATCAAGATATCCAAAATGGTAGATGTTAGCCAAACATCATGTATGCCACTATATCAAAGATCAACATTAACTAGCCTCATGGAATCAATAACTTCATCATGTTCAAGAATTAAGATACTTGTACAATACCAAGTGCACCATTTTATCATAAGAACCAAGAATCCAAATCACTTTCATATGAATGCATGAACAATTTGAGAAGACGATATTCTCAGCATACCTTAGGGCTTAACTTTCTATCCAATATTAAAATAATATAACATGCATAACTTGTAGTATTCAAATACTTGTGCATATTTTCATTTGACATAGGCAACTTGTAGCACTTTTTCCTCTTTTCAATAGGTGCCTCCATACCTTTTTCCAGCTCTAGCTTTTCTTTCTTGCATCTTAAATGATCCTCCAGAAGGATCCGCTTATCACATCTCATTAAGGAGGTTAGAAACATCCATATACTCAAATGCACATGCAAGAAGTTTAAGTAATGATCAAAACAATAATCAAATCAAAAGTAAAGACATAAAGGAGAATAATAAGTCAAGAGATACTTATCTTCAATGAGAGGTGATCCTCTCCCTCTTGAACCAACCTTCAACAATCATCACTATCCATAGTCCATTTGATGCCTTCACTATTTCAATCAAATTTATCAACAACCAGACCTACTAGAGACTATCCCATCTAGGGATTCATCAAATCTGTCATAAGTGCTTGAGAATCCTCACATTGATCATGTTAGGTTCCATATCTCATATATTTTCCACAAGCCAAGGCTTCTAAAACCCTAACTGCATCATATCCATCAAACCCTAATACACAAATTTCCTAAGATTCTCTTCAAACCCTACAATACTTTTTTGTCTCCTCCATCTTCTCTTGCTTCCATTAAAGGTGTCCCCATGGGGTGATTGGTGAGCCATGGTATTGCACTAAAGGTGTTGCAACTCCCAATGGCTCCTCAACTCTATTTATCTACCCAGGGTTCATACAAACTTCGAGGGGACAGTTCTATATGCACAATATATAGGATTCTACTCATGCCACCCTCAACTAGGAAATCTGTCAATAAGGCTCCAAGACCATTCCTCCTACTGAATTACAATGAAAGCTAGCTAATGAAGGCGAAATTTAGAAGCTACCTCTAACTATGAAAAGGAAAATGATACTAACTTCAACTTGCAAATGTCATTGAAACAATTCATGAAAAGGAAAGAGTTAAACTACTTGCAAAAAGGAAACTACACTATCTTGCAATCATATATCTAGTTATCATATCTACTTGCAGAAAAGAATCCAACCTACTAAACCATAATTCAAGATTGTATAGACCATCTAACTATCTCACAATTTCATGTAAAGCAATTTTCTATCTGTGCCAAATCTGTGATAAGGAAACTAACGCTATTATGGTTTTGCAATGAAGGAAATGGAAGGTTTGGAGTGGCCTAAGAGATTCCCTTGATCATGAAGCCATAGTTGGGGGTCAACATCCTTCTAAACTAAGCCCAAATTGCACCAAGGATAAAAAATGGTGAAGGAAAGGCTGCTACAGGCATGCTACAGGAGGCTACTACATGTGCCATGTATTGCTACAGGAAGGCTGCTACATGTGCCATGTATTGCTATAGGAAAGCTGCTACATGTGCCATGTATTGCTACAGGAAGGCCTGTAATTCTATAAGAGGGGTTCCGAGAAGGTTTAAGAGGTGAAAATCATGGTTTAAGGGTATGGAAAAGGTGCATCTAGGATGAGTTAAATGAGTGAAGGGTATCCAAAGCCCCTAGCCAAGCTCAGATTCATTTGAAGGCATGATTTTCACTAGGAAGGATGCTCACAATGACCCTAGAAAAATGATCTCATGAAACAGAATGTTTGGAATAGAATTTTTGGTTCATAAGAGAAGGTGAGGGAGTCCAAGATGGAGGTGGTGAAGGTTCCCTTGTCTGCAGATCCAAACAGTCTTGAAATAATCACATGCATAGACCCATTTATCATTGACAAGAATGAAACAACTAGTAATGGAAAAGATGAGTTGAATTTAAATGTTATCTAATCTATGCCAGAGCTCTGATCTAATCAATAAACCAACTCCTAAGCTACAACAAGCACATGAAAAATAATATGACTAACACAAATATTCTTCCAATAAATCATAAACATAATTCTTTTTTTTTGTGGTTGTAAATCCTTTTATTCATGCTCCCATGAGAGAGATGAGGTAGAGGTTGAAATCACAGATTTTGATGGATTATTCTCTACTGAAATGCAAGAAACTAAGAAGTACTCTAAAACTAAAAGAGATACAAATACACAAGAGGGACCTAAGCCACTGGGCTTGGGCCCAAACCCAAGAGCCTTAGCCCTCTAGAACTAACTCAATGATGAATCAACAAGCAGCTTCTCATTATTATTGAATCAAAGTCTAATACATCAAATACAGTCAAAATAACAGTGCCAAGTTCTTGAGCTCAATAGCTACCTAGCTGAAAACAAAACTCGAATCCTAATGAGCTCTTCTACATGCTTATTTATAAAAGAGGGTAGCTACTAGCAGCTCCCTAGAAAATAGGAATATTTTTCTCCTACAACTCAAGAATGGTGGATCTTATTCCTCATTAACTTCACTTGCTTGGATGCCAATGACCTCGAGATGATAAGAGAGAGTGTTGTGATATTTGGCTGATTGAGGGAGTTAAAGAGGTGGAAAAACTCCTAGATTCTCTCCTTGTTGTCTACTTTGAGCCCCTTCATTGAAATTGTAACACCCTCCTCACACATCTACCCAAGTAACCATCCAACCAGGGTAAACATGTGATGAGAGGCTACTATGATTGGATTCGACCTCCTAAGTGACCTTAAGGAAGTGGAATCGACAGAACACATCAACCAACCTATCCACATTAGAAACAAACCCCTCAAGGGACATCTCAGTAACTCAGACATCATATCCCCGGATCCCATTAATGTTCTTGACATCTTAATCCTCAATTGCTCTCATGCTATAGGCATGAGAGCGTCCAAAAAGCCAGATTCGCTCTCACAGGCTTGCCTACTAGCGACCAAAGACCCAATTTACTAGTTATGTGGGAGCATCCTCAAAATTTGAGCCACTTTTTTAGGCCCAAATCTTAGGTCACTGCCCAAAATGGAATGATAGCTTAAGATCAATCAAAGAATTGGGAAACAATGATGCAAAATAAATAAGTTAAAAAGAGCTTAGTCAGACCCCTACCAGCCATGACAGGAATTTTGTCAAACATATCATCAACATGTAACCTATAGGTGTAAACAGCATAATTAAGTGTAGGGATCTAATACTTATCTCAGAATCCCTATGAACCATTGTTCCCTTGTGTCATTTTCTTCATTATGATCTATTAGGCCATAGATACATTATCCATTCATTTACAAGTAAAACCATGTTGAGATCCATACATAGCTTCTATCATAAAACATACATATAACCAGCATAATAGGGATAGAAATATCATAATCATATCAGCCATAAAATCCACATATACATTAGTACATTTACACATGAAAATCAAGGGAATTAATTTCTCATTAATGAATGCAATAAACCAACCGGAGATGGGACTACCATGTTCAACCCGACCATAGATTAGCTGAGCCAAGGCTCTCTTCAGCCAATCACCCCCATTCCATATTCCAAGAATGAATGTGGGACTCATAAAACACACCAAAAAAACACCAAATAAGAATGGATGCCACTAGAGTTCTCCACCTACACCCTAAGGAATTTGAGTTCCTCCTAGTCTCTTAGGCTTTACTGTAATCCATAGTCTGATCAAGGAATTACTAGGCCCTACATCGAGACACACTCTCCAAGCTTTACCATACATCTCATCCGGGACTACTAGGCCCAATAGAGAGAAATCCACCTCTTGGCTTTATTGTATATCCTACCATTCACCAACAAGGATTCCTAGGCCCACCAAGGCACACAATCCTGGCTTTATCGCAACCCACAATCTAGCTCAGGGGTTACTAGGCCATTGGCTTTACCGTGATCCCCAGTCTAGTTTAGGGACCACCAGGCCATGTGTTTGTCATTTTGGAGACCCCCTCCACTCAGCTTTGAATCCATCCAGTCATCGCACATTAACCGAATATGAGAACCCATCTCATCAAAGCTATCAAGAAATGGCAAGGCTAGGCTAAAGAACATTGTAACACCTGGCAAAACCCATGTCGTGATAGAAAATAACCACATGCAATACCATGCATGCCAAATATAGCAAGGAAAATACACATGCAAGTTGATCCCTGCAATGAAGCCTACTCTAGCTGCTTGATCCTTCTTTTC
The DNA here is from genome assembly GCA_031772625.1 of Pinus tabuliformis. Taxonomy (NCBI): domain Eukaryota; kingdom Viridiplantae; phylum Streptophyta; class Pinopsida; order Pinales; family Pinaceae; genus Pinus; species Pinus tabuliformis. The sequence goes on from CM062820.1 coordinate 1,679,656,900, forward strand.
ACTACTTGATCTTTGCTTCATCTTGCCTTCTTTTCTTTTCTTTTTGCAATGCAAAAATGCTCTAAGAAACTCTAAGTGTCCAAGAGTGTGAGAGAGAGAGAGAGAGAGAGAGAGAGAGAGAGAACAATGAGAGAGATCCAAAGCTAAACTGACAAAAGGTTACCAACTGGTCCTCATAAGCCTTTTTATGAATGAGGCCTCTATTTTCTTCATTTTCCATTATTTTTGATAAGTTATGGTATGTTCTATGCTTATAACAGTTTACTTCTTTTTCTTATTATATTCCACCGATTTGCAATCACATGTACATAAAGTAAAGTGTAGATAGAACATTAAACGATCGACAGAAAACAAGTCAAGACAAGAGACACAAGATGTGGCGGCTAGCTAGGGACAAACCCCACAATGTGTGGGGAAACCCTTTGATCAAATCTTCTTTTATCTTCAATAATTCAGCAGAGAGAAATAGTACAATAAATCTGATTCATATCAGCAGTAGCAAACCCTGGATCAGTAGCATCAACATTAGCGGCTTCATTATCAAACTAGGGCAGACCATATCTCACAAACCAACAGTCGGATTGACTTCATTCCACCACCAAAAGTTTCAGCTTCCAGAGGAGGTTCAGATGAAACTACAACGTAGTTCATATGAGGAGATCTTCTAGGCCACGCAAGTCAATCTTTACTTCTGCAGTTGCAGCTTCAGTTTCAGCAGTTTCCGGCTTCAAACTAGGGCAATCGATATCTTGCAAACCGTTCGTCGGATTGACTTCATTCCACCACCAAAAGTTGCGGCTTTCAAAGGAGGTTCAGATGAACCTACAACACAATTCCAAAGAGGAGATCTTCTAGGCCACGCAAGTCAATCTTTACTTCTGCAGTTGCAGCTTCAATTTCAGCAGTTTCCGACTTCAAATGTGTGAGAGAGAGAGACCCATTTCAACGCAGTAGAGAAGAGACTCATATCTGCGCAGTAGAGAGAGAGAGATGTGATGAGATGAGTGAGTCCAAATGAGGAAAATTCCTCTTATATTTATACACAACGTTGGTGGGTGAATAGATGCGACTGTTGGGCTTCTGAGCCTACATGAGTTGTAGGCCGGCTTGATAATAATTCCATAATCAAAATAAATTCATATCTCCATGAATACTTATCGGAATTGGATGATCTTTATATCAATCCTACACTTCTCGACGAGAGGAATCTAATAAAAATATTATTAGCCATGAATAAGATGACCCACATGAAGTTTTTCCCTGGTTTCCAATTTTAACACTCCCTCTCAACCATGGAGAAATTCATCTGCAATCTGTCTATCAGTCGTTACTATTCATCCATCAAATGCACTGCCTTGTACAGCCTGACCCTTGCCCTGCTCTGCTCTATTTTTCCTGTTCTGCTTTGTATTGTTCAGCCCTGCACTGATCTGTACTGATTTGTTCTATTCTGCTCTGCTCTTGCATTGTTCTGTTCTACTCTGCTTTTGTCCGAATTATGAAGAAGAAGAAATGATCGAGGATGTATCATACTGACTCAAAGTCAGTCTCAGAGTATGTACTACTGGTCCCAGACTAGTCTCAACCAACCCAAAGTCAGCGTCATAGTGAGTACAACTCCAATGGTCACAGACCAATATCATCCTCCACTGACTCAAAGTCAGTCTCAGAGTATGTATCACTGATCCCAGTCCAGTCTCAACCGACCTGAAGTCAGCGTCATAGTATGGTACAACTCCTACCACTGGTCCCAGACCAGTATCATTGATCCCAGATCAATGGAGGTCATCCTAGCGTAGGGAGTACGGTAGTTACAACGATGCATCCATCGGTACTACTATGGTCCCTAACTTCATTTCCCTGCTCATTGATCAGATGAGAGGTACTTCCCATGAGTCCCAGACTGCATGGGTAGGATGCCTCGACAGGAGAACTAATCAATCCTATCCTCACAGGAGAACACATCAATCCTGCTACAATTGCCATTAAGAACACATCAATCCAGGCCTCACAGGAGAACACATCAATCCTGCTACAATTTCCATGGAGAACACATCAATCCAGGCTTCCATGGAGAACACATCAATCCAGGCCTCACAGGAGAACTAATCATCCTGCTACACAGGAGAGCGAATCATCCTATTCCACAAGAGAGCGAATCATCTTGTCCCACAAGAGAGTGAATCATCTTGTTCCAGTGTGCACCACCAGGGGAGGGTGAGTCACCCTGTGGTCATATGTTGCTCCAGTAGGAACGCAAGCCCTCAGAGCTCCAGAGCTCAATGTATGCAACATGCAGGACCCTTGTACAAGGGTTTCTTGCCGACTCCAAGTCGTTTGGGAAAATCACAGATTAGATCTTTCCTCGGGGCTTTGACAAGGTGTATCAACCTGTACATCATCTTAATGTGATGGAGCTTCCTTGCTCATCGACTTACCATATCCCAGATGATGTCTATCTGCTGGAGCAATTGACGAATATGGGATTCCTCAATAATCGAATCCCACCTCTGGTTGTTACAGAGAATCATAGTGGTATCCAATGTAAATCCAAACAGCTCACTGAAGAGCTTTCGCAACCAGACTGCCTCACATGAGGTTATGCTAGCAACAATATATCTTGCTTCGGTGGTGCTCAAAGCCACTGACTTCTGCTTCTTGCTATTCCAGGATATCGAAGCAGATCCCAAGGTGAAACAGTTTACAGTCCACCACACTGCCTGCCCAATCAACATCAGTATATCCAAGTAGTCTCACATCTCCGGCAGTGTATCTTAATCCATGAGAGATTGTGTCCTGAAGACATCTCAGAAGATTCCTGGCATCAATCCAGTGAGGCTCAACCAAATATGAGCTCACAATGCTAATTGCAAAACATATGTTCGGACGGAGGTTCACCAAGAACATCAATGTGAATGAGTTTTTGAAACTCAGAGGCATTTCCCAAGTCTGGTCCGACATCACTACCATATAACTTCTAAAAGTTAAGATCCTCGAGGTAGTCACAGGCTTGCAGTCCATCATACCGAATCTTTTCAATATATTTACCACATATTTTCCTTGAGATAGGAAAATTTCCCTTGGCTTCTGCCACACTTCAAGTCCTTGGTCCTTCATTTCAAATTCAGAAGCCATCTCCCTCTTACATTTGTGAATGAGAGGGTTTTCACCTGTAGAAAGAGGTCATCCACATGCAACACCAGTATGATAGGCTTTTCATCTTCAACCTTAAAGTAAAGGTTAGGATCGGCTTCACTCCTAGTGAATCCCAACTTCATCAAGTAGCTATCGATCCTCTCATACCATGCTCAGGGTGCTTGCTTCAGCCCATAGAGAGCCTTCTTCAACCTGCATACATGATATTTTCAATCATAAATCTCAAATCCTTTGGGTTGCTCCACGTAGACCTCTTCTTTGATCAAACCGTGCAAGAACGCAGTCTTGACATTCATCTGATGTAGGTTCCATCCTTGTGAAGTGGCAAGGGCTATGATCGAGCAGATGGTCGTATATCTGGCAACAGGTGCAAATATCACATCATAGTCTATACCTTCCTTCTGGGAGAAACCATGAGCAACAAAACAAGCCTTATACTTTTCCATACTTCCATCTGCTGCATGCTATATCTTGTAAACCCATTTTGAAGTAACAATTGTCTTGTCCAGGGTCTGGGAACTACTTCCCAGACATCATTCTCCATAATAGACTCATATTCTATGGTCATAGCATCCTTCCATAGTTAATGCTTGATGACATCTGAGAATGATGAAGGTTCATTTTGTATGATCGTGCTCATGATGGTCAGGTATCCCTGATACCTGTTAAGTTTCTTACTTTGATGGAAGGTTCCTCAAGGTGCAACATGTCCTTCAGCATCATCAAGTATCCCCCTAAGCCATGAAGGCCTCTTCCTAGAAGAGGAAGGCTCATGTGGATGAGGATCAATAAGATCCATGGGTTCTTCTACATCAGGCATTGATTCATCATCCTTTTCTTTTTGTTCCCTGCTGTCGGCTTCTTGAGAGCTCCTCAAAGTCAGAAGATTGTTCACCTTGCTGAGAGCCATATCTTCGTCAAAGGTGACATCATGAGTAATTACGACTTCCCTTTGAGCGACTACATAGATTCTATAGCCTTTAGTATTTTCACCATAGCCCACAAAAATTCCCTTCTTTCCAGATGCACCCAATTTATTTCTTTTCTCTTTTGGCACATGAAAATATACAGGGCTTCCAAAAATTATGAAATGAGAAACATCAGTTTTCTTAACAGTGAACTTTTCTTCAGGAGTCTTGGAACCCAATGCTTGATGAGGGCATCGAATTTTGTACATATACGGCAGTGTTTGTACTTTTAGCCCATAGAAAATTTGGAAGTCTTTGATCATGTAGCATGGCCTGGACAACTTCCATCATCGTGCGGTTCTTCCTTCCCACCACACCATTCTGCTCAGAAGTATGTGGTGTAGTAGTCTCCCTCTTAATGCCAACCTCAGGTATGCTTGAGTGAGCCAATTGTAATATATCGGAGGTCTTGCTTTGGCTTGAGGGGAATGGTCCCCTTTTGAGCTTTCCTTCAACACATCCTGGACATACACCTTCTTTCTCTACTCAGAATTTGGGCATCCTTGTCACCATTTGTCTTACATCAAGTATAGCTTTATAATGAAGGGGGGCAAACCTCTAATGCCAAAGTTCGGACTGAAGAGATGTGTCATAAGACATGACACCTAGCAGACTTCCATCGACCTGATATAATGAATCAACACTAAACTCAAGAGTAAAGGCATATTTAACATTATTTTTCCATATACATACCTCGCCATTGTTGAAGGTTACCTTGTAGCCTTTGTCTTCCGTTGCCGAGATGGACACTAGGTTCCTTTTGAGGTCAGGTGCATTTAATACATCCTGGACTTTCTAGCCTTCTTGAATGGTTGTCCTCTTCCTCGATCTCCAGCTCTCCTCTTACCTTTGCTATTGAATTTGTCATTCCTTTGATTTTCCATAAGAGGGATTTTGATCATCGTCCCGGTGTGAGTCCTTTCTTCTCTTTGCATGAGAAGAAAAGACAACAGGAGGACCTTTATGCATGGGCATTTCTTGCACTTCTTCCCTTGTTTCTTCTTGAATGCATCTAGCCATTAATTCCTCGAAACTAGGAATTACATTATTGTTCAGAAGAGTAGTCCTGAACACATACCATTCAGATGGTAATCCTCTGAGAGTTGTGAGTGCCATTTCTCTATCAGTAATGGTTTCCCCAATAGATAGGATATCGTTCTTGATCTCGGTGATTCTTAAGAAGTATGCTTGCATACTTTCATCTTTACCCTTCTTGATTTCCCTCAACTTATTTCTAAGAAACAAAACTTGATTTGCATCATTAACTTTAAATAAACTCACCAGTCTGTCGTAGATTTCCTTGGAGGTGTCTAGATCAGAGATGTAGGCCACCAAGCGCTTGTCGATAGAGTCCCAGATGATCTTCTTTGTTTTGACTTTTCCATTTTTCCATTTGTTCCAGGCAGCAACAGATGCATTTGATGAAGGCTCAACAATATTGCCTCTTGCATGGTCCAGCACTCCTTGATCTTCAAGGGTTAGATCGATAGACATCTTCCATCCGTGATAGTCAGCTTTTTCACGGAGCTTGTGTTCGGCAGGAAAGAGTGTTGAGGACCCCATAGTTATTTTAGGATAGCCTTGCCAATCTTCTCTTCAATGATTGCTCTTGCTCTTGCTCGGGCTTTGTCTTCACCCCAGCTCTGATAGCATGTTAAGTTATGGTATGTTCTATGCTTATAATAGTTTACTTCTTTTTCTTATTATATTCCACCGATTTGCAATCACATGTACATAAAGTAAAGTGTAGATAGAACATTAAACGATCGACAGAAAACAAGCCAAGACAAGAGACACGAGATGTGGCAGCTAGCCAGGGACAAACCCCACAATGTGTGGGGAAACCCTTTGATCAAATATTATTTTATCTTCAATAATTCAGCAGAGAGAAATAGTACAATAAATCTGATTCATATCAGCAATAGCAAACCCTAGATCAGTAGCATCAACATTAACGGCTTCATTATCAAACTAGGGCAGACCATATCTCACAAACCGACAGTCGGATTGACTTCATTCCACCACCAAACATTTCGGCTTCCAGAGGAGGTTCAGATGAACCTACAGCGTAGTTCAAATGAGGAGATATTCTAGGCCACGCAAGTCAATATTTACTTCTGCAGTTGCAGCCTCAGTTTCAGCAGTTTCCGACTTCAAACTAGGGCAGTCGATATCTTGCAAACCGTTCGTCAGATTGACTTCATTCCACCACCAAAAGTTGCAGCTTTCAAAGGAGGTTCAGATGAACCTACAACGCAATTCCAAAGAGGAGATATTCTAGGCCACGCAAGTAAATCTTTACTTCTACAGTTGCAGCTTCAATTTCAGCAGTTTCCGGCTTCAAATGTGTGAGAGAGAGAGACCCATTTCAGCGCAGTAGAGAAGAGACTCATATCTGCGCAGTAGAGAGAGAGAGATGTGATGAGATGAGTGAGTCCAAATGAGGAAAATTCCTCTTATATTTATACACAACGTTGGTGGGTGAATAGATGCGACTGTTGGGCTTCTGAACCTACATGAGTTGTAGGTCGGCTTGATAATAATTCCATAATCAAAATAAATTCATATCTCCATGAATAGTTATCGGAATTGGATGATCTTTATATCAATCCTACACCTCTCGACGAGAGGAATCTAATAAAAATATTATTAGCCATGAATAAGATGACCCACATGAAGTTTTGCCCTGGTTGCCAATTTTAACAATTTTCCTTCATTTTCCTCCTCACATGCAACCTGTGACCTTTTATTATGAAACCAGCTCAAGAAAAGAGAGAAAAGATAGATCAACGCCTTAGAATTCAACCTCTTCGAGGGGGAAACCTCCTTTACATTACATAAATGAACAATTCTTGGATGATACAAATGACAAAACCTCCTTTCTATATATAGGAGTCTAAGGAGTCACAATATAATCCAACCGACCTAACCATAATAATATAAAGCCACAAAAATAACAATATAGGGATTCTATGGGGCACAGAAATAACAATATGGGGTAATAGGGGCACAAAAATATAAATAATGGGTATAACTACAATAGTAATGGGGTAATCACTAGTATTATAGGGACCCAACATGCCCCTCTCCTTCAAAAAAGTGTTGTCCTCAACGCTTGAGCAGTTCTGGATACTTCTGCATAAAATTCTCATCCTCCCATGTGGAATCTTCAGCGGATAAGTTCTTCCACTTGATAAGATACTCTGAAATTGATCGATTTCGTAGCTGTCGAGTTCTTGTTTCTGTGACTGCTTCCGGTTCCAATATAATTTTTCCTTCCTCGTCAAGTTCTGGCAATATTGTTTGAATTGGGAGCTTGTCACCTATAACCTTCTTTAAACATGAAACATGGAAAACTGGGTGCAATCGAGAAGCTGCAGGAAGCTCCAATTTGTATGCCATAGTACCAATCTTTTCCAACACCTTGTACGGACCATAATACTTTGGTGATAATTTATTATCCTTCTTAGCTTGCTTTAGGGACATTTGCTTATATGGTTGTAGCCGTAGAAATACCCAATCACCTACATCAAAACTTCTTTCACTGCGATGTTGATCTGCCTGTTGTTTCATTCTATTTTGTGCCAACACGAGGTTATCCTTTAAGAGTTGGAGGACTTGTTGTTGATGTTCGATGTGATTTTCCACTGCCTGAACCTTAGAATTTTCTCTTAAATATGATGTGATGGATGGTGGTTGATACCCATAAAGTGCCATAAATGGGGTCATTTTTGTTGCTGTATGGAAGGAAGTGTTATACCACCATTCAGCCAGAGGCAACCATTTGACCCATTGTGTCTGTTTATCAGATACAAAGCAACGAAGATATCCTTCCAAACATTTGTTTACTATCTCAGTTTTCCCATCAGATTGAGGATGATAAGATGAGCTATGAGCTAACTGAGTACCAAGACAAGAAAATAATTCTGTCCAAAAATTTCCAGTGAAAATGGGATCTCTGTCACTTACAATAATCTTTGGGTTTCCATGTAGCTTTTGAACTGTTTCCATAAATGCAGTAGAAACTGTACTGGCTTTAAATGGATGTGATAATGCACAAAAGTGTGCATACTTGGTAAGTCTGTCAACTACCACCATGATGACACTCTTTCCCTCAGACTTGGGTAAACCTGTGATAAAATCCATTGAAACCTCCTCCCAACGTTGGCTTGGAATGGATAAAGGTTGTAATAGACCTGGTGTCTTAATTGTTTCAACTTTATTTTGCTGGCAAACCAAACATTCCGCCACAAACTTTTGAATATCTGATTTAAGGCCATCCCAAAAAAATTCCTTCTTAACCCTGTGGTAAGTTTTTAAAAATCCTGAGTGCCCTCCTAAGGGAGAAGTGTGCAATTCCATAAGAATCTTTTGTTTTAGCTGGGAATTCTTACAGAGGTATAAGCGATCTTTGTACCATAACGAATCATTTTTCCAGCTAAATGTATCAGAAGTACTGGAATCTTGTTGTAGCTTTTGAATAAGTGCCCACACTTCTTCGTCATTCTTCCATTCCTCCCTTGCTTCGTTTATCCAATCTGGTTGGATAATAGAAATGGCACACAACAATGCTTCCACATCCTCATCCTTTCTTGAGAGTGCATCTGCCACCACATTTTGCTTCCCTTTTTTGTAGATGATTTCAAAGTCATAACCCAACATCTTTGTGACCCACTTTTGTTGCTCTTCAGAGGATAATCTTTGTTCTAAAAAGTATTTAAGGCTATCATGATCCGTTTTTACCTTGAAGTGTCTTCCCATTAGGTAGGGTCGCCATTTCTTAAGTGCATGGAGTATTGCCAACATTTCCTTCTCATAAATAGCTTTGCTTAAAAACTTTCCCTTGATTGGACGACTTTCAAAAGCAATGGGTCTTTCATCTTGCATTAAAACAGCACCAATTCCATTTCCTGAAGCATCACATTCCACAATAAAGGTTTTTGTGAAGTCCGGTGTAGCTAAGACCGGTGCTTGGCACATTGCCTCTTTAAGATGTTCAAAGGCCTTTGTTGCTTCCGGAGTCCATGAAAATGAATCTTTCTTCAATAATGTTGTTAGAGGTGCTGCTATTCTCCCATAATTCTTAACAAACTTGCGATAATACCCTGTCAACCCAAGAAATCCTCGCAGATGCTTTATGGATGTGGGGATTTTCCATTCCTTAATGGCTTTAATTTTGCTAGGGTCTACCTTAACTCCTTCATGAGATACAATATGACCCAAATATTCCACCTCCTGGACTCCAAAGAAACATTTGGATCTTTTTGCATATAATTGTTTCTCCTCCAATAGTTGTAGCACCCTGTCAACATGTTCAACATGATCCTTCCAAGACTTGCTGTAGATTAGTATATCATCAAAAAATACTAACACAAATTTTCTAAGGAATGGTTTGAAAATTGAATTCATCAAACCTTGAAATGTTGAAGGTGCATTGGTAAGGCCAAAAGGCATGACCAAAAATTCATAATGACCCTCATGAGTTCTAAATGCCGTTTTCGGAATGTCTTCAATCTTCATTCTGATTTGATGATATCCCGAACGAAGATCCAACTTGGTGAAGTAAATTGATCCATGCAATTCATCCAGTAATTCATCAATAACAGGAATGGGGAACTTATCTTTAATAGTGAGCTTGTTGAGCTCCCTATAATCCGGACACATGCGCCATGATCCATCCTTCTTGTGCACCAATACTACTGGAGCTGAGAAAGAACTTTGACTTGGTTGAATTATACCAGCCTCTAGCATTTCTGCAACCATACGTTCAATTTCACTTTTTTGGACATAGGGATATCTGTACGGCCTGATGTTTGGAGGAACACTTCCTGGAATCAGATGAATAGCATGATCATGATCACGCATAGGTGGGAGACCTTTGGGAGTCTCAAATACCTTGGAATGATTGTCCAGGACTTTTTGGAGATCTGGAGAAATAGATGATTCCAATGTGGAAACATCTAGCGAACATAATTGTGCAATTACACCTCTTTGCTCCTTTTTAGAAGCTTTGTCATGCCATTAGAGCTGATTATCTTTCCTGGTTTCCCTGCAATACCCCTTAATTCAACTTCCTTTCCTTCCGTAGAAAATTTGATGAAAAGTTCTTGAAAATTAAAAGCTATTGTACCCAAGGATTGTAGCCATTGGACTCCTAGTACAACATCAGCACCTCCCATTGGAATGGAAAGCATTGGGCTAGTCAATACATATTCTCCCATGGATAGCTTGATATTATGGCACTTTCCAGAGCAATTTATTGTTCCTCCATTTGCAATCATCACTTGACACTCTGGTGCTGGATATAGGAAGCAATTCAATTCTTTTGCTACCCTACAATGAATAAAATTGTGGGTGCTTCCTGAATCAATCAACACTATTACCTTTTTCTTCTTGATTTGTCCTTCTATCTTGATGGTTTGAGGAGTGGTAATTCCCACCAATGCATTACAAGATATGGTCGGATTTATTTGTTCTTCATCTAGGCTTTGTTCCTGGAGTATATCTTCTTCTTTTGACCTTTCTTGCTCCTTTTCTTCTTCCTCTTCACAATCTATGTAGAATAATTTCTTCTCAGCACACTTATGACCTTTAGTGTATTTGCTATCACAACTGTAACAAAGCCCTTTTGCTCTTTTTTCTTCCAATTGTTGTGGTGTCAACCTTATAGGTTGTGGAAGACTAGGGGCAACAACACTTCCGTCTTTATAGTTGTGAGTGGTATGCTTCCTGGTTGCCATAATTTTGCTTTCCATTTTTCTTGCTAACCTGAATGCCTTCTCTAATGAATCAGGTTCCCAAAGGCGAACATCATGTTGGATATTATCCTTTAAAGACCCTATGAACACATCAATCCTATGCTCCTCTGGAATATCTTTTACCCTTATGTTCAATTTTTGGAACTCCTCAATGTGCTCCATTACTGAACCCTTTTGTTTGAGACTTATCAATTGGCTAAAAAAAGTGTTGCTTTTTGTATCTTCATAATGTGCTATCAATTCTTCCGTAAAAATTGCCCAAGTGATAAATTGTTTACGAGAGCAAAGCCATTGATACCATACAAACTGATTTGGTTCCAAATATACAGTTGCCATACGTACCTTTTGTGTGTTTTGCACATTATTGAGATCGAAAAATTGCTCCATCTGTAATATCCATGTGGCGGGATCCTTGCCATCAAACTTCCTCATATCGATTTTTGGAATATGGTGATTCTTCGATCCAACATTAGTGTCTATGGAATCATGATTAACATTTCTTTTGTTCTCATCATGAGTTTCCTTTACTACCTTTTCACCATTAGTGACCCTTTCTTGTAGCAACTTCTTCAATTCTTCCATGTCTGTCTTCAAATCTATCTTCAAATTTGCCATCGAATCCTCCATCTTAGCTTCCATGCCCTTTATCTTAGATTCCACATCATTTATCTTAGATTCCACGCCATTTATCTTAGATTCCACACCACTTATCTTAGCTTCTGTTAGCTTTTGTGAGCGTGACATTTGTTGCACTTGTTCTTGTAATTTTGATATATCATGTAGCATTTCTTCCTCTTCTTCATGAGTCATGCTAGAGCTTTCAGGTTCCTTACTAGGTGTTTGCATTTTCTTTCCTCGAGGCATCAGTTACCGATAATAATGCTTTACTATGCCCTTTGAATTCAGTTAAACCAAGCTTACACAAAAATTAAAAAAAAAAAACTACACACCTTTTTTCACTTTATAGAAGCCTGATATTGAATCTGATGTATCTCTGTAATTTCGGATCATACAATTCTGAAATTGCTACCTGTAGTAGCCTTCTGTGTCCTCTTTCCAATGCCACAAGTCTGAGCCAAATTGGATTCTCCAAGGAAGAGTTATGTGAAATCTCCCACAGTGACTTTCTTTTAGACTAGTTCAGTAGAGCAAACTTGTACGACGTGCCACGAGTCACTGTTTCAACCTTTTAATCTGAAACACAAACAAAAGAAACTACAGTCCGTCCTCTTTCTGTACCTTCTTACGAAATTTCAATCCGATCCCCAGAGAGAAAGTTATGAAGATTTTCCCCAGGTCACCTGTTTTGAATGTAATTCAGGAGTCTGCAAAAAGACCAACTTCCTCAGATCATATCTCCGCAAATATTGCGCGAAAATCTCTGAAATTCCGACCCAAGGTTCAGCGAGATTGCTTCTCAAATGGGTTTTTTTTGCGACTTCTGAAACATCACAGAAAAAAAGTTATAGCGAAAATGCCACGATGACCTGTTTGGAGCAGCGAAACCCTAGAATCCAAAGCTCTGATACCAAATGTTATGAAACCAGCTCAAGAAAAGATAGAAAAGATAGATCAATGCCTTAGAATTCAGCCTCTTCGAGGGGGCAACCTCCTTTACATTACATAAATGAACAATTCTTGGATGATACAAATGCCAAAACCTCCTTTCTATATATAGGAGTCTAAGGAGTCACAATATAATCCAGCCGACCTAACCATAATAATATAAAGCCACAAAAATAACAATAGAGGGATTCTATGGGGCACAGAAATAACAATATGGGGTAATAGGGGCACAACAATATAAATAAGGGGTATAACTACAATAGTAATGGGGTAATCACTAGTATTATAGGGACCCAACACCTTTCAACTCCCTTTTCTCCTAATTTCCATTATTTTCATAAAAAAATGTGCCAAAAATGCCATTTTTCCTTTCCAAAGTCTTAGCCATTTCCTTTTCTATTTTCCTTAGCCATAAACAACAAAATTAACACCCCCTAAGATGTCTTGCCCAACATTGAGCTTAGAATAAGTGTCCCATCATCCGTGGTTATTATTTTTAAATTTTATTACATGGAATTTTCACCAAGGTTGTTACAGAACCCTCCCCCTTGGGGAACACCGTCCTCGGTGTTAGACCACACCAAGACCTCATCAAAATCACTGAAAAGCAAACATACTTCTTGATGAGCACCAATATTGTAGCAAGATGCTACAACTCTTGGGACTACCAACTTTACTTTATGAACCCGGGGTTCGTACAAACTTGGAGGTGACAATGTTGTATACACAAGTAGATGTGATGGGTCCACTCTTTGTCACTACTGAGCTGGTGATAGACCACTATGGTTTCTCAAACCAGCCTTCTATTGACTCAAAGAAGCTTGATTACCAATGAAGAAAGGCGAATTTTTCACTGATTGGGAGAATTGAAATATTGTATATTGTAGTAAGGAAAGACTGAAATCAATGCTTTAAACACGCCACTCATCTAACTAATTGCTAATATATCTTGCTTCAAAATGATTCTCAGATAACATGTGTGTAATCCTAACTATCCTAGGCATGAAATCTGAAATAACCAAACATTCTACTGTAGTGCATATGAATGAACATAATAACTCTTTTTTCCATTTTGTCCTTTTTTGTGAAAATGTGAATGCTAAATCTTCTTGGTGATTCAGCAGGTGGGTTAGAGATTGTGGTGAAAGGTTAGATGGCTTGGGAGGGAAGTAGGGGTATTATTCTATCTTCCTGTATGCTTTTTCCACAAATCAGCCTCAAAACAGGCCACTACAGGTTGTCCTATAGGATGTCCTAATGCTCCTACAGGATCCCCTGTATTGCTACAGGATTCGGCTGAGAGAAATAGGAGTGGTTTGGAAGGTGGTATAGGGCTTAGAGAAGGTTAATGATGGAAGAAATAAGATAAGGGAGTGGCTAGGACTTCTTTAGAGCTCAAAACAGAGTTTGTAAGATGGTTGGATTTGCTCAAAAAACCTCGAAAGTTGTTCTTATGGAATGATGAATTGTTTGAGGGACTTAGTGGATTTTGGTGATCATGTATGAATGAGGTTAGGTTGGGGGTTGCTGGCATGAGATCTTCCTGCACTACTAAAAATCCTACAATACATACGTCACTGGCATATATCCATAAATCATGTCAAACAACAAATATTTCCCATTAACTTAAGAAAACAGAATTTCATTATCTAGTTGCCTAGTTCATGCATGAAAATACTTGCAGAATATTTTGAAGCACCATGAGATCTTAATACAAAGCTAGAAATATCAGAAATTACAATTGTAACCTATTCTTGGAGACTAAAAAGATGTTGGCCTAAGTAGCAGAAAACCCTAAATTCCATAAGAAATCAAAATTCTGTCTTTTTGGGGTTGAATATGAGTTTTTCCTCAAACCATGGTCCTTGGAGGGAGGAGTGAGGCCAAATCCACCTGGTATCACCCTTTTTGGGATTCCTTTATATTTCTAAGCTATGACTAAAGCAATGCACAAATGGAAGAAAACTAATCAAATTCACAACTACTTGCAATGAAACAATGCTAAAACGAATTCAACAACTAATCTATGAAATAACCTAAACATACAAGTACAAGAAGAGGAGCATTTGTTGCTAGGGTTGGGCCCTAACCCAAGAGCTTCAACCCTCTGAGTTAACTCAGTGCTAGATCAAGGAAATTCTCATTCTCATTATCATATCAGAAAAATTACATATAAATGTTTTTCCACAAGACTTGAACTCGAAAATGCTTAGTGATCTTACATAAAAAATCTGAATCCTAATGAGGCTTTAGGCCTCCTTATTTATATAATTGAAGTCTCCAATGACTTCCTTAAATCTAGGGATGCATGGCTCCCAAAATCATGATGAACTGGCTCTTAATTGTCACTGGCTCGGCTGCCCATGATCTCCATGACTCGGTTTCTTGCAACTACAAGCTAGTGTGGTTTGATTGAGGAATATTCGAATGAGGGAGGATTTAATGAGGAGGATCTATCTCCTATAATCTCTCCTCCTTGTCTCATTCACGTTTCTACCATTAATTAGCAAAAATTGCCATGATTTTCTGTCAAAAAACTACAACCAATGCACATTAGACCACTAGACATAACATCTTACTTTTACTCATCTCATTAAGAAAATATAATTAAAATATATAAGGAATAATGAGAAGAGTTGATTTTAATAAACTTGGAGGTGTATTAAGGTCCATATGGTTACCCAATGATGAGGCTCATCACTTCCGATGGAGATTTATAACATAGCTCGATGTAGTATTTACAATGTGTTAGAGTCAGTATTTTCATACTGCCATCAATGATCAAAACTCTTCTTTTCATATCATATTAGGGTACCATTCTAAATTTTTTGTCATTCCACCTAGGCCTTCATTCAAAAATTTACTCACTGATGGTAGCCCTAGTAAAAAAACCTCACTTTCCCTCAAAAATCTATACTTGTTGACCCACCTTCATGTCTTACTGAGCATACATCAATCATGAAAGCTTATTTCATCATGTCTTTATGTCAATCAAGTCCACCTGAAGTCTTCTCACTCAAGGTTTTCATTAGGTCTCTAGGTTTCATTTTTTCAAGGTCCAATAAAACACCATTTCACTGCATAAGGCTAGAAAACTATGAGAGTGAACTAAATAATATCCCTTTTTCAGTTAAAGAGGATTTGCAAGCATGTAACCATGGTTGCCAAAGGTTCTAATTTTGATTTCAAGTATGAATTTCATTCCAATTTGTAATTCTATTCCAAAAAACAAATATGTATTTCTATTTTTTATATTTATGTAATTTTGTGTTATTATATGTAATAAGTGACTTTTCTCAAGCTGTCAACTCAGTTCCATAATGCCAAAACACCAAAATTCAAAGGTCAAAGCATTCCCAATGTATATCAATTAATCAATCGGTAAAGAAAAAGTACAAGGTAAAGGTTATTAGTGCAATGATTCAAAAGCACTTTCAAAACATTAGCAAATGGGTTATAAATCAATAAAGTAAAATTCTATTGAGTATTTAAAGCCTTCAAGACATCCATTTGCCCCTCATTTTCTCTTGCCTTGGTCGAACCACCTCAACAAAGGGCAAATTTTTGAGTTGAACAAGTGAAACCAGAAAATAAAGTTTTCGCTGGGTGTTCTAGTGTTATGATGTGCATTCCTGTTATATGTTGTGTGTTTCAGTTCAACGCTGCGCGTTTGACTGGTGAAGGCGTGTTTCAGTTGAACACTGCATGTTTTACCAAGGTTTCTCTCTAGCCTCTAAAAGCAAGTGTCATTGCCTCTCTTGAATGAAACTTTTAGTCTTCAAACCTGAAAACCCTAGTTTCATTCCCACACCCCTAATTTCACACCCTAATACTTCTATCTCTTTCCCATACGCCTATTAAACCCTTTCCCAACCCCTGTATCTTTCCACTATCTCCCAAATCCTTCTATTGCCAAAAACCTAAGACCTAGGTGTTCTATTTTCCTAGGCTCCAAAAACCCCTAACCTGTAATAAAATTCCCTATTCCAAATCCCTCTACATTCCCACTCCCTGTTACTTCCATTAAACCATAAATGCCTTCCCTCATCTCCCAGAATTTCTTCACACCATCCCTAATTCCCTACACCTACATTCCATTATCATTTCATCTCCCTAGGGTTTTAAATCAAGACACCATGTCACAAAAGGAAAATAGAAGTTCTAGTGAAGAGGAAATAAATGGGAGGAAGCCAAACAAAGGAGGGAAAATCATTATTTGGGCCAATAAATACTAATGAACTCATGGCATCTCCCATGAATGTGACATATTTCAAACATCTAGGATGTTTTGAGTTCTATGAGAAAGTACAAAGGGTCCAATATCATCCTATGTTGATTAGACTGTTCATCACCAATCTCCATGACAACCAAGTAACCCTTGTTGGTGTCACTTTCACTGTATCCACTACCATCATATCAGTTACAACTAGAATCCCAAATGTTGGGGAGAAATGGTTTAAACAGGGTGATTTGGAGGAGCATTATTATGATCCCTATATTAAACCTAGATACAGAAATGATAGAAATAGGTTGTTTCCTTTCTCTTACCTTCTGGATAGATTCGTTCCCGTGATGAAAATCATCATGAAATACTTTACTTGTGAAGGAAGGTTTTCCAGATTGTATACCTATCATATTCAACTACTCATGCATTTCACAAAGGTTAAGATGCTCAACATACCTTATTATCTCTTTCGGAACATTGAAAATATGTCCTACATTGCCCAGAAAAGAGAGTATAAAGATAAAATGAATAGTCTCTTTCATCATTCCCTCATTAAAATGATAGTCCTTCATCATCTCAAAGAGCTCAACATTGCATGGAGTGCCTTCATTACCTATGACATCTTTACTGATCCATCCATTCAGCATGCTCAAGATGTGCCTTCATCATCTCATCCTTCAACCTCCATTCCTCCATCTCAGTCCATAGATCATTCATCCTCATCCGATCAGTCACCCTTACCATCACCTCCATCATCACCATTTCAAGAGCATTTTCATTCACCTAAAAGAGATGAAATCAGATAGCAGGAGCAGATTGAACAGATTACAGCAATCAAGTCTAAAGGGGTTGATTTGGGCAATTTGACACACACTTCTCAGAGAGGCCATAGGTAGGTGTTTGCCCCATATATTGTGGGAGGAGCCTTTCCTTCTTCATCAGAAAATAAGTTACAGAAGGGAAAGGAAAAGATGGCATTGGAAGAGATCAAACATGAGGAGGAGGACCTCCATGAGACAGAGCAGGATTTTGACTTGGTTGACCTAAGTGAGGATGATGACAGTGAGAGAACAAGAATTGTCATCAAAGAAAAGTATGCACTCATTTGGGGGCTCCATATCAACCTACAAAGGGAAAAATACATTATCTCATATTATGAGCAGGGAAACAAGCAACTTGAAGCCAAAAATGAGGTCATGGAGATTCATCTCATCAAGGCAAAGAGGGAAGCAATCAAAGCCAAGGCATTGCTTGACAGGCCTATGATAGGTATGGTGAGCCTAGAAAAGAGAAAGATCCTAGAAGAAGACCTAGGACTAGAGCGATGAAAGAGCCCTAGAACTAGAGAAACAAAATGAGGCCGAGCTTGCTAATAATCTCACATGGAACAAGCAATTTTCCATGTTGATCAATGAGAGCCGGGAACATTGGCTTGATAAGGTTAATCAACATTTAGAGAATCTCCTAGATAAATCCAATCAGCAAAATGAAATTCAGAGGAAGATGGCAAAAGACTATGCCAACAAGGAAATGAATATAAGGGCAAAACTCAAGGCTACAAAGGAAAAAATTGAAGCCATAACTCATCAAAAAGAGAAGGAGAAGCTAGACATCCTTATTGAAGCCTCACTCCATGCGCAAAACACATGGTTAGCAAGAATTTCACCAATTTTTATGAGTTATGGGGTAATTTTGAATTTTTTTGTGTGTTTTCAAGTAATTATACACTGTTTTTGATAGCTAGAATGCCAAAGGTGTTGCGCCCTTCACGTTGCGCTTTTGTTTGGATCACTTTTTGGACAAAGGAAGACAACCATTAGATTCATAGTAGGGAAGAAATATAGGAAAACAACTTTACAAGCTTTCTTTCCCACAACTGGTAGGTCAAAAGGTGAAAAACACCTAAACAATCAATGTTCTGCCTCATTTTTCACCTTCACATTGCGCGTTTGACTAGTCTTGGGAGAATACATTTTTGGAGGGTCGAATCAAGATAATTTTTGAAACTAAATAAAGATATGGAAACTAGATAGGATACTCTTTCCAATGAGCTATCCTGGGCTCAATTTGGACACCAGGAAGGTAGGTAAACGTGAGTCTGAAGATGACGTTGCGCGTTTGACACTGAGGCTGCGCGTTTGACCCGTTTCCTAATTTTTCATTGTTCTTCTCCATATTTGATTTTCCACTTGGGAAATAAAATTTTTACTGATGTAATTGATCAAGTAAATATAATTATGGTCTTTTTACTATTACCTAGGGTAAATACATTAGGTAAATAGACTCTATGAGGTGTAATGAATCAATTCATTATAGTTAGGGATGAGTTACTTTGACCACCCTACACTCTAGCTATCAGTTCAGATTTTGGTGGAACTACTCCTCCTCTCATGGATTCGACCCCTGAGGCTGGGAGGATTTTGTTTTGAGGCCTATATCATGTATTTTTCAGTCTTTTCAAAGGTTGGACTCAGTTGGATGTTGTACTAGTGATCAGAGACACTATTGTATTAGAGTTTGGCCAGTATTAATAGATGAGTTGCAACTATTTCTTTGGGATACATGTGATATGAATGTTTAGAATTGTTTCTTCTTTGTGATCATCTATGTGAATGTTTTGTATGCTCATAAACCATTTCATGTCTATTATATGGTAATTTTCAAATTGATATGCAGAATACATGTTTTCTCATGCTCAGTTTTGGGAAAGTTATCATAATTTATTCATTTTTCTTTAGTTTAGGAAGAATACATATCCTATGCTTTTCCTAACTCCTCATCAGTCTTAAACCATCTCACCAAACCAACTTTTAAGTGCTAAGCCTCCTACCTACCTTGCCCCACCAAATCAAATACAAACAACCTCTGCACTTTATACCTAGCCTAAAATCCTAATCCATCCAACCCTCCTAGCTGTGATTCTTTGGAGAGATCCCTCTCTAGCTTGGTAGGGCTAGATACCAAGTCAAAAATTTTGCTTTTGGTTACCTCAGATGGACTCTTCCTTAGCCCTGAAGATCCGAAGGAGTGATAACATACTGACACTATTGCTGGGGAATGAAAGGTTCATTTTCCCTGGGTATATGACTACTTTTCATTGGAATTTGGTTCTTTGGATGATGGGAATAAGTTTCATAAAGGCTGATCCCAGAATAGTGTCAAGATTGTAGAGTTGGCCTTGAGGAGACAAACAAGACAAAATTCTGCATCCTGATCCAGCTGATTCAGTCGAAGATATTCAGAGCTTGTTCAAAAAGTGAAGAAGGTTACAGATCACAAGTCCAATCAAACCTCATTACATTGGTAAGCTCTTGATTGTTACTGATTTAAATTTCTCTCTTGAAGGCTTTCCTTTGTTGTGAAGTTCAAAGATACAATTTGTTATCACTTAGAATAAAAATTTTATGCATATAGTCCTTGGTCCTAGTTCAATGTCAAAGGTCTGTGTCATATGGTTTTCGTTTTATGTTTCATACTTAGGATTTGGAGTTTTAAAGGTGTTTGTTTTAAATTATACTCTAATCCTATTGGTTCTCCTCCACCATCATTGTGTTATAAGCCATGTCTTGTCTTATCCTATTCACCGAGTCTTTTCGTGATTTCGCAGCGTAATCTCCTATTGGCCAGTTTCGCAGCGTAATCATTGTTCAGTCATTTCGCAGCGCGTTATCATTAAGCCGTTTCGCAGCGCATTATTAGAATTTTAAACTAACCGCGCTGCGAAATCGCGGATTCGTGCATTTCGCAGCGAATCTTTCCTAAAGTGTCAAGTCTGTTAATGAGTCACCAATTCTGTCCTCTCATGTCAGTTTTTGTGTACCTCCCGTAGCATGTCTAAGCGCTCATTAGTCATCACTCCACCAATAGATTTGATGAAACGCACAGAAATATCATTCCGATGGATTGTACCGTGCATGGATCTTGATGATGATCGTGAGTGTTACATAAGTGACAAGCTTATCGGATGATGTATTTGAGTTTTCAAGCGAGGCTGTTTTCAAGCGAGCCTGATTACAAGCGAGCCCGAGTTAAAAAGAACTGAACCGCTATTTCAACTGAAGCTGTTGGTCATTGTGAGTGTAAAGATTTCAAAAAGCAAATGGAGAGGAAAGAACACAGATCTGGAAAATGCCAGAGGACCGAACCTGAAGGTTTAGACATAGCATTGAGGGATGAAGGCGTGAAGAAAGCATTCAAAGATGCCGGGTGCTGGAACTTCTGTAAAAAGCTACAAGGAGGACATGCGTAGGTAACCAAAGAGTTTGCTTTGAACTTCACCGGTTTAAATTCAAAAATAGCTATGTTGGAAGTTCAAGTGTCTCCTGAGGCAATAGCTGCTGTAACAGAAATCCCAAGAGGGAAGCAAGAATGGTTTAAGAACTTTAAATTTGATATGAATCCATGTAAAGAGTTCTTAAAAGAGGCATATGTGAATGAAGACCTAACAAAAGCAGTGCCCAGAAACTATGTTAAGGAGCATTATGCCCTTCTTCTCACCTGCATTCAGAAATACTTGACATGTGAAGGAAGATACAATAAGGTCTACTCTTATCATTTCAAGTTGCTTTTACATTTCACTGGGAAGGCTTCCATAGATATTCCTTTTTACTTATTTCGCAGTCTAAGTAAAATGTGTGATAAGGTGCAGCTGAGAAAAGAGGATTGCGAGACTTCTTTATTTCAACATGGTTTGATTAAATTGTTAGTTTTAGATGGCCTACAGAAGATAGGCAGAGACTAGAATTCGTTCATCTTCATGGCTGGATTCCAAAGCAAAACTGGCCTTACTCCACAACCAGTCAGAGAACAACCAGTCAAAGAACTCACAATAGCTGAGCTTCAGAAGGAGGCCAGAGCTAAAAAGCAAACCAAGTCACAGCTTAAAAAACCAGTGAAGCCACTGATCATTAAAGAACAACCTCAGCAAGCAACAAAAGAAAAGACTCAGGATAAGAAGACTGTAGCTGAAACAAGCAGAGCTGAAGCAATTTCAAGAGTAAGGACAAGAAGCCAAGTAAGTAAAGAAAAAGGTAAAGCCTTAGCTGTTGAAGAAAGCCCAGTATCTAAGGCAAGCCTGAATGATTTATTGGAAGCCATTGAGTTTGAGCAAATTGAACCAGTGCATATTGATTTGACACAGTCATCACCAGAAAGTACCAAGAAGCCTAAGGCCTCAAAAAGGCTGAAGTTTGATGAACCTGGTGAAGAATTCATCTTCAAACCCAGAAGACCTATTACAAGGAAACAAGTAAAGGAAGCTGAGAAATTGCCCAGAACAGAGGAAGCCGAGGAATTGCCTAGAACAGAGGAGGCAGAGAAAATTAAGCAAAAAGACACAAATAGAACAGTCATCATATCTCAAGGAGGTAATATTATAGCTATAAGGAACCAGTTGGAAGCAGCTAAACATGAGATTGCTCAGGTGAAGAATGCCACTAGGGAATCTGCAGTCAGGTATGCAAATTATCGTAAAGCTGTATTGAAAGGAAGTGAAAACCTAGTAAACCAGGTGGATTCAGTAGCCGATGTTTACACATGGACAGTACCTGCCATTAAAGAGGCCAAACTCCTCAGAAAGATAAACATGCATCTAAGAGCTGAGAACAAAGCTATGAGAAAGAAAGTGGAAGACTTGAAGGCACAGCTAGGCCAGTTAGCTGCTGAATGAAATTGCTGTTCAAAGAAAGGTTTTGTGCCAAATTTTGTCAAATTTTGCTTAGTTTATATTGTTTTGAGGACATGAATATCCCTGCTATATGTATCAAAGATCAAAAGGAGTTTTGGCAATCAAATGTCTAGGCGGTAAATACCTCAGGAAAAAGACAAGTTGTTTAAACAATTCAGCAGTTTCGTAGCGCGCTACGAAACTGCTGTAGGTGTTGATTTTAAACGCAGACAAACAGTTTGGTAAAATGATCGGGAATTTTCTAAAGGAAACACCTGAAGGACATGTAAGAGACCAAATGAAGCTATCACATCCATTCAGATCAAGACAGGTGTACCTTTAAAAAGGTGAAATGTTTTGACTCAAGTTTAAAGTTTCTGTTATAAAGACACTTTATTACCGGTCATTAGGGTTTTGAATGAGTTACATACGAGGGATTTTGGCCCGCACACTTGCCCATCGACGAAGTCTCCAACACATCAGGAATATGGTGGTGCTCTATATTTTTGGGTTATTAAAGGGCTAAAGACATGCTGCTGTATATTCGAGCAAGTTATGGAAGACTGGAACCGAAAAGCAAGGGATATCTCCCAACATCACTGAGCAGTTAAAGCATATAGCATCCAAGGCCAACGTGGCTCATCTCAGCCATCTCAGCCAAACTGAAAGGAACCCAGGTGTCAGAGAACAAGAAGGAATCATTCTACGAGGAAGATAGAGTTAGAGTTATAGTCAAATTAGAACTCTTTAGAACTCCAGTTAGCATTAATTGTATTTAATAGTTTGTTGTAAAGCAGATAGGTGTCATCATAGGCAGAATTCGAGTTCCCCTCATGTTGGAGGAGGAAGCTCGAAGTAGTTAGAATAAGGATTTTCTATATATAGCTGGAACATCTATGTAATGGGGGTTGGATATTTTATAAAAACAGAGTGCTGTTTTGGCTTATGAAGAGAAAAGAGTTCAGTAATATAAGTTATATGCTTTTCTTCTCAGGATTCATACAGCATTTCCATGTTCAAGATGTGTTATTTTACTTTGTCCTTCATGTCTTTTTTCAGTTGCTTAGATGAGTAATCACTCAGAATTCACTTATGCTGCTCTGACTTCCTGTACTCATCTATGAACTGTGGTTTTATAAGAGTTGTATTTTGAACATTTAAATGTCACATGCCCTGACTTCTATGTTAAAGCAATATCATTATTTACTGAGGTTTGATTGACTCCATAAGCCCAATGGAAACTTATGTAATGTTTGTCCAGCCTTCATTATTTGTCAATGTTATTCACAAGAGTTAGCCATCTTACTGATAGTCAAAATCAATAATCCTTTGAGAGAGCCCTCTCAGGCTAAGGAGGCTAAGCCTTAGTCAAAAGATTGGTGTGAAATAGTTACTTGAAGTCTTCGTGGGTTGCAGCCTTCCAAGGCTTGATTTTGAGATAACACAATTTTTCCACTAAAGTCTGAAGTCTTTTACCTCACATAATCGTTGACCTTGTTAAGATATTGGCTCTGAAAAGTTATACTAGGTCAAACCCTGACCCAAATCCTCCTTCTCCGATTGATGATCCTAAAAGATTGTTAAGAAAGCCTAAAGTCCCTTTCCCTGAGACTGAAAGCACAAAATTGGAAAGGACCACTTCCTTGCCAGATCAGATACTTAGTATTGAGGATATTCCTTTCGACATTAAATTTGAGTTATCCCTATTTCGTTCGAAGTCTGAGTCTTGTCTTACAGAGGAAGTATTTGATCCCATAAATTTTGATTCATACCTACCTGCCTCAAGGCCTTTGTTTAATCAACCTTCTGCTACATTATAGTCTTCAAAACTTGAGCATGAGGTTTGGTCTAATTTTGAGAAACTTTGAAGCCTAGCCAATCAATTGCAAATTACTGCGGAAAAAGCTAATATTCAGTATCATCTTGAAAGCTTATCTTCTGCCTTACCCCCTACTGCACCTCCAAAAACAACCATATCACATCTCCATTTTCAAACCATCCAACTCAACCCATTGCAGTTCCCATTCACCATTCCCCAGTAGTCATGGCAAGATTTGCACCCTTAGTATTACCTGGTCAGTTGGCAACTTTACCTCTAACCTATGGCTAGAGACTTCCTTTCTTTGATGGCATCCCGAGAGTCACAGCACAACAACATATTAACAAAATGGCTTATTTCATTGACTTAGAGGAGGTTGATGGTGACGATGCCAAAATGAGACCAATGGCCCAAATGTTTTTGGAGATGTGAAAAAATGGTTTTGTGGTTTGGCAGCAGGCTCCATTGATACTCCTCAAAGGTTAAATGAGTTTTTCTTAGCCACGTGGTGGGAAAAGAAATATCCATTGCAAATCTTAGTGGAATATAATACATTGAAAAGGAATCTAACGAGACAATTCAGTAGTTCACTATAAGGTTTAATCAGATCTATAATTTGTTATAGCTCCAAATCTCACCCTTGATATTTATGATGTTGCATTTATGGCCTAGGGCAACCCCTCCTTCCAGACTTGGTCCAAATACTTAAAAAACAGTGTTTTACTCCCTATAAGTGACATTGCCCTGAGCTAAATGCGTGTGTACGCGGGTTAGTGTATACCCAACCCGCGTATATGTCTTAAAACACTTAAAAAAATTAAATCTCCTTAATCTCGGGTGGATATCATGGGTTTTACCTGTTGATTACCTATTAGTGCCTATGGCCTCAACTGTTCCCAATGAATTCCCAACTAAAAAACTACTTTGGGAGAAGTATAAACAGGCTTCAATGGGAAGGCCTTAAGGAGGAGAGAAGAGAGAGAATTACTCTGCTGAGATTATCCCTGATCATGTCTGAAGACCCTTATGCTTCTAGCACCCCCCCCCGCCCCCCACACTACAGGAAACTCTTGTTTCCTTGAGTTTTGATGTCATTTCACTAGTTGAGATATCCTTGTGTGAGTCATGGAAGGAGCCTTTTGAAGACTCAGGATTAGACGGACCCGAAGAACGGTTCCTCTAGGAGCCAGCAAGAGGAAGATTCAGGTGATATCATTCCTTGCTTTGTTTTAGTTATCTACAATAAAAGAAACATTTGTCTTATTCCTGAAATCAATCTTCTTCATGCATATGATGTTATTGTTATGGTTTACATATGACTAATTGTTTCAATGTATAATTAACCATCTTTCAATAGGTTATGAAGTTGATTTCTATATGATGCTTTGTCCATATATTGCTATGCTTCTTTGAATTGGCTATTTTGTAGGTTCAAGGATCGAGAGGAACTCCAAGAGGGTTTGGACCCTGGCTGGATCTACCTAAACGAAGGATCCCCAGGTGCACCTCTCTTTGCATAGTTGGCTTATTTAAGTATCATGTCTACGTGGAATTCTTGTCTTTTACTATAGATAACCCCTCGCTCTGCTAGGGTGTTGACCCAAAGCCATAGGGGACTTAGTTCCTCAACAAAATTGGTGACTCCACTGGGGACAACAGTATTTTTGTTCCTAGTTTGGGTTATTTTGTGCTAATCAGGGCTCAACCATTGGTGTTCTTGCTGTAACTGATTTTTCTGTTCCTATAGGAAATCAGACTTTAAGTTTGAGCAGTTTCTTCAGATCTCTTTTTTGTTTTTTTTCTTGTGAACTGTCATATATGTAGTTTTGTCAGGTTACAGTAGCGTATGTACGCAAGTTTCCCCATATGAGCCCACGTATACGCAGGTTTCTTTGGGTTGAATTGCGTATACATGCAACTGTGTATTGACACAGTCACGTATACCCTAATTTTCCAAGATTTTTTCAAGTTTTTCTGTCTCAGAAGATTTTTTTACTGGTCTGAGTATTTCTTGAGCAGTCAGTTTTTGGTTTTGCAGCAAGTTAACGGTTTCGAATTCTCTCATGTTGTGGAAAGTTTTGGTCTTGTTTTGTTTTGTTGCAAGTGTCATCATTTGTGTTTGAGCAAACGATATTTATTTTTGAGAATCTTGGTTGTTCTTGTCTTCCAGAGTAGAAATATTGGTTTCAATCTGTGTGACAGACTTTATCTTTGTGATCTTCTTGCTTTGTGTTAAAACTGCATCTTGTGGCCATTTTCTTTTCTCGCTTTTTGAAAGTTGTTGAGTGACGATTTTGAAAGTTGTCTTTCTTTGTCTTTTGATCATTGTCACCAAGCTCTTTTTGCTTCTTTTTGGTCGTTCAAGGCATCTTGAAACACCTATTTTGTTGAGTTTTCGCCCATATTGAGTTGATAACTTGCAAAGTGTTTTGTTTCCTATTTTTCGGTCTTAAGGTCTTCCATAGTATTTGGAGTGCTTTTGAAAAGTTGTGTTTTTTGCTTTTCTTAAAAAGAAAACTTCTTAAAAGCTTGGTTTTTGCTTTCTTTTGCCTTGTTTTTATTTGGTTTCTTTTTGCAAATGACAGTGCATTTTGTTTGTCTTAAGATTTGCTTTTAGTGTTTGGACAAAAATGAGCATTAGGAACTTATATTCTATCTAAACATCTAAGGTGGCTAATTAAAAGTGATAAACAATTTGCTTTCATTGTTTGCTTTAGAGTAATCTTAAGTTGTTTGCATCAGCATATACTCATTGCATTAGTGTAATTTGTGCATTTTTTAGGGAATCCAATAGTTTTTGTTAGTTTTTGTGAGTGTGAAGCTTGTTGAAAGAAAAGAAAAAAGAAATTTATTGCTTTATTAGAAGTTCCTTAGAACCTGGTAGAAATTTCTTTTCATTGAAGAACAAAACAAGTGCATTTGCATATAGTTTGGTTTTTGTTAATTTCTTTTGCATCGACAAACACCACTAGTTTCATTTCCGTTTATCCCTTGACTTAAGAACAACCCATTTAAAAACAAGAACTAAATAAAATATACTAGAACTTTTTTATATATTGTCAATTTAGACACACCAACAAGTTTTAGGATATTTTAGGGCCTTTGATTAAGCAAGTGGAGAGAAAACTCTCCAAGGCCAATTTAAACTATCAAACATAGGAGTCTGAATAATGGGTGCAAATCCAATAGCATTAGGGAGACCAGGAAAGCTCCAGATCTTGGAGTTAAGCACGAGTGTTTTTGAAGATAAGGAAGAGAGATACCCCCTCTCCTACTTGTCGAATTTTACCTCAATACTGTTTCGCCTGGCTTCTGACACGAGTTGGTAACCTTAGTTGCTTATCCTAGGGATCTACATAGGTGGCTGCAAAGGGGAATCCAGTGGCACCTGAGGTCGACGTTGTATCACTCTCAGTAGTACTTCTGGAGGGCACCCTTGTGAAGCTCGGGGGCTTGCACCGGCATAGGCTATTGTTTGGAGGTTAGCGTAACTTCCTATAATACCTTCGCTGGTAGGCCTGGGCCATCATTATCCTAGACTATCTTCGGAAGGCCCCTACTTCACTTTCTTGTATTTTGGTGTCCGGTCCTCATCACCCGGAGCATAAATACTTGAAAGTTGTTTGACTGGCTGATTTCTTTTAGGGACATTTTTAGTGTGTGCTCTGTGCTCCTAGTTGGCCTAGCTTTCATTTTTCTTGAGTCTTTAATTAGATCTTAATAAAAATTCAAAGTGGCTGACCGATCGCCTAGACGGTCTCGTAGACTTTGTGGTCTTTCACCACCAAGTTTAGAGCCTTCTCCTAGAAGGCATAGGGGCAATATTGCCAGTGGTTTTCACCCCGTGGCAGCCGATGCATCGGAGATTGATCCTCTGCTCAGGGGCATTAGTGTTCAGGATAGGCTTGGTACTTCCGCAAAGCTAGAGAGGAACACCCCAGTTCTTTCTCGAGTTCTCTTCTAGTCAAAAGATAACATTGAGGTAGAAGAACTCTCAGAGTCATTAGTGGCTCTGAATTCTCCTCTACCTTCTGATCATCCAGACGTATTATTATATGTTGGGACTCCAATGCATAGACCGTCAAGTCCAGGTTATTTCACGCACTTACCTTTGATGACCACAGCTGGAAGCATGGCATCTACCACGAGTGCTACAACCATGCAAACTCCAACATTAGTACAAGGGGGAGGAACTATTTCCATCCCCTCTGCATCCTTATTTGGGTCTATTGCTAGCACATCCTTAATTGGGTCTACCTCCATTCCATCTACGAGTGGAAATTCCCAAGCCAATGCATCTAGTTCTGGATTTTTCCTGTTTGGCACCCATTCTCAAGGTATTCCATCAGCTCCGTTTAATGCCTCCACATCCATGATGAGTGGATCGACTTCGTTTCAGGGTTTTCCTTTTGGAAGTGGTCATATACCACATTCCAACCTGATGATAGGATCTATGCCTTTTTCTTCTATAGGTCAAGGCAGTAATCCCTTTCAAGGTTGGACTAACCCTACAGTTAGTGGCATAGGAACTGGGAATCCATTTTTCGGCCAACAAGGGAATAAGCCGTACTCCACAGTTAGTTTGTTTCGAAGTATTCCTCCCTTAGCTACCACTTGGAATCCTTATTAGGGGTTATCGGATCCTTATAATTCTTTAGGAGGGAACTTCGCTGGTTATGGAGGTTTTTCGGCTGGAGTTGGTCAAACTTTGAATTTTTCTAGACCACAAGGATCACCTTTGGGTTCAGCGGGGTCTGCTAGTTACTTCGTGTAGCCTGGTGCCTTTCAATATCCAGGCAAATCTTTTCAGAACTTTGGGAACTCCGCCCAATCTAAGTGGAATCCCCAAGGTCCTCCAAAACTTCCTTTTCTGGCAATGCTAAATTTTCCAGATCTCACAAAATTAACAAATGATCCAATAAGATACAATCCAGCCTGGCCTCCGGTCCCAACCAAACTCCCATCGGATATTCCAAAGTTCGAGGGGAAGGGTGGTGAAGACCCAGGCGACCATGTAACCACATTCCAATTGTGGTGTTCATCAAACTCCCTCATTAATGACTCGATTAGGTTGGGACTTTTTCAACGCACCTTAACTGGCAATGTAGCTAAGTGTTATATAGAGTTGCCAAGGGGCAGCTTTACATATTTCACCGATTTGGCTAACATTTTCCTAAACCATTTCTAGTTGCTCGTCCGTTATGATGTCGGAGCTGAACTTCTGGCCAATTTCAGTCAGGATACAACAACTCACCTCTGATCATATTCAGGAATAGAGACAAAGAAAGAGGCTCATTAAAGCCAAAATTTCCCCTGAATACCGTGTCAAATGGTTTTTGAAATCCTTACAACCTAAGATCTCCAAGGATGTATCTTTGTCCAGAGTCTATTATAAAGAGCAAGCTATTTTTCGAGCCCAATAGTTAGAATTGATTTACTCTCAGTCTGGGATTCTTTAGAAAATCTTGCTTGATGCTCCTAGGACTAAGGTTGATATAGCCAAATCAAAGCCAAGTCCCCATGCGGACGGTATTGTTGGATCAATTGACACCAATGCGGTGAACCTTCTGAGCCAATTGCAGCAGCGGTCTTTACAAACTGCTTCTTCCAATCAAGCTGCACTGTCTACTACTCCACCTTCTCAACCTTCTTCTATAAACGCCGTTCAGGCTTCTAACCCCAAAGGAAATCAAAATTCCGATGGGAAGAAGAAGGGACAAGGTAAAAAGAAGAATCAAGATGGGAAGGGTAATGCGAACAATCCCAGCAATGGTGCTGGTGAGGGTGGAAATGGGTCTAAGAAGAAAGTTAAGTTTCCATGAGACCATTTGACTCATCTCTGCCCAAAAATTCAAGATGCTCAACGCTTGTTAGTGCAGCAAGGGACTTTTAGCTCCCAAGTTGTCTTAACTAACCCTTTCCCCCAAGGGCAACAGTTGCTTACTGGCACAAATTCAAACCCTGGTACCTCTGCAAGGGGAAACTAGGAGGGGGACCATTCCTCAAATGTTTTCATGATGGGTTCTCATGTCAATGTGGCCACACGATCACGTGATTATGGTGAAGCTGAAACATCTAAATATAAATCTATTCCCGGAACTATAGATCCACTT
Source organism: Pinus tabuliformis (assembly GCA_031772625.1). Classification (NCBI taxonomy): domain Eukaryota; kingdom Viridiplantae; phylum Streptophyta; class Pinopsida; order Pinales; family Pinaceae; genus Pinus; species Pinus tabuliformis. The sequence goes on from CM062820.1 coordinate 1,679,687,170, forward strand.
CATATTGAGTGACCCTCTGTTGATTTTATACCTCGGATACCGAAAGGTTCCACCAAGCGTGCTACTATCAACCCTAATGCTAGGGTAGCTTAGAATTACTCCATTGTTGAGGATCTGGCTCAGAGTCCATGCGCGATGTCTGCTTTAGAGGTACTCCAGTCGTATCTAGCTCAAAGAAGTTCTTTGCTTTGGGCAATGGGGGAAGTGGATCCAAATAATTCTTTAGCTCTCACTTTTGATATGCATAATGTTAAAAAGAGACCTCCTCATCATATGGCTTTCCAGATAAAGTCTACTTACCGGAAAACTAATATTTTTTGGATGGTTATAGATGAGGGAGCTTCCACGTGTGTCATGTCTATGTCATGTTGGAAGGCCATTGGATTGCCTTCAACTATTTCTTCACCCACCCTCTTGACAGTATTTGATGGTCATTCTCATAGGCCACATGAGATTATCCTGACCTTTCCTATATGTGTTGGAGGAAAGGTAGTTAACATCGAAGTAGACATTTTTTATGCCAACCTAGATTATAATCTCCTCTTAGGACGGAATTGTATTTATGAAATGGATGCCATCGTTTCAACTGTATTTCGAGTCCTTTGATTTCCTCATGAGTGGCAAATTGTTAGGGTGGATCAATTGGATTATTCTCCAGGCGATCCTCGAGCAGCTTCATATTCTACCATTCCAATGGTGGATAACCCCCGTCAATCTATCGAGAATCTTGGAGTCAGGATGTACTCTTCTTTCATGGGTGTATTTGATCTTCCCACTCCTATAGCTAGAATCAATATAATTTCATCCTCCAAGGAGCCTTTACGGAAAGAGTTTGTTCAAACTCACTATTTTTCGGATCCTAGGACCTTACCTTCGTCTGCGACCACATTAGATGACGGCAAGGTGGGTGGAATAGAATATTCTATGTCTGCAGCAGAGCTTAGATATGAATCTATCGATAACTCTACAGACGACCATCCCACTCCTTCAGAAAAGGAGTTAGATGGTCATGTGGCCCCTACTTGGACCCTTGATTCCACTTCTTCTTTGGATTGCTTAGATACATTTTTTTCATCTGAAAAAGTGATATTTGAAGCAATGACGGCTATAGATCGACCATTAGAAGATTTACAACATCATTTATTTTTCCATCCTCCTTTGCATGAAGTCGAATCTAAGTCCTCTAGTCTGTCTACTAGCGATGATTGTACGATTCCTTTGGCTCCAACATAGATGTCTGCCGAAGGTAATATATTGATTGGTTCAATGACTGTACCTATAAGCATCCCTAGGAGCAAGCTAGTGGAGCACCGTGATGGGCTCTACCTCAAGAAGTACTTTGCTTAGGTTTCGGCCAAGCAATGGCTTCTTTGTATATTTTGTATTTTTATACATATCTTATCAGGAATTTTCATGATATCAATACTTTTTGATCTTCTTTGGCAGGTGTCGATGGATTACTTGGTCTATTTTGGATTCGCCAATGGTGCTTGTCGGCATAGTCGAAACCTTGCTTCCACAACTTGGGTGATCTACTATCCAACTAGTTAGTTGATAGTGTCAAGGAGAATATGCATTGGTCCTATAATATGGCTGAGTATACTGCAATTATTAATCTACTATCTGAAGCTATTTCTTATGGAATTGATTCGTTAGTAGTGTATCTTGATTCACAGCTGATAGTGTCTTAATTAAATAACATTTATCGGGTTAGGGATCCATGTTTATATCGCCAATATTTGAGAGTGAGGGTGTTGCAAAGATCATTTGCTTTTATTACTTATTTGCACATTCCATGATCTAATAAATCATTAGCAGATTCTATCACTAATCAAGCTTTAGATTGGCACGTCATTCATTCATCACGATAAAATAAAACTTCAAAAGTCGGAACTGTATATATATATATATATATATATATATATATATATATATATATATATATATATATATAGATATATATATATATATATATATCATAAAAGCGTCCGTGTGTACATAAGTGTGTCCAAAATAATATCCAAAAATTGGGACTAAAATGCCCATAATCATGTCCAGAATATCTATGACCTGGCTCAGGATGAGTGGCCAAGTATGTGACTATAGCGTTAGCCACACGCCTAAGAGTCTGAACCCAGTCCAGTGGCATTCCAACCATGTGACGCTACATCTCCTCAGGGAGATCCTCTACCACCACCGTCGGTACTTGATGAGTCAATCTCACAAAGTTCCGTTGAGCTATGTACAGGACCCGCTCTGTATCGGCAGTCGCCTCTTCGACACCTCGGTCATGACGTCCATGCCATGGGAAACCATCTGGTCGTACTGGCCCAATGTTTGGAATATGATCATTAAATTAGTCATTTGAATCCCATCAAAAATATTTTTAAGTTCATTTTCATATTTGAAAAATCATAAAAATCATAAAATCAATAAAATATTTTTTACCTATATCTCCTCATGCCGCGACTGGTGGTAATGCCAGATCAAGATCTCCCCGAAAGTCCAAGCTGTCGTAGGGGTAATCATCCACTGCGATGATTTGCTGCTCCCACCAGGAGAAGAAATCATCGTCAAAAGTTGTCTGCGGTACGTCCCCACCTCCTAGACATTTCATCAAATCGGCCCACCTGCCCATCCGTGTATCTCACGAGCTACTGATTGGAATTGGTAGTCTAGGGCGTAGTGTTGGGACCTTCTCGAAAAAGGAGCATAGAATAGTCCCATACCCAAATTTTTTGGTCTGGCCCTTTTTGACAGACGATAGCTATCTCTTCAATTTGGTGAGAACAGGTGTACACCAATCAAATACTGTGGTGAGACAGTCTACAACCAAGATCATGGCAAGTCATGAAGCTTGGTGTAAGGAGGTTGATCCATTCACTCTGTCTATAGTGAACAGGATGATCCTTAATGACAAACTCTCTATGTGCTTGATTGGAATCTGGCTTCCAATCTTTTCTGCATGGCCTGGGCAGTATATATGCACATAGTCCTCTATAGAAAGGCTACCTCGTGAACAGCCCGTAGAATGTACTACCTCTCCCCTCCGGGAAAGGCCTGTGTTAAAATAGATTTCCTCAATCTCTATCCTCAATGGCATCTTATCAATCATGAATGAATCGTCCTCGATACTCCAGTAGTGAATGAGCATTTCGAGCAAGCGAGTATTTTCCTTCATATTTGACATTTAAATTTTTTTTAACAAACCACATCCTCTCAGTGCATTTAAGGCTTGTTGATCACTCATAACCTCATCATCAACAGTGGCATGCTCCCTTTCCCTCTAGGTGATTGTCATCCTGAGAAAAAAACATGCTCCCTTTCCCTCTAGGTGATTGTCATCCTGAGAAAAAAACAAGTTTGTACTGTTAGTTTTTTGTTTTGAAATCATAACGCTGTATATGCGGGTCTGTTTTATACTCAGTAGCATCTACAGCCTGCATATACACAGGTTTAATATAGCCAACCCGCATATACGCCATGACAAATTTTTTTGACATAAATTCAACAGTGAAACCTTAATTAAAATTCTTAAAAACAATCACAAATTGATGCAAGCCAAGTTTGGGGGTTACCTAATGATTTTGAGAATATTTGAATGGTCAGATTCGGCATGGGGAAAGCTTGCTTATTTTTCTCCTCTCCTTGTGCTCTCAACTCAAACAGTAACAATGGTGAGTCAAAAAGTTATTTTATAGAATTTGGAAATGTCAAAAAAATTTCAAAATTTGACTTTTTCCCTCTCATGTATCTTTTAACTTGGGAGCTTGAATTGTCGAGGATAGGTTGTTTTTTCAGGACTTTTTGGACATTTCTTCAAAAATTTCAAGTCGGTTCCATGACTACAGACCCGTCATGACAAGTATCGTTTTACTTACTGGCATATAGGTTAGGGAAGCCATTTTTCTGTTGCATTTTGCATAACTAGCCTTGATCTCCCAATATACTTGCCATAGGGTCGATCCCATCATGTTATGGTTCGTAAACCATCTTCACTAGCCGATTTTTTAAATCATGACATGATGGTAGAGCCATCCATCTCATGGGAATCGTAGTTAGCACCTCACTGACATTGGTTGCCCATGCTGCTTCATTGAGTAGGCTCGGGAGTCCTCTGTAGTCCCGCCATGACTTATGCGCTGAAGACTCATTCCTCTTTGCTTCTTCGCTTTGTTCTGGCCTTATACCCTAGAGGCTCCTTCGTGTTGAGTTGTACTACTACATTGCATATTGACTATTTGCACCTTTTCCCTTTAGCCGGCTTCACCTGGACTCATATTTAAGCCAACTTTTGACCGAGGAATCTGCAAAATCAAACTTGCAATCCCTTAACTTCTGCAACTTGACACACTATGACCCATGGAAGGAACATACCTTTGAGTGTCTTTGACCAATATTCACCTCCTTGCATTGAGCATAGGATTGTTCCAATCCCAATAACTAGATCATCTGCTTCACTGACACTCGTTCTTCCACTGTACTATAGAATTCTTTTATTCTTTTTCCAGCTTAAAGAAAAAGACAAAGAAATTATATATTCCAAAAAGAGCGGGAATGGGACAACATTTCCATTTATTTTTGGCAGCTAGAGTCAGTCGTGTCGCCCTTGAAAAAAGCACTCAAAAGAAATTCTCTCCTCCATTAGAGCGAGATTTAGTTTGACTTAGGTATGCCTTAACCTTGTTATTGAGTTATTTCTCCTCCGATTGGTTATCTCTTCCAATCATATGGAGAGTTCATTCGTGCCTCCTGCATGATGAGCTTATACAGAGTTATCATATGCTACCACATAGTCATCATTTGAGTTGTGCTTTTGTTCAAGGGACGTAAGCCTAAGTCGGCCTCTCTGCGGTGTCCCTTGAGATATTTTTCAGTCGACCATCCCTAGTTGTTTGTGTCTTGTCTATCATCACATCAGTTATATTGGTCCTTTACTCGTGCTGGTTTGAGAAGGTCTCCATTGACTTCTTGCTGGCGGGTCTTGTCCTTATCGACGACGACATCTTGCTCTGAGGACAGGCCTAGAGCCGCACCCTGGCCCTATTTTCATTATTGATAGGTCACCTTGTGCTCAGCATCGATCAGTATCATGGGTCTTTGACTGAGTGGTTTCCATTGTGTTTGACGTCATGTTACATTATCACACATTGGGATTCGTGCAGTACCTTGGTTTCCATTTGACCCTATTGGGGGATACCTCAACTCTGTGTCAGCTTTCATTATTGGTTGGTTCAGATGGTTTCTATCGTGCGCTAGCTACATCTTGTGTACGCTGGAAATGTGCTTCGATTAGGTTACTACATCTTTTTCATCTGATTCCTTCCACATTATTGGCCTATAGGTTACACTCGCGCTAGATTGATGAAGGATGCCTTAATGCCTTCCTTCTAGCGGATCTTTCCCTATCGACTACCACTCATTGCTCTGGGGCAAAGGTCTAGAGTCCATTTGGTAGTACCATAGGGTTTCCAGTTATCAGCGGCAGATCCTTCGCTATCGACAGTAGGAAACCATCATTCTCTCCTGATCGATAGATTCTTCTATGTGTTCGACTTCAAATCATATATTCGCACTTGCTATATTGTACTGGGTACCTTGACTCTCATTATCATTATTGATGAGTAGTCTCGCGTTTGTTAATGGTATACATCAATGACCGATAATCAAACGATTTTTCACGTGGTCTACTTTAGCTCATTCATTCCCATTGTGTAGAAATGTACCACGAAGGTCGGTGAAGACCTCGTGTTGCATCAACATTCATTGGTTCACTTGACAGTTGCTCCTGTTGCTGCTAGTTGATACCTTTCCACCTTATATGTTGCAGTCAATCATGGAGACATTTTATATGCTGGAACTTGAGTTTGCAGTGTAGTATCAGCTTATTCCATCATGTTCATTTGGCACTATTGGGATCAGTTTTTGACATTAGTAATCAGCTTCATTGATCTTCTTATATGTGATATTCAGACATGTACTTGTTTGATCGTGATCAGATGATCCATTATGTATTTCTAGTCTCCTATACTTGTATACTTAGTGGATCCGCTTGTGCTTGATATGCAGACATGCTTTACTTTCTCCGAGCATGGGTATGCTCGCCTCAGATAGTGTTTCTTTCTGATCTCCTTTTGTGGCTTGGTAGGCTAAAATCTGGTGAAGTCCTTCTCATTTTTTGGCTGGTTTCCTTTCCATGTACTTAATACATTTCGGCCATCATGTACCATTTCTGACCTCATATATTATGGGGTATCTGTTATAGCTCCAAATCTCACCCTTGATATTTGTGATGCTGCATTTATGGCCTAGGGAAACCCCTCCTTCCAAACTTGGTCCAAATACGTAAAAATTAATGTTTTACTCCCTGTACACGACATTTCCCTGAGATAAAAATGTGTGCACGTGGGTCAGTGTATACCCAACCCATGTATATGTCTTAAAACACTTAAAAAAATTAAATCTCCTTAATTTCGGGTGGAGATCATGGGTTTTACCTGTTGATTACCTATTAGTGCTTGTGGCCCCAACTGTTCCCAACGAATTCCCAACTAAAAAACTACTTTGGGAAAAGCATAAAAATGCTTCAATGGGAAGGCCTTAAGGAGGAGAGAACATAGAGAATTACTCTGCTGAGATTATCCCTGATCAAGTCTGAAGACCCCTATGCTTCCAGCACTCCCTCCACTACAGGAAACCCTTGTTTCCTTGAGTTTCAATGTCATTTCACTAGTTGAGATATCCTTGTGTGAGTCATGGAAGGAGCCTTTTGAAGACTTTGGATTAGACAGAACCGAAGGATGGTTTCGCTTGGAGCCAGCAAGAGGAAGATTCAGGTGATATCATTCCTTGCTTTGTTTTAGTTATTTGGAATAAAAGAAACATTTGTCTTGTTCCCGAAATCAATCTTCTTCATACATATGATGTTATTGTTATGGTTTACATATGAATAATTGTTTCAATGTATAATTACGCTGTAAGGCGTTTCCCTATGAAATCAACTCCCCCAATCACCACCGTGTCCTTGTTTGAGCCATCAGATTAGATGTTAGACGATTGAAACGTTCCAGACCGTTGGATGTAGTATGTAGTTTAGGTTAGTTTTTTATATTTTTTCGGCATAGTTTTTCTCGCTGCTTCAAATCGCCGCACAGTTTTTCTCGCTGCTTCAAATCTCCCTGAGCAGGCAGCGTCTCTGGGCATCCGACTCTAGGAGCTTGGAGCTTGATGAGCTTTTATCTCCAGTGAGGGTTTTGCAGGCAAAGTTTTCAATGGATCTTCAGGGCTTCAAATTTCCTCCATCGGAAGAGAAATCCTGCATCGATCAGAAGAAATTTCCCGCGTTTTATGAAGGAAAATCCCCTTACAGACAGAGGACGGACTGGATTATGAACGAAGATGCCAGATTCAGATCCTCCAACTGTGGAGAGAATGACTTCATTTGTTTTGCATTCCACCCGCGAAGTTTGCTCTGATGCGGCCATTTTCCGCAGTGCTGTTTCGGTGGTCGGTAACTCTGTTTGGGTCCTGTTTGATGGTCTGGCGGTGGATCAGAAATGTTTACAGGTAAAAAGCTTTAGTTTTATCTTTCAGCTGGTTCTTCGCTCTTATTTATTTGTTCTTCGTGACTGTAGGCATTCATGCCCTATCATAAACCCTAATCAATTTTCCTGTATTTGAAATGCAACGCAGGACGTTGGGACCCCGAGCTAGCTCAACCTGCTTGGTAGGGCGACGTGTCTATAGTGGCGGAGTTTCCTTACGGGTAAGAACTTGCCATAGTTTGAGGGGAAATTTAAAGCGTGGCTCCAATGCGACCCAACGGTGGAGCTTTTGCCAGAGTTTCCTCATCTCCAACTGTGGAGAGAATGACTTCATTTGTTTTGCATTCCACCCGCGAAGGTTGCTCTGATGCGGCCATTTTCCGCAGTGCTGTTTCGGTGGTCGGTAACTCTGTTTGGGTCCTGTTTGATGGTCTGGCGGTGGATCAGAAATGTTTACAGGTAAAAAGCTTTGGTTTTATCTTTCAGCTGGTTCTCTGCTCTTATTTCCTTGTTCTGCTCTTATTTCCTTGTTCTTCGTGACTATAAGCGTTCAAGCCCTATCAGATACCCTAATCAGTTTTCTTGTATTTGAAATGCAACGCAGGACGTTGGGACCCGGAGCTGGCTCAACCTGCTTGGTAGGGCGACGTGTCTACAGTGGCGGAGTTTCCAGTTATGGGTAAGAACTTGCCCTGGTTGGAGGGGAAACTTAAAGCGTGGCTATGGCTCTCTGCATCTATGGGATGCCTGTTTCGTAGCCAAAAAGCTCAATTTAGAAGAGGGTTAGAGCTTTTAATGGGTTTTTTCCCAAATGTAAATAAATTTTGATATGACGATGTGATTATCATTTCAGATATTACCCAGAGCTTATTCTGCTATGAAATTATGTAGTTTCCTGTTATTCTCTTTTGTGACGATGAAGGTTTATAGAGCTGTGCCGGTTAATTATTCTGCGGTTTGCGTGTGGGGTTACGAGTGTACTGGATAGTAGGAAACCTCTATCATTTTTGTAAACATCAACTGGCCGTCTTGTGTTAATACATGATGAATTGGGCATTTCAGTTGGGCACTTGGTGAACAGAAAAAGCAGAGTAGCATTATTCAGAAGCAAGTTATCAATGGGATTATGGAAGTATTCACTACGAGAAGAGCCTCTCCTTGTTCAGGATTCCAATCCATCTTCATCCAGATGGACTCTGCACCGTTCCAAGCTGTTCTGCAGGATATATACCACCTTTCTCCTTGCTGCAGCCATACTCGTCCCCTTCAGTACTCGAGTACTCGAAATACCCATCAAGGCCAAGATCACCATCAGCGCCGAGGACTATCACAGACTGTTCTTGAAGATGGGATGCAACGACACCATAGCTCAACATCTCAAGGTCATCACCCAAGAACCCCATGTGGCCGACACCCCTGAAAACTTTGCCACAACAGACTATGTTCTCTCCACTTTTCAGAATTCTGGTCTGGATGCTCATTACACAGATTATGAAGTTCCGCTGACTTATCCTCTGTCAAGGTCTTGATCCCTCACATTACCGCAGGGGGAGGTCATCCAGCTAAAACTGAAGGAGCAGGAAATAGAAAGCGATCCTTCGACCAAAAACGCCAAAGTCATTCCCACCTTTCATTCTTACTCTCCATCCGCAGACATTTCTGTAGAAGTGGTGTTTGTCAACTATGGCAGAGAGGAGGACTACTCCACTCTCAGAGACATGGGATTGGATGCTAAAGGTGCCATTGTTATCGCAAAATATGGAAAAAGTTTCAGAGGAGATATCGTAGAGATTGCTGCAGGAGCTGGAGCAGTTGGAGTTATGATATATTCTGATCCTCGAGACTATGGAGGGAACAGAACACAAGGATACTATCCAGACTCTAGATGGTTACCTCCATCTGGAGTTCAACGAGGTTCTATTTATCAAGAAATTGGGGATCCTCTAATGCCCGGTTGGCCCAGTCTCCCTGATTCAGAATGCTTATCAGTAGATGATCCCAGGACTAAACTGCCTACGATTCCATCGATTCCAATATCAGTGGAGGATGCCACAACCATAATGAAGTCGCTTGGTGGCCCTGTTGCTCCTGCTGATTGGCATGGTGCTCTGGACTTGCCTGCATATCACCTTGGTGGGGGACCAAGCATTCTCAATCTTCATTACAAGGTAAGCATGCCCATCTTTATTCAATCTAACCCTGCATCCCTTCTGTAGCCCCAAAATCATACATCTTAGTTTTCCACAATAAGGATTTTACGCAACTTCTTGCTTCAAACCCCCTAAAAAGACACGATGAATCCTCCCAATTGGAAGATCTTGCTTCTGTTTCAAACCAGCGGCCAGGGGACAAGCACTAGCCCGTTTTTGGCCGAGGATTGAATTTGAAACTGCTGGGAAGAGTTGCTCAAACCGCATCTCCTTAAAAACTAGCTTCTGTTTCAAATATTTTTTCCCTGCACGGAAAGAACCCAAATTTTAGCCGGGAATGCACCAATATGATTTTTCCAGACAGAAAGCTACCAAATATAATAATCTCTTACCAATTTACGGCTGGAGAGCAGCCCAACCAACAATTCTGTTTCAAAATCAATCCTTAATTTTAAGGAGAAAGGCATCCAGTTTTGTTTATTCTCAGTCCTAAATTTTATTTATTCTTAGTCCTGTTCTCTATCCTATTTATTCCAAGTTTTATGTGTCTTTGATGATGGTGGAGTATCTGAACTCTACACAGTTTGCATTAATAACACAATCTTTTTTTTTTAATCTGGATTGAAACCACCTAGTCCTCATTTCTATTTATTCATTACAAGCTTTATGTGTCCTTGATGATGGATGGAATGTTCACTTTTGAAAACTCTACACAATTTGCATCGATAACACAAAATCAAAATTATTTTTCCTGGATTGAAACCACCCAATTTTTTCCTGACATTGAAATCAAGATTAATTTTCTAAATTGCTTACCCAAATTTTGGCAACGATTGAAATTGAAAATTTTGAGAGGAGTGGCCTTAAGGTAGAACAGATGAGTTGGCTAAGAAGAACCAAATATAATAAACTCTTACCAATCTAATGCTAGATAGCAGCCCAACTAACTCTTTAATTTAGAAGAAACATTTATTAGAATGCTAATATATAATTGAAATTAACAATTGAAACTAAGCACTGAATTCTTAATAGTTGAATCTAAAGGCATGATTTACTCTCTAAAAAGTTAAAATTTTTAGGGTTTAATTAGATAACAATCTAAAATTTTTGAAATTTTTATAGTAATATTATCAGACATTTATTTTTGAAATTTTTAGAGTAATATTATCAAACAATTATAATTGCCATTTTCAGGAATATTAAAATTTGTTAAATTTTATACTTCAAAATAAATATGTATCTATCATTTATAATTTCCATTTTCAGGGATATTAAAATTTGTCAAATTTTATACCTCAAAATAAGTATGTTTCTGTCAATTTTTCCATGATTTCCAACGCCCTTGCTTAGAACTGCTAACATCCTGGAGGAGCCTATTGAATCCAATACCATGTTGAAAAGTGGATAAACTAAGAATTAAACATAGTACTTGCTCTTACTCTATCACTGACTTATATGCCCCTTTCATCATTTCTTTTAACAATTCATCTAATTTAAAGGTGTGGATAGCTAGCGTCCTGTAACACTGGAAGTACAATATTACGCTATAGTTTCATTGAGGAGCTTCCTATTTTTCTAAAAACTGGTGTGGATAGTTAGCTTTCTGTTACACACAAAGCATAATATTAGGCTATGCTTATACAGAGGGGCTTCGTATTATTCTGAAAAGTGTCTTCTGAGAAAGATTTCAGAGTAGCAAGGCTGCAAAAGACATTACTTTGGCGATATGAAGAAGCAGAAAACCGCACAAGGCCAGCAAAATTTGACGACCGGAATAAGAGAAAAGACAGTGAGATTATCAGAATCTCCGAAGTAGGAGGAGATTAGAATTTTCATGACATATAAATTCCATTACTCATGAAAGGCTCGGCTATTTGCTTCCATGAGACTTCCTTCTCCAAACAAGATTTAGAACTTAGGCCCCCTCAACGGAACCATTAGTTTAGGACATATGTAGTGATATGTGCATATTTCATAACCAGTTAGAAGCATGGTGTTTAGCACTCTCCTTACAGTACATTTTATATTTGGGTGAGAAGCTATGAAATCTATACTTATTTTTCTTTAATGGAAATCTTACATTCTGGTGATTTTAGATCAAATTCACACTGTATAACAGCTGTCTTTCCTCTCATGTAATGTTTGTTGCAATTAATCTGAATATCTTTTGTAGTTCTGATACAAGGCAGAGATCCTTACATATTGATGTTTGATTGTAATTTCAGTCAAATCATACCATTGCCCCAATTCGAGATGTATTTGGACTCATAAAAGGTTCGGAGGTTTCAGCTGGTTCTCCGCTCTTATTTCTTTGTTCTTCATGACTGTAGGCGTTCAAGCCCTATCATAAACCCTAATCAGTTTTCCTGTATTTGAAATGCAACGCAGGACGTTGGGACCTCGAGCTGGCTCAACCTGCTTGTTAGGGCGACGTGTCTACAGTGGCGCAGTTTCCTTACGGGTAAGAACTTGCCATAGTTTGAGGGGAAATTTAAAGCGTGGCTCCAATGCGACCCAACGGTGGAGCTTTTGCCAAAGTTTCCTCATCTCCAACTGTGGAGAGAATGACTTCATTTGTTTTGCATTCCACCCGCGAAGGTTGCTCTGATGCGGCCATTTTCCGTAGTGCTGTTTCGGTGGTCGGTAACTCTGTTTGGGTCCTATTTGATGGTCTGGCGGTGGATCAGAAATGTTTACAGGTAAAAAGCTTTGGTTTTATCTTTCAGCTGGTTCTCTGCTCTTATTTCCTTGTTCTGCTCTTATTTCCTTGTTCTTAGTGACTGTAGGCGTTCAAGCCCTATCAGATACCCTAATCAGTTTTCTTGTATTTGAAATGCAACGCAGGACGTTGGGACCCGGAGCTGGCTCAACCTGCTAGGTAGGGCGATGTGTCTACAGTGGCGGAGTTTCCAGTTATGGGTAAGAACTTACCCTGGTTGGAGGGGAAACTTAAAGCGTGGCTATGGCTCTCTGCATCTATGGGATGCCTATTTCGTAGCCAAAAAGCTCAATTTAGAAGAGGGTTAGAGCTTTTAATGGGTTTTTTTCCCCAAATGTAAATAAATTTTGCTATGACGATTTGATTATCATTTCAGATATTACCCAGAGCTTATTCTGCTCTGAAATTATGTAGTTTCCTGTTATTCTCTTTTGTGACGATGAAGGTTTATAGAGCTGTGCCGGTTAATTATTCTGCGGTTTGATATGGCTACCATGGCCAGCAGTCGACGGCGCCATTTGCTTAAATTTGTTTTTGAATCTTTTCTAAATATGTATACCCAGTTCGGGGTTTGCGTCTTCGGTTATATCTTCAGAAAATAATGTGATGTATACTCAATTCCTTGCTTACTCGTGTTTGCCCGTATGTTATATCATTTACATATTTCAAGGAGTTGTCTACGTTATAAAGAGTTATAAATCTTCGATTTGGATATGTGGTATCGGCCAACTTGATCTCCGTTTAATAATTGCAGCTTGTTTACCAGTTACATACGTTTAACATTACCTACTGTATGTTCTTTTCCTTTGTAATTGCGGGGTCTGCTACCCAGTGTCATTATAGCATGGCCTCCTCAGTTTCCAAGTTTCTTCCGGGAGCTTATGATCCACTCCCAACCTCCACGGTTCATCATTTTGTGCTATTATTGCCGCCTATGGAAGATTGGGTCGAGCTGCAGAGGCAGAGAAGATGTTTGAAAAGATGGTTAACGCAGGTGTGGAGCTAGATGTTTTTGTTTATGGTGCCTTGATAAATGCATTTGCTGAAGCTGGATGTGTGGAAGAAGCTGTACGTTACTTTCAAATAATGCAAAATGCTGGTTTTGCAGGGAACTCTGTGGTGTATAGTTCTTTGATTAAGGTTTATAGTAAACGTGGTTTTTTGAAGGAAGCACAAGAAACGTACAAACGCATACAGAAATTGGGTGTTGAACCAGATGCCTTTTTATCAGGATGTATACTTGACCTTTATGCTCGCACTGATATGGTGACTGAAGCACAAGAAGTATTCAAAGTCTTGAAGGAAAAGCAGCAGGCAAATGAATTTTCTTTTTCCATGATGTTGTCCTTATAAAAAAAGAATGGAAGGCTTAATGAAGCCACTGAAATTGCAAAGGAAATGTTAGAATCGGGATTTCTTACTAACGTTCTTTCTTTTAATAGCGTCATTAGCCTGTTCATTGCAGATGGAAGATTGAGAGAGGCTGCTGAAGTTTTTCATCAAATGTTAAAACTAAAGGCTTCACCCAATGAGAATACATACAAAACACTGGGCATTCTTCTGAAGAGAGGAGGCATTCCAAGGGATACAGTAGAGCAGCTCGATGTTGCACGTAAAAGTGGGCTTCCACATGGTATTCAAGCCTTGAGAATGACAATCTTTTCTGCAGTGGGGATGCATGCTGAAGCTTTGGAAGCTTGTGATGAACTGAGAGCTTCTGGGTTGGATTTTGATGTGTCTTCTTACAATGCTGTTATATATGCACTTGGTAGTGCTGGGAGGATTAATGAAGCTTACAACATGTTCATGATCATGCAAGCCAAAGGTCTTGAACCAGATACAATTACTTATGCAAGTATGACAATTAGCTATGGGAAGCTAGGGTTGGTAGACGGTGTTAGGAGAATGTTTTACAAAATGAAACAGAAGGGTTTTCAGCCAAACGAATTCATGTTCAAGGCAGTTATAGATGCCTATAAAAGTGCTAGGAAGTTTGCTTTAGCCAGATTAGTTACCCAGGAGAGGGAGTTCATGCATCAGTTGCAAGATCATGGTCACATTATATAAGATTATGCAGATCTGGTTTCGAGCTCGATTTCATGTGCACAACTTTTAAAAGGAAGCGGGCATACCCTGTATTCATGCTGTTGTGTCTTTTAACATTTTGTAAAATTGTAATAGGTTATTTTTTTTTTGGGAAATTTAAATCTATGCTCCTTGTATAGCTTCCACATGGTATTCAGGCCTTGAGAATGACAATCTTTTCTGCAGTGGGGATGCATGCTGAAGCTTTGGAAGCTTGTGATGAACTGAGAGCTTCTGGGTTGGATTTTGATGTGTCTTCTTACAATGCTGTTATATATGCACTTGGTAGTGCTGGGAGGATTAATGAAGCTTACAACATGCTCATGATCATGCAAGCCAAAGGTCTTGAACCAGATACAATTACTTATGCAAGTATGACAATTAGCTATGGGAAGCTAGGGTTGGTAGACGGTGTTAGGAGAATGTTTTACAAAATGAAACAGAAGGGTTTTCAGCCAAACGAATTCATGTTCAAGGCAGTTATAGATGCCTATAAAAGTGCTGGGAAGTTTGCTTTAGCCAGATTAGTTACCCAAGAGAGGGAGTTCATGCATCAGTTGCAAGATCATGGTCACATTATATAAGATTATGTAGATCTGGTTTCGAGCTCGATTTCATGTGCACAACTTTTAAAAGGAAGCGGGCATACCCTGTATTCATGCTGTTGTGTCTTTTAACATTTTGTAAAATTGTAACAGGTTATTTTTTTTTTTGGAAATTTAAATATATGCTCCTTGTATAGCTTCCACATGGTATTCAGGCCTTGAGAATGACAATCTTTTCTGCAGTGGGGATGCATGCTGAAGCTTTGGAAGCTTGTGATTAACTGAGACCTTATGGGTTGGATTTTGATGTGTCTTCTTACAATGCTGTTATATATGCACTTGGTAGTGCTGGGAGGATTAATGAAGCTTACAACATGTTCATGATCATGCAAGCCAAAGGTCTTGAACCAGATACAATTACTTATGCAAGTATGACAATTAGCTACGGGAAGCTAGGGTTGGTAGACGGTGTTAGGAGAATGTTTTACAAAATGAAACAGAAGGGTTTTCAACCAAACGAATTCATGTTCAAGGCAGTTATAGATGCCTATAAAAGTGCTGGGAAGTTTGCTTTAGCCAGATTAGTTACCCAGGAGAGGGAGTTCATGCATCAGTTGCAAGATCATGGTCACATTATATAAGATTATGCAGATCTGGTTTCGAGCTCGATTTCATGTGCACAGCTTTTAAAAGGAAGCTGGAATACCCTGTATTCATGCTGTTGTGTCTTTTAACATTTTGTAAAATTGTAACAGGTTATTTTTTTTTTGGGAAATTTAAATCTATGCTCCTTGTATAGCTTCCACATGGTATTCAGGCCTTGAGAATGACAATCTTTTCTACAGTGGGCATGCATGCTGAAGCTTTGGAAGCTTGTGATGAACTGAGAGCTTCTGGGTTGGATTTTGATGTGTCTTATTACAATGCTGTTATATATGCACTTGGTAGTGCTGGGAGGATTAATGAAGCTTACAACATGTTCATGATCATGCAAGCCAAAGGTCTTGAACCAGATACAATTACTTATGCAAGTATGACAATTAGCTATGGGAAGCTAGGGTTGGTAGACGGTGTTAGGAGAATGTTTTACAAAATGAAACAGAAGGGTTTTCAGCCAAACGAATTCATGTTCAAGGTAGTTATAGATGCCTATAAAAGTGCTGGGAAGTTTGCTTTAGCCAGATTTGTTACCCAGGAGAGGGAGTTCATGCATCAGTTGCAAGATCATGGTCACATTATATAAGATTATGCAGATCTGGTTTCGAGTTCGATTTCATGTGCACAACTTTTAAAAGGAAGCTGGCATACCCTGTATTCATGTTGTTGTGTCTTTTAACATTTTGTAAAATTGTAACAGGTTATTTTTTTTTTGGGAAATTTAAATCTATGCTCCTTGTATAGCTTCCACATGGTATTCAGGCCTTGAGAATGACAATATTTTCTGCAGTGGGGATGCATGCTGAAGCTTTGGAAGCTTGTGATGAACTGAGAGCTTCTGGGTTGGATTTTGATGTGTCTTCTTACAATGCTGTTATATATGCACTTGGTAGTGCTGGGAGGATTAATGAAGCTTACAACATGTTCATGATCATGCAAGCCAAAGGTCTTGAACCAGATACAATTACTTATGCAAGTATGACAATTAGCTATGGGAAGCTAGGGTTGGTAGACGGTGTTAGGAGAATGTTTTACAAAATGAAACAGAAGGGTTTTCAGCCAAACGAATTCATGTTCAAGGCAGTTATAGATGCCTATAAAAGTGTTGGGAAGTTTGCTTTAGCCAGATTTGTTACCCAGGAGAGGGAGTTCATGCATCAGTTGCAAGATCATGGTCACATTATATAAGATTATGCAGATTTGGTTTCGAGCTCAATTTCATGTGCACAACTTTTAAAAGGAAGCTGGCATACCCTGTATTCATGCTGTTGTGTCTTTTAACATTTTGTAAAATTGTAACAGGTTATTTTTTTTTGGGAAATTTAAATCTATGCTCCTTGTATAGAGAAATTGTGGATAAAGGGGTACTAGTAGTTCTTTTAGTGTATAACAAAAATGCAAATAAAAAGACATTGGTCATTCCCTTCTCCAATATAAATTAAGACTTTGAAAACAGAGGAGGGCACCCCAAAATCCTGAAGCTTGACAGTGGTATCCGAGATTCTCAAAAAATTCTGTGAGATTTTCTCAAAATCATATTAGAATTTCTATTTTTTTTTCGAGCAAAATTGTGATCTGTTTAGACTACGCGATTGAGGAGATGCAATATCTATTGAAACTACAATTTTTCCCCGACGGCCCAGTTCTCATCGGAATATGGTGAAAAAAATTAATGTGTTTAAATCGTCTTTTCGTTTCAGAAATAAAATAGTGATTCCAAATTCTCATTAATTTTCTACACGATTTCAATTATAAACTGGCTAAACATCTTAACACCCAAATTAATCTCCTGAGTGGATCATTCAACACAGAGAAGCAATCTAACTTTCGCTTGTAACACAAGCGATACTTAAAGAAGTGGTGGATGTGAATGCTCAGAAAATGGGAAAACGACATATGAGATCACCAGCCGGTCATCCCTTTAAGTCAAGAACATATGCCTTTTCTATTACGTTACCAGACTGAACTTTTGTTCAAGGCTCTATCTCACTGTTGCACCAATGGAAAGTAGCGTAGACTACTGGTCGACCAGGGCCCAGCATAGATCCATGCAAACGAAAGGCAGAGACATGTGACTGTGATACTAGCCACAACCTCACATAAATAAATACATGCCCAGGCAAGCCTGACAGAGGGCAACTCCATTGAATTAATATATGAGTTAAGGGTATCATGGTTCAGAACAACATAATGTTCAAATGTGAAGCCAATGAAATTATATAAGATTACCCTGCTCCTTTCTTACTAATTTTCTCTTTATAAACTAGCCATTTGGAACTTTGATGTTACACATTCAAATTCTAGTATCATCCACCTAATTCTAGTATCATCCACCTGTTTAATTCTCATGTTGGGGCATCTACAATATTTGACGACATAATGCCTTTAGAAGCACATAGTTTGTTTGACTACCTGTCCACTAGTTAGTTTGTCTATGCTCATTATGGTAAATTCGATCTTACACCTTGAACAGGCTTTACTTGTAGTTTACTAAATCCAATGGCTGGTTTTTTGGGTATCCGACACTTGATTAATTCTCACCCCGGGCAATCTTTGACAACATAATGGCCTCTAGAAGCTCATAGAATCCAATTTTTAACATATTTTCACTCTTTTTATCACTAGGAGTGCTTAATTCGGGCAATCTTTGACAACAAAATGGCCTCTAGAAGCTCATAGAATCCAATTTTTAACATATTTTCACTCTTTTTATCACTAGGAGTGCTTAATTCAAACAATGGTGAGACCATTTGGATGATAGAAACCTAATGCTAATTTTCTATTTGTCCCCAACCTAATGAATATTAATATTGGTGATAGCATATCTTTAAAATGAACATATTGAGTTAATTTCCCTTATATAAAGGTCTTCCTTATTTATTCATAATCTTTGAATTTCAATTACATCATTGTTCTCATCCTTTGTCAAATGTTCATCAAGCAATGTCAGAAGACAGTATTGGCATCCATCAAGGACCTTAGGGTAAACCTTATGAACTGAAAGCACTTGGTAATATGAATAGATGATCTAGCCATTTGTTGATGATAACAAATAAACACCGGTAAAGAAACAAAATTGCATAAAAGTTTGACTTCTTTCTTCTATGCTGTTGTTTCTTATGTCATTTGCATAAAATTTTGACTTCTTTCTTCTATGCTATTGTTTTTTATATCATTGCCTTACGGTGTTTCCTTTGCAACATGTGGTGCAAATGCTAGTTAACCATCTTTCAATAGGTTATGAAGTTAATTTCTATATGATGTTTTGTCCATATATTGCTATGCTTCTTTGAATTTGCTTTTCAGGTTCAAGGATCTAGATGAACTCCAAGAGGGTTTGGACCCTAGCTGGATCTACCTGAATGAAGGACCCCCAGGTGCACCTCTCTTTGAATAATTTGCTTATTTAAGTATCATGTCTGCATGGAATGATTGTCTTTTACTGTAGATAACCCCTCGCTCTGCTAAGGTGTTGACCCAAAGCCCTAGGGGATTTAGTCCCTCAACAGAATTCCATTACGGATAACATGAAATCTCCTCCTGATTTGGCACTTCAACATTACTCGGATGCCTTTGATCTAGAGATGGCTTATCAACTAAGGGAAAGAGATCCTGTAACTTGTTGAGGGCCCCGAAATCGGGTCAACAACAAGGGGGATACCCACCCGGTCGGGAACCTGGTTTGCGGCTCCGTGCCCGTTTGGTGTAGCGGGTCCGACTGGGGATGACGGGACCAGCTTCCTGTTCTAAGGGGTGTGTGTGCGTGTAGAAAATAGTGATGTGTGTGTGTGTAGAAAATGATAGTAGAAAATCTGTAATTATTCCTTAACTAATCTAATTCTAAATTCTGAAATGACTTTATACTACTTTAATCTAACAAAAACAATACATCTAATCTACACTAACCCGGGACAGAATTTTTCCATTATGCAATCTAGAAAGATTTCACAGAATAACTAGTAATGAAGATTATTCAGCTATTATGAGAATATAAATCAATTAAGATGAACCATCTTGCGTAAAAAGTTAAGCAAAACGGTTGTGAACAGCATATTGCATAATCAGCTATTCATGTATTAAGCACAAATCAATGACTCCACCGTACAAAAGTGCCAAATGGTAGTCCACTCATTCATACATTAACATATAAATAACATCAGCTGTATATTACTCTAAGAATGCAAGCAAAAATTAGTCAAGAGATAAAAGTACCATTTATGACTGATTTTAAACTTACAGACCTTAAGCAATAATGATCTACTTCTACTTGCTTCTAATGCCTACTAAGAGTACAGAAGTGAAACATCAGTAGCAGGTATTAAAATGCAAACATAAATAAATCTTGATCCGTCCATTCATCAAAAACCCCCTCCGAGGGTGCAAAAGTGCATGTTCTGAGGACAAGTTTTTTGACAAAATTTCGGACCCTTCTCCAATGCAATGAGAAGGGTTAAATACTAGTAACCGACTAATTTTACTTTACACAACTTCAGGGAACGACTTCAAATGACCGCCCTTTTACTAAAAACAAATTTATTTCTAAAAACTGAATCTAATTTCTAATCGTTTCTGTATCTGCTCCTTAGTGCTGTAAGCAATGCGCTGTTCGCCCTGAAAGAGTCGGCTGGTTGTCTTTTCCTTTTGTTCGAGCTTGAAAATTAGAAACAACAAGCGCTGGCACCTCTTTCTGTTAGATTAGAAGATATTTTCGAAAACCTTTCTCTAGCTGGGTGTATTCGCTGTGCGCACACTTAGTACAACCCAGTTTCTTTTCGAACTGATTTTGCTGTTGCTATTTCGGTTTCCGGTCGTGCGAATGACTCAATGTGTTAGAAGTCGCGCTGTATGGACAATCCCCTGTTTAGAGAATTGTTTCCGTTCTTTATTCCAGGCTTTTCTAGAGCGTCTTTCTCCTCTTGCGCTTCTTTCTCTGTTTTACCAAGTCTGAGTTTCAGGATCTTTTGTAAACACGCTGCTTTTGTGTGCCTTTGACTCTGAGTCTCGGACAGTCTATTTTCATCAGTGCCTGTTGGGCGATACTCTGGAATCCGCGGTTCTGCTGCATGCGTCATCCAATTGCGGAGGCATCTTCTCTCTGTTGTCTTATTGGCACTCTTCCCTTCTCCTTAGATGTTTCTTGCATATAGATTTATATCAGTTGCATGTCTTGCAGTTTACACAAAGAAGAAGGGAAATGACGAAAAGATTGACATGAAAGCATTAAATTCTAATGAATGCGAAATTAATGACATTCATCATAACTTGACTCTTCGATAAATGCGATGCAATCATTTTTGGATATTCAAGCATGCGGTCATTAATTTCCCTTAAGGTGCGCTTTCAAATTTGGATCTACCGTGTATGTCGGAGAGTTCTTGCGATGAGTCTTTTCTGCGATTGGTATTGCAATATCGATGGCTACGATGTTATTTAAGTGTTATCGTAGATCGCAGATATCGCAGATTGCAGATCGCTAATATCGCAGATCGCAGCTTCGCATGGTCGCAGATCGCAGATCGAAACATCGCAAGGTTTTCACTTTGTCATTTTGTGCTGCTCGTGTGACATTGCGACGTGCGACGTCGCATATCGGCCGTCGGCATTTCTTTAGGTTCTCCTTTTTCAAATGCTCTTAACGCGCGCGATGCGATGGTTTCTCGCATCGCTCCTTTTTAGCGCATTTATGCGCTTTGTGCAAGCGCTCCTTTTTCCGTTGTGACGCGATATAACTTTTAGGGAGTTGATACAAAAGATTTTTTTTTTTTGAAACAAAAATATTTTTTGGATTTTGGCTAAGGGTCCCCCTTTGCTTGATGTTATTACTAATATCAAACGAAGAGGGGGGTTGTTGGTGACCACAACAATGGCGATTCACTGCGAAGAACCAATTATCTCTGCTTTTCTATTGACCGTTCACTTCCGAAACAACAAAATTCTTATATGTCTAAATTTTGTTATGAACAGATAGAGTAGATTACCCCTCACCTTGTCAACGATACTTTGTCTCAACCTTTTTATATCTCAATTGCTTGCTTCCTCAGGCTTTTTCTTGCATTCGCACCAGACATTACTTGGTCTTGGTTAAAGATAAAATAAGGTCTTCTCTGCGTACTGGCTTAAAAGTATACTCAATTGTCATAGGTAGAGCCTCTGCTGCCCGCAAGCGTCCATAGCCTCGACAGGGTTACCATGTTATCCAACAATTATCCTTTTTCCTGCTTGAGGTTACTCGCAACATTCCAGAGAAAAATCCCTTTTGACACACTTTTCCTTTTTTAATTCTCTAAAGAACAATGTCTTGGTTTGGTGGCCAAATTATGACACAGTCATTCACTTGATTTACACTTTTGCTGAACAAGCCGGCTCGTGATGAGACCTCT
Source organism: Pinus tabuliformis (assembly GCA_031772625.1). Lineage (NCBI taxonomy): Eukaryota > Viridiplantae > Streptophyta > Pinopsida > Pinales > Pinaceae > Pinus > Pinus tabuliformis. The sequence goes on from CM062820.1 coordinate 1,679,709,250, forward strand.
TGTCTTTTGATTGCAACAATCTTAAGTCGTTGCCCTGTTTTGATAGACAGTATTGGCAAAGTCAGCAAGTTATAATATCTGTGATCATGATAAGCCGGCTCGTGATGAGACCTCTTATTCTTTGAGATATAGTGTTTTGCTTGGATTATTTCTCTGAATGCTGCAATTCCCTTTTAGCAGGGAGGAAGTCATTGTTTTTCCTTAAGAAAGCTCTGGACGACAATAATAGAGTTTTTTGAAAACAACAGCTTTGCAGAGAGTACTTATTTTATTATTGATGATACCTTTCATGGTGCTGATACAAAAAAAAAATTTCACCAAAGGTTGCCTTCGTCAAAGTTCTTCGAGGTTAAAACTAATATCGTAATCAAGGTGAAGTTAACTCTATTTGTTAATAATAAAATTAAGATTTTTTTCAAAAATTTTGCTATTTGTGCAAGCGAAATCAAAATCTGATAGAGAATTGGCGTGCTCTTTTCATGAATCCTTTTCATATGATCATCTAAAACGGGTTTTATTCATAAAAGAGAAAGACAACGTTAAATGAAATATAAAAACTAAATCTATCCTACAAAAATTAGAAGAATTTCTCTTCTATGGAAAATATAATTTAAGAATCAGTCCATTGACAGGTAAAGAATCTCTCTTTCCTGCCAGATCCTGCAACACGAATGTGGATGGGCCTACAACTTCTACATTCTGAAAAGGGCCAAGCCACAACTTCTGGAATTTCGTATGTTTGCCCTTTTCTTCATGTGCCTTATCCCATTTCAAAACTAAATCTCCCATCTGAAATTTTTTTGTGGTTATGATGCTTGAGTCAAAAGAAGATTTTATTAGCGCTTGGTGATGTGCATGGGTTTTCCTAGCTTGTTCTCTTTGTTCCTCTAGTTTGATTATTTCCATTTGTCTTAATTGTAATGAGGAAGTAGGTACTTCATCGATGTATTGCACTAAAGACAAAGAGGGAATGACTAAGTGAGTCGGAAGAACCACTTCCCTCCCATAAACTAAGTTAAAGGGAGAAGTGCCGATCGAAGCTTTCTTTGTGATTCTATCAGCCCATAAAGCATTTACCAGCGCTTTGTGCCAATTCTTTTGGTTTTGGTCGACTGTTCTTTTGATAATTTTGATTAGGTTCTTGTTCGTTGATTCATCCAATCCATTACCTTGTGGATAGTAGTTGGCAGAATATTTCAGTTTGAACCCTCTTTTGAGCGCAAACTCAGTCATAGCATTTCCAGAAAAATATGAAGCGTTATCAAACATTAAGGCCGTTGGCAATCCAAACCTAGTTATGATAAATTGGTCTATGAATTCAATAATGTTTTCAGAATGAACTGTCTTGAGAGGAACTGCTTCTACCCATTTGGTAAAATAATCAGTTGCCGTAAGGATATACTTATGCTACTTAGAAGAGTGAGGAACGATCTCACCTATTATGTCCAAGCCCCATTGACTGAATGGTTGGTCGATGTTGACCGGTTGTAGCGGCATGGACGCTTTCCTTTGTTTTCCTGCAGCAGTCTGGCAGACTTGGCATTTCCTTACGTAATTGTATGAGTCTTTGAACAACGTGGGCCAATAATATCCTGCACGCAAGATTTTGTGTGCAGTCGCATCTCCGGCATAGTGTCCACCTGCTGGTCCATCATGAAGTTCCTGCAAAACCTTTTCGGCTTCAGTTTTCTCAAGACACCTAAGAAGTACAGAATCGTAATTCCTTTTAAACAGGACATCATTTATGAGCTGGCATTGTTTAGATTTTAATCTCAGAGCTCTTTTCTTGGTATGATCCAGACGTGATGGAACATACCCGTTCTTAAGAAAATAAATGGTGTCAGCATATAATGATTCTGCGTCGTTTAGGCTTACCTCATACGCGTGTACCTCTTCAGACGAGTTCTCAGGGATTTGCGATGCTCCAGCTAACATCTTGCAGAAGCCTTGACCTCTTACGATGTGTGCCGGCTTGATCTCAAGGTCGTATTCTTGTAAGGCGGTGATCCAATTCGCTCTCTTTTCGCCCACATCCTTCTGTATCAGGAGGTTTCTTACCGCTAGAAACGGTACTATAACTTTGGTATGGGATTTTAGTAAGAAAGGTCTGAAATATTTGATTGCTTTGAAAATGGCATATGCCTGTTTCTCGACGTCAGAATAATTGAGTTCAGCACTTTGTAAGTTCGAGCTAAAGAATGCGATTGGGGCTTCTACCTTTTCGTGATTTGCTTGAGTTAAAATCGCAGCATAAGATTTTTCTGAGGCAAACGTGTATAAGATGAAAGGTTCTGAAAAATTTGGGGTAGCCAAAGATGGAGCGTTGATGATGGCTTGTTTGATTAAGTTGAATGCTTCGTGCTCGTCTAGACCCCATTTGAAATTTGAATTCTTTTTTATCATTTTTTGTAAGGGTGAAATAATACGTGAAAAATCCGGGACAAATCTTTTGACAAAATTGATCTGTCCAAGGAAGGATTGCATGGCTTTCTTGTTATGAGGTATGGATATTTCGGAAATTTCCTTGATTCTGTCGGGTTCTATGTGAATACCAGATTTCGATACTATGAATCCGAGCAATTTCCCTTCGCTTAATGCAAAGAAAGATTTCTTTGGATTGAGCGAAATCCCATACCTCAAGCATCTTTGAAAGATTTGCTTCAAATCTTGGAGATGGTTGTTTCGTTTTCTGGAGTACACTGTTATATCATCTAGATAAATCACTACTGATTTATTGACCAATCCTTTAAACGCGATGTCCATGGCTCTCTGAAAGGTAGCTCCGGCGTTGATCAGACCAAATGGCATCTTCCGATATGCATAAGTGCCCCACTTGGTTCGGAACGTAGTTTTTAACTGATCATCGGGATGCACCAGTACTTGATTGTATCCTGAAAATCCATCCAGGAATGACATTAATTCTGAGCCTGCTACTGCCTGTAGAATTTGCTCCATAGGTGGGAGGGGAAAGTTATCTTTCTGACAGGCTTTGTTGAGATTTCAGAAGTCGATACAGATTCTAATGTCTCCGTTTTTCTTCCTAACGGGCACCATATTGGATACCCATTTGGAATGCCTAACGGGGAAGATTATTCTGGCTCTCAACAACTTATTAAGCTCAGTTTTTATCTGGTTTTCTAGGTTAGGGTGTATTTTTCTGAGCTTCTGCTGGACAGATTTCTCGTTGCCAGTCATAGGGATAACATGTTGAATGATGGAAGTGTTGTAAGTCTTTAGCTCATCGTAGTTCCAGGCAAAAACGTTTTTGTACTGTCTCAGAAGGCGGATATATGCTGATTTTTCTTCAGGGGCTAGGCCCTGGCCTAGATTAACGCTTTGCGGCTTTTCGTCGGTTCCTAGGTTGGCTGATTCGTAGTTCAGAGTTGAACTATAAAGCTTGGCATTAGCCGACCTTTTGAACCGACTTTTCAAGTCATATAAGTCTTCTAATTTGACCACTGATTTGGGTATAGCATTATCAGTGCTACTTTGTTGTATTTGGTGATCATGACAGTCTTCGTCAATTATCTGGTTTGTGTAGGATCCTTCAGAGGTGAGGAAACTTACGATGTCTGGGTCATCGTTGAACACTCTCCAGTTGGTCATATTGTCAGGAATGGAAGGTTTAAAAATTAATTCTATTGAAAACCTATCAGGACTAAAATCTTCGGAAGGGATAAGTCTAGAGGCTACGTTAGCTAACAGGTCTGCGCTCGTGTTTTGAATTCTTGGAATTGACGAGATGTTGAATGCTATGAAATGTGAAGTGAGATCTTGCACTAACGATTGATAATGATTTAAATGACTAGACAGGCTATGTATGGTGTTACGTACCTGTTTTACGATGATCTCAGAATCTCCAAAGACTTGAAGATACTTAACATTCAATCCGATTACTTTGAATAGGCCTTGAACCAAGGCTTCGTACTCCGCTGTGTTATTCGTGCAATCGAACTCAAGTCTGCATGTGAGCATAATCTTGTTCCCGTCTGGGTTGATCAGAACGCATCCTGCTCCTGCCCCCTCGTTGGATTTAGATCCGTCAAAATATAATTTCCAAAATAAAGAAGTATTTACAGAATTATCTAAAAAACTAAAACATTTTGAGTCATCAGTTTGGGAGAAATTTTCAACTTGGGATAAAACTGAATTCTCTAAGTATGGTGAAATATGAGCACTGAAATTTCCTAGGAAAGAATCTATTGCGTAATTGCCTACAATGCTGCTATTGTATGTGATGGCTTCATTTTCTCCTTCTAGTTCTGTCACTATGTATTTTTGATGCAACTCTCGTTCAACCTTTATCTGATTTGGTTTACCATTGTATGGTAACCACATGTGCGACCAGTCGGTTGAGAAATATCCGTGGAGTTTCTCTGACCAATCCCTGCTAAGAATAAAGCCATAGAACTCAGGGATATCGGCTACCAGAATGTCGATAAACTGACACACTTTTGGGTTAGTCGACAATCTTATGGTCACCTGATTAAGTTCACCAATCACTTCGACCTGGGATCGATCAAGTTGAACTATACGTACTGCAGATTTTTGAGGTTGCACATTCAATTTGGCACATATTGACCTGGGTAAAATATTCGTTGAAGCACCAGAATCGACCAAGCAATTGTGCACGTTTTTGTTGAAGATTTCATATGTGAGAAGAAAAGGAGGAGTATGAGACCTTGATCTTCCTCCAATCAAGGTGATGTCATTTGGATCAATTTTATTTATCGTATTGGTTGGAGGTCTTACCAGATTGTGGGAAGCCACAGCTGTAGGTAAAGATGTAGTAGGCACAACATGTAATTCTTTCATCATGATTTTCTGCTGGTGTTTCAGTTTACTCAATTCGTACAGAGTGATATTAGCCCTAGTCTTCTTCATGTCGTCAATGATGTTATAATCCATTTCATCCGACACTATTAGTGTTCTTGATGGAGGTGTTTGCTCAGATTGGACTGGGCTAAGCGGGGTCGCTTTAGCAGTTGTCTTTTTGGTTACAACCCTTTCTTTTGTTGCAGGGCTTGCGCCCTTTTGTTTTGGGGTAGTTTGGGGAGGATCAAGCTGATTTTTGCTTCTCGTGCTAACAGGAAATGCTTCATGATCCTCTTCCTGTGGGAGGATGAAATCCCACATTCCTTGAAGTTCCACAACTTCTTCCTCGTCGGTCTACCCTTCAATGGTATTCTCTTCTTCTTCGTCTTCTTCAGACTCAACGTTTGAGACAACACTGGGTGGTTTTACCTCCATGGGAGGATTTCTTTTAAAAGTCCTAAAGGGTTTTTTCGAAGAAGTTTCTGCTACTTGTTTCTTGATATCGACCATCTCATTGGACATGGCTTTCAACACTTTTTGTAATCCTTCCAAATCGAAAGGATCTTTCGTTTGCTTCTTCTTGGTGTGTTCTTTGAAAGAGATCTTCTTTGATTTGCGTTCTTCTATAACAGATCTCTTTTCTAGGGCTACCACGCGTTTTTCCACTGCCAACGCTTCTGTCAAGTTGTCAACTAATGTGGTCTTGTTTGCCCTATCTACGAAGATAGCCAAGTTTGGAGGTAAAGCCGTGATGTACCATTCACATCTTACTTCCTCACTGGGTTGTGAGGCAGCGGGGATTTTGTTGAGGATCTTATTGAATCGTAAGTTAAAATCTTTAATGGGTTCTCTAGCCTCAGCCTTAAGATTAGATAGGTCATTAATCAATGTCGCTGTGGATCGGTCATCACCAAACTTAGTGAGGAACTGACTTTGAAAAATGTCCCAGCTTGTGATGGATCCGGAAGGTAACGAAAAGTACCATGACCCGGCTGTTCCTTGCATTGTATAAGGGAAGAGCCGGACAACAACGTCTTCGTTAGTAACTCCGTTGAGATTAACAGAAAGCATGAAATCGTTGATATGTTCTTCGGCTAGCATACCTGCTTCTGGGTTGAATTTAGGTAGCCATTTCTCGGGATGGGCCGGTATAGGGCTCAGGGGTGGAGGCATTAAAACCGCCCCAGGATTATTCCATGGAGACTGGGCCATCGTGGAGCTGCTAACTAATGGAAGTGCAAAAACTGACCCCTGATGCTGAGAAGGTGAAGAAATCAGGATCTTTGATGTTCGAAGAGGGAGGTTTGTGGAAGATGGGTGAGTGACTTGGAATGGAAAAGTGGGTGGTTGACTTCGCGGTGAGGGAGTTGATATGGACGAAGTGGATGAAGGAGTCTTACTGTCAGACTCTTGAAGTGTTTTCCTTGCTCTTTTTCTGGTAGGAAGAGGGAGTTCACTTGGTTGTATGCCAAATTTTTCACTCTTTAATCTGGTAAGGGGATGAGCAGGGTTGTACTACGAAGTCACGCTGCTTTTAGATTTATCAGACTTCTGGTTAAAAATGGAGAATCCCTGGAGTTTACGAATCAAAGTTTGAATCTCAGGGGGTTCAATAATGGATTGGTCTGATATATTCGAATATGTAGCAGTGGTGGATACTCAAGCGACTTCAAATTCCGGGTTTAACCGTGTTGAAGAAGTCGAGGGAGTTGATGAGGGTGTATTACTCTCAGAATGGTATTTGGATATTGCCTTAGGTGCCATTCATAGTTCGTGCCCTCCTTCTAGCGCCAAAATATGTTGAGGGCCCCGAAATTGGGTCAACAACAAGGGGGATACCCACCCGGTCGGGAACCTGGTTGGCGGCTCTGTGCTCGTTTGGTGTAGCGGGTCCGACTGGGGATGACGGGACCAGCTTCCCGTTCTAAGGGGTGTGTGTGCGTGTAGAAAATAGTGATGTGTGTGTGTGTAGAAAATGATAGTAGAAAATCTGTAATTATTCCTTAACTAATCTAATTCTAAATTCTGAAATGACCTTATACTACTTTAATCTAACAAAAACAATACATCTAATCTACACTAACCCGGGACAGAATCTTTCCATTATGCAATCTAGAAAGATTTCACAGAATAACTGGTAATGAAGATTATTCAGCTATTATGAGAATATAAATCAATTAAGATGAACCATCTTGCGTAAAAAGTTAAGCAAAACGGTTGTGAACAACATATTGCATAATCAGCTATTCATGTATTAAGCACAAATCAATGACTCCACCGTACAAAAGTGCCAAATGGTAGTCCACTCATTCATACATTAACATATAAATAACATCAGCTGTATATTACTCTAAGAATGCAAGCAAAAATTATTCAAGAGATAAAAGTACCATTTATGACTGATTTTAAACTTACAGACCTTAAGCAATGATGATCTACTTCTACTTGCTTCTAATGCCTACTAAGAGTACAGAAGTGCAACATCAGTAGCAGGTATTAAAATGCAAACATAAATAAATCTTGATTCGTCCATTCATCAAAAACCCCCTCCGAGGGTGCAAAAGTGCATGTTCTGAGGACAAGTTTTTTGACAAAATTTCGGACCCTTCTCCAATGCAATGAGAAGGGTTAAATACTAGTAACCGACTAATTTTACTTTACACAACTTCAGGGAACGGCTTCAAATGACCGCCCTTTTACTAAAAACAAATTTATTTCTAAAAACTGAATCTAATTTCTAACCGTTTCTGTATCTGCTCCTTAGTGCTGTAAGCAATGCGCTGTTCACCCTGAAAGAGTCGGCTGGTTGTCCTTTCCTTTTGTTCGAGCTTGAAAATTAGAAACAACAAGCGCTGGCACCTCTTTTTGTTAGATTAGAAGATATTTTCGAAAACCTTTCTCTAGCTGGGTGTATTCGCTGTGCGCACACTTAGTACAACCCAATTTCTTTTCGAACTGATTTTGCTGTTGCTATTTCGGTTTCCGGTCGTGCGAATGACTCATTGAGTTAGAAGTCGTGCTGTATGGACAATCCCCTGTTTAGAGAATTGTTTCCGTTCTTTATTCCAGGCTTTTCTGGAGCGTCTTTCTCCTCTTGCGCTTCTTTCTCTGTTTTACCAAGTCTGAGTTTCAGGATCTTTTGTAAACACGCTGCTTTTGTGTGCCTTTGACTCTGAGTCTCGGACAGTCTATTTTCATCAGTGCCTGTTGGGCGATACTCTGGAATCCGCAGTTCTGCTGCATGCGTCATCCAATTGCGGAGGCATCTTCTCTGTGTTGTCTTATTGGCGCTCTTCCCTTCTCCTTAGATGTTTCCTGCATATAGATTTATATCAGTTGCATGTCTTGCAGTTTACGCAAAGAAGAAGGGAAATGACGAAAAGATTGACATGAAAGCATTAAATTCTAATGAATGCGAAATTAATGACATTCATCATAACTTGACTCTTCGATAAATGTGATGCAATCATTTCTGGATATTCAAGCATGCGGTCATTAATTTCCCTTAAGGTGCGCTTTCAAATTTGGATCTACCGTGTATGTCGGAGAGTTCTTGCGATGAGTCTTTTCTGCGATTGGTATTGCAATATCGATGGCTGCGACATTATTTAAGTGTTATCGTAGATTGCAGATATCGCAGATCACAGATCGCTAATATCACAGATCATAGCTTCGCATGGTCGCAGATCGCAGATCGCAACATCGCAAGATTTTCACTTTGTCATTTTGTGCTGCTCGTGTGACATTGCGACGTGCGACGTCGCATATCGGCCGTCGGTGTTTCTTTAGGTTCTCCTTTTTCAAATCCTCTTAACGCGCGCGATGCGATGGTTTCTCGCGTCGCTCCTTTTTAGCGCATTTATGCGCTTTGGCCAAGCGCTCCTTTTTCCGTTGCGACGCGATATAGCTTTTAGGGAGTTGATACAAAAGAATTTTTTTTTTAAACAAAAATATTTTTTGGATTTTGGCTAAGGGTCCCCCTTTTCTTGATGTTATTACTAATATCAAACGAAGAGGGGGGTTGTTGGTGACCACAACATAACTCTAGAAGAAATGCAGAATAATGCAGTAAGTGTGGAAGTGAACTTGATGATTAAAAAGTCTCATTTAAAACATGAGAAACTAGCAAAGAATGTAAACATCAAGGAAGAACCTTCTTCTTCCACCAATCTTAAACTAGATGCACTAATCAAAACCATGGAGAGTATGGCTGACCAGATGATAAATTCAGATAGACCTCAGGAGCCACAAGTTAGAAATCCGAACTTCAGAAGCCAGCAATAACCTCAGTACAAGATAAAACAGAGAGAGTAGAAAGTTTCTAAAGCATTGACATCTCAGTAGCCAATTTAGACACCCTTACAGTAGAACTATGCTCAAGGAGATTTTGATGATGAAACAAACTTGATTGTCGAGGAAAATCACTTATTTAGGGAAGATTACCATCCCATTTTCTTGACTGAAAAAGAGAAGTATGTCGAGGAGATGGAGGATACTAAGGATGAAGACTACATACTGGTGAATGACAATGCATTGGAAAACCAATCCGTTGATTATCAAAGAGGATACTTAAATGCACTCAGCTCTCAGTAGAAGCAATATTCCTTGAGAAATAGAGATGTTCCAATCACTCCTATTCATAAAAGGACATCACAGCAGAAGGATACTCAACCAAAAAAAAATTCTAAAGGTAATCAAAACAAAGGTAAAGAGCTAGCAGCAGCTAACCAAAGTAAAGTTAATCAACCATCTACAAGCAATCCAAATAAAGACCATGACAGTCAGAAGAAGGATCAAACACCAAGAGATCTACTCGAGAAAAGAGACATCATCCAAAAAGAGGTAGGCAAATCTAGCTCATTCAATTTAGAAACTGAAATTTCAAAGTTGAAAGTGTCAATCCCTCTTACTGAACTTGTCAAAAATAACCATTACAAGTCTAATATAGTTAAAATGTTGAAAGTTGACCCTATGTCCGACATGGTTAATGTTGAAGATGACCAGCCTGAATTGATTTTTGGTCCAGCCATAGATGGTCAGTCAGAAGATAGTGAGGTTCCTCCATTTTACTTGAGTTTAAGAATCCATCAGTCTATTCTTCATAACTCCATGCTTGACACTGGAGCCTCCCATAATTTAATGCCCAAGGCCATCATGGAAAGGTTGGGTCTAGATATAACTCGTGAATACCATGACTTGTACTCTTTTGATTCCGGTAAGGTCCGTTGTCTTGGTCTAATCAAAGATTTGGTAGTATCCCTTAACCAAATCCCAGCAAAGAATGTTTTAATGGATGTGGTGGTAGAAGATATACCACCACAGTTTGGTATGTTATTTTCAAGATCCTAGGGAGAGAAACTAAGAGGCACACTGCAGTTAGACTTATCCTATGCCACGATCCCAGTTTTCGAGCAATTGAGGAAGTTGTACAAAGAAACCAAAATGAAATTCATGATAAACAGTAAGGAGAAGCCAATAATCATCCTATAAGTGTTGTACATACATATTTAGAGTCATTTATTTTATATAATGATAGTGGACTAAACGATTTAGATAGTCAACTTGTGGAAATTAAAGATGTACCAGAGATTTTCAATTGTATAAGGATAGTTTCAGATCAGGAAAAAGAAAATCTACCAAGTTCATCCAAACAACCATCAAACAAGGCAGAGAAAGGCTCAGAACAACCATTAGAGAAGGTAATGGAAAATTCATACAAGCTTGAAGAAAAAGTTCGGAAAATTGACCCAAAATAGAAACAAGATTTACATCCCTTGTAGGAGGAACATGGCCTTTGGACCATGGAATTTGATGGTGCTCTTAGGAAACATGGAGAAGGAATTGGAATTTGGATTCAAAGTCCACATCATCAGCGAGGTAAGATTCCTCAGAATGTTAGATTATGCTCATACAAGTTAGCTTTTGATTGCACTAACAATGAAGCGGAGTACGAAGCATTGATCATGGGTTTAAAGATCTTGAAAATATTGGGTGCACAAAAAATTTCGTTGTATGGTGATTCGAAACTTGAGATCAAGCAAGTTAAAGGTGAATATCAAGCTCACCATCCATGAATGAAACAATATAGAAATGTTGTTTTAGATATTTTGAGGATGTTTCCTAAATATACACTTTCAGTTGTACCAAGGAGTCAGAATCTTATGGTGGATTCATTAGCTACAACTACAAGCAATTTCAAAATCCCCATTTTTTCAAACAAGAAATTTGAGATTCATGTGAAGCATCAACCCTCTGTTCCTGACAACTTGCAATATTGGCAAGTATTTTAGGATGACAAACAGGTGAATAATTTTCTTTAGAGTGAAGGAGAGTTTGAGAATTGTTCCATGGATGAAGTTTACGACAAGGATGATCAAGTCATTAAGGCGACCCAAGTTGATATATTACAGTTGAAGGACAAAAATATTCCAAAAGCTCTTGTACCTTTGGAAGGATTATTTGATCAAGATGATGTAGCAAGGAAGCCTACATTAGTACCTACTGAGAAAGGTGTGGAAGACGTGAACATTGGAACAGTAGACAAACCAAAAATGATCAAACTGTCCAAAACATTATCTCCCAATGTAAAAGAAAAATATATTCATTTGTTGTCTGAATTTTCTAATGTTTTTGCATGGGATTATGCAGACTTAAAGGAGTATGACAAGAAAATAATTCAGCATACTATCCCGATTAAGCTCGACCAAAAGCCCTTTACACAAAAGTTAAGAAGGATTAACCCAAGGTTGTTGCCATCCATAGAGAAATAAATTAACAGAATTTTCAAGGCGGGCATCATTGTTCCCATCAGATTTTCTGATTGGATATCAAATCTAGTCCTGATGAGAAAGAAGACAGAAGAAATTAGGCTCTACATAGTCTTTAGAAATTTAAACAAAGTATCTCTGAAAGATAATTATCCGCTTCACAAAATGGACCATATCCTTCTAAGAGTTGTTAGTGCTTCTTGGATGTCACTACTAGATGGCTACTTCGGTTACAATCAAGTTTTAGTGCATGAGGATGATTAGGACAAGACAGCATTCACCACACCTTGGGGCACATTCAAATATGAAAAAATGCCATTCTATCTCAAAAATGCAGGGGCCACTTTTCAACATGCCATGGACATAGCCTTTTCCAATGAAAAATATGTCTTCTTGGTTGTATACTTAGATGATGTAACAGTGTTTTCACATCCAAATGATGAACGTTTGCATCATTTAAGAATCATCTTTCAGAAATGTAGAAAGTTCGGGATCCCTCTCAATTTGAAGAAAAGTTTGTTTGCTATGGAGGAAGGAAAATTTCTTGGCCACATCAATTTGAAGGACAACACCTGGATTGACCCTTCATGAGTAGAAGCCATTCAAAAAATTGATTTCCCTCGCAGCAAGAAAGAAGTACAAGTATTCAATGGTAATATGAATTTCTTATGCAGATTTATTCCTAATTTGGCTAAACACCTTAGAGAAATGACCAATATGTTAAAAAAGGATAGTGATGTGAAGTGGTCCAAAGAAGCTTGCAAGTCCTTTCATGCAGTGAAGCTTGCCTTAACCACTGCCCCTGTTTTAATCATCCCTGATTACTCCGATGATTTTATTATATTTTCTTTTTCTTCTGAGCATACCATGGCGACAGTATTGATGCAACAAAGGGATAAAACTGAACTACCAATATCATTTTTTAGTCACAACATCAGGGATGCAGCCCTTAAGTACAACATCATTGAGAAATAGGCCTTGGATTTGGTAAAGGCGGTGAAAGACTTCGGAGTTTACATTTTAAATTCACATACTCTTACTTATGTGCCTAATGCAGCAGTAAAGGAAGTTCTTATGCAGAATGATCCTGAAGGTAGAAAAGGTATATGGATAGCAGCATTATTAGAATAGGATCTTGAGATCAAGCCCACCAAGCTGATCAAGGGTCAAGGCTTAGCCAAACTCATGGCTGAGTCAAATCTCCATGCTCTAGATATCAACCTTGTAGCACATTGTTTGACAATCAAGAAGAAGTAGATCTCATTCAGGGAACTAATATCTTTCTATCATCTCCTCGATATTCTGATATTATTTATGTTTTACAACATATAAATCCTCCTCCAGGAATGTCTAAGACTAAGAGCAAGTCATTGACGTTGAAGGCTTCGAAATATTGCATTATGGACAATGCACTTTATTGGAAAGATCCTGGAGGTGTGTTGCTAAACTGTTTAACCGAAGATGAGTCGAAAGAAGTAATAAATGACTTTCACAAAGGGGATTGTGGGGGCCACTTGTATTGGAAGACCATGGCCAACAAATTACTAAGAGCAGGTTACTATTGGCCCACACTTTTTGTAGATATCTACAAGGTAGGGATGAGTTATCACAAGTTCCAAGTTTTCCAAGGTAAAAGAAAACTTCTTCCTTTGCCTCTACAACCTATTTCAGTTCATGCACCTTTTCAACAGTGGGGCCTAGATTTCATAGGTGAGATTAATCCATCATCATACGCACAACACAAGTGGATATTGACAGCTACAGATTACTTTACTAAGTGGATCGAAGCGATTCCAACCAGGTGAGCAACAGATTCAGTTATCATTCAGTTTTTAGAAACTAATATCTTGTCCTGTTTTGGTTGTCCTAATAAGATCATTATAGATAACGCAGTAGCATTCAAGTCTAAAAATACGATTGAGTTTTGTGACAAATACAACATTAAGTTGGGACATTCTACAACATACTATCCACAAGGAAATGGTTTGGTCGAGTCCTCCAATAAATCCTTAATCAACGTCATCAAGAAAATGTTGGAGACCAACAAAAACAATTGGCACAAAAAGCTAATCAATGCATTGTCGGCAGATCAGGTTAGTAGTAAGAAATCTCTTGGGCTTTCTCCTTTTCAGATTGTGTATGGAGTAGATATTGTTTTTACTTCATCATTAACAGTCTCGGTCATGAAATTGTACAATAAGTGGGAAGTGAAGTGTTGTTGGGAAAAGTATCTATTCAGAACGCCCCTATCCCACTCTAAGGTGTGATAGTGCCTTAGCAACAAACAAGGAAAACTACTTGAGTATTCTTCTTTATGAAATGTAAATGAGGAGAAAGGGTGTAACTAACCTGTGTCTTTCGCTAGTTTGTTGATCCAATCGCTCCTCTCTTCAATAGCTCCCAGCTCCCTGCTCCCTTACCGGCCCAGCTTCACCGAACTCCTGCAAGATCACAAGAGAGGGAAACTACACGAAGATATAGATATACATTCATAAAAAGCTCAGGATCAGATTAAGCTAAACGTGCAAATATAACAAAACATCATTGATACACAGCATGTAGGAGAAACTCAAATAATTTTATTGATATGATAAGAAAGTCCAAGAGGAGATACAACCAAGTGAGTCCCGATCCAGCATCTACCTCCCAGCAAAGGAATCCCTTCCTCTCCTCCAACAAAGCATAAATCACCCAATGTACTAATCTCAATCTCAAACCAACAGCAATTCTCTGCAAAGTACAAAATTCCAGCCTCTGGATCTCTGGGATGAGGGATCCATATATAGATGTAAGCAGAGAGGATGAGTCAGCTTATGTTTTGACTTGTGGCTTCTCTCTGTCAGTTCTTGCTTCCACTTGGAGACTGAGAGCCTCTTACTCATCACTGGTCGAATTCAGTGAGGCAAGTGTCATTGGAGAAGATTCTGGAAGCTTCCATTGTCTCTCCACCTCGTTGAATGACTCTGCCACTTGTCCTTTCCCGCTCAACGCACCTGGGTAGTGCATTCAAGTGCGTTGCAACGCACCTAGCCAGTGTATTTGGGTGCTTTGCAACGCAGGCAGCTAGTGGAGCTTCTGAATTGATCCTGATTTGACTAGTTTTGAGTAGTTTTTGGTGGAGAACTTCTGGGAGAAGCTGTCATTGGTTGACCTTGTTCCTTTAGGAGCTGTAACAACATATTTAGGGACTTTGGATCCCTTGGATTATGGAAATTTCATGCTCAAAGCTGTAAGGCACAAAAATGTCTATAACAGTTGCCCCCTAAAGTATGAGGCCGTTTATCGGGTGAAATGCTTTATTAGGAGGATCCAAAGTTCTTTCAATGCTGGGAGGAGACCTGTAATAAGATACAATACAATACATTATTTTTCATACTGTTTTCATGATCTAGCTGAGGCGGGCATTCCCATGCTCAGCTTTATAAATTCATTTTTATGTACATAGGACAGACAATCGTCTGATGGTAGACTGATGATTCTGATGAAATCATCATCCTTTTGGTAGGATGATTATTTGTTCTGCAATGCTGTACATGTCAATGTCTTTATTTTTCCTGAATATATATCGCAGCCCAGATGGATGAAACTAGATCCGGGGTCTTCAATCTCGTCCGATCTTCACTCTAAGTACAAGTCGATCCATGTGAGAAATGTTTTGGAGTCGAACATGGAAAGACATCGCTTGATTACCAGTCAATGATGTAAACTGTTAACAAGCGCGAGAGGAATCACTGATAATGATAATGACCCTCAAGGTACTGCAGTACAATTCACGTGGTGTGAATAAAGGACTTGGCGTCGAACACCACGCAAAATCTTTCGATTGAAGGTCATTGATGTATACCTGTCACCGGAAGTGAGAAACTTGCCATTGAGGCATGCAAGCTTCAAAGTACTGAAGGGGGTGTTCCTAGATCAACTTCTTGGATAATGAGCTGATGTCGACAAGAAGCGATCCGTTAAAGGAGGGACTTAATGAATCCCACATCAGTGACGCGGAACGGAGCAAATGATTTTGATGGAGGTGAAAACGATCTGATGATATATGGTTCAGGGTGGTGGTCATGAAAGAATGAAGTATAATGAATGGCAGTGGATGGGACACGGTTGACTTCAGTGGATGACTTCTCTTGAACATATCGGCGAAACTTATGTGATGGATTGGTAGCATTTACCCCAAAGGTGGATGGTATGGCGAGACCATGGTGATGTGACCGGTGAATGAAACAACCCAACCCGACTCAGGCACAGAGTGGAAGTGTCATGTTCAAGAGCGACTTGCTACCAATAAAGGTTCTTTGAGTTTCTTCCCAATTTTTCCCCAGTCATTGCTGACCAGTACCTCTTTATTTTTGTCAAGCTTGAGGAGGATAACATATGCTTGTTCTATAATTTTCCCTTCGGGCAAACCCATCGCTATGTTTTAACGAGCCTAGCGATAGTGAAACTCGTTCTCGCCTAAAGACAAGTTTGTCGCTATTAATCTTTTTAACGAATCTAACGACAAAGATAACTCGGTCCTTTTCATTTTTAGAGAGTCTGAAAAGGTACGTAAAGTTAACTCCGAAATTCCTTTTTCGTCATCTAATCCCTTAAGTCCGAAAAAGTATAAAACAATACAGAAGGGATGAATTTTCGATAGTTTTAACGAGCCGAACAAAACAAGCGCTCGATATTTTTGTGCAATAATCCCTCAGGTCCAAAAAGATTAAAATATAGAGGAGGGATAGCTCTTCCGGTCGCTTTAACGAGCTGGAAGGCCAACACTCGGCAATATTTTCATATTTTACGAGTCAAATGAAAAGAGCTTAAAGAAGACTCGTCTTTTGAGGAACGAGTGATAAAATGGGTAGCAGCTGATTCCAGGTAAGGGTTGGAATTTTCCAATCATGGCAATGTCACAAGGATGGCTAGTGAAATCACTTTTCGCAGCTGTTCCTCAAAATGGGTAAACAATCAAATGGAGGTGAATGATCGGCCAATGGAAAAGTGGAGGTGACGGTGCGAACACGACCAAGGCTTTAATGGCTGATAATGTTACATTCACGGTGGTTATTTACCGGAGGATAGTTCATTTTTTAACGAGCTTAAACGCGGGTTGAAACACTTGCTCGATCTTATGTTTATTTTTTAACGAGCATGAACTATGTGCTAAAACTGCTCGATAATCCGGTCATATGATAAGATTGTCTCATATAAAACGGCAACATTTAGATTTTTGCCCCACTTCCTTTCTTTATACAAGTTAGGAAACGACTAATCCAAAAAATAGATAAATAATCGCTCTTTGCTTGCATTCCAAAAGGTTTGCATGCCCCCAGGTATAAAACAGAGTTTCAAGGTTAACTCTACTTCACTTCCGCCAAAAAATTTGTTTTACCGAGAGTGGCCTACCTCTTATAGGTTACCCAAAGATTGTTCCATTAATCTTTCAAACAAAACACTTTTGCGGCGATGTCTACCGAGATAAACAAAGGTGAGCGACGATGCCCGCCAACTCACATAACTTTGACAAAAGAATCTTATTCTAGAATAACCCCTATCTCAATCACGGACGGGGTACAGACTAGTCATATTCTCCCGCGGAAACCTACTCTATACCCGAAGTTTTCCTGCCGAAGCAGACCAAGACGCATGCCCCTTGGGTTCCAGTCATATCCCTCCGAATTACTCGCACTCATCGGGAGGACGGATCGTGGGTTGAGACATTTCTTGCGTGAAGAGACCATTTAGGGATGGTATATGACTATTTGCGATGCATGATCCGGGAAATGAAAGCTGGTCCACGAGCTTGACCACTCTTCCTTCGTGCGGAAAACACATTACTCTAAAGAGTGAGGAGACGATGGCTCCCATGCAATATATATAGTCTCGTCCAAGGAGTAGGTTATAATCCAAGGGTCCTTGAACGACCATCACGTTCATTTGAACGGTCTTCCCTTTCAATGTTATGGGCACATTGGGGAGGATCCCTAAAGGTCGACTGGTTCCTTTATCGAAGCCTGTCAAATTTCTCATCTCAGGCAAAAGCGATGGCGAACCAAGCGCTTTCCAAGCAGTAGAGGAAAGGATACTCATAGATGCCCCCTCATCAATGATGGTACCAGCCATGACCATTCTATATATTTGGATGATAATCCTGAATGGTATGCTTGCTGGTAAACGGGGTCTGCCTAGTTGATTCCAGTCGAAGGAGACAACTAGGTTGCTTGGAGGTGGGACCGAGTAGATGGCCGGGTACGGCTCTGACGAACTTCCTTCCTGCGATAAAGGAATGGGTAGGTTGCCCCCGTGTTCGTCGGAGTCTGTGTTGATGAAGAGAATTTGGACGGTGTCATCCTTGTTCTCTTCAGTGACTGTGTCATTCGAAGATAAATCCTCTGAAGGCAAGACCAGGTCAACTGCCGCCTCGACCTTTTGACTTTCGTCGGGTATGGATTCAGCTGGTTCATCTTCAATGACCGGCGCTTCAGCTGACCACTTGAGCGGGCCAGTTGGATTTTCAACTAACGAAGGACTCGACAAGAGTTTTTTATATCCAGGAGGAAGTCGTAACGGTGAAACCAGACGATCATCCAAAACTCTTTTAGCTTCGTCTAAGAAGGGACAACGGTGGATGGCGTGATTGCCTTCGCACAATTTACAAGGAGATCTAGCTCTCCCTTTTTGTCCTGGGACTTCACTTTCGCTAGTTGACAGTGTGCTTTCAACATGGCTATCAGAGGTTGACGCCATCGGATTGTGCAAACGGGGAGACCAGTCCCTTAGTATCCGAGGGATGTAAGGAAAATCTCTGTGAAAGTGGTCTCCCTTGCAAATGACACATGGCGATTTAGGCCTGGTCAGTGCAGTGTGTGGATTTTCGTTAGACGACACTCGTTTGCCCCCAGTCGCTTTTAGCTCATTCTTCTTCTTCTCTTTCTTCTTCTTTTCCTTATTCTCCTTAGGAACTTGACTTTTGGCTTTGCCAGCCCCATCAAGCGAAGAGGAAGGAGGAGAGGAAGAATTAGAGGAAGTAGAAGGCTGGTGGGTAACTCTGGACCGGTCTAACTGCTGATTCGACTGTTCAAGAATAGTGGTGTTCTGAACGACATTGGTTGAGAAGAGCCAGACCGGCAAGCCAATTGTCAGTCCTGGAAGCGACAATGTGGCCATATGGGGCGCACCAACATCTCCCCAAGAGGAGAAGGGACTAGGATTTCCACCAAGGGGAAATCCTTGGTTGGTAGGCTCCATTTTCTCAACCTAAAGATCAACGCAGGAAAAAGGGTATGAATATTCCGTTTAAAATAAATTTTAACGATGCTTGGACACAACTTTCTTTTTCAATTTTAAAGAGTCGAGAAAAAGCAAAAGATGACTCTAGTCTCCTTCGATTTTTAATGAGCCTGAAGTGACAAGTGCTCAAATGGACCTTTTTCGTTAAGGAGTCTGAAAAGGAACGAAAGGGACTGCTATGGAGTTCTAGGTAGAGGGTGTGCCAAACCAATCGCAAAACCACAGAATACTTTTTAAGGTACGGGCGGTCAATCTTCCCGAATGCTGTGTTCATTGCATTGCAATCATTAGGGCGGCCGACACGGCTTCCTATAGATAAAGGTTTTATGCTTATAGGGGTCTCCCAATATATACTCGACGGTACGTGGGAGCACAATCCGTACTAGCACTTATCGTCTCTCAGGAGGAATCACCCAACCATCAGTGAGGCCGACAGTCACCAGGTTTTACGACGCCGGAACACGTCTCTAGCCTAGACCTCTATGTTGTGCGTTAAGTTCCAATGCATTGTTAAGTTCATTCAATTTATTTTAGGTTGATCTTTCTTAGAAGTTTTCCTTTTTGGATCACCACGAGATGTAGATACAATTCCTAAATGCAGTCTAAAGATGATAAGCATGCTTTTATCTCTTTTCAACAATGAAAATCCTAGCTACGAGGGGAAAAGAAAGACACAATCTTTTCTCAAAGAGCATAGAGCACACTGTAAATGCACTTTTCCTAAATCAAACCATACAAACTATCAATATGAAAATGCACAAATGCATGTATTTTTTTTCACTTTCTTAATATTGATGCCTAAAAAGAAAGATATTGTACAAATTTGAATTCGATTTCAAGTGAAAACACAAACAAGTTTCTTTTTGAAATCAAAAAGACGATTACGACACTTCATGATTTTGAAGTAAACACTTGTTTCGACACTAGAAATTCACAAATTCAAACCAAAATACAAAAGTAAAAGCGCAATAAACTATCAACAGCAAACAAACTTACTCCTAAGATCAAAACGACACTTACGACAGGTCTAGATCTAAGGGCGACAGTATGACTAGTTTACTTTTGTAATGGGAAACTGCAAATGATGTAACAAATACACAAAAACAAATACAGTTTCTTTTATACAACTGAGGTGGAATTAAGGCAGAGAAAAGGGGTTTTTAGATAGGTACACACACTGATAACAGGCTGCAAAAATCAGAGATAAAACTGAACAAAATGAAGCAAAGAACCACAGCTGCACAGGGCAAAGGCTGATCAGCGCACCTGTTGCATAGAGAAACTGAATTGCAGCGCAGGTATCCCTCTCAGGACCTGCGTTGAAATGCAGAGTCTCTTCACAGAGCCTGCGCTGAAGCAGAAACGAGAATTGTCTCCAGGTTCTGGGTCACGGTTTGCAGTTTGATATGAGGTTTTTGGCCGGATAAAAGCTATCAATAAGGTACAATTAGAAGGATGATTTAAAGGAGGACTAAGAGCTATCACAAAGGGCAGTTAGAGCATTTGTGGATCAGCTTGTTCAGATCATAAATAGGCCCAGTGAGTGGACTAGAGTGGCAGATCTCTACTTTGCATTTGTAAATGGCAAATGCAGTTCGATTCGCCACTCCTAAGTTTATGAGAAGAACAACAATAGAAACACAAATAAACTAACTAGATACGCTCCCCAGTGGAGTCGCCAATTTGTTGTTGGGAAAAGTATCTATTCAAAACGCCCCTATCCCACTCTAAGGTGTGATAGTGCCTTAGCAACAAACAAGGAAAACTACTTGATTATTCTTCTTTATGAAATGTAAATGAGGAGAAAGGGTGTAACTAACCTGTGTCTTTCACTAGTTTGTTGATCCAATCGCTCCTCTCTTCAATAGCTCCCAGCTCCCTGCTCCCTTACAGGCCCAGCTTCACCGAATTCTTGCAAGATCACAAGAGAGGGAAACTACACGAAGATATAGATATACATTCATAAAAAGCTCAGGATCAGATTAAGCTAAATGTGCAAATATAACAAAACATCATTGATACACAGCATGTAGGAGAAACTCAAATAATTTTATTGATATGATAAGAAAGTCCAAGAGGAGATACAACCAAGTGAGTCCCGATCCAGCATCTACCTCCCAGCAAAGGAATCCCTTCCTCTCCTCCAGCAAAGCATAAATCACCCAATGTACTAATCTCAATCTCAAACCAACAACAATTCTCTGCAAAGTACAAAATTCCAGCCTCTGGATCTCTGGGATGAGGGATCCATATATAGATGTAAGCAGAGAGGATGAGTCAGCTTATGTTTTGACTTGTGGCTTCTCTCTGTCATTTCTTGCTTCCACTTGGAGACTGAGAGCCTCTTACTCATCACTGGTCGAATTCAGTGAGGCAAGTGTCATTGGAGAAGATTCTGGAAGCTTCCATTGTCTCTCCATCTCGTTGAATGACTCTGCCACTTGTCCTTTCCCGCTCAACGCACCTGGGTAGTGCATTCAAGTGCATTGCAACGCACCTAGCCAGTGTATTTGGGTGCTTTGCAACGCAGGCAGCTAGTGGAGCTTCTGAATTGATCCTGATTTGACTAGTTTTGAGTAGTTTTTGGTGGAGAACTTCTGGGAGAAGCTGTCATTGGTTGACCTTGTTCCTTTAGGAGCTGTAACAACATATTTAGGGACTTTGGATCCCTTGGATTATGGACATTTCATGCTCAAAGCTGTAAGGCACAAAAATGTCTATAACATGAAGAGAATGATATTCAACGCCGAATCAATAAAATGATTCACCTACAACAGACATGGGATGAGGTATTTCAGAACACCTCTAATATTCTTGAGAGTATAAAGAGAATCTATGACCAAAAAACAAGGGAAGATGATTTCAAAATTGGAGATGTAGTGCTTCGTTGGGATGCCAAAAATGAAGACAAGGGTAAGCATGGTAAATTTGAAAACCTATGGAAAGGCCCTTATCATATTTCAGCTTTCCGAGGACAAAATTCTTTCTTGTTGGATGAGATGAATGGAGAACCATGCTTAGGAGGACCAGCAAATGGTAGGCTCCTTAAGAACTATCTTTTCTTAATTGTCCTAGTTTCATTGTACATAACAGTTTAATTTTCTGCTAGTGTGAAGTAGAGAATCATTGGAGTTCGGAGCCCAAACTGAAGGCTATGGAGCTTCACTGATTTTCTGCCATTTTCAATGTTCAGTTGTCAGTTAAGTAAGTCAATTTTGAGTCAGTTTGTGTAATTCAAGTTGTTAGAATTTAGTCATGCATTTCAGTTTCACTTTTTGACCGTATTTTCCCACATGGTTAAGCACTTGGTCTATGGTGTTCTTGACACCTCCAAGGACTTGTCGTCCCCAAATAAGGCCAATGTTAGAGTTAGTATTTGCATACTGCCATTAGTGATCAAAACTCCTCTTTTCATATCATATTAGGGTCCCATGCTAAATTTTTTTTCATTCCACCTAGGTCCTCATTCAAAAATTTACTCACTGATGGTAGCCCTAGTCAAAAATCTCACTCTCCCTCAAAAATCTATACTTGTTGGCCCACCTTCATGTCTTACTGAGCATACATCAATCATGAAAGCTCATTTCATCATGCCTTCATGTCAGTCAAGTCCACCTGAAGTCTGCTCACTCAAGGTTTTCATTAGGTCTCTAGGTTTCATTTTTTCAAGGTCTAATAAAACACAATTTCACTGCATAAGGCCAACAAAGTATGAGATTGAACTAAATAATATTTATTTTTCAGTTAAAGAGGATTTGCAAGCATGTAACCATGGTTTCCAAAGGTTCTAATTTTGATTTCAAGTATGAATTTCATTCCAGTTTGTAATTTTATTCCAAAAAACAGAGATGTATTTCTAATTTTTATATTTATGTAATTTTATGTTATTATATGTAATAAGTGACTTTTCTCAAGCTTTCAACTCAATTCCATAATGCCAAAAGACCAAAAGTCAAAGGTCAAAGCATTCCCAATGTATATCAATTGATCAATCTGTAAAGCAAAAGTACAAGGTAAAGGGTATTAGTGCAATGATTCAAAAGCACTTTCAAAACATTAGCAAATGGGTTATAAATCAATAAAGTCAAATGCTATTAAGTATTTAAAGCCTTCAAGACATCCATTTGCCCCTCATTTTCTCTTGTCTTGGTCAAACAACCTCAACAAAGGAGAAATTTTTGAGTTGGACAAGTGAAACCAGCAAAATAGAGTTTTTGCTATGCATTTCAATTGAACGCTACATGTTCTAGTGTTATGTTGCATGTTCCAGTGTTACGCTGTGTGTTCCAGTGTTACACTTGCATGTTCCTGTTATATGCTGCACGTTTCAGTTGAATGTTGTGCGTTTGACTAGGGCTGCTCTCCAACCTCTAAAAGCAAGTGCCATTGCCTCTAAAGCTTTAGTTTGTTTGTTCTTTTCCTTCAACAAGTAAGTATCCATGAAAGTATACCCTCATTTTACATTTCACAACTTCGTGGTTAAGTCTCTTGAATGAAACTTTGAGTCTTCAAACCTGCAAGCCCTAGTTTCATTCCCACACCCCTAATTTCACACCTTAATATTTCTATCCCTTTCCCATACCACTATTAAACCCTTTCCCAACCCTTGTATCATTCCATTATCTCCCAAAGCCTTCTATTCCCAAAACCCTAAGACCTAGGCATTCTATTTGCCTAGGCTCCCAAAACCCCTAACCTATAATAAAATTCCCTATTCCAAATCCCTCTACATTCCCATTCACTATTACTTCTCTTAACTATAAACCCCTTCCCTCATCTCCCCGAATTTCTTCACACCATCCCTAACTCCCTACACCTACATTCCACTATCATTTCATCTCCGTAGGGTTTTAAATCAAGACACCATGTCACAAGAAGAAAACGAAAGTTCTAGTGAAGAGGAAAGAAAGGGGAGGAAGTCAAACGAAGGAGGGAAAATCATTAGATTTGAGCCATAAATACTAATGAACTCATGGCATCTCCCATGACTGTGACATATTTCAAACATCTAGGATGTTTTGAGTTATGTGAGAAAGTACAAAGGGTCCAATATCATCCTATGTTGAATAGACTGTTCATCACCAATCTCCATGACAACCAGGTAACCCTTGCTGGTGTCAATTTCACTGTATCCACTACCATCATATCAACTGCAACTGGAATCCCAAATGTTGGGGAGAAATGGTTTAAACAAGGTGATTTGGAGGAGCATTATTATTATCCTTACATTAAACCTAGATACATAAATGATAGAAAGAGGTTGTTTCCTTTCTCTTACCTCTTGGATAAATTTGTTCCCATGATGAAAATCATCATGAAATAATTTACTTGTGAAGGAAGGCTTTCCAGACTGTATACCTATTATATTCAACTACTCATGCATTTCACAAGGGTTAAGATGCTCAAAATACCTTATTATCTCTTTCGGAGCATTGAAAAGATGGCCTACATTGCCCATAAAAGAGAGTATAAAGATCAAATAGATAGTATCTTTCATGATTCCCTCATTAAAATCATAGTCCTCCATCATCTCAAATAGCTCAACATTGCATGGAGTACCTTCATTACCAATGACATATTTACTGATCCATCCATTCAGCATGTTCAAGATGTGCCTCCATCATCTCATCATTCCACCTTCATTCCTCCATCTTAGGCCATAGATCATTCATCTTCATTTGATCAATCCCCCTCACCATCACCTCCATCATCACCATTTCAGGAGCATTTTCATTCACCTAAAAGAGATGAAATCAGAGAGCAGGAGTAGATTGAACATGTTACAGTCATCAAGTCTAAAGGGGCTGATTTGGGCAATTTGACACACACTTATCAGAGAGGCCATAGGCAGGTGTTTTCCCCACAGATTGTGGGAGGGGCCTTGCCTTCTTCATCAGAAAAATAGGTACAAAAGGGCAAGGAAAAGATGACAGAGGTAGAGATCAAACATGAGGAGGAGGATCTCCATGAGACAGAGCAGGATTTTGACTCAGTTGACCTAAGGGAGCATGATGAAAGTGAAAGCACAAGAATTATCATCAGAGAAAAGGATGCACTCATCATGGGGCTCCAAATCAACCTATAGAGGGAAAAATACATTATCTCATATTATGAGCAGGAAAACAAGCAGCTTGAGGCCAAAAATGAGGTCATGGAGATTCAACTCATCAAGGCAAAGAGGGAAGAAATCAAAGCCAAGGCATTGCTTGATGAGGCCTATGACAGGTATGGTGAACTTGGAGAAGAGCAAGAGCCTAGAAGAAGACCTAGGACTAGAGGGCTGAAAAGAGCTCTAGAACTAGAGAAACAAAAGGAGGTCGAGCTTGCTAATAAGCTCACATGGAACGAGCAATTTGCCATCCTGATCGATGAGAACTGGGAACATTGGCTTGATAAGGTTAATCAACATTTAGAGAAGCTCCTAGACAAAGCCAATCAGCAAAATGAAATTCAGAGGAAGATGGAAAAACACTATGCCAACAGGGAAAGGAATATAAGGGCAAAACTCAAGGTTGCAAAGGAAAAAATTGAAGCCCTAACTCATCAAAAAGAGAAGTAGAAGCTAGACATCCTTGCTGAAGCCTCACTCCATGCACAAAACACATGATCAGCAAGCATTTCACCAATTTTGAGGATTTATGGGGTAATTTTGAAGTTTTTTGTGTTTTTCAAGTAATTATACACAGTTTTTGATAGCTAGAATGTCAAAAGCACGACGCCCTTCATGTTGCGCTTTTGTTTGGATCAATTTTTGGACAAAGGAAGACCACCGTTGGATTCAGAGCAGGGAATACATGTAGGAAAACAACTTTACAAGCTTTGTTTCCCACAACTATCAGGTAAAAAGGTGAAAAAACACCTAAAAAATCAATGTAATGCCTCCTTTTTCACCTTCACGCTGCATGTTTGACTAGTCTTGGGAGAATCCATTTTTGGAGGGTCAACTAAAGCTCATTTTGGAAACTAAAGGATATCTAGAAACTTGACAGGATAATCTTTCCAACGAGCTGTCCTAGGCTTAATGTGGACACCGGGAAGGCAGGAAAAAGTGAGTCTGAAGATGACGTTGCGAGTTTGACAATGACGCTACGCGTTTGACCAATTTCCTAATTTTTCATTATTATTCTCCATATTTGATTTTCCTCTTGGGAAAGAAAATTTTTACTGATTTAATTGATCATGTAAATGTAATTATGGTATTTTTACTATTACCTAGGGTAAATACATTAGGTAAATAGACTCTATGAGGTGTAATGAATCAGTTCATTATAATTAGGGATGAGTCACTTTGACCACCCTACACTCTAGCTCTCAATTTAGATTTTGGTGGAACTTCTCCTCCTCTCATGGATTCGACCCCTAAGACTGGGAGGAGTTTGCTTTGAGGCCTATATCTTGTATTTTCAGTCTTTTCAAAGGTTGGACTCAGTTGGATGTTGTACTAGTGATCAGAGACACTATTGTATCAAATTTTGGCCAGTATTAATAGCTAAGTTGTATCTATTTCTTTGGGATACATGTGGTATGAATGTTTAGCATTATTTCTTCTTTGTGATCATATGTATTAATGTTTTGTTTGCTCATAAACGATTTCATGTCTATTATATGGTAGTTTTCAAGTTGATAGGCAGAATACATGTTTTCTCATGCTATGTTTTGAGAATGTTATCATAATTTGTCCATTTTTCTTCAGTTTAGGAAGAATACATCTCTTATGCTCTTTCTAACTCCTCATAAGTCTTAAACCATCTCACCAAACCACCTTTTAAGTGCTAAGCCTCCTACCTGCCTTGCCCCTTTGAATGTCTGCAATCATATCTCATTTTCCCTAACCTAGATTCTTTGACCTAATACCCTCTGTTAGAGTCGGTCTAGTAGCCCTCCATCAGCGATCAAAGCTCTTTGCATGTCCATAAGTAGGTGTCTCATCAGTGTCATCTTATTGCATTCCATTAGGCATGCCATAACCCTGATGGAGGAGCTGGTGTATTTATTCCCCTCTTGGCACTGCTGGATCAAGTTGTTTCAGTCATTAAACTTTTTCAAGGTTACTTGTCTTGTCTTGAGGTCAAAATTCTAGGTCTAGGGTTTAGGTCCAATTTGTCTTCAAGGTCATGTCTCTAAAGGTCAATAAATGCCCAGCAGGCCAGAGGGATGATTATCAAAGTGTTTTTTTAAAATATTTCATCTTGTACAGCTAATTTTTACCTTGGATTTAAAAACCCTGTTTTTAAAGACAAGGTCATTTTTCTCATTTTTGTAAAAAGTTGTAAAAATTCAAAAGTCTTCAAAAATCAACATGCAACCTTGGTCCCCTTTGCCAAGATTCCTCAGAAGCTATCCCTGCAAAAATTTTCAAGAAAAAATATCAGTTCAACCAATTTCAGGACAAAAGGAAAGTCAACAACATTCAAATTTTGAAAAAGTGTCATGATAAACATTAGAAAGAGGGTTTTGAAATGAAATCAATTTAAAACAAGAATATAAAACCTCTCTCTCCCTCCATTAGTCTTCATTGTGCCTCAAAGCAATAGAGAGAATTGTGTTGGAGCGAATTTGGGCGAAATTGTGAAGTCTGAGTGCGCGCGACCCGTCGAGACTGGCGCGCGACCTGTCAGGCGAGCGCGACCCGTCAGAGTGCCTTTTCCAGTGCAAAAATTACACGGGCGCGACCCATTGAGTGCGCGCGACCCGTTGGGCAGTGCACGTGACCCGTTGGGGTTTTCTCCACAGAAATTTGCCAGTGAACTGCCAAACGACCCCGGAATTTTTCAAGCTTGCAGGTAGGCCTTCCATCATCAAGATTGTTATTTGCTAAAGCTTGTAAATAGCATGAGAATATTCTTAAAAAGCCATCATTTGCAAAATAAGGACTCCATGTGCATTTGTTTAAAAATGTCAAAGTGCTAGTGTTTGTTTTGCTGTTTTAAGGTCATCCTTTTCACTCCTATTTTTCCCTACATTTTCCTACATCCCATTTCTTACTCCCTTATCATTTTTCTTTAATTTCCCTACCAAAAATACTAAAAGCCCTGAAACCCTACCCCTATTCCTAAAAAATCAAGAATCAAACCCTGAACTCTACCTCCCATAACATCCTTGCAAATGAAATTGTATGATGATGTATATGTCATGATTCTTCCCCTTAACCCCCTATTTCACATATTTTTCCCAATTTCCCTTCAAAGTCTCCCTTCCCTAACATTTACCTTGTGCTATTTGTCCCCTTGAAACAACATCTCAAACAGTTAAAACAACAGATTTTAAAGTAGAAGCAACAGTACATTTCAGCCACTTTGCTCCTGAAACCATGTCAGAAAC
The DNA here is from genome assembly GCA_031772625.1 of Pinus tabuliformis. Classification (NCBI taxonomy): domain Eukaryota; kingdom Viridiplantae; phylum Streptophyta; class Pinopsida; order Pinales; family Pinaceae; genus Pinus; species Pinus tabuliformis. The sequence continues at coordinate 1,679,737,431 of CM062820.1, forward strand.
CGAAACTAATTATGAGCAAAGTGATGACCATGAGTCAGCTTCAGAGTTTGAGGTACATAGGAGGCCTCACAGGGGTGGTAAGAGCGGTCACCATAAGAGAGAGGAGCCCACCTCTTTGACCGATTTGCAGGCTTGTCCAATTGCAGTCACATGTTTCCGTTACCTGTCATGTTATGAGCTTTGCGAGAGGATCTCTCAGATTCAGCATCACAGGGAGTTGGATCGCTTGTTTGTTTTTCATTTGCATGATGGGCATGTGAACCTTGCAGGGGTGGATTTTACATTGACACCTGAGATGATTGCTCAAGCAACAGGGATACCAAATGTTGGAGAAGTGTGGAACAAGCGCAAAATATTGGACAGTTTTCAGTACGAGCCTTACATTAAACTTGCATTTATGAGACTCTTGACGGGTGTATTTCCTTTCAGATTTTTTAGGAATGAGTATGCTCCTTTGATGAGGCTTATCATGCGCTATTTCACCTGTGAGGGCAGATTTTCACGTGTGTATTCATACCATATTCGCTTGTTGATGCATTTCACACGGGTACGGATGATGAACATCCCGGTTTTCTTGTGCTAGAATATTGAGAGGATGGTGCCCTTGATGCAGAGGAAAAGCCCAGCACAACAATATAGGAGCCTTTATCATTATGGCTTGATCCAACTTGTGGTCATACATCAGTTGGCTCAGCATGGCATCCCATGGGAGGAGTTTATCTCTCGTGAGTTTTTCACAGTACCACCACCACATCCTGAGATTGTTCATGAGGAGGGAGGACCATCACAGCAGCATGATATCCCTGAGACTAGAAATGTCAGCTCTCCTCCATTGGTCACTTATCAGAGAGGCCACAGGGCCTTATTTGCAGCAGCTCGGCGAGTATTTTCTCCACACCAGGTGGAAGGGGTCTCGCCTTCTTCATCAGCACCACGAGTGTTATCTCCACATCAAGTGGAAGGGGCCTCGTCTCCGACAAAAACACAGGTATCAGAGAGGGACAAACAGCCCAGGATTGATGAGGGGCCATCGGGTGTTCCGGACATAGAGGTTGTTGACCTTGATATTAGTTCTCCTAGCCTAGAGTCAAAGGAGATCATTCAGCACCTAAGAGCTGAAAATGATTCATTGCAGCGAAGATTGGAAGGGACACAATGGACAATCACATATTTAGAGCAGCGCAACAAGCAGTTGGAGGACGAGCACACTCTTGATGAGTTGCGGAGGATTCATGAGGACCGCAACTTGGCTCGAAAGAGACCCGGCGATTTGGTACCCGTTGAGTGAGAGGCTATGCTTCTCCAGGTCAATGCTCATTTGGAGAGGTTGCTGGCCAAGGCCAACCAAGATAAGGACTTGCTCAGGAACATGAAAAATCATTATTGGGCGCGGATGCACGTATGCAAGGCAAGAATGAAAGTGCTCCAAAGACGGTTGGCCAAAGCACAAAAACGAAGGAAAAGGCCTGACCCCCTCCATATCTTGGCTGAGGCTTCTTTGAAGGAGCATGATACTAAATAACTCAACTCCAACACAAATTTCAAAAAATTTTGAGCATTTTGGGTCATTTGTGATTTTTCTGGCAAAAAACAGGTTTTCTTCACCGATGGCGCGCGACCCTTTCGTTTGGCAAATCGATTTTGGAAAAACTCAGCATTCCTGGATTTGTAATGGAAAGTTACACTTGCTCAGCCATTACCAAGAAATTTCACCAAGTTTTGGGCCTCCAGAAAGCCAAAAAAACAAGCAAAAAATGACTTTCTGCTACATTTTTGACACACAGGAAGCAGTCTTGGGATATTGCAATTTTGGAGGGGAAAATGGCAACCAAATTCAGAAATTCCACTTGGTTTGGAAAGTAGACACCCAGACCTTTCCAACAAGCCCACTTTTGCCTCATTTGGACACCTTGAAGTGCCTCAAAAGTGCCTCCAAAGGCGCGCGACCCATCAGGCAGTTTGCATAGGAATTCAACCTACAACTCAGCAAAACGCAATTTTGACTGGATTTGACTTTTTGGAGTTGATTTTCATCCTCCTTGTTGTAAATGATGTAATTTTATTATGTTTAGACACTTATTTATCTCTTCTAGAAGATTCATTCATAAGATAGGTAAAATTTAATGAATGAATTGGTTTCCTAGCTTATAGAGGCAAGTTGTTTCGGTTGCCTAGTTTTCAGTGCTTAGTTTAGAATTGGTTGAAACAACTCCTAGGATAGTGAGCTCGACCCCTAGAGGAAGGGAAAGATGTTAGATGGCCTATATTATGTACTTTCTTGCTCATTTTCATGGTTGGACTCTTGAGGGATAAGCTCTATTGTATTACTCATTGTATCTCTGCAATTTTTGGCAAAGGAAGACCAGGGTTTTGCAGTCCTTTTTGGGATTCTTGTGGTCACATGTATTGATGGTGTGTTTCTCTTTGTACTTGTAAGTGTGTTATGTGAATCATTTCCTTACTTTTCCTTCTGCAAATTAGGCAAATGAAGTGTTAAAGTAGAATTCATGACTATCATGCTCTGCTTTTAAGTTTGCTTAATATCAATGTTTTCAACTGTTTAAGGGGAATTCAAGGTTATTGCTTGCTCTCCTTAACTCCTCACCGGTCATTCTCATCCATCCACCTCTATCAAAGGCATCAATACTATCTCCTACCTTGCCCCAAAGAACCCCCTGCAAAAACTGTGTCCAATCCCCGCACCCAAAATTGCCTTTCCCCAACTTTCCACCAAAATCTTAAAACTTCCAATTCAAACCTTTTTATCAGTTTACTAGCCTAAAATCAGTGTTTCCTTATTGGTTATCTCGCCCATTGAAGATCTTTACCGAGATAAACTGGAGAGAGCCCTCTCCTGCCCCGTAGGGCTAGCTACGAGGCTAAGTGGTTTGATGTTGCCTTGGACTTTACCTTTTTCAGCCTGAGGTGAAATTTCAAGCGCTAACACCCTCATCCAACAATAAACCCCACCAAATAAAAGAAAAACAACCTTTGCACTTTATACCTAGCCTAAAACCCTAATCCATCTGACCCTCCTGTTTGTGATTCTTTGGAGAGAGCCCTCTCTGGCTTGGTAGGGCTAAATACTAAGTCAAAAGGTTGGTCTGTGGTTACCTAAGTTGAACTCTTCCTTAGCCATGGAGATCCGGAGGAGTGATAACACAATGATCACCCTGTTGAAAGAAAACCAACATAACAACATATTAACATCATGACATCATAATGACATGACACCCATACCACTTATTTGAGCTTTATAACATAACTTATGGTGGTATTTACATCGATATACATATGTACATATAGAAATATCACCAAAACATATACCAAGACATCATAGAAAGACATGTACCAAAACACCATCTCAAAGCATATACCAAAACACCATATCAAAATATATACCAAAAGACCATCTCAAAACCGCTTTTCCTCAATCAAAAAACAAGGAAGGATACGTATCCCACATCTTATCTACCATCTCCCATGTAGCTTCATTGGGCCCAAAGTGTTTCCACTACACTTTAACTTTCTCAATTGCCCGGTTCTGGAGCATAAGCACCTTTTTCTGCAATATACAGTAAAGCTCTGGCTGGAATTATCCATCTAGTTCCACCTGGAATACAGACCAATCAATCACATGATTACCATCTTTAACATACTTATTAAGTAAGGAGACATGGAAAACATCATGGAATTTCATTGTTGGAGGTAGTGCAAGTCGATAGGCTATTGGCCCAATCCTCTCAATGATACTGAAGAGTCCACAAAATGGTGGTGCCATCTTGGCACATGATCCAATCCATAAGGAGATAATCTTCAGTTTGATGTGAAAGTACACATGTTCCCCAACCTGGAACTCCTTGAACAACCTATGCATACATGCATAACTATTATGCCCATCTTTTGCTACCTTTAGATTCTTCTTTATAACCTAAATTTCATGTTCCATGTCTACCAACATGTATGGTCCAATCAACACCCTGTTAACTGGGTCACTCCAACTGATGGGAGTATTGCAACTCCACCCATACAATGCCTCAAAGGGACTCATCCTCACTGACTCCTGATAACCATTGTTGTATTCAAACTCAACCAAGGGTAGATAATCTTCCCACTTCCACTATTGATGCATCACATACATCCTCAACATGTCCTCCAAAATCTTGTTGACCCTCTCTATCTATCCATCTGCCTTTGGATGATAAGCTCTGTCGAAGGCCAACTCTATGCCCAAACCTACAAACAACTCCTTCCAAAACTTGGAAGTGAACTTTGCATCTCTGTCCGACACAATTTTCTTTGGAACACCATGCAACCTGACCACATCTTTGAAGAATACCTGTCCTACGTCACTGTCTGAGAATGCAAACTTCACTAGAATGAAATGTGCAACATTTGTCAACCTGTCCACAAGAACCATTATGGAATCATGTTATCTCACTATTTTTGGAAACCCTGTGATGAATTCCATCGAAAGGACCTCCCATTTCAACTCTTGAATCATGATCAGTTGTAGCATTCCACTTGGATGTTTTCACTCTGCCTTCACTCGCTGAAAATCAAAACCCCTAGCCACAAACTATGCTACATCCCTCTTAAGATTCATCTAATAATAAAACTTCTTTACTGCAGTCAATGTCTTCTGATAACTTGGGTGACCTGAATAAGGATTCACATGAAGCTATCTCAATATCACCTTCTTGATCTCAGTGCATCTGGCATGTATATTTTGTCTCTGAATCGACCAATCTATTAGTTCCAGTCTTCGCAGCCTGTCACCAGGGATCAACATGAGCTCTTACTATGTCTGATTTTGTTAGATGTTTTGCACATTATGTTCAGCACAAAACATGTCACAAGTGTGTCCATCAGAATAATCTCAGAAAAATCTTTCCAATGGTATATCACACTCCCGTAACCGGCTCCCGGATTATAAGATATGATCAAAATGAACTGGTTATGCATGTTTTGAAGTCAGTTGCTGCACACAATGACAAGTTTAGTACAAAATCAGTTTTTGAAATAATGGTAAGGAATTTTTCAAAAGTGAAAGGGGTTTTTGTTCATAACATACCAAATAACAAAAACCTCCTTAATTTTATGCACAGGTGCTACTATGTGGGAGATATACAGTGATATTTGGAGCCTACATTAAAACAAAGCAAATTTTTCATATTTTTTACTGTTTTAGTCATTTTAGTACAGGACCATTTTACAACATATAGAAAGTAATTTTGAAAAACCCAAGGAGGTTTTTGTTAATCACGAGCCATATTACAAAAACCTCTTTTATTTTATTCACAGATGTTATGGATTGGGATATGTGACTAGATATTTACAGCTCATTTTCACATATTTAATTTTTTAATGATTTTCTGTTTTAGAGATGATTTTGTGGAACTGATTGCGAGCTAATGGAAACAAATTTTCCAAATTTGAGAGAGGTTTTTCTCCAACATGACCTTATCTACAAAAACCTCTTTCCATTTTGTTAACAGGTGCTATGGTTTATGAGATACGAGTTCATCTTCAACACCTATTTTCAGAAATTCGGCCCAAGTTTAATGTAACTAATTCTATTTTGAAGAAAATGGTTGAGCTCAATCCCTTAGTACAAGGATGAGAAAATGTATATATTTTATGATTTTCATAGTGTAGGGGTTGGATTTTGATAGAAGGTTGGACACTTGGGATTGCTTGGCACTCCATTGTACATCTGATTTCTGCATTTTTGGCAAAGGAAAGACCTGGGTTTGCAGCACTTTTTGGAATCCCTGTGGCTTTGTGTTTTGATGGTGTTATTCTATATGTAATTTGTGAGTTCACTGATATTTATGTGCATCATTTCCTTTTCTCTTTGCTTCTGAAATTAAACAAATGAGTAATAAAGGTAGAATTCATTAGCTTGTTGTGCTCTGCCTATTAGTTTTGTTTAATTTTCAATGTTTTCTTCAGTTTGAAGGGGATTCTTGGTTCCCTCTTGCCCTCTTCAGCTTCTCACCAGTCTGAAACCTCCACGTTTACAAATTAAATCATCAAAACAATTGCCTTTCTTTCCCCAATCAGAACTCTACAAAACTGGCCTTCATCCCCGGACCCAAAATTGCCTTCCCCTTGATTCCAACAAAATCCTCAAAAAAACAAATCAAACTCTCTTGCACCTATACCTAGCCTAAAATCAGAAGATATTATAGTCATCTCAATCCCCATTGATTATCTTTTGCTGAGATTGACCCGAAGAGAGCCCTCTCCTGTCCTCGTAGGGCTAGCTACGAGGCTGAGCGTGGTTTGATGTTGGTCCTGGATCCTACCCTTTCAGCTTGAGGTAAATCTAGGCTCTAACATAGTGGCGACCATGTTGGGGAAATCAAATTATTTGTTTGTTGGTATTCTTCATTTTATAAACTACAGACGGAGCCTGAAGATTAGCCAGGTAGCCTTCGAAATGCTTTTGCTTTGCATTAGCGCAAGTAGATAAACGCTACTTCAGTCAATCTTTGGTCTAGTCTTATAAACAGAGTATCTAACTTACAGATCACCCCAGTATATCTAAGAATTCTAAGCTTTTGGATGATAAGTTTAGAATTTGATAGGCTGAACGAGTTGTTTATGTCCCTTTGATTTATTGAAATAATAACACACTGGCTTCCAGAAGACATACCAGAGCAAATCTGGATCCTGATCCCCCTCCTGTCTACGAAAATCCTAACCTTATTCCAAGAATCGTTTTCCAAGGAAGTTCTATCATTCTCGTGTTCAAAGCTCAGTCGTGTCCTGTTGGTTTTGAGTATCTTGAGGATCAAGAATTTGATGAGCAGTTTGAGTTGTATTTTTTTGAGACCAAATCTAAAAGCGTTGTTGCTTCCACTGTCTTAAATCCTGAGTTTGTTCGAAATCTTGAAACTGAGAGGGCTAATAAATCCATTGATGATTACATTTTGAACCAGCTCCAGACTTCAATTATGGCTTCTAATATTGTTGATTTCTTAGAGACTGCTTCTGCAACCCTTGGGTCATCCGCAATTGCGTCTAGTTCAAGAATTCCCACCGAACCTCCTTTCATTCCTACCCTTCCCCTGCAGCCTACTATTTCTGATCAAAAATCTGCAGTCGTATCGCCTCCATCTACTCCTTCTACTCCTAAAATACCCAAGATTGTTTCACCTCCGCATACACCTCCTCATACCCCTCATACATCAGTTGCACCCACTCCCCCAACATCACCAAGACCAATTGCAAATCCACCAAGAGCAATGGCTGCTCGTTTTGCACCTCTCGCGCTACCTCAAGTTTTGGATGACATGCCCGCAGATTATTAGAGTAAAATTCCTTTGTTTGATGGCACTCCTCATGGTACTACAGCTCAGCAACATGTGGACAAAATGACAGATTTCTTCGATCTTCATGAGATTGATGCAGAAAACGTGACCATGAGATTATTCGTGCAAACTTTCGGCGGTGAGGTAAGAAAATGGTTCAGAGCCTTAGCTGCTAGAAATATTCCCACATTAGAAGAGCTTCAAAGACAATTTTTGGATCGTTGGGAAGTAAAGAAAGATCCTCTTCAAATCACTTCTGAATATACCAAGATCAAGCGGAATGTCGGTGAGTCCATGCAAGACTATTGTATTAGATTCAATGTGGTTTATAATGCAATTCCTGATGATTTAAGGCCATCTAGAAAGTCAACTTTGCTTAAGTTCCTGGATGGTTTTGATCCGGACATGGCTTATCAATTAAGAGAGAGAGATCCGACTACCTTAGAAGAAATGCAGAAAATTGCCATTAGTGTTGAGGCAAATTTGAATGACAAGAGAGCTAGATTGAAAGCCGAGAAGAGAGTCTCAATAAAGGAAGAAGCTTCTACCTCAGATCAAGTGCTCCGCAAGGTAGAAAATATGATTGAAAGGTTAACACTTGATAAGCCTGAACTGCAGATTCGGAATCCTAATTTCCGTGGCTAGCAGCAACCTCAATTCAAGATCAAACAACGTGAGCAGCGAGCACAAGAACCAACATCACAACAACAGCAAGTAAAGACACCTCTTCAGCAGAATTTTGTTGGTCCCGAATCTGATGATGAAGACAATGTAATAGGAGAAGAAAATCATTGAAGATATGCCCACCTTTATCACTGAAGATGATGAGTATGCAGAAAATTCAGCTGTACAGAAGGATGCAGATTTTATCTTGGCGAATGACACAGCTCTTGAAGAAGAGTCGGATGAGTACCAGAGAGGTTATATGAATGCTTTGTCCACCCAACAATGTCAGTATTCACTTAGAAACAGAAATGTCCCCATCAATCCAATCCAGAAGAGAAAGGAAGTTCCAACATCTAAGAATGAGCCACCTGTTGTGCCAAAGAAAGGAAAAGAAATTGCTGATCCTACTACTAGCAAGTCTCCACCAGCAAATGAAAGAGTAAATCAACCAATTGTATCAAAAGATAAAGCTGAAAGAAAAGATGTTCCAGCCAAAGAGGTAGAAAAGACTTCTGCTTTTAGTTTAGAAAATGAAATTTCTAAATTGAAGGTATCCATTCCCTTGACTGAACTAATGAGGAACAACAGTTATAGAGGTCAAGTCTCTAAAATTTTGAATTTTGACCCTATGTCTGATATGGTGAGTGTGGAAGATGATCAACCTGAACTGATTTTTGGACCAGCATTAAATGGTGAGTCTCCAGACAGTGATGTGCCACCTTTTTATATCAGTCTGAGATTGCATGAGTTTGTGTTGCATAATGCTATGTTTGATTCCGGCGCTTCCCACAATCTTATGCCGAAGGCTATCATGGAGAAGTTGGGTTTGGACATCACAAGGAAATACCATGATCTTTATTCATTTGATTCTAGCAGGGTGAGATGTATTGGGCTCATTAAAGACTTGGTTGTAAGTTTGGATCAGATTCCAACCAAGAATGTTTTGATGGATGTTGTTGTGGCAGACATTCCTCCCAGATTTGGTATGCTTCTTTCCAGGTCCTGGGGAGAAAAATTGCAAGGGACATTACAACTAGATTTCTCCTATGCAACGATTCCTGTGTTTGGCCAAATGAGAAAACTTTATCGAGAACAAAAAATGAAATACATGATTACGAGCAAGGAGAAACCGATTAATCATCCGATTAATTATGTGCATACAGATTTAGAGTCTTTTGTTTTATATTCAGATAGTTTCAATGATATTGATAGTCAGTTAGTTGTAGCAGATGATATTTCAGAAATAGCAGAGAATTTCAGAGAAGTTTTGAAGAAAGAAAGACAAGAACAGGACAATACCATTCAACGATCAGAAAAAGATAATGGACAACAAGCAGAAAAAATACAGCAAACAGAGTTTTAGCACTTAGAAGAAGAGGAAGAAGGTTTGTGGACCATGGATTTTGATGGAGCAGTGGGAAATGATGGTGCTAGAATTGGTATTTGGGTACACAGTCCTTTTTCTGCTCCGAACAAAATGCCTAGTAATGTGCGGGTATATTCTTACAAGCTAGCTTTTGATTGTTCAAACAATGAGGCTGAGTACGAAGCTTTGATTGCTGGCCTAAAAATTCTAAGAAAGCTGAATGCTAAGAGGATTTCTGTATATGGAGACTCCAAATTGGTGATTAAGCAAGTCAAAGGCGAATATCAAGCAAAGCATCCTCAGATGCGGGCATACCGGAATGCTATTCTAGATATCTTGAAGTTGTTTTCTGATTATACCCTAATGTGCAGGGAAAATTTTAAGGATGGAAAATTTTCTTGAAGTTTAAAACATTGGCGAATCTCACTAATCCCTAATATGCAAATTATAAATGTTTATTGATATATTTGTAAAATTAATCAAATTTATAATTATTTTAGATATAGTCTCTATATAATTTTGGCGATTTTTAAGGTAAAATAATTTTATATTCTAAAATTTGGGCGAATCGTCTGTTATAAAATTGGAAATTGGCGAATCTTTTTTGTGGACAAATCATGGAAAATTAGCCCACTGGGCGAACATTAGCCCCTAAAATTTTCCATGCTAATGTGTGTGCCTCGAATTCAAAATAGCATTGCAGATGCACTTGCTAAGGCAGCGAGTAATTTGAAGATTCCTATGAACTCAAGTAATAAATTTGAAATCCATGTGAAACATCATCCAACTATCCCGGACAATCAAAGATATTGGCAAGTTTTCCAAGATGACGAGGAGATTAATGATTTTCTGCAAAACAAAGGTAAGTTTAAAGATACCTCAATTGATGTAGAACATGATGATGGTAAAGATGATGTGTAGATCAATCAAAAGGAAGTGTTGCAGCTTAAGGATAATATTATTCATAAAGGCTTGATACCTTTAGAGGAACTCTTTGATCATGATGATGTAGCCTGCAAACCAACATTGCGGCCAACAGAGAAGGGAGTCGAAGAGGTGAATATTGGAACAGCTGAAAATCCAAAGATGGTAAAGCTGTCCAAAGCATTGCCCCAAAAGGTAAAGGCCAAATATATCAGTTTGTTGTCATCCTTTGCTGACGTGTTTGCTTGGGACTATTCTGAATTAAAGACATATGATACCAATATAATTCAGCACACTATTCCTATTAAGCCTAATAAGAAACCTTTCAGATAGAAGTTGAGAAGGCTAAATCCAAAACTGTTGCCACCAATTGAGAAGGAGGTAAACAGGTTGTACAAATCAGGAATCATCGTTTCCATCAGATTTTCTGATTGGATCTCTAATTTGGTGCCCGTACGAAAGAAGACAGGCGAGATTCGTTTGTGCATTGATTTTAGGAATCTCAATAAAGTTTCATTGAAGGACAATTATCCGTTTCCAAAAATGGATCACATACTTCAGCGAGTAGTTGGAGCATCTCGTATGTCACTACTCAATGGTTATTCAGGATATAACCAAATTCTGGTCCATGAAGATGACCGAGACAAAACAACGTTCACCACTCCGTGGGGGAATTTTCATTACGCTAAAATGCCTTTCGGTTTGAAGAACACAGGTGCCACATTTCAGCGGGCAATGGATATGGCTTTTGCAAATGAGAAGGATGTCTTTTTGGTTGTGTACCTTGATGATTTGATGGTGTTTTCCAATTCAGATGAAGAACACATGTATCATTTGAAAGTTGTCTTTCAAAAGTGCAGAAAATATGGTGTGTCGTTGAATCCGAAGAAGAGCTTGTTTGCCATGGATGAGGGCAAACTACTTGGACACATTATCTCAAAAGATGGCATTCGTATTGATCTAGCACGTGTAGAGGTGATTCAGCAAATTGACCTTCCCCGGAACAAGAAGGAGATTCAATCTTTTAATGGTAAGATGAATTTTTTACGTCGCTTTGTGCCTAATCTTGTTGAACACCTAAGAGAGATTACAAACATGCTTAAGAAGGACAGCCAAGTGAAGTGGACTGAAGAGGCTGTAAAATCTTTTAATCTAGTAAAATTGGCTCTTTCTTCAGCTCCGGTTCTAATCAGCCCGGATTATACTCAGGATTTTATATTGTTTTCATTTGCTTTGGAGCATACTATGGCAGTTGTCTTAATGCAGAAAAAAGATGAGCACGAAAGACCAATTTCTTTCTTCAGCCGAACTATAAGAGACGCTGCTTTGAAGTACAACATTATTGAGAAGCAAGCCCTTGCACTTGTAAAAGCATTGAAAGATTTTTGAGTATACATTCTGCATTCTCATACTTTGGCTTATGTTCCTACCACTGATGTCAAAGATATTTTGGTACAAACAGATCCAGAAGGAAGACGAGGCAAGTGGATTGCAGCTTTGCTGGAGTATGATGTGGAGATAAAGCCCACAAAGCTTGTAAAAGGACAGGGATTGGCAAAGTTAATGGCTGAATCGAATTTGCATGTCTTAGACATAAATCTGATTGCTGCTATGTCCGATGAGAATGAGGAAGGTTCGTCACTTCAGGTATCTGAGATATTTGTTCTTTCTCCATGGTATTCAGATATCATATATGTGCTTCAGAATTTGTCCCCACCACCTAGTATGGCTAGAAACAAAGCTAGAACTCTTAAGTTAAAGGCTGCTAAGTTTTGTATTTTGAATTCTGCACTTTATTGGAAAGATCCCGATGGTGTTTTATTGAATTGTTTGGTGGAAGAAGAAGTGAACCAGGTTATGGAGGATGTCCATAAAGGAGATTGTGGTGGTCACCTTTTTTGGAAAACAACGGCAAATAAAATTCTGAGAGCGGGATACTATTGGCCGACATTGTTTGCTGATGTGTATAAGACTATTAAGAGCTGTCATAACTGTTAGATTTTTGAAGGTAGGCAGAAATTACAGCCTTTGCTGCTTAAGCCCATTGAGGTGAGTGCCCCTTTTTAGCAGTGGGGGTTGGATTTCATTGGTGAAATTCATCCTGCTTCTTCAGGTCAGCATAGATGGATCCTCACGGCGACAGATTATTTCATGAAATGGATCGAAGTAATTCCCACTAGACAAGCTACAGATGTGATAATAATTTCATTCCTTGAGAATAACATTTTGTCTCGCTTTGGTTGCTCGAATAAGTTAATCACTGATAACACAACAGCTTTCAAATCAAAAAGGATGGTTGAGTTTTGTCATAAATATCACATTACTTTGGGGCACTCAACCGCTTATCATCCACAAGGCAATGGATTGGTGGAGTCTTCCAACAAATCTTTGGTTAACATCATTAAAAAGTTGTTGGAAATAAACAAGAAGAGTTGGCATAAGAAGTTGGTCCATGCACTTTGGGCAGATCGAGTGAGTCAGAAGAAATCCATTGGTATGTCCCCCTTTGAGTTAGTTTATGGAGTTGATACAGTGTTTCCTACCTCTCTCGCAGCTTCGGTAGTCAAACTTCTTCAGGAGGCTGGTAGTGAAGATGATCAAATGCAGAGAAGACTAAATCAAATGATCCATTTGCAGCAGACACGGGAAGAAGTTTTTCAAAACACGTTTAAGCTGCAAGAGAGAATTAAGAAAATTTATGACAGAAAAGCAAAGGCGGACAAATTTCAGTTGGATGACGTGGTGCTGAAATGGGATGCAAGGAATGAGGAAAAGGGCAAGAACGGTAAGTTTGAAAATCTCTGGAGAGGTCCCTTTAAGATTGCAGCATATCGGGGTCAGAATGCTTTTCTTTTGAAGGAGATGAATGGGGAAGATTGTCCAGGAGGGCCGATCAATGGTCAGTTGCTCAAACGGTATCATTTCTGAGTTGTTTCTGCTGTTTACATTGTCACTGTAAATACCATTTTTATTTCAGTTTCATTGCAAGTGTGTGCTGTGATCTTTTCTTCAATCTAGGGACCAAAGTGAGGCTATAATTCTGAAGAAAGATTTTAGTTTTGAGTTCATTTTTTTGAGTCAGTTTTTCAGTCATTTCGGTTTCATAATTGAGTCGGTTTCAGTCAATAAATAAGTCAAGAGTCTTGTGTCAATTTGTCAAAATAACGGACTCCATAGCCCAATGGATGAAGGCAATGTATATCTCTCCCAGAGATCTGTCATTCTTGGCACCTCCAAGGATATACCATCTCCATTGGAGCCGATGTTAATTCCAGTCTTCGCAGCCTGTCACCAGGGATCAACATGAGCTCTTACTATGTCTGGTTTTGTTAGATGTTTTTCACATTATGTTCAGCACAAAACATGTCACAAGTGTGTCCATCAAAAGAATCTCGGAAAATTTTTTCCAACGGTATATCACACTCCCGTAACTGGCTCCCAGATTAGAAGATATGACCAAAATGAACTGGTTATGCATGTTTTGAAGTCAATTGCTGCACACAATGACAAGTTTAGTACAAAATCAGTTTTTGAAATAATGGTAAGGAATTTTTCAAAATTGAAAGAGGTTTTTGTTCATCACATACCAGATAACAAAAACCTCCTTCATTTTATGCACAGGTGATACTATGTGGGAGATATACAGTGATATTTGGAGCCTACATTAAAACAAAGCAAATTTTTCATATTTTTTACTGTTTTAGTCATTTTAGTGCAGGGCCATTTTACAATAGATGGAAAGTAATTTTACAAAACCCAAGGATTTTTTTGTTAAGAACAAGCCATATAACAAAAACCTCTTTCATTTTATTCACAGGTGTCATGGATTGGGATATGTGACTAGATCTTTACAACTCATTTTCACAGATTTAAATTTTTAATGATTTTCTGTTTTAGAGATGATTTTGTGGAACTGATTGCGAGCTACTGGAAACGAATTTCCAAAATTTGAGAGAGGTTTTTCTCCAAAATTACCTTATCTACAAAAATAAATTTCAGTTTTGTAACAGGTGCTATGGTTTAGGATATACGAGTTCATCTTCAACACCTATTTTCAGAAATTCGGCCCAAGTTTAATGTAACTAATTCTATTTTGAAGAAAATGGTTGAGCTCAATCCCTTAGTACAAGGATGAGAAAATGTATATATTTTATGATTTTCATAGTGTAGGGGTTGGATTTTGATAGAAGGTTGGACACTTGGGATTGCTTGGCACTCCATTGTACATCTGATTTCTGCATTTTTGGCAAAGGAAAGACCTGGGTTTGCAGCACTTTTTGGGATCCCTGTGGCTCTGTGTTTTGATGGTGTTCTTCTCTATGTAATTTGTGAGTTCACTGATATTTATGTGCATCATTTCCTTTTCTCTTTGCTTCTGAAATTAAACAAATGAGTGATAAAGGTAGAATTCATTAGCTTGTTGTGCTCTGCCTGTTAGTTTTGTTTAATTTTCAATGTTTTCTTCAGTTTGAAGAGGATTCTTGGTTCCCTCTTTCCCTCTTCAGCTTCTCACCGGTCTGAAACCTCCAACTTTACAAATTAAAGCATCAAAACAATTGCCTTTCTTGCCCCAATCAGAACTCTGCAAAACTGGCCTTCATCCCCGGACCCAAAATTGCCTTTCCCTTGATTCCAACAAAATCCTCAAAAAATCAAATCAAACTCTCTTGCACCTATACCTAGCCTAAAATCAGAAGATATTATAGTCATCTCAAGCCCCATTTATTATCTTTTGCTGAGATTGACCCAGAGAGAGCCCTCTCCTGTCCTCGTAGGGCTAGCTACGAGGCTGAGCGTGGTTTGATGTTGGTCCTGGATCCTACCTTTTCAGCCTGAGGTAAATCTAGGATCTAACACAATCCATCTGTTGTAAGATAATAATCCACACCCTATGCACCTGCACTTGTACCTATGCCTATATCTGTGTTGCCACTTGTACCTCTACCTACACCTGCACCTGTAATATCACTTGTACCTGTACCAGCACCCTGTGCACAATCTCCATATACATGGCATCTTGCTGACCTAACTACAAGATCCTATCCTCTAAGTCTGTCCGATAGGAGCTCATAGATGCTAAGCGATTTACTTGTACCCACCTAATGAGAGAATTTTCCACCCTGTTCTCCTTACCTTTGATGTACCTGATCTTGAAGTCAAACTCACTGATCGTGGCGAACCATCTAGCCTTCCTGGCATTTATATTCACCTGGTCAAATAAATACCTCAACCCAATATGTTCACTCATCAATATAAACCTACTACGAAGAAGATAAGGTCTCCACATATTCAATGCATGTATCATTGTTTCTAACTCCAAATCATGTGTCAGCTAGTTTTTCTCATGCTCATTTAGCTTTCGGAACTCACAACATATCACCTATCCATATTGTATAAGGACTCCACCAAGTCCTCTCTTGCAAGCATCTGTGCATACTACAAACTCTTTGTTCGGATCTACAATCTGTAGCACTGGTGCATGTGTCAACAATTGCTTAAGCTCCTAAAACCTACCCTCACACTCCTCTGTCCATTCAAACTTATTACATTTCCTCTCCAATGATGTAATAGGATAAGAAATGTGTGAGAAGTTCATGATGAACCTCCTATAATAGCCTACCAAACCCATGAAATATCTCACCTCATCCACACTCTTAGGAGCTACCCACTCCATGATGGCCCTTATATTCTTTGGATCTACTATAAAGCCTTCCTTGGAGACAATATGTCCCAAGTACTATACCTCACTCTGAAAGAAACTACACTTTTTGAGCTTAGCATACAATTGATACTCTCTCAACAACCTCATTACTCCTACTAAGTGCTCAGCATGCTCTTCCTCATTTTCATAGTATATCAATATATCAACAATGAACATAATAACAAACTTATCCAAATATGGATGGAACACACTATTCATCAAACACATAAATATAGCAGGAGCATTAGTCAAACCGAATGGAACTACAAAAAAATCATATTCCCCATACCTCATTCAGAAAGTTGTCTTGTAAATGTCCTCCTCTTTGATGCATACCAGATGGTATCTTGATCTTAGATAAATCTTCGAGAACACTGTTGCTCCCTTAAGTTGATCAAACAAGTCATCAATCCTCAACAAAGGGTACCTGTTCTTGATTTTCACTTTGTCCAACTGCTTGCATTCAATGCATAACCTGAGAGTACCATCTTTATTTTTCAAAAATAGTACCGGTGTGCCCCAAGGTGGTACACTTGGCCTAATGTATCCCTTTTCCAAAATTTTCTTGAACTACAACTTTAACTCGACCAACTCAGGTGTGCTCATCTTGTAAGGTGATTTTGATGTTGGAGTTGCCCCTAGCACTAACTCAATAGAAAATTATACCTCCCAATGAGGTGAAAACTTTGTAATGTCCTCAAGAAATACATCCTAAAATTGTTGCAAAACTAGGTACCTTCTCAACACATCTGCATCCTCAACCTCCTTACCCTTATCACTAGAAATGTGCACTACAAATAACACACACCCTTTCTTGTGGCTATTCTTTTCTTGCATAGTTTTCAGCATCCTAACTGATGTGGATTTTGTCTTACCCTGTAGTACTCTTAGTTCACCCATTGTCATCAACACACTCAATGGCTTTGTCATAACAATCTACCTTGGTTCTATGAAGATACAACAAATCCATGCCCAACAACATACTATATGATCCCAATGGTAGTACATTTAGAAGTGTTACGGTACTCATACCATTGAAATCAAATGCACAAGATCTTACCCAATGATGCACTCGCTTCTTTGTACATGTAGCCAACTACACTAACCAAAACTCTGCATGCAATTCTTTACTCAAACCACACTTATTCACCAAGTCAGGACTAACATAGCTATAATTCGATCCAAGGTCAATGAAAATAGAAATAACTTGATCACAAAGCTTACCGTCCATCTCAATTATAGATGCTTGGTGTTCTTCCTGTCTGTTGTCCACAGCTGCATAAATATGAAGAATGTTCTTCCCTACAACCCCAACAGTATGCACCTCCTCTGCACTCTATATCTTAGGCCTACCACCCTAATGTTGTGGACAATCTCTCCTAAGGTGATCCTCTCAACATGTCCAACACTCCACCAAAACAATGACCTCACCTTTATGTTGTTATTATTGTTGTGACTCATGTCCCTGTCTAATTGCATTAAACTTCTTTTTCGGTGCCATTTCTTCTTTCCCATCTTCATTCTGAGGCCTTGTTCTCTTAGGCTTCCATTTACCTAACCTTTGTCCTTCCCTTTCCATCCTTGCTGACATTCATTCTTACACTTTGATTGTTCATAGAAATGCTTCAATTTCCAAATGACTTACTCAAGTGACCGAGGCTCATCATACTCAATCCGATCTCTAAATGCTAATGGAAAACCACTGAAAGAATTGTGAAATTTAGCCTTCTCATCTGTAAGATATGTACATACCTCAACAACTCCAAAAACTTGTTCATGTACTCTTCATCTGTCATTGACCCCATATTTAGCTCATATAATTCTTTCGCCTTATTGTCGTAGTACCTCTCTGACAAGTATTTATTCCAGAAAATCCTCTTGAACTCCCACCAACTGAAGTCATTTTTCCTAATGTATCTGACCCGCTTAACATCTTCCCACTAGATGTATGATTTACCTTTTAAGTTGAAGATAGCTATTATGGCCTTCATGTTATCTGTGTACTCATGCAACTCAAATAATTTGAACATTCCAAGTATCCAAGCCTCTGCATCTTTTGACTTATTCACATCCCCATAAAAAATAGGTGGTTTCGATTTCATGAATTCATCCGGAAAGTATCCCCTATCACTCCTCCTGTAAGTATGATAACGATGGCAATCATGATGTCTATCAAAACCAGAACTAGAATAGTACCTGTGCTCATCACCCCTTTTATCCAGAGTGTCCAACAACCTACCATATCTCACCGTATCATATCTATACGACCTGTTTCTGTGAGGATACCTACTTCCATATGCCCCATTATTTTTTTCCTCTTATCGATGGTTTATCTTAAGTGGCCCTTGTCGTGGCCCTTATCACTGCAATTCTAACAAACTCTGAAGAAGTATTGCATTAACCTCTATTTGTTTCTCTTGTGCCTATATGATCCGGTCATTATCTGCCTTACAACTCCTTATCTCTTCCTTCATGTTTCTCAGTGTATCTACCAACTCAAAAGAGTGCCCCACACCATGTTGCTCATCTGATGCATAGGGAGATTCTATGTAGTTTACCACCTTGTTAGTCATTTGATCTCTTTCCTGCAATGCACAATATGTCAGATTAACCAAATCTCAATAAATAAATGTAGCTTAGTATAATTTTGGGAGGTTACCTCATCTGCAAGATCAACAAATCAACATGATACATGTATAACGTAATCATAACAACGAATAGAAACATAACATCTAAGCATAGGACCATGCAATCGTCATTCTAGCTAAGGTCCAATCATCAATGAAAGGCCATATCAATAATGCATGCTATGACCTCATGCATGATAACAACCATTACTCCATTATACACATTGCCACATACAACTATCAACATGCATAAGCAATTCCTAATCAACTACACGCATGCATAAACGCATGTAATCGAGCATAAGAGATCAATCCGTGTAACCATTCTACAAGGCTGATACATGTCATAAAACCTACAAGAATGTAGCCTAACACACAAGGATATAAGTAGGAGACATAAAATCAACATGTAAGTTACATGTAACAATTCATATACTCATGATCATGCATTCCACAGAATCAACATCAAATTCTACATGACCACCTTACTACAACCATAATCGACATTATGTAATGCAAAATGGACACGGAATGCAAGTGTGAGAGACACACATGCAACTGACATGGATGCATGACTAACACACACCACCCATCCAGTATGAAGAGTGAACCATACTTTGATACCACTCTCTAATACCCTCCTCACACATCTACCCAAGTAACCATCCAACAGGGGTAAAAATTCGATGAGAGGCTATTATGATTGGATTTGACCTCCAATATGACCTTAAGGACATGGAATCGATGGAACAAATCAACCAACCTATCCACATCAACAAAAGAACCCGCAAGAGACATGCCAGCCACTGAGACATCATGTCCCTGGGTTCCATTGATGTTCTAGACATCTTAAGCCATATTCGCTCTCATGTTAGGCATGAGAGCATCCAAAAACACAACTTTTCTCTCACTGAATTTCCTGCCTATGACCAAAGACCCAATTATCCAGTTCTTTGTCAGTGTCCCCGGGATTTGAGCCACTTTTTCAGGCCCAAAACCCAGGTCACTGCCCAGAATGGAATGATAGCTTAAGATCAATCAAAGAACAGGGAAACAATGATGAAAAATCAATAAGTTAAACAAAATTGTAGTCATACCCCTACTAGCCATGACAGGCATTGCATCAAACATATCATCAACATGTAACCTACAGGTGTAAACAACAAGATTAAGTGTAGGGATCTCATACTTATCTGAGAATCTCTATGAACCATTGTTCTCTCTTTTCATTTTCTGCATTAGCATATATTAGGCCATAGATACATTATCCATTCATTTACAAGAAAAAACATGTTGAGATCCATACATAGTCGTTGTCATAAAACATACATATAACCAGCATAATAGGGACAAAAATATCATAAGCATATTAGCCAAAAGCTCCACATATGCATCAGTACATTTACACATGAAAATCAAGGGAATGAATTTCTCATTAATGAATGCAATAAACCAACCAAATATGGGACTACCACACTCCACCTGACCATAGATTGGCTGAGCCAAGTGTTGGGATGGAGTCCCCTGGGTCAGTTTTGGGGTTAAGATAACCCAATTTTTTATGTATTTTTTGTAAGTAATGTAAAGTCTCTGCGATTTGTGGATGCGGAGCACGTAGATGATTAGGAGTCAAAGGGGCTTTAGCCCCTTGTTTATGTAAAGTTTGAGTTGGTTTTGAGATCCACCCATGGTCGGTGAAACATGGGATTGTATGAAAAAAAGGTTATAAATAGGTGTGTCTTAGAGAGTCTAAGGCAGGTATATGTGGATAACGGATGGAGTCTTAGAAGTGATAACATTGAGAAGTGGGTCAGATAGGATAAGAAAGGCTCTGCAGTTGAGTGTGCAGACCCCTGCAGCTGAGTGTGTAAGGTAGTTTTGAGTCTATAATATTGTATTGAAGATAAATAAAGATATTTATTGAAGAAATACTATGTATATCTATTTATCTATGTGTTAACGGTGTTGGACCCACTAACATGTCAAGGGGATCTCCTTGGTAAGAAGTCCCAATTAGACCTCAGACCGTTTGGTGTAGGAGTCCTGGCAGTGGGTCGTATGGTAATGCCTTGACTGCGATTTTGCACAAAGGCAAGTAAGATAACTCTATCAGTAGCAAGGGTGTGACTGTTGCAGTGAGTCAAAGAATGTGCATGAGAGGCTCTAACACAGGTGGGTTGATATGAGTGTGCCCCTTTGCAACCTATAACAGTACTCAGATGGGAAGGGAACACACAAGAGAAGATGCATCACGAAGCTAGAAAGCATGTCAGCTGGCAATCCAAAGTGATGGTTAAACCAAAACCATATCTACAACAAGATTCATATAATTGCATACAAAACATTTCATACACAACTACGTAATTTAAACAACATACATTTCTACAGCAACCGGAACAGTCCAACTACAATAACAATATATGCATGAAAACATGCTGGATCTTATTATATAAAGAAGTGTAGGTTCCAATCATACAATACATCCATGTAAACCCACTAGCCCCAACAATGGAACATTATAGCCACATCTGCCTGCTCCTCCAAAGAGATGAACTAGCTCCATGTAGTGGAGAAGACAAGGCACGTTACAATAGTGTCCAAGCTCTCTCCAAGATAGTCTTATTGGAAGCTTGGCTGACCAAAAGCCTATACAATGTGTTATGAGGGACTATTTATAGCAAGGGTGGGGTGACCCTTGACATTCCCCTTTGTGACAGTTCATCTAACCTCGTGACTCTTCATCTACTCTATGATTGTTACATCCAACTATCGACACTTGACTTACACTTGACATGACATTACATTACAATGCACATGTGCTCATGTGAGATGAATGGCTTGAGCAAGACATGCAAGACATCATTGACACTTGGTTTGTTTTGGTGAGACCAACTCTTTGACATGCTTGTGATGGTGAAGGTGGTGAGTTGATTCCAAGCTTGGTCGTCCGTGATGGTGTGCATGCACCCCTGGTGATATCTTGTTGAAGTGAACTCTTCCTTCCATTACAACTGGTGCATTGGTTCAACTCCTTCATCCAACTCATTTGCTAACATGCACATGGTCTTCTTGGGTGTAGCCGAACTGGAAACACACTAATGCATAGTGTTCATGCTAATCTTCAAGTGTGTTCTAGTGGTCATGCACATCAACTTTCCGAAGTACATTTTTAGCTCCAGTTGGACTTGCTTCTTGTCTTCACCTTGGTGAGTGTGCTGAATGGGTTGGATTTCATGCGTGTGCACAATGACATGCATTCTGCTAAATCCCTTGCATGCGATCAACAACACTGCTCACCATGTCTACTTTGTTCCAGCTGCTAGGATGGATCTTTAACTTGTAGGGGTGCAGTTTCGTTCGTGAGTGCATGTTACGCCCACTATTGTTCCTGTTCCTGTTGCAACTCATTTGTCTATCTGTGCAGCTTCATGTTCTTCATTGAGTTGTTGCTTCAACACATGTAAATCCTTCTTTGTTCCATTCTCTATCTTCGCATGATCTTCATGTCGCGTCGTCACCTCATAGCCTGAGTCTCCAAAGTTGCTTTCATCATCAGTGGATCTACTTGATCTTGCAACTTTGTTCCGCCTCTGTGTTGTCAACAACCTTCCTCTTGCATTCACTGCATTCGTTGCATTTTTTGCATTCGCTACATTTGTTGCGTTGGGTATGCTGCCTTCCACTGTTGTTCATGATGCTGCCTACTGTGATAACTTGATGTTCTTGTCTACGAACAACTTCATATCTTCATCAATAGGCAAGCTCATAGGCATTTTATCGACTTCATCTCTAGGTGTGCTCTGAATGGTATCTTCGACTCGACCCTCTTAGAGACCATTGTACCTACACTGTTGAGAGGTAGATGAAAACCTGCAATACCTAGAGACATGGCAACACTCATGTCAAGCAATCTGTTAGTTGAAAACCAAATTGAACTTGAGAACTAACTTACAACATACATGTATGAATGATCATGAAGGTTGCGCAATTTTGGCCAGGAGGTCAGGAGACTGACTGCCAAGACTGTAGAAGGCACAGTCTAGGTTGCTGGGAGAATGAATGACTGCTGGAACTGTGCAATTCATAGTCCATGCTGGCTGCTGACTACTAGAATTACGCAATGCGCAATATCACCTGGCAATGGTTGGAGGCTCAGTGACTACATTGCACAATTTTCATGGCCAACAGTCACTGTCCCTTAGGATTGCGCAAAGAAGGCCTGGGGATGCTAGGAAAAAATGTGAATTTCTGGAGAGGAAGGCAGAGCCTTCCCTCTCAGGACTACGCAATGTTGTCTGGTGAGGCAAAGTCTAGGAAAAGGTTGTCCAGACTCGCCAACGGGCAACTGTATGCGAATGTGAATGCGAATGCATGGTGATATTGAGTGTAAGCATAAGTGAATGATCATGCATGCAAATGGTGAATAATTGATTCAAAAAATAGAACAACATGCATGTGGGTGAGGTGAGTCGTCGAATCGACGACCATTCATGAAAAACAACTTCATGCATGTAATAGCAGTGAGATAGCAATGAAAATTGAGATAGTGCTAGGACAAGATAACATACATGTAAACAAAAGCAAGCATTCAAAGGAAACAAGAAAACAATACTCATACAAGCGAAAACAAAAAAAGTGACAGAAATGCAAAACAAGCCATGGAAAGCGAGCTTACCCTAAAACAGTCGACCTGAATGTGCCGATAACTCCTAGATATCATGTGGGATGTCAAAGCTACAAGGTTCATGTGAGGGATGAGCTCTGCAGCATCCGACTAATTAGTTTTGATACATCAAAGTTCTGACACACATGCCACAAATCTAGGGAAAGTGACACTTGGTGGAAGGTTTCTGAAGTGATCCTTGGATGTAACCTCCAACTGTGAAAAGTAGATCCTTGAATCAAGGGATGCCTTTGCATGCTACCTTGGGAGAAGCAGCCCATGCATGCAAGTCTGTTTTTCTCGGTCAGAGGGAACCGAACAACTTAGCTGCACATGCAAGAGGTTGTTCGACTGCCGAGAGAAAATGTGCATTTCTGACTGAGAGCTAGGTTGTCTACCCAAGAGATTTATGCAATTTATGGGCAAATATACTGACTGCTACCCAGATTTGAACAAATGCTAGGCTGAGCAGCCCTACTGGGGAAAATTGCACAATTTTCACTGGCTGTGATGACTAGAAAAATTGTGAAATTCTGGAGCCCAACATGCTGTTAGACAGGATTGTGCAATTTCTAGAGGGAAGGTGGGTTGCCCTCCAAAAATGCGCAATTTCTTAGGGAGGTTGCTCAGCCTACAACTGGACCAAGTCCGAGTGAACAGCCTATGAGGAGAATGCATCAAGTTGTGATTGACAGGCTGCCTTTGTGCAAGCAAAACACTAAAGCTTGTGAACTTGACAAAGAAAGATAAGCTACTGTGAAAAGTTGGTAGGGAGGCTTTAAAACGAAGCTAAGGAAAAATTTTGGAGGGTGGTTGTAGCCGCTACAACACTTGGTGACACACTGGTAGAACTCCAACTCTCTGAATGGACCTTGTTCGTGAAAAGTAGTCTAACACCTCCGTAAGTATTGTTTAGTTCTCAACTCATCTTGGTTTCACACTAGCTTGATTGCTATATGTAGCATCTTCCAAGCTCTTGGTCGATTAACACACATTCTAAGCCAAGGCAACACAGTTGTTTCAATCGGGGTTGAGGGTTATATTAGTGCACAAGCAGTATAGTCGTCAGAGTAATAGTTTCATCTCTAGCGTTGCTCCACTGCCAGCAGGCCTAGACAGTACATCGGCCGAGTCACATAGAAACACAAGCATGGCTCCGCTACCAGCGAGCCTGGTCAGTACCCCAGCAGAGTTACTTGCACCACCTCCCTGCATAGGATGCCTTTCTCTTCTTTTGCCTTGTTTATTTTTCATTTTGAATTTTTTCAACTATGCATAGCACTTATTCATTTCAGAGGCGGAAGAGGGATCTCGACTTATTGAGAGCAGAAGAGGTTGTTCCAGCAGAGAAGTAGTTCATTATATCTCTTACATTTCTGTTAAAGTTTTCCCCCTCACCTTACTCTACTTGACTGAGCTGACAAGGGTTAACCCAAAAAAAACCGACTAGAGAAGGTGACGCTAATTAGCGCACAAGCTATGTGCTTTCACCAAGGTTCACTTCGAACAGTATGTATTTTCCTTCGATGTATCATGGACTAAAAGTAACAAGTTCTTCATATAGAGGAAAGATGACAGATAACCAAGTAGTGATAGCTGTACAAGCCCTCTTGTATTTTACCCAACTCGTTTCAACAGTCATACATGGTTTCATGCGAAAATAACCTACGAATGAAACAAGAGAACTAACATACAACAAAGTAAAGCAAGAGCAGAAGAAAAAGAGAAAGCAAAGCAAGTAAGCAAACAAGCAAGCAAACAAACCAACAAACAAAGCAAGTAAGAAAACAAGCATGCAAGAAAACTGACTGAAAGAAAACACTACTCCTACTCCTAAACTAACGGTGCATGGGCCTGATCATGTGAAGTGATATTTCCAATGCAGCCACCAGCACATTGGTTGACCCATGTTAATGAAGGCTTGGTCCGCGAGCAACCCAGTTGTGTGAACCAGCGATCAAGAAAGATATAACAATGAAGACAACCACACTTCATGTTTGATAATGCCCACGGGACATAAGTGGGTGCAAGTACATGACGACCAGTCCGTGGACTTATCATAGTGCTGTGTGACATTGCATGCAACTTTGAAGCATAAGAACACTCTTGACTAAGACATGCAAGCAAATGAAAGAAACAAAGATAACTTGTGTCATATGTGTGTGCTTGCAATGTAAGATTCCTCTAATGCATGAGCGATGGGATCATGTAGTTCAAGTGGAGGAAATATGTTATGTGTGTGAGATGGTTCTTTAATGCATACAGATGAGTGATGAGGAGCCTTGGGTGATTAAAAAATTTCATGATTGGAAGTGAGACTAACCCCAAGAGAGCGAGGGCTTGACATAACCATTAGCTTGGGTTGAATTGCCTCAACAGTGTTGGGTGTTTCAACTTCATCATCAGATATATCATCATAAATCGGTGGCTTCGAAAGATCAATTGTGATAGAGTCATGATCATGATCAAATATGGAAACAAATGGATCACGACCACCACGAATAGAAAAATCAATGAATTCATTGGCATCCTCATGATTAGATCAATTAAATAGAGGGGTAGATGAAAAGTGGACAAGCTCATCCTCTGTGTTTCTGGAAAAGACAGATGAAAGATTAGGTGGATGTTCAACAAATAACTTATCCTCTCTGTTATTGAATGATGGACCAACATCTTGTGAGTCTTGTGAGTGATCAACAATGGGTACATCCATGGATGAAGACACACATGCGAAATCATAGATGGTAGGTTCACCAAAGATGTTAGGAGAGAATGGAGAGGGCTTGGACAGAAGGGAGTCCTCCTTCGCTGAGTGTTGATGCTCAAGCTCCCACTCATACTCTTCATGAATGAAAACGCATGTTGGTTTTGCAACACCCACTCCGTTGATGGGTTATTCCTCGTTCACAACAAGTGAAGAGTCTAGAATGGATGAACACAAGACAGTATCATCTGGAGGAACACCCGAGTGTGAAGATGGAGGTCGTAGAACAGAATGCATATGAGAACTCAAAGGACTCACAACCAAATCTGCGCGAAAATTAAGTGAAGTGATGTTGGGAGGATGTGAAAGATGAACAAGTGTGTGAGCATGATCCTCAACATCACTCAATAGTGGTGGAGCTATTGAATGAGAGGAAGGCGGAAAGTCAGATGAGACAGTGACCACATCCACATGATATTTCACAGCTCCATCAGTGAAGAATGTTGAGCGAGACTTGATCTCAAGCTTTTTCTTGGGACAGGAAAATTTCTTAAGGCAATACTCGAAACTAGTCCTAAAGATAGGCAAATTTCATCTGGTTACTCAGAGCTTGAAACTGCAAGTCACAGAAGCGCTACAAAAAATATATAACCAATTCATGTGGAGACTTCCGTTACTATAACAGTTTTTGGTCAAGATAGTCTTGATCAAAATGATAGAATTGTCTTCAATGAGATCACAAAAGTACTCAAGTGTCTCCAATGACGTGGAGATTCGCAAAGTGTGTGTGCAAGCAGCAAGATGGCCTATTTGTCAAAACACCCATCTTCCTCATGAAGCATGGAAAGAAAGTCATGTAAGTACTTAGGCCAGGCCACTTCGCCTTCACCATCATACGTGTAAGTGGACAAGAGATCGAAAAATTCCCCGTTGATGGAGACATATTCACAATTCGAAAAACATCGCGGAGGGAGAAGAGTGCAAGAATCCATTAAAGGTATGAAAAGGTTCAAAACTAGATGAGAGGACACATCTTGTCATTTGGCCCTCCTTCTAGTGCCAGAAATGTTGACGGTGCTGGACCCGCCAACATGTCAAGGGTATCTCCCCGGTAAGAAGTCCCAATTAGACCTCCAACCGTTTAATGTAGGATTCCCAACAGTGGGTGATATGGTAATGCCTTGACCATAATTTGGCACAAAGGAAATTAAGATAACTCTGTCAGTAGCAAGGGTGTGACCACTGCAGTGAGTCAACGAAGTTTCATGAGAGGCTCTAACACAGGTGGGTTGAGATGAGTGCGTCCCTTGGCAACCTGTAACAATACTCAGAT
Source organism: Pinus tabuliformis (assembly GCA_031772625.1). Classification (NCBI taxonomy): domain Eukaryota; kingdom Viridiplantae; phylum Streptophyta; class Pinopsida; order Pinales; family Pinaceae; genus Pinus; species Pinus tabuliformis. Next base: position 1,679,764,734 of record CM062820.1, read on the forward strand.
GGGAAGGGAACACATGAGCAAAGATACATCAGAAAGCTGGAAAGAAAGTCAGCTGGCAATCCAAAGTGATGGTTAAACCAATAGCACATCTGTAATAAGATTCATATAATTGCATACAAAATAGTTCATACACAACTACGTAAGTTAAACAACATACATTGCTACAGCAATCGAAATAGTCCAAATACAATAATAACATATGCATGAAAACGTGTTGGCTCTTATTATATAAAGAAGTGTAAGTTTCAATCATACAATACATCCATGTAAACCTACTAGCCCCAGCAGTGGAATGTTACAGCCACATCCGCATGCTCCTCCAAAGAGATGAACTACCTCTGTGCAATAGAGAAGCCAAGGTGTGTTACAATACTGTCCAAGCTCTCTCCAAGATAGTCTTTTCAAAAGCTTGGTTGACCAAAATCCTATACAATGATTTATGAGGGACTATTTATAGCAAAGGATGGGGTGACCCTTGACATTCCCCTTTGTGACAGTTCATCTAACTTCATGACTCTTCATCTACTCTATGACTATTACATCAACTATCGACACTTGACTTACACTTGACATGACGTTAGATTAGAATGCACATGCGTTCATGTGAGATGAATGGCTTGACAAACCCATACAAGACATCATTGACACTTAGTCTATTGTGGTGAGACCAATTCTTTGACATGCTTGCAATGGTGAAGGTGGTGATTTGATGCCAAGCTTGGTCATCCGTGATGGTGTGCATGCACCCCATGGTGATATCTTGCTGAAGCGAACTCTTTCCTCCGTTGCAAGTGGTTCATTGGTTCGACTCCTTCATCCAAATTGTCTGCTAACATGCACATGGTCTTCTTGGGTTCGGCTGAACCAGAAACACACTGATGCATGGTGTCTGTACTGATCTTCAAGTGTGTGTTGGTTGTCATGCGCATCAGCTTGCCAAAGTACATGTTCAACTCCAATTGGACTTTCTTCTTGTCTTCGCCTTAGTGAGTGTGCTAAATGGGTTGGATTAAATGAATGTGCACAATGACATGCATGATGCTGAATCCCTTGCATGTGATCAACAACACTACTCACCATGTATGCTCCATGCCAGCTATTGGGATGGATATTTGACTTGTACGGGCACAGTTGCGTCCATGAGTGCATGTTGCGCCCACTGTTGTTCATGTTCCTGCTGCAACTCATTCGTTTGTCTGTGCAGTTTCATGTTCTTCCTTGAGTTGATGTTTCAGCACATGTAACTCCTTCTTTGTTCCATTCTCTATCTTCGGGCAATCTTCATGTCGCGCTGTCACCTAATAGCCTAAGTCTCCAAAGTTTCTTTCATCATCAGTGGATCTGCTTGATCTTGCAACTTTGTTCTGCCTTTGTGTTGCCAACAACCTTCCTCTTGCATTCATTGTATTCACTATATTCACTACCTTCGTTGTGTTCGCTGCATTCATTGCATTCGATATGCTACCTTCAACTATTGTTCATGATGTTGCTCGCTTTGGTATCTTGATGTTCTTGTCTACGAACATTTTGATATCTTCATGACTAGGCAAGCTCATAGACATTTGATCGACTGCATCTCCAAGTGTGCTCTAAATGGTGTCTTTGACTCTACCCTCTTGGAGACCATTATACCTACACTGTTGAGAGGTATATGAACACCTACAATACCCAGAGACATGGCAATGGTCATGGCAAGCAATTTGTCAGTCGAAAACAAAACTGAACTTGAGAACTCATTTGCAACATGCCTGTGTGATAGATCATGAAGGTTGCACAATTTCAACTAGGAGGTCAGGAGACTAACTACCAAGACTGCAAAAGGCATAGTTTGGGTTACTGGGAGACAGACTGACTACTGGAACTGCACAATGCATAGTCCAGTCTGGCTGTTGACTGTTGGAATTGCGCAATGCGCAATCTCAACTGGAAATGGTTGCAGGCTCAGTGACTCTATTGCACAGTTTTCTTGGCTAGCAGTCACTGTCCCTCAGGATCGCACAATACAGTCTTGGGCAATAGCTTCTGGGCAGAAATTCACATTTCTGGAGAGGAAGGCAAAGCCTTCCCTATCAGGATTGTGCAATGCTGGCTGGTGAGACAGGGTTCAGGCCAAGGTTGGCCAGACTAGCCGACGGGCAACTGAATTCTATTATGAATGTGAATTCATGGTGAAACCGAGTGTAAGCATAAGTGAATGATCATGCATGCAAATGGTGAATGATAGATTCAAAAAATGGAAGAACATGCATGTGGGTGAGGCGAGTCGCCGAATCGGCAACCGTTCATGAAAAACAGTTTCATGCATGCAACAACAGTGAGATAGCAACAAAAACTAAGACAGTTCTAGGACAAGCTAATATACATGTAAACAACAAGCGTTCAAAGAAAACAAGAAAGCAATACTCATACAAGAGAAAACACAAAAAGCGACAGAAATGCAACACAAGTCATGGAAAGAGGGCTTACCCCAAAACAACTGAGCTGAATGTGCCGACAACTCCTAGATGTGATGTGGGATGTCAGAGTTGCAAGGTTGATGTGAGGGATGAGCTCTACAACATCCGATTGATGATTTTTGATTACATCGAAGTTCTGATGCGCATGCCACAAATATAGGGAAAGCGACACTTGGTGGGAGGTTTCTGAAGTGATCCTTGCATGTAACCTCCAACTACTAAAAGTAGATCCCTAAATCAAGGGATGCCTTTGCATGCTGCCTTGGGAGAAGTAGCCCATGCATGCAAGTCTATTTTGCTTGGTCCCGAAGGGAACCATTCAACTCACCTGCACATGCAAGAGGTTGTTTGACTGCCAAGAGAAAATGCGCATTTCTGACTGGGAGTTGGGCTATCTGCCCAAGATATTTGTGCAATTTCTGGGCATAGCAGTTGACTGCTGCCTAGATTTTCACAATTTATGGGCAAAGCAGCCCTGCTAGGGAAAATTGAGCAATTTTCACTAGGCGTGCTAACTGGCAGAATTACATAATTCTAGAGCTGAGTAGGCTGCCATATAGGATTGCGCAACTTCTAGAGGGAAGGATAGTTTCCCTCCAAAAATGCGCAAATTCTTGGGGAAGCTGCTCATCTTGCATCTGGACCAAGTCCGGGTGAACAACCCGTGAGGAGAATGCATCAAGATGTGATTGATAGACTGCCTTTGTGCAAGAAAAACACTGAAGCTTGTGAACTTGACAAAGCAAGACAAGCTACTGTGAAAAGTTGGTAGGGAGGCTCCAAAACGAAGTTAAGGAAAAAATTTGGACGGTGGTTGTAGCCGCTACAGCACCCTACTTATGATATATGCTATGGATGAATAATGTGTTTATGAAATATTTATCTAATGATGTGTGATTCCCTTGAATAATTCTTAGTAGATGTACACAATGCATGTTAAGTAATTTCACGAAGATAGTGACAAGTTCTCTTATGTTTACTAAATAACTTAAGTAGATCTACACGAACACTAGTTTAGGATTGTTCTCTAATGTGCGTAAGTGGATAAACCAACTATTAAGGGTCCACAAAGGTTGTTCGTAGACCTTCATGAAGGTCTAAAGGCCGTTTTAATAGAGTTGGAGTATCGAACCCTAGGGGCTTATCAATCTGAGTGAAGGAAGATATAGGTTGCTAAAAGAAATCACACTGATCTCTAGACACAAAAACTTGGTTCCAACATCCCCCGATATTGCTTCGGGTGTGACTGCAGCCTGCACTACGTGGGTTGTTGCCAAAAGGGCCATTAGTGTAGGGATTTGTTGGTTGGTACAACTAACTATGAACCTGCGTCATGACCCCCTAAGCCAACAAATGGTTCTATTACCGGGACCGGGATCTGCTTGAAAGAGATGTGTGATGTCGCATCACTGGAATCCGACCAAGAAAGAAATTGAAAAGTGGCTAGATAGAAAAATTCACGAATTCACGGCGCAAGAAAATAGGAATCTGCACCTATCAAATGAGCAGTGGTTGGATAGGTATTTTTATACATAGATACATGAAATTTTCTTCTGCACCTTCCCGATTGAATTATACGAGTGGTTAGCTAAGTTGGCAGGCGGTCAAGGGAGGTGGAAGCTTAACGATCCAATAATGTGGACTCCATAACTTGTATGATGATTAGAAGCCTCTGAAGACAAGATCATGCAGGTTGTTGATCACTGGCTTGATCGAATTATAGGAGGGTTTGTTACAGAATTCGTGGTTGATACGTCAGTCACCTACAGCAAAGTGGAGCGGTGATTTTTCAAGGTACTGCAAGGTAAGTATTTAAGATCTTTGAATACCTGGATTAAAATGTTTTTATGTGAAAAATGGGTTATGCCATTGCCTTGATGTTCAAATCTATGCGAAGTGGAAAACTCTTCAGAGATCGAGAGAGACCAAGTCCTAAATATAGTCTGTTAATCGGACCTCCTTCGAGCGATGAAAAGGGAGCGGTACAGGCCTCACAGTGGAGTGTTGTCCAACTGATAACGCTGGGTTTTCTGCAAACACATCATCCATCCACTCCACCTCCACCTCTGCCTCCACTGCATAAACCTTCGCCCACACCTCCACCACCACCACCACCACCGTTCAACATCTAGAACACAATGAAGCTGTCAATTTTCAAGGGCATAGGGAGTGAAGATACAAAGAAGTTTTGGTTGTTTGTGAATGTTGTGTGGATAGCACAATAGATTACTGATGAAAATATAAAGAAGGCACAGTTGGTCACTGCTCTACAGGATCACACGTTGACTTGGTATATTAAGTACTTTTCTGATAATCCTCTGGCATCACTAACAAAAACTAAGGCTTCTTTAAACAAGGAATTTAGTAAACCTAAGCCTGAATCGCAATCAATAGATGGATTTAAGTAAATCACAATGAGGGTTGATGAGATGCCTTGAGAATTAGATCAAAGTTTGAAATGTGTGATTGAAGAAGTTAACATGCGGCTCACAGATGGTCAGCATCACGAGTGGTTTATAGCTTCGCTTCTGCCTCACCTGAGGATTTCTCTGTCGCAACGAAAGATAGGAACTCAGGCAGAAGCCTTGGAAAACGTGATGAGGTTGCATGCAACACCCATTCAAGATGCGACCTTGAGGGTACAGTAGATTCACTATCATTTACAGAGCCTCTGCTTGGAATTGCAAAGCTTGAAGAAAGACAAGAAGACTAAACCAGAGGTGTGTGTGGAAGTCTAGTGTCTGAAGCGTAAGAGCCAGGGACACAATAAAGACCACTGTCCTGTATTTGTGAATTATATTATAGGAGGAGGACCAATTCCACTGAGGCCTGAAGCTCCATCAGGGCCAAGCGTGGGGGTTGCGCTATGGTGCGTTATTTGTCAGTTACTGGACAACACGCGACATATAACTATCATTTGCTTCAAAAGTTCATCCAAACACCTCAGTAGTTGTTCTGTAACTTCTGCAAATCAGTGGGCCATGATGAGCGCCATTTTCATAGCTATGAGTTGATGATGGAAAGAACCCCTACATACCGGATGCAAGCAGAAAATCAGCTTCCAGAGCAAGGCACTGGAGGAGCGCGCGAAGGATATCAGGGACGAGGATAAGGCCGAGGAGGAGGAGGGCCTGGTAGAGGTTGAGGACAGGTTATCTGTTACAACTGTGGAACACCAGGGCACTATGCGCGGGAGTGTCAAAATCAGACACACCTGTCATGTCAATACTACAGCCAGTTTGACCACACTATAGAAGAATTCCCATTGCTGATATCTAAGATGTAGGAGAAGAAGGCACAGCCTCAACAACCTACATAGAACTTACAGATGATGAGAGCTGAGCCCTGCGAGGAAGATCAAAGCGTGAATATAGTACTGAGAAGTGGAATGGTAACTGGTGATGATAAGGGTAAACAGCCTGAAGAGGACAGATGGGTCCGCAAGGCCCCAGAGAAGGAAGTGGGTTTTGATCTAAATCACGCAAAGGAAACGTTTATGGAGGCCAAGAAAAGCTTCACTGAGGCATCCACCTCAGGAAGTCAAGACAAGATGCAAGACACCAACACGCCTGTAGAGGTGAATCCCTCTATGCTTACCACATTCCTAGAGACCTGCATGAAACTTTTGCATGACAGCAAAGCTATGAAAGGCCTGCTAGAGTTAATAAACAAATGCACAAGCAAAGAGAATGTCCTTGATGGACACTGTGTAGTTAGAAAAATTGGCAAACATAAGGTTAGAACGGGGCACGAGATGAGGCTCACCATGCAGATAGGAGATTACGAGATGGACTAGGTCATCTTAGATCTAGGGTCCGATGTGAATGTTTTTCCAAAACAAACATGGAAAAGGATGGGGAGACCTTCACTGCAGTGGTTTTCGATTCAACTCAAAATGGTGAACTAGGAGAAGTTCATCCCTATGGGACGACTATATGGAGTAATTGTTGATATCAAAGGTGCCATCACGATGGCTGACTTTGAGGTGATAGAGATCATTGACGATAGTAATCCATACCCTATGCTTCTGGGAATTGATTGGGACATCAACATGAATGGGGTCGTCAACTTGAAGAAGAGGACAATGTCCTTTGAAAGGAAATCGCTTCAGGTTGTAGTGCCATTGGACCCTGCAAAAGGGGTGCGCTACACTAAACCAGTCTGCGACTATGAAGAAAGTGAGGATGAGTTGGATCAGATATGGAATAATCCGATGACAGATGGATGGATTGCAGGAGACTGGAAGAGTCCCTGTACCTTTGATTTAGATGAAGAGTTGGAACATTGGTAGAATCGTTTGCATGAAGTATCTACATTGTGATGCAATATGATGACAAAATCATTGTGCTGTGTTTCATTGGAGGTAAGGAACTTACCTTACTATGATGGTTTAACTAATGTGGATAAGCATTTGGATGCATTTGAGCATGAAGTCCCTGAGGAGCACCTCTTTCACGCATTAGATTTGGCACGATGGTGGGATATGCACACGGATAGCTTTGGTGGATGGTAGTATTACAAAAGAATGATGAGGTTGTGGTTTGGGCATCCTAACACTAGATTGACTGAGAAATATGGAGGGAAGGATGATCCGCATGATCACCTAGCAAAATGGACTAAAGCATGGAGGACAGAACCGCAGTCAGAGTGGGTACACTTATTTTGCCATACTTTGGATACAATTCCCATGAACTAGTATCTGGAAATGGAGCTCCTCCATGCCACCACGAAGTGGGATATATTGAAGGAAGGGTTCTTATTGACCTTTAGTTTTGAAGACGGCTTCGCGAGAATTGATGAAGCCCTATAGGAGATTAAGGCAATTATCTTCAAAATGTCGCAAGAACCTATGGAGTGGGTCCAGCCATATTGGAGCACCCAGCTGCGCCATGCGCTGGAATGCTACAATGTGACCACTAAAGAGGATGTTTGGGTCTAAAATGCGGATGCAAATTAGAGTTTTATATACTATCAATCCAGGTAAGTAAACTTTGAGGATCATCCAATATATATGGACTTAGAGACAAACTAAACTAAGCTAGGTGAAGAAATGCCAAAGCTCCATTACAGGAGGTCTTTCATTTGGATCTCCAATACCTATTTAGTCATTTAACAAAATGAAATCTAAAGACATTGTGACAAGTGTAAGAAATATTAAAGCTGCTTTACAGGAGACTGTTCATTAATATTTCTAATCATCTTAATCAAAAAACTATTTAAACGAATGCAATTAAAGCACTTAAACCTAATTCTGATTGATTGCATGGAATATTAAAGCTCTCTTACAAGAGACTATTCATTTATATCTCAAGCATATAAATCAGAAACTTAAACTAATGAAATCAAACATTAAATAACATATCAGATTCATTGAAAGAAACATTAATACTTTCTTACGAAAGGTCATTCGTTAATATTTCAAACATATGAACCTAATGAAATTTTCAAACAAACATAAAACGAAAGCTTACCAAAACAAAAGTGTACTTGCTAGACAATGGGGGGCCTTCCAAAGATTCACGAGCACATCAAAAGAGAAGCCAAGTGTAGAAGATAAAAGAAGCTCCATTTTATTTATCATCAATTTCAAATTGTAAATACAAGTTCTACATTCCAAGAGGTTCTAAAATCTCCATTACAATGATTCTAAATTCTAACTTCTCATTACAAACTTATAAGATCCTAAGGTTCTAAATTCTAACTTTTCAATTCTAAATTCCAAATTCCAAATTGCAAATGAAGGAGATAACACTCCTATTTATACAAAAGTTATGATAACAAACTCATAAATGTGGATCCATTATTCCCTATTCAAATCCACATATCTCTCAACCAATGGTGACACATAACCCTATCCTCCATGATCTCCTCCATGAGGTCCATGATCTTCTCCATGAGGTCCATGATCTCCTCAAATTCGAATTTGAACATAGAGTGCCACATAAAGATGCATTGGAAGTTTCCTTTGTACCTACACATATCAACAAACTCATTCTAATTGTTAGGTACAAGTATATGGAGATTATTTTCTAAAGTTTAACCACAAATTCACTTAAAAATACTAAGAATTAATAATGTTTTTGAAAACACAAGGATAACCCATATAATGATGAAAGTGAAGCTAATGTGATGACATGGTGGTGGAATAGAGGTGAGAAAATGTGTGAATGGAGAGAAAGTGGATATTGAATGGAGTGGAAGTGGATGTAGTTTAAGGATAAATCTTAGGTCCAACAAGGAGGATGAAGATCCAAGAAATATTAACATTCCAGAGGCAGAAGGGCATTGCAAAGTCAAGGGCCCGCAAATGGACAACCCGGACTTCACTGAGCCATTAAAGACAAAGCAAGTAAACATTGGTACTGAAGCTGAACCGAAGTTTACAAATATTGGAGAATATTGGGATGATGCTACTGTGGATAAAGTTGTTGAGTTACTCTGTGAATATCAAGATCTGTTCCCTACCAAGTTTTTGGATTTGAAGGGCATAGTGGGAGACTTCGGAATTATGAAATTTACTCAACGAATGAGTGCGAAGGATTGGCCATGGTGTATGTGCTACAAAAATTTAGGACTATCTATTAGGAGGGCACTTCAAAATGTAAACAGATCATTCTGCCTTGAAATACCTGGTAAATAAGCCTGTGTTGGGAGGGAGATCTGTAGATGGTTGCTACTATTCCAGGAGTATGAATTTGAAGTAATTGTAAAGCCAGGGAGGTTAAATGCAGGGTCTGACCATCTGTCACAAATCGAAATAGGAGAAGAGCCCAATAATCTGGAGGAAGGGTTGCGATATGTACAACTCTTCGTGGTGCACATAGCGGATAATCATTTTGCAAACATTATTCACTTCTTGACTACGGGAATGGCACCAGAAGGGTATACAAGTCAGCAAAAGAAGGAACCCATAGTTTTTGAGGCGGAATTTTTATTTATTGCAAGACATCTATATAAGATGGGTGCAAATGAAATATTATGAAGATATGTGCCAGATTTTGAGAGAAATAGCATTCTCGCTGAAGCTCATGGAGGAGCTATGGGAGGACATTATGCAGGAAAGGCGACTGCACAAAAGATTTTGCGTGCAGGTCTATGGTGGCCAATGCTACATAAGGATTCCAAAGCGTATTGTAAGGCATGCGATGCATGTCAGCGAACTGGTAGACCATCACGAAGGGATGAATTTCCATTACAACCTCAAGTATCGTTGCAGCCATTTGAAAAATGGGCGAAGGATTTTGTTGGGCCAATTCAGCCCCCACGGAAGAAAACTGGTGCATGCTATATCATCACAGCAATGAAATATATAACCAGATGGGCAGAAGCACAGCCAGTTAAGGATAAGCTAAAGGGCTTGTAGCAAATGCAGTAGACAATGAGGTTGGCCACCGAAGGACAGGTTACAGAGAATTTAGTTGAGGAGGTCAAGCACGCAGCCACTCAGAGCATTGTCAAAGTTGTCGTGATTCAGGTCGAGCTAAGGGATCTTTGTAGTAAGATCGCAACATGAGCCGAATGACTCAAGGGTGAGTCATGATCTTTGTGTTAGGGGCCTGTTGGGATGGGGTCACCTAGGTCAGTTTGGGGTTAAGATAACCCAAGTTTTGATGTATTTATTTTAATTAATGTAAAGTCTCTGCATTTTGTGGATGCAGAGCACATAGATGATTAGGAGTCAAAGGGGCTTTAGCCCCTTGTTTATGTAAAGTTTGAGTCAGGTTTGAGATCCACCCATGGTCTGCTAACCATGGGATTGTATGAAAAAAAGGCTATAAATAGGTATTTCTTAGAGTGTCTAAGGCAGGTCTATGTGGATAACAGATGGAGTCTTAGAAATGATAACGCAAAGAAGTGGGTCAAATAGGAGAAGAAAGGCTCTGCAGATGAGAGCACAGAGGCCTAGGTAGAGTCCGCAGCTGAGAGCGCGGACCCCTGCAGCTAAGTGCACAAAGTAGTTTTGAGTCTGTAATACTGTATTGAAGATAGATAAAGAAAGTTACCAAAGAAATACTGTGTATAGATGTTTATCTCTGTTTACGATATATGATGTGGATTAATAATGTGTTTATGAAATAATTATCTAATGATGTGTGATTCTCTTGAATAAGTCTTAATATATTTATTAAATGCATGTTAAGTACCTTCGTGAAGACTGCGATAAGTTCTGTTATGTTTACTAGACAACTTAAGAAGATCTGCGCGAACACTAATTTAGGATTTCTCTCTAATGCATGTAAGTGGATAAACCAACTGTTAAGGGTTCACCGCAAAGGTTGATCGTAGACCTTTGAGAAGGTCTGAAGGCTGTTTTTAATAGAGTTGCAGTACCAAACCCTAGGGGCTTATTGATCTACGTGAAGACAGATCTAGGATGCCAAAATACATCAAACTGATCTCTGGATGTGGAAACTTGGTTCCAACATCCCCCCATACTGCTTTGGGTGAGACTATAGCTTGCACTACGTGGGTTGTTTCTGAAAGGGCTAGTAGTGTAGGGTTTTGTTGGTTGGCGCAACTAAATTTCAACCTGGGTCAGGACCCCCTAACAAAGAAAATTTTAAGGATGGAAAACTATCTTCAAGTTTAAAAACATTGGCTAATCTCACTAGTCCATAATATACAAACTATAAAATGTTTATTGATGTATTTGTAAAATTATTGAAATTTATAATGATTTTATATATACTATCTATATAATGTTAGCGATTTTAAAGGTAAAATAATTTTATATTGTAAAATTTGGGTGAATCATTGTTATAAAAATTAGAAATTGGCGAATCTTTTTTTTGGAAAAATCATGGAAAATTAGCCCATCTGCGAATATTAGCCCCTAAAATTTTCCATGCGGGCCCCTAAGCCAACACCAAGTCTCTCTTCAGCCAATCACCCCTGTGCCATATTCTAAGCATGAATTTAGGACTTATAGAACACACCAAAAAAACACCAAATAAGCATGTATGTCACCGGAGTTCTCCACCTACACTGTGAGGAATTTGAGTGCCTCCTAGTCTCTTAGGATTTACTATAATCCATAGTCCAATCCAGGGATCACTGGGCCCTACACTAAGATACACTCTCCAGGATTTACCGTACATCCCATCCTGGGACTACTAGGCCCAACGGGGAGAAATACACCTCTTGGCTTTACCGTATATCCTGTCATTCACTGGTAAGGATTCCTAGACCCACGAAGGCATACAATCCTAACTTTACCACAACCCATAGTCTAGCTCACAGGTTACTAGGCTAGTATCTTTACCGTGATCCACAGTCTGGTTCAGAGACCACTAGGCCATGTGTTTTTCATTTCAGAGATCCACCCCACTCAACTTCGAATCCATCCGGCCATCCCACATTAACCAAATATGAGAACCCATCTCATCAAATCTATCAGCAAATGGTAAGGCTAGGTTGAAGAATACTGTCACACCTGGAAAAACCCATGCCATGATACAAAAGAACTGCATGCAATACCATGCATGCCAAATATAACAAGGAAAACACACATGCAAGTTGATACTTGCAATGATGCCTATTGTAGCTACTTGATCCTTCCTTTCCTTACTTGATATTTACTTCCTCTTGCCTTCTTTTCCTTTCTTTTTCCAATGCTAAAGTGCTCCAAGAAACTCTATGTGTCCAAGAGTGAGAGAGATATAGAATAATGAGAGAGCTCCAAAGCTAAACTGACAAAAGGTTACCAACTAACCCTCAGAAGTTTTTTTATGAATGAGGGCTCTATTTTCTTCATTTTCCATTATTTTCCTTCATTTTCCTCCTCACATGCAACCTATGACCTTTCACCTCCCTTTTCTCGTAATTTCAATTAATTTCATAAATAAATGTGCAAAAAATTCCATTTTGCCTTTCCAAATCCTTAGCCATTCCCTTTTCCAATTAATCATAAAAAACCAAATGAACACCCCCTAGGATATCTTGCCCGACATTCAGTTTGGAATAAGTGTCCCATCAACTGTGGTTATTATTTCTAACTTTTATCACATGGAATTTTCACAAGGGTTATTACAAAAATCATCTCAAAAATTGCTCCATTTCCTACAATTAAACCATATTAGGCCACATGACATGACAAACATATTTTATTCTTCTAATTAAGCATAATATAACAAAAAATGTAATAAATGTGAGAAGTAGAGAGTTCTAAAGCTGGAGGATGGCATCATGACCCTTATAATGTACCTATTGATGAGCCTCATCATCACCCCAGACTGAAAATCTTGCTCATCCTCTAAGCAACTCAATCATCCATGTGCATCTCTCTCATGGCTCTAGTGGCCTCCATGACATCCCAAGGTGCCTCAGATGGTTTTCCCTCTTGGGGATAGAAACCTACATTCTTCTCTATTTTTGTCCACTCCTTCTCCTCTTCTACTTCATTTCTTCCTTCTTGTAGGGCTAGAGACAAGGGTGGACTGAGCTTGAGTCCTATCCACCTGACTTTCAACCTTTTCATGATCCTCTTGTATAAGATTAAGGGTGTTCTCTCTGAGTCATTCCTTAGCCTATCAAGAGAGTGATATTCTTTGATCGTAGGGGTTGTGGGGTAAGGCATGTCAAATTCTCTAGCAAGCTTGCAGGATTTTTGTTCCCAACGACCTGAATGTGTCTTCAAAGTGTAGGTTGGCTTGTTCCTGGTTGGAAAGGTATTTAGGTGCTATAAAAACATCATTGTAAATGATGCCATGATTGTTAATGATAGCCATTGGGCTCACTAGCTTTCCCCTGATATACAATGGTTCCTTTTCTTCCTTTCCCATTACTCTTTTCACTTCCTCAGACATTGCCTCCTCATGAGTCATCCATGATTCTAAGGCCATCAGCTGTGTATCCCTCAAACTTGCATTGGCATCCCAAAAATTCATATCTATCAGAGTGAGGTGGTGTATGTAAAATTCAACCAATTTTGCTTTGTCTTCCATGTTAGCTTGGTTGCAAAATTTAATGAACTGTTTATAATCCTGAAAGGGCATTGATCTATGTTGTACTAATGTTTTTATTTGGAATTACAACCACTAATCTCTGAGACAGAGGGAATAATACTTTTATGGTTGTCTACACTACAATACCTCCATGGAGATGCTTTCCATGGTAGCAAGTTGTGTTTCTTTCTCCTACAACCTCTCTCTCAACCTCATAGTTTCTTCCTGTAGCTACTCCTTCATTGTAGACTCTCTCATTCTCAGCTCATTTAATTCTTTTCTCATTTCAAGGACCTTTTCTTCCATGATTCTTACATCCTCCACTTGTTGAAAAGTGGGCAACAAGAAATGCTAAATTTAGAATGTGCTAAAAATAGAATGTCTAAAAATAGCATGTCTAAAAATAGCAGTTTGGCCAGTGAGGTCATTGGCCACCTTGGGTGAGAGGTGAAACTGCTAAAAATAGAAAGTTCTAAAAATAACATTTCTGGGTCCCTTCCTATTTATAGCAATCCCTGGTCTATCTATAGGAAGTAAAATCGAATTTGGTCTTAACAGAAGTTTAAAATATTAACTGATTAATCTCCATGAGTTAATTAGTTGGAAAAATTAAACTTGAAGTCTTTTTGAGAACATGCAAATTAGTTGTCCCACTAATTGAGGAATTTATCCTTTATTCTCTCCACTGATTGAGGAATTAAGTATGAGTTCTATAATGAGAGAATCAGTTGACTTAGTTCTAACTAGTCAAGTCCAGTTAGATTATTTTAACAAGTTGTTAAAATAATAAAATATGGTTTGTTAATGCTTGCATGCATGTGACAACTATTATTTTAGATAACTGAGGATTCACTCATGGATAACTGTTGCATGTCAGTTCTGTCAGAGACCCAGTTGAGATCAAATGAGGGACAATGTACTATCAGATGCTTGGATCTTCCCATGGAATATTCCTTGCATGCAGGAGGAACTAGTGTCCTCAAGGATTGCATAGTTGGACCTATGGTTGACAGCAGGTATGATTGGGGCCAATTCACATATGTTTTGTAATTGGACCCCAATCAAAATTGCGCAAGGAAATAGGGGATTGGTGGACTTGAGGCCTACATATTGAGGCATAGTGAGTCTATGATCTTCATCTTTTGATTGCAGAGAGTACAAGATAGCTCTTGAGCTGATATTTTTTGTAAACAGAAGAGGATTTCCACTTGATTGATAATACGGTGTTAGGGGTTTTATGTTGGTGCTTTCCCCAATGATATATCTGTGTTATGTGTGATTATTTCTCTTGATCAATTATATGTGTTTATGGTTGATGTTGCTCATGAAATTGATTTTGCTTCTGCCTAATGTTTTGTAGAGGTAGATCATGTGTTTTGCTTTAGTACATTGCATTACCAGTTTGATCTACAGGTGAAATTTCTACATGGTATCGGAGCACATATAATCAAGCAAGGAACAATATACAAGAAAGAGAAAGAAAGTCAAAGTTTATTATTTGAGATATAGATATCTAGTTCTCATCACAGTTCAGATTTCATCCAGATGGCCTTCACTAGGCTAAGGCTTGAGTATGCCCTTTATGGCAGCTCAAACTACATAGCATGGAAGGATCGCATCGAGGCAGTATTGGAAGATAATGGCATTAAGGACTTCATTGATCAAGATATCCCTAAGCCTACTGATGTTACTCAGGTTGCAGACTAGAAGAAGAACATCGCTAGAGATAGGAGAATCATCTTAGAGGGAGTTCGAGATCACATAGTCTCGAGCCTCCATGGGAAGGAGACTCCGTTTGCGTAGTGATTAGAGGAAGTTGGCACTGAAGGACAAGCTTCGAAAGATCAAGTGTGAAAAGGGCGACACGATCACTACATTCGTGAACAAGCTCACCAACTGCAGAGATAAGCATGTAAGCATAAGGGTCACTACCGCTGATGATGATATGGTGAGTCTAGCACTCCTTGGCCTTCCTAAGAGCTGGAATAGCTACTAGGACTTAGTGAATGGAAGGGATAAACTGCCAAATTGGGAACGACTATGGTCGGATTTGATGTAGGAGGAGATGAAATGGAACACCAGAGATGGAGCTTCTTCATTGAAGAATGATGATGAAGAGAACTTGGCTTTAGCATCTAAAGCTAAGAAAGGGAAAGGGAAGACATCCCAATCCAAGTCTTCTCAAGGAGGGAAGAAGTTTGACAAGACAAAGGTGAGATGCTTTCATTGTCATGAGTTGGGTCACTATGCTACTAGTTGCCCATAGAGGAAGAAGTCCAAGAAAGGTTCCTCCAAGGAATTTGATGGTGATGCTCTAGCTTCGCAATTTGAGATGGATTTCTCACCTATTGCATGCATGGTTTCATCCAGCATGGGATGTGTTTGGTACTTGGACAATGGAGCTTCTTTCCACATGTCAGGTGATAAGACTATTTTCAGCACTTTGGAGGAGAAGGATCTCTAGATACAGATTGATATGGGCGATGACGGAAAGTACCATGTCTCAGGTGAAGGTACGGTTGTGTTTCAGAGGGAGCATGGTTCTCCCCTCTCTCTTTCTAATGTTATGTATGTACCAGGGCTGAAAAAGAATCTTGTGTCTATTGCTATGCTTGAGGATAAAGGCTATGATGTAGTCTTTAGACTGGGAAAGGTTTTCCTAAGGCATATCGGCACTGAACAGACCAAACAGATATGGATTTGAGTTAAGAATCTCTATAAGTTACAAGTAGAAGACTATGCTACTTTGAGTTCCAAAGCAGAGGTGATGCATGGCCAAGATATTGGCGAGTTATGGCATAGGAGACTAGGCCACTTGCATCATGGGGCCTTGAAGATCATGCAACAAATTTCTACCGGATTACCTAAGTGCAAGCTGGAGCAAGTGAGCACATGAAAAGGTTGCACTTTGGGTAAGCATGCAAAATCCTCTTTTCATGATCAGGATGGTAGAGCAGGAGCAGTTCTTGAGTGAGTTCATTCAGATGTGTGCGGGCCCTTCTCTACAGCCTCCATCGGAAAGCAAAGGTATTATGTTATTTTTGTTGATGATTTTTCTCGTAGATGTTGAATCTACTTCATGCAAAAGAAGGATAAACTTCTTGAAGTTTTGTGAGTTCAAAGCTTTGGCAGAGAAAGAATCAGGGATGAAAGTAAAGGCCTTGTGAAGTGATAACGGTGGAGAGTATATTTCCCAGCAATTTAAGGACTTCTGTTTTTCAGAAGGAATTAAACAGGAACTCATGGCACCTCATAACCCACAACAGAATGGGGTGGCTGAAAGGAAGAACAGATCTATTGTGGGCGCAGCTCGATCGATGTTGCATGACCAAGGCCTACCACTTCATCTGTGGGCTGAGGCATGCAATACAGTAGTATATCTTCAAAATAGAAGTCCTCATTGTATTTTGGGGATGAAGACACCTATAGAGGCTTTTTCGGGGAAGAGACCAGATGTGAGTCACTTCCGCATCTTTGGATCACCAGTCTTCTGTCATGTGACCAAAGATGCTCGGAAGAAGCTAGACCCAACAACTGAGTTGGGAATACTTGTGGGGTACATGGATACACCTCACAACTATCATGTGTTTCTGCCTGCCAGTCAAAGGACCGTAGTGCGCAGGGATCTGAAGTTCGATGAGAAACAAGCCATGCGAGTATCACTTGAGAGGGATCTCAAGTTGCATGGTGATGATGAGGAACTATTAGTTCCTAAGAAGGACGAGCCTCCTGATGATGTGGATCAGCCACATGCAGAGATTCCAGTAGTGGAGATCACCACTACTGGAGAATCTTCTAGAGAGGGGCGGAAATGCTCAAGGGAAGCTGACAGATTGATGCAGGATGCGATAGAGAATGTGGGGTAGCCATCCTCTCAGCGCAGACAGAGGAGATCTCCCAATAGATACACTAGCTACATGGCCCTGGTTGGGGAGTGTGTAGTGACCGAGCCTTCTTCTTTTGAGGACGCAGTGCAGTAGCCAGTTTGGGTGGATGCGATGGTAGAGGAGAATGATTCTATCATGCGGAACAATGTATGGGATGCTGTTCCTAGACCAGAGGACAAGTCAATGGTTACTTCCCGATGGCTTTACAAGGTAAAGCAAGCAGCTCATGGTAGTATTAACAAACACAAGGCAAGGTTTGTTGCCCGTGGTTTCTCACAGGTTGAGGGGATTGATTATGATGAGACCTTTGCTCCTGTTGCAAGGTACTCATCAATTAGATCGATTCTAGCACTATCAGCACAGATGGGTTGGCAGATCCATCAGATGGATGTGAAGACAACATTCCTCAATGGGGAGATTGAGGAAGAGGTATACATAGAGCAGCCAGAGGGATTTGAGACCTTTGATCGTGAGTCACATGTGTGTCAGCTCAAGTGAGCATTGTATGGGCTAAAGCAAGCACCCTATGCTTGGTATACCAAGATCGACAACTATTTCACCGGTTGGGCTTCACCAAGAGTGAAGCAGATGCGAACCTCTATCACATCATTGTAGATGGTAAGCTATTGATTATTGTAATTTATGTCGATGATCTAATTTTGACAAGTGTTGATCAGTTGATCAAGTCTTGCAAGAGAGTTCGAGATGAAGGACATGGCCCTCATGCACTACTTTCTAGGCATGGAGGTGTGGCAGAGAGATGGGAAGAATTTGTGTCTCAAGGCAATTCTGCCAATGAGATACTCAGGCGCTTTCACATGGAGATGTGCAAGCCCATGGAGACTCCTCTAGCAAGTAACTGGAGGAAGGAGGATGCTACTTCAGGTGAGGTAGTAGCTGCTACTGTTTATAGGAAGCTTGTGGGTTCACTCATGTATTTGGTGAAAACACGACCAGATTTGTGCTTTGCGGTGAACCAGATGAGTCAAGCTATGGTTCAGCCAACCAAGTTATTTTGGAAGGCGGCAAAGCATGTGTTGAGATATCTCAGAGGCACTACACAGTATGGATTATGGTACAGGCGGACAGAGGGAGTGAAGCTCTAAGGCTTCACAGATGCAGATTGGGCAGGTAGTCCATCAGACAGGAAGAGCACTTCTAGAGGAATATTCAACCTTGGGTCAGCTGCAGTTTCTTGGTATAGCCAGAAACAGAGATCAGTTGCACTTAGCACAGCGGAGGCAGAGTACATGGCAGCTAGTCAGGCTGCATGTGAGGCCATTTGGATGTAGAAGATTCTAGTGGGATTGTTTGGTCAGATGATGGATCTTAGTGATATATTGTGATAATCATAGTTGCATTAAACTCTCTGAGAATCTAGTGTTTCATGACAGGTCCAAGCATATAGATATCCGCTATCATCATCTACGAGATTGTGTGGTCAAGAGGATCATGATGTTGCAGTACATTTCGATCGAGGAATGGGATGCAGATATTTTGACAAAGGCATTATCAAAAGGCAAGTTTGAGTTCCACAGAGACAGGATCGGGGTTGCTGATAATCCCTTTCTTGTTGAGAGGGAGTGTTGAAAAGTGGGCAACAAGAAATGCTAAATTTAGAATGTGCTAAAAATAGAATGTCTAAAAATAGCATGTACAAAAATAGCAGTTTGGCCAGTGAGGTCATTGGCCACCTTGGGTGAGAGGTGAAACTACTAAAAATAGAAAGTTCTAAAAATAGCATTTTTGGGTCCCTTCCTATTCATAGCAGTCCCTGGTCTATCTATAGGAAGTAAAATCGAATTTGTTCTTAACAACAGTTTAAAATATTAACTGATTAATCTCCATGAGTTAATTAGTTGGAAAAATGAAACTTGAAGTCTTTGTGAGAACATGCAAATTATTTGTCTCACTGATTGAGGAATTTATCCTTTATTCTCTCCACTGATTAAGGAATTAAGTATGAGTTCTATAATGAGAGAATCAGTTGACTTAGTTCTAACTAGTCAAGTCAAGTTAGATTATTTTAACAAGTTGTTAAAATAATAAAATATAGTTTGTTAATGCTTGCATGCATGTGACAAATGTTATTTTAGATAACTGAGGATTCACTCATGGATAACTGTTGCATGTCGGTTCTATCAGAGACCCAGTTGAGATCAAATGAGGGACAATGTATAAATTATGCCTTAGACATAGGTTTCTTGTATAACTTCAACCTATAACCATTGACAAGCAAGGGGATCCCTTCCTCATCAATGGTTCTGATTTGGACAGCTCCATTGTCATGACATTTTTCTACCAAGTATGGGCCTAACCATCTTGTCATTAGTTTTCCTTTAAAATATTTGAACCTAGAATCATATAACAAGGCCCAATCCCCTTCTTGAAAAACCTTTTCCTTGATATGCTTATCATGCTAGACCTTCCTTTGCAATTGTATAACTTCAATGTGTAGGAGGGCCTGCATTATGAACTCATCCAAGCCATTCAATTGGAGAAGCCTTTCTTGTTGTGCTCTAGTGACATCTAAGTCCAATTGGGCTGCCATTCTCAAAGTGTTATATTCAAACTCAATAGAAAGCAGATCTTTCTTCCCATAAACTAAATCATATGGAGTGAACCTAGTAGTTGTCTTCCAAGTGGTGTTATAGGCCCAAGTGGCCTCCACTAATCTGTCTGCCCAATCTCTCCTACTGTTGCTCACAAACTTGGTTAGGATGCTCTCCAATTCCCTATTTGTAACCTCTACTTACCCATTTGCTTCAGGGTGATAGCCAATATATGTTATGTGTTTCATATTATGCTACCTCGGGAGATTCTCAATCAAATGTGATGTGAATTGAGCCCCTTGATCGATGACTATCTCCCTTGGATACCCAAACTTGTAGAAAATATTTTCCCTTAATAACTCAACCACTTTCTCCTCTATTGTTTCTTTGACAGCCTTTGTCTCAACCCACTTTGTCAAGTAATCAGTGCACACAATGATGTAATTTTTATGCCCTGATGGTGGATCAATTGGCCCAATGAAATCCATGCCCCACTTGTCAAATGTCTCTAAGGCCACTTGAGGTTGTAGAGGCATCTCATCCTTGGGTGTGGGTTTCCCCATCCTTTGGCACTGATCACATCTACTATTATACCTTCTTGCATCTTGATGGAGAGTGGGCTAATAGTAGCCAACTTGTAAGGCTTTGAAAGTTGTTCTCTTGGCAAGAAAATGACCCCCACAGTGTCCATCATGGAAAGCTTAGAGGATGTCAAAGACCTTCTCTTCCCTAACACATATCCTTAAAATCTAATTTGGTCCCAGTTTGAAAAGGTTGCCCCCAATCCAAGTGAAAGGGGAAATTTTCCTTACAATTATGATCTTCTCCCTGGATGACAGATTTGGAGGAAATCTCCTAGCAACCAGGTAGTTGGCTATGTCAATAAACCAGGGAGAGAGAACTGAGAAAGAAAATAGGTTCTCATATGGAATTTCATTATCAACCAACCCTTCATCACCTACAGGAAAAGTAAGTCTAGACAAAAACATTGCAACTACATTTTCTTTTCCTGGCTTTTCAATGATAGTCAAATCAAACTATTGTAACAATAAAAACCATCTAATGATCCTAGCATTCACATCAGGCTTATTCATAAAATATTTAATATATGCATGATTAGTATGAAAAAAAAAATGGTACCCAGTGATATAGTGCCTGAATTTGTTTAAGGAGTGTACAATAGCTAAGAGCTCTCTTTCAGTGACAGTCTAGTTCAATTCAACCTTAGACATATTTTTACTGATGAAATAAATGGCATAGGGTAACTTATCATCTATTGTCCCCAAGGCTTCCCACACATCTTTGTATGATGCATCAGTATGGATATGGAAATGCAAATCCCAATTAGGACCCCTAAGTATGGGTGCAGTGGTCAATTTCTCTTTTAATATTTCAAGCGCTTCTTGGTAGCTACTTGTTCAAGAAAATTTTGAGTCCTTCTCCTGCAATACAAACAATGGTGAAGCCACTTCACTAAAATCCTTGAAAAAACTTCTATAGAAACTAGCTAAGCCCAAGAAACTCCTAACATCCCTATGCTTTTGAGGGTTAGGGACCCTTTTGATTATAGAAATCTTGTTTGGGTCCACTTATATCCCTTCCTGAGAAATGGAATGGTCGAGGACAGTCCCTGCATTCATTAGGAATTCACATTTCTTGGGACTCAGCAAGAGGTTCATTTCAATGCATTTTATCATGAATTTACCCAGATTAGAGAGAGCCTCCAGGAAGTCACATCCATAGGGTTTGGAATAATCCATGTATATATCCACAAAGTCATGATGAACAAGCTCAAAAAAGATGCTCAAAACAGTCCTTTGAAAAGTGGCAGGGGCATTACATAGACTGAATGGGAGGACTCTATAAGAAAAGGTACCCCAAGGACATGTGAATGTAGTCTTGTCTTGGTCTTCAGGGCTGATTTGGATCTGATTGTAACCACTAAATCCATCCTAGAAATAGAAGAACTTCTTCCCTGCAATACCATCTAAAACTTGGTTAATGAAAGGAAAATGGAAATGGTATTTCTTTGTGGCCTTGTTCAGTTCTATGTAATCCACACATATCCTCCACTTCCCATTCTTATTTGGGACTAAGACTAGAGGGGACACCCACTCACTATCTGAGATGGGGTATATGAACCATGCATCCAACAACTTTTGTAATTCTTCCTTTACTATGTCCTTAAGGGTTGAGTTCATTCTCCGTTGAGGTTGGTGCATAGATTTTCATCCTTCCTTGATATAGATGTGATGAGTACAAATTGAAGAATCCACCCCCTTCATTTATTTATATTCCCAAGAAAAAGCATCTAAGTGTTCTCTTAGCATCTTGCACAATTTATCTTCTTGTTTGGCCAAGAGAGAGGGGTTAATATTTAAGGTTTTGGATGGGCCAAACTCTACAACTTTGACATGTTCAGGACTTGGGTCAATTGAGCATAACTCAGTCCAAGGACTACTCTTAGATTATTTCACTAGCTCATCAAGAGGAATGGTATTGTGGGGTTGGTTCTGAAGGATATGGTCAATGAGGTCATCTTCATCAGGTTTCCCCCCTCCTATAACAACATCTAGGGTACATATTGGGTAGGATGTTGTATGATACACTTCATCTTCTTCCTCCTCTTCTAGCCACAAGGGTAAGTCATGCTCAATGGATGGTTGAGCAGGAGGATACAATACCAATTGTTTAGACAAATGCCCATTCTTAATGGTCATGTTCCCAACCCTGCAACTAATGTAAGCATCAACAGTGGCTAACCATGGCCTTCCCAAGATGAGAGGATAGCCATTGAACTTGGTTTTGGGCTGGAGAACCAGGAAGTTAGTAGGATACTCCCAAGAGTCAATGGAGACCATGACATCCTCAAGGCCAAGAAGGAGGAGTGGACAATGATGGATGAGTACTAGGGTGGCAAGGTTGCATTATGGTTTGGATTGTAATAAGATTAAGATACACCTTGAATTCTCTATTGGTATGGTCGAGGTCCTTGAGGCCTCCCTTGATTTATAAATAAGAGTTGCTCAGCTCTGCCTTCTACCCCTTGGTATACATCTTTTAAACTAGGAAAAGAAGGGCATTTATCTATGTCATGGTTTTCCTCACAGACTGAGCAGACCTCTAGACATTCAATGGGAATTCATTCATGGGGTGCCTTCTACTGCATTTAGGGCAAAAAATAGCTAGGCTCTCTTTTCTTCCTCTTGTTTCTTCTTGATTTGCATGGTATCCATTTACAAAGAAAAGGTATGCAACATTTAAATTTTAAATCATCCAATATGTTCCCAATCTCATTCTTGATAGATGTTATGGAAGGAGAGGAACTGACCAAGCCTTGACTATCCCTACCCTTCTTTCTAGCAGCACTAGAGTGATTCATGAACACATTTTTAATGTCATCATAGGATAAATAATAGATATCTCCCCTGGACAACATGTTAAGGGTCTCCAACATGTCCTCCCTGATCCCTTAAAGAATAACTAGTTTGAGTCATTCAGGATCAAAGGTGCAACTGGCCCTCCTATAACAATGTAAACTTTGAAACGGGAACTCTAGCCAAAAAATCCCCCAAAAACATGAAAAATCAACTCGAAAATGAAAAGTGTTGATGCTGGAATAACACTTTTTTTTCTAGGGTAAATTTTCAACATGTTTTAAAAATGGCAATGAAAACCAATTTTTTGTACAAAAATTGTGCAAAAAACACCCTAAAAACGAAAAGTGTTGATGTGTTGATGTTGAAATAATGTCTGTCTTTGGTGTAAAATATTTTATCATGACTCCAAAAAACATTAAAATTTCAAAAGAATAATAAAAACATAAATTAAAAAAAATAACAAAAAAACAAAAAAATAACAAAAAAAAAATTAAATAACAAAAAGTAAATAAAAATATATATTAAAAAAAAAAAAACATAAAATAAAAAAATGAGAAAAAAAAAAAAAAAAAAATATATATATATATATATATATATATATATATATATATATATATAAGAGACAAAAAAAAAATCAAACATAAATATACAACAAACAAAAACAAAATTAATCTAAAAAAGACAAAAAAAAATCAATCATAAAAATGTTAAAAAAGAAAAACAAAATTAACCTATAAAAATAAGTAAAAATAAATAAATAAATAATAACAAATACACCTTTTCTAAAAAAGACATACAAAATGTTAAAAAAAAAAAAAGATTATCTACAAAATTGATTTTTTTTTAATATAAAAACTATAAAAATAAATAAATAAAAATACAACAATTTAAAAAATATATATTAAAAAAACTAAAAATTTAAATTTAAATTAAAAAAATTAAAAACGAACCTCATTAAAAAAATAAAAAACAAAAAAAAACCAAAAAAATTAAAACAATTTTAAATATTTTAAAAACAAAAATACAAACAAACTAACAAAAATTAAAAAACTATTAAAAAAAAAACCACATAATTAATTAAAAAACTTATAACATTAAAATTAAAATCTTACAAACAGAAAAACTATTTAAAAAAAAATTGGAGGGCGAGATTGAAACTCAATTCTAAGAATCGGATTTCAGCCCGCCCACTTAAAATATATATATATATATATATATATATATATATATATATATATATATATATATATATAATTATAATTTTTTTGCAAGTGTGCTGGGTTGAAATCCAATTCTGACAATCAAATTTCAGCCATGCCCACTTAAAAAAAAAAATGATGTGATCTCTCCAAAAAAGTTCTCTTCTAAACATTATAGATCACAAAAGTCTAAACTCATAAAAAAATTAAAAATTATTAACAATTTTTTTTTATGGGGCAAGGCTAAAATCTGATTCTGAGAAGATTTCAGCACCGCCCAATTTAATATATATATATATATATATATGAAGCGGGGGGTGGGGGTTGAAATCCGATTCTCATAATTGGATTTCAGCATCACCCTCCAATTTTATTTTATTTTTACGTTTTTTTTCATAATTTTGTTCTTTTATTTTAACACTAATGTTCCAAAAATTTTAATTAATTGTGAATTTTTTTTTTGTATGCTTAATATATTTTTTTATTTTTTAAATTTAATTTTAATAGTTTTTAAACTTTTTTTAGTTTGTTTTTATTTTTGTTTTTAAATTATTTAAAATTGTTTTAATTTTTTGGTTTTCTTCGTTTAATTTTCTAGGTGTGTGTGTGTGTGTGTGTTTTTTTTTTTTTTTAATCAAGTTTGCTTTTTATTTGTTTTTTGTTTTTTTAATAGTTTTTTAAAATTGTTGTACTCTATTTATTTATTTTTAGAGTTTATATATATATATATATATATATTATCGTTTACAAGTTAAAAAAAATTTAATTTTTTTATGTTTTTTTGTCCTTTTTAATATATATATATATATAGATATATATATATATATATATATATATATATATATATATATATATATATATATATTTTAAGTAATCAACATTTAAAAAACAATTGAACATAAAAAATATGAAGTGTGAGAAAAATGTAAAATTTTCAAAAAAATATCCACAATTAATACATTAGAAAATATAAAGTGTCAAAAATAAGACCTCTTAAAAAAGGGGTTGATGCTGCATCAACACGTTTCAAAATCAGCATGAAAATCACTCACTTTTAAAAACAAATACTTATATTTTATACATCAGAAAATTTAAAGTGTCAAAAATATGCTCCAAAAAAAATATATGTACTCTGCATCACCACTTTTCAAAATCGGTTGACTTTTTTTCTACCTTAACGAAATGGGTAATTGTATCAATTCCTGTTTCAATGTTTACATTGTTTTATAGCTGAGTTGAAATCTCTCCTCATAGTCTTCTAGGAATTCATCAAGTCCAAGAGTCATTCTAAAGATGTATTCTTCGATTTCTTTGGACCTACAGTAGTCCCTGTACTTGTCATTAAAGGCTTGTTTCATTTGGGCCTAGGTCGTGATGCTACCCCAAGGAAGACCCATAAACCAGGGAAAGGTTGGATCCTTAAGGGTAGAGGGGAATAAATTCAGCTTCTCATCATCAAAGGCATAGTCATAGGTCCTATAGACAACATAAATTCAAGCATGAAGGTATCAAGATCCTCAGAGGTTAAGCCATGGAAGTGTGGAAGGCAGTAGGGCTTATATTCTTCATTTTAGCCTCTCCATTAGTCTCACTGATAGGGAAAACTTCATTGCTCATGTTTTCAACCATAGTTTGGGTGGGTGAAGTGCGTTCTTCTTCTTCCCCAATAGGTTCTTCAAAAAATTTAGGTTGCTCACCTAGAGGGTTTTCTAACTCTCCTGTAGTCAAAGAGGGAAGCTGACAGTCAGTGAAGAAGAGTAAAGGTTGAATACTTGAGGGTGTGGGGGTTTTTGGTAAGAATTTTCCTTGAGTATCTCTACTCCTACGAGGCATGAAATAATTTTTTTTTCTTTTTTTATTTTATCTTACTACTTCAAAACTGTAATCAAAATAGAAAAAAATGCTTAAGCATAAATAACATCTAGTTAGACACCTCCCCAATAATGGCGCCAAAAAGTGGTGAGCCCCGGTATTGCACCAAGAGTGATTCAACTCCCAAGGGATCCTTAACTCTACTTATCAACCCCAGGTTCGTACAAACTTCGAGGTGACAATGCTATATGCACAGTAGATGGGATTCTACGCATGGCACCCTCAACTAGGACATCTGATCAATAGTGCTCCAAGACCATTCCTCCTACTAAATTAGAATGAAAGCTAGCTAATGAAGGTCAAATTTAGAAGCTACCTCTAACTATGAAAAGGAAAATGTTATTAACTTCAACTTGCAAAAGTTATTGAAACAGTTCATGAAAAGGAAAGAGCTAAACTACTTGCAGAATGGAAACTACATTATCTTGCAATCATTTGCCTAGTTATCATATCTACTTGCAGAAAAGAAGCTAACCTACCAAACCATAATTCATATTCTATGGACCATCTAACTTACTCACACTTGCATGTAAATCAATGTTCTATTTGTGCCAAATCTCTGATAAGGAAACTAACACTATTCTGTTTTTGTAGTGAAGGAAAAGGAGGGTTTGGAATGGCATAGGAGATTCCCTTGATCATGAATTCACATCTGGGGGTCAACATCCTTCTAAACTAAGTCAAAATTGCAGCAAGGATCAAACCTGGTGAGGAAACGGACTACTACAGGTGTGCTACATGAGACCGCTACACATACCTGGTATTGCTACAAGTACCATGTATTGCTACAGGAAGGCCTTAAATGCTACAGGAGGGTTGCCGAGAAGGTTTAAGAGGTGAAAATGATGGTTTAAGGGTATGGAAAAGGTGCATGGAGGTTGAGGTAAATGAGTGAAGGGTGGCCAAATCCCCTAGCCAAGCTCAGAGCCCTTTGAAGGCATGTTTTTCACTAGGAGGGATGCTCACAGTGACCCTAGGAAAATTATCTCATGAAACATAATTTTTGGGACAGAATTTGGGGTTCACAAGAGAAGGTGAGGGAGTTGGTGAAGGTGTCTATTGAGCCTCATAATTGCTTCTTTTTGACACCATTTTCCCACCTATTTTATTCCTTTTTTATCATCATAATAACTCAATGGGAAACAAATCACAAAATCTATGGCATGGAAAGTATATAAAAGTTTTGTATTTCATAAGTTAATAATGTTCTTTATTATTAGTCTCATATTTGTTTTAGCTACCGAAATGGGATGATTATGTAGCTAATGTCTGATTCTACAGTGAAGTCCATTGTTTCATAGGTTCTAAGGTGCCAGCTGGAGAGCAAAGTATATGGAAAGGTTATAATCAATGCACTCCATGATTCCTTCCTACCTTCATGAACCAGATTGGCAAAGGAAGCTTCCAGTTACATGGTCAAAGGAAAAATTCAACTCTGTCAGCTACATAGGCGAGCGAGGAACAATATATACGCCTAACGATTTTCTTTGTTAATAGAAAATCATTAGCGAATTTCATTATGATATCTTTCATAGTTAATTTTAGTATTTTGTTAAGCGAAGCTAGGCATGAAGCTCTAAACATTTAATGATATGGGCTTTATAAAAAGACTTCGTAAGAAAACATAAACACAATGATTTTTATTATGCAACAGTGAGAATTAAAACTCTGTTTTCAATTCAGTTATAAAGAATCCTTCTTATTTCGATGCGTGGTTGATTGTTCAATTAGATATCATGACCATCTACTTGTGGAGGGCCCCCTCAAGTAGTAAGGTTCTTTTATTTTTAAGTAGAATTTCCTTATATCATTTTGTAAGCTTATTTTCTGGATGCATCATGTAGAACGTTTTCCTTTGTTGATTTTTGAGTTAAATAACAACAGTGTGATTGTCTTGTTAATGAATTTTCTTTATTGATTCAGGAGCACATGAATTGAGTTTAATGAGTAATGATAACAACAGTGAGAGTTTGGATTTAGATTAAAATTATAATTCTTAAAAATAGAGGATTTGATTACAGGTTTTATTTCAAGCAAGAGTGATTTATGATTTTGAGCAAGTGAGAACATATTTTCAATTCATTTTGGTTTTTCATGCAAGAGTGTGTTATTATGATAGATAAGTTGATTCCTTTAGAAAATTGAGTTTCTTTCAAAGCATAATTCAGACATATAGCAGAGAGAGAGTGTGTGTGTGTTTTTCTGAGTTAAATTTCATTTTACAAGTGTGATATTGATTTATAATTATGAGATTTTCATAAGTTGTGTGGATTTCATAATTAGATATAATTTTTATAAGAATGCAATTAATTTTCATAGGTGTGGGATTGATTTACTTTTATGCAGAGTTGTGAAAGTTTCTTTTGAAGTAGTTGATAAAAGAGTGTGATCATTTTATTTTCTAGGAAAAATTTCTCTACTCATGTGCATTCCAATAACTTAATTTAGAATCTATATTTTGATAACTCAGTTTAATTTAGAGGTGTGAATAATCAAGGACTTCTAGCACATATAGTGCACTTACACTTCATCAACTTACTATCCCTGGTCGATAATTTATGTAAGTAATTTAAAGTTAATTAAATTACCAAATATTTTTGCATCGTTGTTGGGGAAGTGTAAATAGGAGTCTTGTCTTTTTATTTAAAAAAAACACAAAAATGATATGCATAGTGAAAGAGATTCTAGAGGTAGATTTGTAGGTAGAGGTAAAAGTTTAATTCCAATAACATCACTCACCCCACCATGACCTAGTAGTGCCACATCACCCACTCAAACTCATATTCCATCATTTGCTGGCAAATATAATCTTCCTAAGGTACTTAGATCCGAAAACCAACCTAGAGATTCACCAACCTCATCAACCGAAGCAGTAATAGAAGAATAAGATCCTACATCCCCAACACAAGAGTAGTTTTCCTATCTTCAACTAGAGAAATACTTCTAGGACAAGAGCTAGAGATCCCTAGTGAAGAAGAAGAGGAAGAAACTTATTTTAACTTACCATTTATAGAAGAACCAAAACTAGAAGAGCTAGAAGAAGAACTAGAAAACCCAATTTTGGAACCCTATATTAGTTTTGAAGAATCTACAATGGCTGGAGAAGGGGAAGGGGAGGTACATAATGTTAATGGTGAACAACCTAGGATTGGAGGAGGAAGAGGAGGAAATAGAGGTGGAGGAAGAGGGAGAGGAGGAGGTAGGGGAGATCTAGAACCCTTTGGATTTCCTATCCTCAATGAAGATACAACATCTACAACGAAAAATATCTCACCCTCCATCCTTCCAAACTTTCATGGATTAAGAAGTGGATTGTGAAAAATTTCTCTTTGAGTTTGAAGTGTTGTGTATATCTTATGATTACTTGCTTGACCCTCAAAATTTGAAATTGTTTCCAGTAACTCTTAAGGATGTAATATTAAAATGGTTCATGGGATTAGGAGCACATTCAATAAGAACATGGAAAGAAATGAAAACTACATTCTTATAGAAATATAAGGATTATTGTATGCCCCATAATCTTAAGGATGAATTCTTTAAAATGATGTAGAAAGAAGATGAAAATATTGAAGATTTCATTGAAAGATTTGATTATAATGTTAAAAGGGATAAAATGCATGAACTAAATGAAGAAACTTTGAAATCTCTCTTATTAAAATCCATTAGAAATGAGTGGATTGATCTTCTCAATTTGATGGGTAAGGGAGATATTTATCAGTTATCATTTGGATACATTTGTGAGTTGTGCATACACATTTTAAGAGGTAAGGCAAGAACTGGGAAAAATCCAAGATATCCTCTCATGTCTAGAATTAATAAATCTATAGCTGGGACTGTAAATAGGGTTGAATTAGGCAATTTTCTTGACAACTTTAAAACAAACATTTTGGGAAGTCTTAGTGAACAAATAGATACCCTTAAAGTGAAAAACAAGCAAAATGTTGAAAATGTTGCATTGTCAATCTTTTGTCCCAAATGTAGAAAGAAACATGCTCTGAGAGAATGCCCTCTTGATTTAAAAAGTGTAGAAATATGTGTTATATATGCAGAAAATAATGATACCAAAGAATGCCCTTCAAGACCATGTCTTAAAGCCATTTATCAAGAGGAAATGATACCAAATCAGATAGATCCCCTTTGTTTATCACTGAGAGACCATGGAAAAATTCACAACCAAATATGACTCAGGGATTTAACACTCAAGCATTTTCACGATAATCACAAAACAATTAAATTGCACCCATGCCTTAGCAATATTGGCCTCAACCTTGGGAACAAGGATGGAAAAATCATTATGGAAAATATTCTCAATATCCTCAACATCAAACATCTTATCCTTTTTTTCCACCACAATATTTTCCTCAACATGTTTAACCAACGCAACCTCATAATCCAAATCCACAACTTTCATTACCATTTCCACAAAGACCAAATCAATTGCCTACTCAACCACTTCCAAATCCAAATAATAATAAAAATTCACAACCTATTTACAATATGGAAGGACAGAATTTCCAAACTTACATGATAACTCCACTAGATCTAAATAATGTCCAACTTAGATCTGGTAGAGTATTGGAAAAGAAGTCCCCGACAGTTGTTATTCAAGAATCTGAATATATATATATATATATATATATCTATATATATATATATATATATATATATATATATATATATATATATATAGATATATATAGATATATATATATATATATATATATACCTCTGAAAAAGAGGAGCCTCTCAATGAAAAATAAAAACTTCAAAAATAAGTCACCCCTACACATTCTGATGACATTCCAACTCCTATTATGGAACAACCTTCAATATCTGTTTCAAAACCACCTTTTCCTAAAAGATTAAAAAATGATAAAGGGGTAGAAGAATCTATTTATAAAAAATCCTTTGCTACAACCCATTAAGGAAATACCAATATTTGCAAAGACAATTAGGGAGTTGAGTATTAAAAGACCGGGAAGAAAGAGAAAAGAAATCAAAAGAATTTAGTTAGTTGGAAAAATTGCAAATATGATGATGAGAAAAACAACAATTCATAAATGACTTGATCCAAGAAGTCCCATTCGAAAACACGTATCAATGGTATTGAAATTCCAAATACATTGATTGATTTAGGAGCAACTATAAACATCATGAGTAAACAAACTATGAATCAATTGAAACTTCATAATCTTCAATATACACCTACATTGTTGCAATTAGTAGACATATTTGTTATTAAACTTGATGGTGTATTAGAAGACATATTTGTATCCTTAGATTCTTGGGAGTATCCTATTGATTTTATGATTCTAACACCCATGAGTAATTTAGAAGGACATCCATGTTAGCTACAACTGATGCCTTTATAAGTTGTAGAGCTGGTGATATGTTTATTTCTAATTGAAGTTGAACAAAAAAAAATACATTATATCCTCTTTCAAAAACAACAATAGAAATAGAAAGTGAAGAATGGATAGATGATGATATTGATATACGACCAATCTTTGTTACTTCACAAATAGATGAAGAAGATCAGATTTTGAATTTAATGGAAAATAATGAGTCTTCCTCATATTGTGAATCTAATCAATTTTTTCAATAACAATGCAATATTGAATATTTATTATCTCATCAATTATCTTTACATTCTATGGAAAAAGTTGGCAATTCTTCAATAGAAAACTTCCGAGAAAAACCTTGAATATCAATAATAATCTAGAAGAATTTCAAAAGAAAGATTTAATAAAGATGTTACAAGAACATTCCTCTACTTATGCATGGGAATATATTGACATGAAATGAATTGATCCTAATACTTGTATACATCATATTTACATTGAATAAAATGCTAAACCAATCTGACAACCTCAAAGAAGAATGAATCCAAATTTGAGAGAAATTGTTAAAGAGGAATTACAAAAATTGTTAAATGTGAATTTCATTTATCCAATATCAGATAGCCAGTGGGTTTCACCATTGGTAATTGTTCCTAAAAAGAATGGAAAATGGAGAGTATGCATTGACTATAGGGAATTTAATAAAGCTACCTTAAAAGATCATTTTCCACTTCCTTTCATAGATCAAGTTTTAGACACATTGGCAGGAAAGAAATATTTCTCATTTCTATATGGTTTTAGTGGATATAACCAGATCCAGGTAGCTCCAGAAGATCAAGATAAAACCACTTTTACCTGTCCATGGGGAACCTATGCCTACCAAGTACTTCCTTTTGGGTTGTGTAATGCACCTGCAACATTCCAAAGGGCAGTTTTAGGAATTTTTTTCTGATCTAATTCATGATTGTGTGGAAGTTTACATGGATGATTTTACAGTTTATGGAAATTCTTTTGAAGAAGCTCTTAAAAATTTGGAAAAAATTCTCATTAGATGTAAGGAATAAAATCTCTCATTAATCCATGAAAAATGTTTTATGATGTTTGCTGAGGGGATTGTTTCAGGACACCATATTTTAGGAAACGGAATTAGAGTGGACACATCTAAAGTAGAAGTTATTTCTAGATTGTCAATTCCAACTTGTCAACAAGATGTTAGAAGTTTTCTTGGTTTTACTGGTTACTATAGAAGATTCATAGAAAAATTTACAAAAATTGCATCTCCACTTTTCAAATTTCTCAAACAACATTGTGAATTCAATTGGAGTTGTGATTTCCAAAAATATTTTGAAACATTGAAAGAAAAGATTTCTAAAGCACCCATTCTAAAGGGGCCAAATTGGAAATTACCTTTTCACATTTCAATAGATACTTCAGATAAAACATTAAGAGTTGTACTAGGAAATAAAGATTTAACTCCTTATGCCATTTACTATACCAGTAAAAATTTGACTCTTGCGAAGTTAAACTATACTATAAGAGGAAAGGAGTTTTTAGTTCTTTCCCATGCCATCAAAAAATTTAGACAGTATATCACTAGACATGAAACATTTTAACATACAGATCATTATGTAATTAGGTACTTAATGAATAAACCAATTAGTAATGGCATAATTACAAGATGGTTATTGTTGTTACAAGAATTCAATATTACTATTTTGGATTGACTTGGAAAACAAAATACAGTTGTTGAATTTCTATCTAGGATTCAAAATGATAATAATGATGTACCTGTAGAAGACAATTTTCCTAATGAATATTTATTTGCAGTATCTACTAAATCTCCTTGGTTTGTAGATATTTCTAACTATTTGGCTACAAGGAAGTTACCATTATATTTGTCTCCTCGAGAGAAAAGAAAGGTAATTCAAATTAGTGCATCTTACTCATGGATAAATGGAGAATTGTACAAAACATGGCCAGATCTAATTATTCGAAGATGTGTCAGAGAAGATGAAGTGCCAGAAATATTAAAGGATTTTCATGATGAACCATGTGGAGGACACTTCGCTGACAAAATAACTACTTACAAAGTCCTTCTCTTAGGATATTATTGGCCTTCCCTTTTCAAGGATGCCAAAGAAT
The DNA here is from genome assembly GCA_031772625.1 of Pinus tabuliformis. Taxonomy (NCBI): domain Eukaryota; kingdom Viridiplantae; phylum Streptophyta; class Pinopsida; order Pinales; family Pinaceae; genus Pinus; species Pinus tabuliformis. Next base: position 1,679,798,504 of record CM062820.1, read on the forward strand.
ATGTAAAGAGATGTGATAGTTGTCAAAGAATGGGGAAACCTGTTCCTTCAGATGAAATGCCTCTGCAACCTCAAGTACTCATTGAGACTTTTGAGAAATAGGCTCTAGATTTTGTTGGTCCAATTAATCCACCATCCAAGCAAAAAAGGTAGATTCTTGTTTGTGTTGATAATGTTACAAAATGGGTAGAAGCTAAATCAATTTATTTTGCTACTGAAAATGTTGTAGTTTCATTTCTTTTCGAGGATATTTTTACTCGTTTTGGTGTCCCAAGGGAAATTGTGACAGATCAAGGAACTCAATTTACATCCAAGTTGGTACAAAAGATAATGGAGGAATATAAAATCAAACATTGGAAGTCCACTCCATATCATCCACAGGCAAATGGGCAGGTGGAATCCACCAATAAATTAATTGAAGCAATTCTTACCAAGACTATGCATCTGCATAGAAGAGACTAGGCAGAAAATCTTCCAGAAGCTTTATGGGCATACCATACCACATGGAGAAACACTACAGGACATACTCCCTATGAACTTGTTTATGGGAAGCAAGTCTTATTTCCTATTGAGTTCCAGGTAAAGACCTTCAAGACAACAGTTAAATTAGGTCTTGACCTATATGAAGCACAGAAACAAAGAATGGAGCAACTAAATGAACTAGACATGATAAGACAGGATGGTATTCAAAGAACCAACATAGCTCAACAACAAAGATCCAAGTGGAATGACAAGTACATACAGGGAAGAAAAATTCAGCCAGGAGATTGAGCATTAATTTTTGACTCAAAGTTTAAATATTTTCAAGGAAAATTTCAAACTCATTGGCTTGGGCCTTGTGAGATTGAAATTGTCTTTGACGATGGTGCAATCAAGATCATAACCATTAATGAAGAAAGAGTGACCTTCCATGTAAATGTTCATCGATTGAGAATTTACCATAAGTCATTGAAAAAGGAAGAATTTGTTAAAAACCTACAAGACAATATTGATTTGAAGATGATTAGGAAGGTTTTTCCTTCCTCTCCAACATGATTTGCAAAGATTTTTGTTTTCTTAAGAAAAAAAAATAATACTAAATAAATAAATAAAAAGTATAATAAAATTGTATAAACATGAAAACCAACTCTTTTGGCATGTTTATACAGAAAATCTAGGGCGAAAACCAAGTAATTTTTTCACCCTAAATTTTCTTTTTCAATCCTGTTCTAATTCCCATTTTCTTTACATCCCCTCTTTTTCTTTTCAGAATAAGTAACAATAGAATTGCTAAGAATCTACAACTTTGATGAAATTGTGCAACTAATATTGATAGGAATCACCGACTGGAATGATTGAAGATTTTAGTAGAAGGAAATGATCGAGTCCACAGTGGAAGCACCTAAGGACAACTTCACAAGAACAATCAAGTATTAGAATCACAAGTTTGAAGCTATGAAAATATTGGATTTAATAATAAAGGTAAAAACATTACATTATGAAATAATATAGACATTGTACCACCATTTGAAATAATGATTATTGTTCTAACTTCGGACTGAGTTATAAATATCATGTCATATCAATGAAGTTAGCACGAAAATCCCATTTTCCATTCATCATCACACAAACACTTCATTTTCGAAACCTTGCTTCATTGATAATTCCGCTCGCTCGTATCCATTATATTTTGTTTCTCAAGAGCTATTTCACTCCCCTGTCCATACTCATACTTCTAAACCTAATACCATTCCAAAACCCTGTCAAAAAAGAAATTATAAAGAGAGACTTTGCCAACACGGGAATCATTGTTAGAGTAGGTCCGAATGGAAAGAAATTTATGGAAAGATACCTGCGGGTCAAGAAAATGTTGCACCAAGTGCAGTGGCTAGGTTTTATAGAAAACTTTGATGGTTGTGACAGAGAGGTAACCAAATATTTTTCTCGCACCTTTAATGGAACTGAAGCAGAAATTGGGGACATCAAAATTGTCGTGACAAAGTCCTTCATGGCCGAGGTGACTGGACTACCCAGAATTGGCAAGAGGTGGTTCAAAAACAGAGGTATTTAAGGGAATGAATGGAAGGTGTTTCTAAAGAATCTAGGTATGGATACTACTATTTTTAAAAAGGGTATTCCAAGCATAGCTCTAAAGAGTAAATGGAGGAATTTACTATTAGTTATTCAAAAGTTCATTACTTGTGAGGGTAGATTTGGTAGCATGTTTTTCTACCATGTTCATTTAATGATGCACTTTCTTGAAGGAAATGAAATCAATTTACCCTATTTTATACTTAATAGCTTGAGGAAGATGTCTGGAAATACTCAAAGAAAAATCCAGTCCATTGAAAGCACTCTATATCGTCGTGGCCTTTCAAAGATGCTTATTGAATCCCATCTTGAGAATCTAGGAGATAACTAGGAGAATTATCTAACTATAAATCATTTTAAATAAGTTGATAAAGAAGAACCAAGTAGCAATAAGATAAGGAGAAGCAGAAGTAAATTGTCTGAAAACCCTACTAGTAATCCACCTCAATCAGAGCACCATTCATAAAATAATCAAAGAAAAATCCAGTCCATTGAAAACACTCTATATCATCATGGCCTTGTAAAAATGCTTATTGAAGCCCATCTTGAGAATCTAGGAGATAACTGGGAGAATTTTCTAATTAGAAATCATTTTAAAGAAGTTGAGCAAGAAGAACCAAGTAGAAATAAGATAAGGAGAAGCAGAAGAAAATTGTCTGAAAACCCTACTGATAACCCACCTCAACCAAAGTAGCATTCAGAAAATGAACTTCCTCTTGCAAATGTTTTAGAAAATATGAAGAAGAAAATTGTTAGAAGAAAGAAAGTTAGTGAAAAAGAAGAAAATACACCCAAGGAGAAAACAGAGGAAACAAAGAAGGCCACTACAGAATAGAAGAAAAAAAAAAACAAACTCCTCTCTCATCTACCATAAGGAGAAGCACAAGACTTAAAAAAATGGTAAAGGAGTCATCTCAACAATTCATAGAGTTTGTTAATCTAGAAGAGGAAGAGGAACCAGAGGTTCCATCACCAGCTTTATCACCAGTGTCATCACCAATTGATAATCCAATGAGAAGAACACCAAATATTGATCTAGTATAGCAGGAGATATATGACTATATTGAGTCTCTAGAGAAAAAAGCTACAGAAAAGGTATCTTCTTCTTTAGTTCAAGAAAAAGGAATTCAGTCTGACAATCCACAAGAACCTCTAATTGTGAATACTTTGAAACAAGAAATTTTTGAATTAGAGACACTGAATAGACATCTAAAGCAGGAACATGAGACATTAAAGGTGCAAAATGAAATTCAAAGAACCAAAAATGATAACATTTTGTTGCATCTAGGCTTATGGTATGAAAAGAACAAAAAGTTAAAGGAGAAGAACAAGTCTCTCAAGAGGAAGGTTATAAGTTTGAAATATAAAATTTTGATGAAGAAGACTAGGATGGCAATTTCTAAGAAGAAGGTAAAGAAAACAAACTTGGATGTTTTAGCTCAAGCTTCTAAAGGAGTGCAGTGATAGAGAAAGACTATCAATTTTGAATTTTTGCATGAGGACATGCAATGACCTCCATGTGGGGGAATGTTGAGCCTCATAATTTCTTCTTTTTGACACCCTTTTTCCACCTATTTTACTCCTTTTTTATCATCATAATCACTCAATGGGAAACAAATCACAGAATCTATGGCATGGTAGGTATATAAAAGTCTTGTATTTCATAAGTTAATAATGTTCTTTATTATTAGTTTAATATTTGTTTTAGCTACTGGATTGGGATGATTCTACAACTAAGTCCATTGTTTCATAGGTTCTAAGGTGCTAGCTAGAGAATAAAGTATATGGAAAGGTGGAAATCAATGCAATCCACGATTCCTTCCTACCTTCATGAACAAGATCGGAAAAGGAAGCTTCCAATTACGTGGTCAAAGGCAAAAGTCAACTCTGTCAGATACATAGGCAAGCGAGGAATGATATATATGCCTAACGATTTTCTTTGTTAATAGAAAATCGTTAGTGAATTTCATTATGATATCTTTCATAATTAATTTTAGTATTTTGTTAAGCGAATCCAGGCATGAAGCTCTAAATATTTAATGGAATGGGCTTTTTAAAAAGACTTCATAAGCAAACATAAACACAATGATTTTTATTATGAAAAAGTGAGAATTAAAACTTAGTTTTCAATTCAGTTATAAAGAATCCTTCTTATTTTGATGCGTGGTTGATTGTTCAATTGAATATCGTGACCATATTCTTGTCGAGTGACCCCTCAAGTAGTAAGGTTATTTTATGTTTTTAAGTAGAATTTCCTTATATCATTTCATAACCTTATTTTTTGGATGCATCCTGTAGAATGTTTTCCTTTGTTAATTTTTGAGTTAAATAATAGTAGCGTGATTGTCTTATTAACGAATTTTCTTTATTGATTTAGGAGCACATGAATTGAGATTAATGAGTAATGGTAACAACAGTGAGAGTTCAGATTTAGATTAAAATTGTAATTCTTAAAAACAGAGGATTTTATTACATGTTTTATTTCAAGCAAGAGTGACTTATGATTTTGAGCAAGTGAGAACACATTTTCAATTCATTTTGGTTTAGTGTGTTATTATGATAGATAAGTTGATTCCTTTAGAAAAATGAGTTTGTTTCAAAGTATAATTCATACATATGGCACAGAGAGAGAGAGAGAGAGAGAGTGTGTGTTTTTCTAAGTTAAATTTCATTTTAGAAGTATGAGATTGATTTATAAATCTGAGATTTTCATAATGTGTGTGGATTTCATAATTAGATACAATTTTTATAAGAATGCATTTAATTTTCATAAGTGTGGGTTTGATTTGATTTTATACAGAGTTGTGAAAGTTTCTTTTGAAGCAACTGAAAAAAGAGTGTTATCATTTTATTTTCTAGGAACAATTTCTCTACTCCTATGCATTCAAATAACTTAATTTAGAATCTATATTTCAATAACTCTGTTTAATTTAGAGGTGTGAATAACCAAGGACTTCTAGCAGATATAGTGCACTTACACTTCATCAGCTTACTAGCCCTGGTTGATAATTTATGCAATAAATTTAAAGTTAATTAAATGACCACATTGCCCTTGTTTGTAGATCGAAATAACCATGAAATGATCGCACACATACACCCATTTATCATCGACAAGAATGAAACAACTAGTAGTGGAAAAGATGAGTTAAATTTAAATGTTATCTAATATAATCAAAGCTTTGATCTAATCAATAAACCAACTCCTAAGCTACAAAAATAACATGCAAAATAAGATGACTAACACAAATATTCTTCCAATAATCATAAAGATAATTCTTTTGGATTGTGGTTGTGAATCCTTCTATTCATGCTCCCATGAGAGAGATGAGGTAGAGGCTGCAATCATAGATTTTGATCGATTATTCTCTACTGAAATGCAAGAAACTAAGAAGTGCTTTGAAACAAAAAGAGATAAAAATACAGAAGAGGGACCTAAGCCACTAGGGTTGGGACCAAACCCAAGATCCTCAACCCTCTATAGCTAACTCAATGATGAATCAACAAGAAGCTTCTCATTATCATTAAATCAATGTCTAAGACATCAAATAACAGTCAAAATAACAGTGCCAAGATCTTGAGCTCAATAGCTACCTAGATGAAAAGAAAACTTGAATCCTAATGAGCTCTTGTACATGCTTATTTATGCAAGAGGGTAGCTACTAGCAGCTCCCTAGAAAATAGTAATATTTATCTCCTACAAATCGATAATGGTGGATCTTAATCCTCATTACTTTCACTTTCTTTGCTTCCAATGACCTTGAGCTAATGAGAGAAAGAGTGTTATGATCTTGGGTTGATTGACAGAGTTAAAGAGTTGGAAAACCCCCTATAATCTCTAATGTTTGTCTACTCCAAGCCCTTGCATAGAAATCATCTCAAAAATTGCTCATTTTCCTACAATTAAACCATATTAGGCCACATGACACAACAGGCATATTTTATCCTTCTCACTAAGCATAATATAACAAGAAATGTAAATAAATGTGAGAAAGAGAAAGTTCTAAAGCAGGAGGATGGCATCATGACCCTTATAATGTACCTATTGATGAGCCTCATCAGTGATCTCCATGAATTTTCTTCAACCCAACTCTGATACCATGTTAATTTTTCATAGGGATGTATTGTTCTTTGCTTTGATGATTGCATTTTTTTCATTAACACATTAAGTTCATCTAATAACATCATAACACTATTAAGATTTACATCATTATTCAGCAACATATACAACTATTTAGAAAGAACAATATTAGCATCATCAAGTCAGCGGAATAATATAAATGAGCAATAGAAGAAAAGCATTCACACATAGAGACACTAGGATTGGTCGGAGACCAGGGAAAAACCCACTATGGGTAAAACCATTTAAAATTAGCCTTCTTATTAGATTGTCATCAAATGATTCAGGAAAAGAGAGTACAATGATCCATATCTTCATCTATGAAACTAACTATAAAAATAAAAAAACTACAACATCCATAACTGAACCCAACAATTCTTGTACTCAAAATTTTGATTTTGAAGATTGTAATGAATTGTCAATGTCTGCAGTCAATTGTTGAACCATGCAGTCATTGAGAAAAATCTTTAGAAGCCTAAGATTTCATCTTTTAGGTCCTGGTCTCACAGAGGAGGTGACATGTGAGTGACTATGGCTAATTCAATCATTCCCTTAATCCTGACATGCGAGCGATTTGGATCAGATCTAGATTGTGAAAACCTTAAATCCCTAGTTGCATGGATGAAGAGTTGTATGTGCGACTGGAAGGCTCCATTGACACGGATGAGCTTCTATGTGTGCAACTACAGTCAATCCTTCCTATTTTGTGCCTACAAATGGGGTCGAAAACCCTAAATCAAAGATGCGAGCCTTGGGCCCTGTAATTTCAACTGAGAGCGAACCTGATCCTCTGAGGACAAGCCTCAGACCTATGTGATCCACAAACCAAGATATAAGAGTGTCTCATCATTGTGTCTAAATGAGGTAGAAGTCACTTGTATTTATAACCTTCCAAGGTGGTTCAATTTTCTTTAGGTTCGACCTTATCAAATATACACATGTGGTCTTTTCTTCATAATTACAATTTCCCTTATCCGATTTGCATGATCTTTAGGTAGATTTTGGTCCTCTTGAAAAGTTGAATTCAATGCAATCATTACCTCCATTATGTGAGTTGTCCAAATAAGAATTTGACTGTAGTTTCATAGTTTTAAGATGAGGCACACCATGAACACCTTCAAGCGGATCATAATTCCAACAATGGATGGATGAAGTAAACAAGAGAAAATAGATTCTCCCCTTGAACACATTCCATATCCAACAGCACTCCATTTTGTATAGAATTTCTTTCGCTATAAGCAATGCTTAATTTTCACAAATAGAAGCACCATACTCCACATGACCATGACTTAAGTGACATATACATTGATAAATACATGGATGTAGCAGCAACATAAAAACATCATACATGACTATTACATGACCTCATGACCCATCACTACAAGACAAAAAGATAGTACAATACAAGTACATGGCTCCATGAGCATATTACATATATTTTCAATGAATTAAATTGTTGTTAAAATCATCTCATATGGACCAATGACTCAAAAACATGATACATCATGACTATTACATCATCAGTAGTCCATACATGTGACTGCAAAATAAACTCTATCATACTCTCCTATCACCATGATGATTGTGTTAGGCTCCTATATTTCATAGGAGGAGTTGTTTTTAGCTGATGATTTTATATTTGAAAAATGTAAATAATGTTTCATGTTTGAAATTTATTTCCAAAAGAAATATATATATATATATATAGAAAAAAAAAAAATAAGTAAATTGTAGGGGACAGAAAAAAATAGAGTAAAGAAAGAAAAGAAAAGAAAAGAAAAACAAAAAATAAAATATATGCGTGAAAAAGTCCCACTAAGTGAGAAAATCTAAATGCCAACAAGAAAAATCAGTATTGCATCAGTTTACATTTAGAAATTTGGAATAAATTGTGCAGATTGTTTAAATGCCACTTGGTAAATACGAAAATTAGAAATAATTTGGCTAATCACATTGTTTAATCGTGATTAAGCTAGGAATACAATAGGTTATATTAGTGAATAAATTAATCACTTGGTTTAATCGTGATTAATCAATACGAAAAAATCAGTAGAAAATGTGCTCTGCTAGTTCAAATGTAGCATTGAATTGTTTCTAAATAGTTTTTTAGGGAAAAATTAGTTTTTGATTAACCTTACCTTAAGTAAGGGTTAATCATACTTTAATGCACTTGTAATAAAGTTGGAAATATGTATTTTAGCCTAAGGTTGCACTTTAGAAGAAAACGAACGGCTTAGATCATCCCTCGCCTGGATCAACGACGGGGGAATGTTTTCAGGCCCCCCCAAGCTCAACTCCACTTTTTCCATGGGGGTGGGGTGGGGGGGGGGGGGGGGGGGGGGGGGTCTAAAACTCCTACTACGTGGTGCCCTCCCGATGTTTCGCGCCCCCTCCCCTCACTTTCCTCTCATCGCACCTCCCTCTGAAAAGTCTCCCGTTGTTGATTTTCTACCACTTCCACTTCCACTCACCACTTGCCACATCGACCTGTTGTCCCCACCTTCCATTATCCCTACATACTACGACATATCCCCAACCCCACCATAATTACCACCTCAGCCTACCTTTCCCAACACGCGCTTTCTGCCACTTAACCCTCATGGACCCCACTCCCATGAATACTCCCGACCGTCAAAATCATCCTCACGACTCACGTCCTCCCAATCCTATGATGCCATTTGGCACCCCTCTCGCCATGTTATCAAGTTATTATGGCATTAACTACCTTCCACTCCCTATGCAATGAACCCGCTCCCCATTAATGGTAACATGATTAACGATAATTATGAAATTACTCTATATCAATGATCGGAAAATGTAAAATTTCTTTCCTTCACTGTGTTGTATGATCAACAGCTTGTTACAAATTCTTAAGCCATAATAGTGACCACCTAATTTCCCAACCATTACTATTTCCTACTATCATCAGGAACCCAGTTCAGTACTTCTTTATCATTTTCCTACTCCAGGTAACCCGTCACCTTTCCTCATCTCAACAAATTCATCATGCCATCTAAAATGAAGCTCCCCAAAGAAAAGGGAAAGAAACCAAAAGAGAACCCCATGTTGCCCCCAATTAGACCTGCATTATAAAATTGTTGAAACCAACTGTGAATTCGACTTGTTTGAACTTCACAGTTGGTTAAAACATAAATTCCTAGACCAAAGTGATGAAATTAATCTGTGGGAGTCTACCCTACCTCATTTCATGTTCCCACATACCCATTTCTTCCCTGAGTTAGTTTCCTGGTGTCAATTGAGTTATGTCCCCTCTTAGAGAGCTATTGTAAGTCGCAATGGTGAATTTTTTTATAACTATCACAGCTAAAGCCAGTCGCCAAATGCTCCTGGTAACAATCCCAGAGTCAGCTAAGCCAATGTCAATAGACTCCCTCATAGAGCTCTACAAGAATTTAATCTTTCCCTAGAGAGCCAAGATCTTCAAGGTTTTTTTGCCTGAAGATGCCCAATTACCGAAAACCAATCCTCCATATTCATCTTCCATGTTCCCTGAAGGAACCAAGCATATTATTTCCATCATCTCTTACATTCTTAGTTATCATTATGACCAATGGGTTGATGAGGCCATTGTTGGTTTCCTGTCAATTTGCACCACTGGGGATCCAATAGTTATTTTTAATTACAGCCAATTTATTGCAGAGGCTATACATGATCAGTTTGTCAAATTTTCTACAGAGGGAGCTTTCAAATACTCCTCTGTTTTAGTGTACATGTTTATTTATCAACAAGCAGACAGATTCCCTTTCACCTTGCAGAATATGGATGAGCAAGGTAATGCTCAGTCAGTCATACAATGGACATCCTTGGTGAGAAGGAATTCCACATAATTCTCTTTCACAGACTTTGTGGACTAGTTCTTATACATAATGGTATGTCTCCTACATAGTGATGTGGAGCCCAGGATAGGTGAAGACATTCAAAAGATTCTACATCTCAGTGATCAAGTAAAGACAAGGGACTGGTATTTTTACCAGACCTACACAAAAATTTGGATATATGAGTCTGAGTTTCCAGCCTACAAACTGGAAAAATTTGTGCCTATGACACTTTTCGCATTAGAGTACATTCAACAGATGATTCACATGGATGATCTACATTTCGTGGCAACCAAGAAGAAGGCCCAGTTCAAAATTAAATCCAAAGTAGTACCTTTTCTCTTGAATACTAGATCATTTGGTAAGGAAGCCATTTTGCTACTAAAGCAAATGAAATTTAAACTCAGTTTTACCTAGTTTTATGACCCTTTTGGCTTGATCTCAAAGCTAAGGGTGGAGAAAAATACCACGCCCTATTCACATACTCCTCAACCTGAAACCAAGCAGTACATGAACCAAACTCAATGGGTGGAAAACACACTACAGGAGGCATAGGAGTAGGTTCTCTCTACTACAACCATTCAAACACCCATACCTAAAGGGAAATAAGAAAAAATAGTAAGAGAAGAAGAATCTTCCCCAGTGATGGAAATAGGAGCAAAGGATTTCTTGGTTTATACAAAGAAGCAAAAAACCAACTCTGCAAATGTTTTTTTGCAGGACACATAAGAACAACATACTATTGTAAATATAGGTCCTCTTGTTTCTAGCAGAGAGGAGGATATCTTCATAGGGTCACCATCTTCATCTACTTCCAGAGACACCAAAGACAGTCGATTTGGATCAAGCCACTACTGAGCCCAACATTTTTTCCAAATATAAGCCAGTTAAGCAAAGGAATGAAATGCTAAAAGCATCCACTTATACTCAGTTCTGGAAACAAACATTTATATCTCAGGAGAAATTACTATCAACATTTGACTTAGAGAAGGGTAAAATGTAGATATCATTTCTCAAATCCAAAGTACCATCTCCCAGGTCACCTACAGATTACAAGGAATCTGTGTTCACTTTTGATGCACATCATATTCATCCCATAGACCAGATGGACCTGCACAAACAAATAAGTGAGATGATGTATTCCACACTCACTAACACTGCCATGTCTGCCTCTAAATTGCAGGTATCACCAAATAATGTACAGTCCCAGCTCAAGTTAGAGAAGATTTCATCCTTAGCTAAGGATACTAGAATCAAGTCATTGGAGGACTTGGTGATCAAGTTGGGATATAATCTCAAAAGAAAAAAAAAAATTAAAGTTGCCTACTACAGAGGATCCATAGGCCAAGTAGCTAGGAGAAAGTGAGAAGCAGAAAGAGGATATGTTCAGGATAGTCATCGAGCTAAATAGACAAATCATAGACATGGATATAGAGTTAGAGAAATTGCTCAAAGAAAAAAAGTAGGCACAACAGTTGGCCATTGTTCCTCTTACTGCAGTTCCAATTGTAGTGGCCACAACTGCAGGATGATATGCATCTACATCAGCGACAACAACAGATTCACAAAGTGAATTAGTCAGAGCCATGGACAGTCTAACTATCTAGGAGCAGGAAATTGCTAAGCTAAAGGCTCGAATTAAGACACTGTCAAAACTGAAGTTAAAAATTGACATTTTTTATGTGGTAGCGATGTAGAAAACCCATCAGTTAAATCTAAAAATTGAGCAATTTAATAGTGAATCAATTATGTTCATAGTTTGGCTCAATCTAGAGAACATATATGGACAAAAATCAATGAAGCCATCACAAAAATATGGCCTTCTATACAGATCATTTTTTAACAGTAGGAGTTATTGAAAAAATCTAAAGAAGTAATTCGGCAGACTAAAACAGACTTGGGACAAAAACTTGGACAGGCTATAGCCCTCATCAAATTTTTGAATTCCAAGAACAGATAAGAACTATAGGAGTTGGGAATTCATGACAGAACAGAGACCATACTAGACGTGAAAAAGATGCAGACCAAAAGGACTCTTATGAATCAGCTGGATCAAAAATTCCAGAACTTAGAAATAAGCATAGACAAATTCCACAAGAAGTTGCAGGTGTTGAACAGGAAAAGACTGCCAAAGGTGACTAATATAGAGAATGAGCTCATGATCCAAACAAAGTATCAGGATAGATTAATCAAGATTTCCAAAGTTAAATCAAATTTTATAGTGATCAAAGGGAATATCACAGGGAAGGAATTCATGGAGGCCTTAGCTTTTGATTTATTTATCAGTCATGAGGATAGACACCTATTTTTCATCAAGCGAACCTTTCATAAATAGTGTTGGCTTATATGGGCCTGACCCAGGTTTAGAAGAATTATTAGCCAAACAAATCTCGTAGCTACCAACCCTTTTGGCAACGGCCTGCGGAGCGCGGACTGAGGTCTCACCTGAGGTAGCAGGGGAGGGTGCTAGAACTAGGTTTCCGCACCCTTGGGATGTCTAGATGTGGTCTGGAGGCTTCGCGCACCATTCTGCAGCCTCGCGCTGCTCTGCTTCCGCGCAGATCCGAAACAGGGCTACTTTTCAATACTAATTACTTAATGGTTTGTTATAGATCAGATCTACTTATGAGGGTCTTTAAGCAAACATTTAACCAAGGTAACCAGGGAGTGCACCTAACAAAGATATAGATTTGTATTAACCCAGAACATAAGCATGTGCATAAATAATCAATAGAAACATCAATCATAAATCAACCAGATCTGCAACAGCTCAGATTAACACAGAGTTTCAAAATAAACTTATCTTTATTTCCACTTTATCCCCGATACATCCAGATCTACCCTGCGCACTCGGCTGCAGGGATCTGCGCACACAGTTGTGGACTCTACCAAGCCTCTGTGCACATAGCTACAAAGCCTCTATCCCCTACCCAATACCCTCGACTCAGACTTACAGACGCTCCAAACTCCTTAGTTCATGCACCCATTACCATTCAGATCATTCATCATCCAAAAACTAACTACTTCTACCCATAGAGCCTCACTCTATTTATACATTTCCATGGACTGCAATCCATGGGTAGGCTAACTCAACTTACATTTCTTTACAATATTTTTGGTTGGACTATCCTTTGACTCAACTTATTACAAATCACGCTCCACGTATCCCGCAGAGTCTTTACCCTATCTTTACCCAAAATTTCGGGCTTTGTGCCCCATGACCATTGCGCAGGGCTTCTGCTACCCAACAAATGCACACATGTGGCTGAAAGCTACCAGAAGTTGATTAATTTTTCAATCCCAAGTCAAGGTAGGTGGGAGAAATTGTGCGAATTATTGGAGTAATTCATAATTGTACAGCAAGGTAAAATAGCACATCAGATTTTGAGGCCCAGTCACCAACAGTCTTCCTCAAAAACAGGGCCAACATTTAGTAGTTTGAAAATTCCTATTATTTTGTTCTAATTTTGTAATTAGTCTAGACATTAATAGGATTCCATCTTGATCTTTTGAATCAAGATATTTTGTAAATAGTTTTGTATAAATACTTCAAACATCGAAGTATTAGTGTTGGGATTAGTTTTGAAGAAATGACTTATGTTGTAAAGAAGCTCACAGAGTTATCATTGATCATATTTCAGTAATACAACTCAAGCATTACAAGATTCTTGTGTCAATTTCATTGGTGAAGTGCATCTTTCTTTGTTAAATGTTTTCATTGTTTTTCATATATGTTTCTGAAATATAAATTATTCTAAGAAGAGTACAAAAATAATTTGTTTAAAAGTACACTTTGTATCTGACTTATGAATAATTTCTATGTTTTCTACTGAAAATTAAAAAATAGAATTCTTAATTTCTTTGTTTATTAATTGGATTGCTTAATCTTTTTCTTCTCCTCCACACCATAGATCTTAAAGGATCCAATGAACTTGCCTACCCTGCCCTGTAAGTTTAGCTTGTAAACTTTGCATTTGATCAATCTAAACCTGTGACTCCATTTCCCAATGACCTAATTCCACTATCTCAACCCAACAACACAAAAAACCCAAACCTGAACATGATAACTAGCCTAATATCATCAATAAAACAAAGCTAAATCATAAAGAGAGATCCCTCTCTGAAACTGGAAGGGTTGGATTCCTAGTTTCCAAAGTGGTTCTAAGGTTACCTCTGTGATTTACTCTGCAACCTCAAAAATTACGGAGTGATAACATCCTGGTGACCATACTGGGGAACAAACATATCCTTGTTTGAAATCTTATTTCCCGAGTTCCAAAAAGCTTATTTCAGCAACATTTAAGATTTATTTTTTAGAAATAAATGTTTTTGAGGTTTTAATTTTTGTACATACTGCAATTGTGTGTTAGATACTATATAGATCTGGCTCCTAAAATAATTCATACTAGATCTCATCCATATATGAATCCTCCCAATATCCTAGATAATCCTGAGAAATTGATAAGGAAGAAAATCTTGATCGAAATTCAAGGGAGTAATAGTCCTCTACCAAGAGCCAATTATTTTCCAGAGAGTTTTGTTACCATAGAAGACATTCAATTTGATTTACCCCTTGAACTCAATCTATTTAGAACCAAGTCTGAAAGCTTTGCAGCTAAAACTGTCATTGATGATTCGGTGTTAATACCATACATATTTGAACATCAATCTTTAGACCAGGATCTTGACAAACAAGCTCTCCAGCAGTTTGAAAAATTAGAAGACTTAGTGACAGAGCTAGATCAAGCTATCCATAAAGCTACATCCAGTAATCAGTTGAAATTTCATCCCTATCATTCTTTGTTTCTTCTCGCGTCATACAATATTTACATCATGTTTCCTCTAGTTCCACCTCCTCAACAATTTCCACTACCTCTCCATTAATATCAAAAAGTGTAATACCAATTGTCTTAATCTCTTCCACATCTACACCTCACATGGTTTCATCTTTGGTTCATCCCCATATACCAATCATGGTAGCTCGATATTCTCCACTGGTTTTACCTGCCCAATTACATAACATGTCTTAAGACTATCAAAGTAGGATTCCTCATTTTGATGGCACTGGAGCCCTCACTAAACAACAACATGTAGATAAAATGAATGACTACTTTGACCTTCAGGAGGTTGATGAATATGATGTGAAGATGAGGTTGTTTTCCCGAAGCCTTAATGGAGATGTAAGAAAACGGTTTAAATCTTTATTAGCAGCTACCATTAATGATATCATTGCCTTTCATCAGTCTTTCCTCAATAGATGGGAAACTAAAAAGAATCCCCTCTAGGTTTTAAATGAATATAAAAATCTAAAAAGAGGGCCTAATGAAACTGTTGAAGAATATTGTGATAGGTTTAATCGAGTTTATAATGCCATTTCAGCTGCTATAAAACCTACATTGGGATTAGTCCTCATTCATTTCCATGAAGGATTTGATGTTGACATGGCCTACCAATTAAGAGAAAGAGACCCTACCACACTTGAAGAAATGCAAAGTAACGTTGTTAAAGTAGAGGTTAATTTATTAGCCAAAAAATCCAAGCTTAAAACTGAAAGAAGGGTTACCATCAAGGAGGAACCTTCCTCCTCTTCATTAGACTTAAAAATAGAAAATCTAGTCAAAACCATGAAAATAATGGTGGAGAGGATGACAGTGGTTGATAAAACCTCTCCGAGGGATAACCAAGCAAATTCTCAAAACATAAATCAGAATCTCAAAAGAAATCCACCTCTGATAAAACAAAGGGAAAAAGGGGGCCCTAATGATCAGCAACTTCGTTTTCCTTTTCAAGAAAACTATGTCAAAGAAGAAGTGGAAATAGAAGAATTTTCAGAAGGAAAACAAAATCAATTTGTTTGGGGAGACAGAAATTGATCATATATTTTTTTACTAAAGAAGAGTAAGATCAATTTCTTCTTTCACAACCAGAAACAATTCCTTTAGAGTCTCAAGAATACCAACAAGGATATTAGAATGCCATAATGGAAGTTCATAAGAAATATAACCTCAGGAGTAGAAAAAATGTTGATGCTCCTCCTAAGAAAATCTCTGATACTCCTTCCAAAAATACTGTTGATAATCAACCAAAGAAAACTATGCCTGATATCCCTTATTCTAGTCAAACTAAATATGTTCCTTCCTCTAGTCAATCGAAAGAAGATACTCAAAGAGAAAACCTTAAAAAACAGGATCAGAACATCAAGGAAATAGAGAAGCCACAAACCTCTTTCAGCATAGAAAATGAATTGGCTAAAGTTAAAATTTCAATCCCCCTCACTAAACTGATGAATAAGAATGTGTAGAGGACACAAGTAATGAAAGCCTTAAAGGTAGGAGAAGGAACAGATACTATAAACCTCGTCAATGATAAGCCTAAATTGTTATTTGGTCCAGAGGTAGAAGGTAAACCCCAAGATGGAAATTTTCCCCCTTTATATGTTAGTTGCAATATCCTTGATAAAATTCTTCACAATGCCATGCTCGACTCTAGTTCCTCATAGAATTTAATGCCCCAAGATATAATGGATAAATTGAATCTAAACATTACTAGGCCATATAAATACTTGTATTCTTTTGATTGTAGTAAGGTAAGGTGCCTTGGTCTTATCAAAGACCTCTGTGTCACCCTAGCTCAAATTCCTGCTAGAAGCGTAGTCATGGATATCGTAGTGGCAGACATACCCCCAAAGTATGGAATGCTTCTTTCTAGATCATGGGGAGAAAATCTACAAGGTACCCTACAAATGGATATGAGTTATGCCACCATACTTGTTTTTGGTCAGCCTAGGAGACTTTACAAAGAAACCCTAATGAAATACATGGTCAGCAGTCAAGATAGACCAAACAACCATCCCTTGTATTCATTCCATTCAAACCTAGACTCTTTTATCTTGTATAATGATGGAGGTATAGAAGGAAAACTCCCTAACCTAGAAACTGATTTGTGTGAGATGGAAGAAAACAAAACAGACATTGTAAAACTAGATGAAGAAAATGAACCTTTATGGAACATGGATTTTGATGGGGTTGTAAGCAAGGAAGGATCAGGAACAAGTGCGTGGGTTTTCAGTTCGAAAACTAGAAAATTCAAAGGACATTCATATAAACTAAACTTTCAATGTAGAAATAATATAGCTAAGTATGAAGCCTTAATCCTAGGATTGCAACTTTTGAAAAAATTAGGTGCCAAAATAATTTCAATTCATGGAGATTCTAAACTCATAATTAAACAAATCAAAGGGGAATATTCAGCTAAACATCCAAGGTTAAGGGCTTATAGGAATGTTGTTCTAGATTTCCTTGAACGTTTTGTTGAGTATGAGTTATCTATAGTTCCAAGAGGTCAAAACATAATAGCTGATGGTCTAGCTACTTCAGCTAGTACGCATAAAATGCCTCATCGCCCAAGTCACCAATACACAGTTGAAGTTAAAAACAGACCAGCTGTCCCAGATAACATCAGGTACTAGCAAGTTTTTGGTAATGATGAACATATTGAAAATTTTTTGCATTCAAAGGATGATTTCGAGTGTGCCAATATAGACATAGATTGTGATGTAGATACGAATGTACATAATATAATCAATAAAGTAGAATTGAATGAATTTCATAAAGATCAAGAAGAGTTAGAAATTTTGCAGTTGAAGGATAATGCTTTTCCTAGAGGGTTAGCTCCCTTGGAAGAGTTATTTTATTTTAATGATGTGGCTAAAAAGCCTAAAATAGAACCTATTGGAGCTGATGTGGAAGAATGTAACATAGGAACTAAAGAAAAGCCTAAAATAGTTAAATTGTCCAAATCTTTGCCTTCTGCTGAAAAGAAGAAGTATATAGAGATTTTCAAAGAATTCAATGATGTATTTGCCTAGAGTTATGAGGATTTAAAGTCCTATGACACCAGCATTATACAACATAAAATTCATATAAAAGAGGACCACAAACCTTTTAAACAGAAACTTAGAAGGATCAACCCAATGTTTTTGCCCCTAGTTGAGAAAGAAGTTAAGAAATTATATGATTCCAAATAATTGTACCCCTACGGTTTTCAAAATGGGTATCAAACTTAGTTCCTACTAGGAAAAATATTAGGGACATTAGACTATGTTTTGATTTTAGAAATCTCAATAAAGCTTCTCTGAAAGAAAACTATCCTTTGGCCAAAATTGACCACATCCTGTAGAAGGTAGTTGGATCAGCAATAATTTCTTTATTAGATGGATTTTCTGGTTATAACCAAGTTCTAGTACATCTTGATGACCAAGAGAAAACAACATTTACAACACCCTAGGGAACTTTCATGTATGTGAAAATGCCTTTCGGTCTGATGAATGTTGGGGCTACATTCCAAAGAGCAATGGATTTTTCCTTTGCAGAAGAATTAGTTACATTTATAGTCATTTATTTAGATGATATCATTGTATTCTCAAAGACAAATGAGGAACATTTACTCCATTTAAAGAGACTTTTCAAAAAATGTAGAAAATTTGGTATCTCTCTTAACCCTAAGTAAATGTTATTTGGCTTAGAAGAGGGAAAACTGCTAGGACATATCATCTCAAAGGATGGCATAAAAATTTACCCCAACAAAGTAGAAGCAATATTGAAAATAGATCCCCCTAGGAATAAGAAAGAGGTCCAATCCTTTATTGGAAAGATAAACTTCCTTTAGAGATTTATACCAAATTTGGTTGAAATCCTAAAAGCAATAACAAACATGTTAAAGAAGGATACTGAAATTAAATGGCATAATGATGCAAAGGATTCTTTCACTAAGGTCAAGAAAGCTTTAACAACTGCACCCATTTTAATAAGTCCTGATTTTACAAAAGATTTCATGATATTCTCTTTTTCATTTGATCATACAATAGTAGTTGTGTTGTTGCAGAAGAATGTTGAAGGACATGAACAACCAATTGCCTTTTTCAGCAGAGCATTGAGAGATGCATCACTGAAATACAACATCATGGAAAAATAGGCATTTGCATTGGTAAAGGCAATTAAATATTTCAGGGTTTATATTTTTCACTCACATATTATTGCTTTTGTCCCTAGTGCAGTTGTCAAGGACATACTCACACAAACAGATCTAGATGGCAGAAGGGGCAAATGGATTGCCACCATTCTAGAATACGATATTGAAATCAGACCAACAAAGCTTATCAAGGGTCAAGGGTTAGCAAAAATCATGGCAGAGTCCAATTGTAATGTATTAGACATAAATTTTATTGCATAATTAGATGAACAGGAAGAGCAGGCGACTCCACCAATCTCAGAAGTTTTCAGCACTTCACCATGGTATGTAGACATAATTTTTGTCTTACAGAACTTATATGCTCCTCCTAGTTTAACTAAAACCAAGGCAAGGTTCCTTAAAATGAAATCTTTGAAATTCTGCATTATTGATGAGAATTTATATTTGAAAGATGTTGGAGGTTTGTTACTAAAGTGTTTTTTCAAAGATGAATCAAACAGGGTCTTGGAGGAATTTCATCAGGGAGACTGTGGTGGCCATCTATATTGGAAATCTACAACCAATAAAATACTTAAAGCTAGTTTTTACTCGCCATCCCTGTTCTCTGATGCACATAAAAAGGTCACCTCTCGTCATCGATGCCAAATATTTGAAGGTAAAATAAAGTTTCTACCTCTACCCTTGAAACCAATTTCAGTAGAATTCCCTTTTCAACAATGGGGTTTAGACTTCATTGGTGAAATCCACCCTAGTTCCTCAGGCCAACACAGATGGATTTTGACAGCAACAGACTATTTTAATAAATGGATGGAATCCATTCCCACTAGAAAAACCATTGACTTTGTTATCATTCAATTTCTATAAGGAAATATATTGTCTAGGTTTGGCTGCCCTCATAAAATCATAATTGACAATATTGTTGCTTTCAATTCCAAAACGATGATAGATTTATGTAACAAATATCAGATAAGGTTAGGTAAATATACTTCTTATTAACCTCAAGGGAATGGGTTAGCTGAGTCCTCAAACAAGAGTTTGGTTAACATTATCAAGAAATTATTGTTGGAGAACAAAAAGTCATGGCACAAAAAATTAATCAATGCACTATGGGCGGACAAAGTTACTTCCAAGAAATCCATTGGAATGTCACCATTCTAGATAGTGTATGGGACAGATGTTGTTTTCCCAACTTCTTTGGGAATTCTAGTGTTAAAACTTCTGCAAGAAGCTCAGGTGGAGACCAATGACATGCAAAGAAGGATAAACCAGACTATTCAGTTACAACAGTCAAGGGAAGAAGTCTATCATAAAACCCAAGTCACCCAAGAAAATATCAAAAGGATTTATGATAGAAGGACTAAGGAAGATGGTTTTCGACTCAATGATCTTGTTTTGAAATGGGATTATAGAAATGAGGATAAAAGAAAACATGGAAAATTTGACAACTTATGGAATGGGCCTTTTAAGATTGAATCTTTCAGGGGCAAAAATGCATTTTTGTTAATCAATTTGAATGGGAGAAGAGATGTCAGGTGGACCAATGAATGGCAGGCATCTTAAGCATTGTTTCCCATTAGAGTAAGTCATTTCATTCATCACCATTGTGCAATACCATTTTACCTTTATATTGCTAGAGTGAAGGTGACTATCAACAGAAGTTGAAGCCCGCAGTGAAGGCCCCGAGCTTCTATATTGATGTGTTACCATAGATATGAATAAAAGACACGTGAGATAGTTCAGTTGGAATATGTTTGCAGCATGCCCAGTGGATCAAGGCTACTGAATCTAACGTGTTCTTGACACCTCACAAGGAGGATTTCATCCCCATTGGAGCCACTATTAGGGTCCTATATTTCATAAGAGAAGTTGTTTTTACTTGATGATTTTATATTTGAAAAATGTAAATAATGTTTCATGTTTGAAATTTATTTCCAAAAGAAAAAGAAAAAGAAAAAAATAGATATATTAATTGAGAAAATTACATGTTGTAGATGAATGTGCAATATTTTGGGTCGTAGCCATCAAAAATATTTTTGTACAAAATTACCCATATAGGGTATATTGTGACTGTTCATGAAATTGATATATACAGAATATATAACCCAGAGAATTGATAAAAAGTGTTGATATATACTACAAAATTAGGGCCTATCGACCTGTTGGTAGAACTAATCGATGTATGGCTGAAGGTAGTATTGAAAATGTTTGGCTCCCTAATGTTCCTTTATAATCCATATCCCCCTAGGCTGGACTATGGCCACCTTGGATAGCTAGTTAACACCCTAATTTCTCTCCCTATAAATATATTGACAAGAAATATATTCAAATTGTGATTTAAATAACATAACTTCATCTAATATATTTCTGAGTGAGTGCATATGACACGCAGATGTATTGTTGAACCAGTTAATTATGATTTTTGAATCCCCAAATATCTCTAAATGTCTGCATTCATGTGTAAGTGCAAAGTGGAGAAAGTGTCGAAGGGTGATTAGTTTAGAAAAGTTATTAGTGTCAGCCCCCAACCCCATCTGGATGCAGAAAACATGGTTTTCATATTGGTGTAATAGTATACCCCCCCCAAACCCTTGATCTTGTGCAACACCATCGAAATAAGCCCATGGATGGTTGCGATTAATGACTTCAAGGGTCACAACCTGAACAGATGGAGTGGAGTCATCGTCAGGAATTTCGTGATATGCATTAATGATTCGGGAAATGGATACTGGCCAACGGACAACTCTGTCTCTAAAGATGATTGCATTCCTATTCAGCCAAATGGTCTAGTCGATGATCAGGGGGAGGAAATGAAGTTTCTGGTTTGAGATCCCCTCCCTCCAGTGATTCCAAGCCTCCACAGTGGTATTGCCGAGCCATCTAATAGTAATGGAGAGAGAAGTAAGAACCTGTGACCAGATATTGATCACAGTGGGACAGTGAATAAAGAGATGGTCATTTGTTTCCTCTACCTGTTGACATAATACACACCAGGAAGGGTCGTGAAAGGATATTTTCATCAAGTTGCTCCCAGTAGGTGTTTTGTTCCTTAAGATATTCCACATTAACATTCTTGTGCGAGGAGGGGCTTTAAGCTTCCATATAGTCTACCACCAATCTATAAGCACAGGTGGTGTGTGGGTGGCATGGATGATGGGATATCCTTCTTTAGGTGTATATACTCCATGTCCAACATGTGCCCAGATGAGTTCATCAACTCCCTTCTTGATGTGAACGTGTGATTCTATTAGAGAGTTTATATAATATGCCCATACCTAGTGCCATTGTTCTGGGATGCCTAGTTACTCAGCCGATTTCCATGATTGAGTAAATATGGTAGTGTTCTCCATATCAACAATGTTAGCAAGCCTATGTATTTCATTGTGCTTAAGGAAAATAATAAGGTTGGGTGGAAGTCGATACATATTACCACTACCTATCCAGGGATCCATGCCTATACGCACTGATTGGCCATCACTAATAAGCCATATGAGACTATTCCTGACGATGGGAAGTGATTGTAGGACAACTCACTAGATCAAAGATATACCTATTCTTTGCAATGAAGGGAGCCGAATCCAATCCATAATTTGTAAGGGCCAAATATATTTGTAATGCACCACCTTTGTCCATAGACTGTGTGAGGTAAGGATAAGCCATCCCATCTTGGCTGCTAGTGCATGAGCGAAGGATGGAAGGTCTTTTAAACCCCATCCACCCCACTTCTTTGGGAGTGCAATGTGGCTCCATCCCACCCAAGCAAAGGGTCTCCCTTCCTTGTGTCCATTCCAAAGGAATCTGCAGCAAATTTTTTGAATCCGTGAAAGAATACCTTTGGGGATCCAAGCCAAAGACATCCAATACACCGGTGTTGCTTCCAGGACTGATTTGATGAGGACTAATCGCCCTACTCTAGATAAGAACCTATGGTTCTAGTTGAGGAATCTCTTTTCAACCTTGACCACCAGCCATATCCAGTCTACTATTTTGTAAAAGTGTGGTTTAATACGAAAGCCAAGATATTTGAGTCCATCTTCCAGTTGTAGTCTTTGGAATGGAAATTTTTGAGTAGTAATCTGCATTTCCTGAGGAGAGCAAGCTAAGAAGATAATATTGGATTTCATCCAGTTTGATTCCATACCTATAGCAACTGAAAAGAGCATCAAAATGTCATGGAAAATAGAGGAATCCCGAATACTGCCATTGAGAAAAATGAATACATCATCCACAAATAGGAGATGGGTAATAGTACATTTATTAGTAATCTTGATACCTTGTAATTGCCCCTCCTTTCTGGCCTGTGAGATTAGTCGACTTAGTCCTTCCATTACCAGGAGAAAAAGGAGAGGGGATAGAGGGAATCCTCGTCTGAGTCCATGCTCAGCATGAAAAAAATTGGAAGTTGAACCATTGATGAGGACACTGAAGGAAGCTATGGTGATGTAGCACATGATCCAATTGATGAATGATAAGGGGAAGCCTAAATGAGTAAGGAGCATTCTTATGTATAGCCATCTGACCCGGTCCAAAGTCTTGGATAGATAGATCTTGAGGATGGCTCCTTTTATCTGTTTCATCTTAATGGAGTGGAGGGCCTCCTGAGTAGTACCGACAGCTTCATCAATTTGACGATGATGCAAAAAAACCAAATTGCTCAAGAAAGATGTGATTAGATAGAATGGGCTTAAGAAGATTGCCAATAGTCTTGGCAATGATCTTGTAAAGGCAATTGGAGAGGGAAATGGGTCTAAAATCATTGAATGTGTTGGGGGAGTCCACTTTAGGAATGAGTGCAATGAAAGTTGAGTTGATTTCCTTATACATGCATGTAGTAAGCCTTCATTCCTCCACAACATTGAGGAGATCTTGTCTTATGGTGTCAAAGAAGGCAATATAAAATTCAACAGACCACCCATCCAGACCCTAGCTCTTACCTTTTTTGAACCATTTAAGTGTGCTCTCCAGTTCCCCCATAGTGATAGGTTTGATAAGATCTTTAGAGTCCTCTTGGTCAACATAGCGAGGAAAAATTCCAACAATTCGAACAAATTATGCAATAAATACACCAGGGGGGGCCTGAGTAACTGTTGGAAGTGTGAATTGCCAAGGTGAGCCAGATGATGAAAGGAGGAAGAAAATTGTATGTCCGCAGTGGGGATTTTCCAAATGCTATTGCTGGCCCTTCTCCCCTTCACATAATTATGAAAAAAAATTGTATTATCATCTCCCACCTTTAGCCATATAGCCTGACTCCTAAGTCGCCAGGATTCCTAATGATCTTTGAGTATCTAGATCTAGTTTTTAGCTTCTTCAGATGTGAATCCTCTGCCCTGCCTATCCAGTAGTTCATCCAACTTATCTTCAGTGTTCCTGAGGGACTGATCATCTCAATCTCTCTTATCCTTAGCCCATTTTATAGATAGACTCTTGATATTGAGAAGGTTATGGAAAAAGCCTTCTGAAATGGATCTCCCTTGTGAAGGAGGGTGTGCATGCCAGTAATAAATGACCTTTTTTTGTAATCAGGGTGCATTAGCCAAGTAGAGCTGAATTTAAAAGGGTCCCTAGGCTTCGGAAAGGGACCAGACAGTTTTAGGTAGATAGGAGAGTGATCAGATATTCCACCAGATCCAACCTACTGTCGATAGTTAGTCAAGTATCGAACCAGGAGTTCCTTGATGAGAAATCGATCCAATTGCCTAGCTAGGGCAGCTTCTCCTGTTCTTCTGCTGCGCCAAGTGGGGTAATTTGTTCATGAGTATGTCAATCAATTTGTACTGCTCTAGAAGTTGGTCTATGGTGTCTGATAGGGGATCTAGTTGTGCATTGCTTCCCCAGGATTCCCCAAATCCGATAGAAAAGTTCAAGTCCCCTCCCAGGATGAGGTTGTCTGAATTGACCAGGGATAAATTAAGTAGATGAATCCAGAATTTAGCTCTGTTGAGACATGGAGCATGTACATTGATGATTCTAAAATCCTTCCCTAGTTTTAAAAAGTATATATCCATGCCAATAAACCCAACTCCACCCAAGTAGAAATAATCTTAATAGAGCGAGGTTTGATACCCAAAGCAATGCCTCCAGATCTTCCAATGGCATCATGTGCATGGAAGATCCAAACCAACTTTAGAAGTTGTAGAACAGGGGTAATCTGATCAGCCTTAGCAAGGGTTTCTTGCAGTTATATAATGTCGATGGGCTCAAAGTCCAATAATCTTCTGAGGGCTAGTTTTTTAGCAGGGTTAGCCAACCCTCTACAGTTGAAAGAGATCCATTTCATAATTGAGAACAGGGGAGGGTGTTTGATGCTCTAAGTACCTTGTCAAGTGTGGTTTTCGAGCCCATAGCCACATCCACCCCTTCCTGTATAATTACCTTGGAGATATAGGAATTCCTACCCCTGCATATATTGGTAGTTTTAGGTGAAGAGATCAACCCGATCCTAGCTTGTTCAGGGGGATGAGACACTCGAGAGTGGAGGTTGTAGGAGTGAGAGTGTCCAAAGGTGACTGAGAGCTCCGAAAAAGAAAGAGTATCCAATCCATGGATAGCGGGCGGAGTGGTCGAGATAGATGGAGTGTCGAGTTCCAGAGGACATGAAATGGGAGACGATGAAATGTAATGGAATGGATGCATATGTAACATGCAGGTGTTGTGCAAAATAAGATGAAATAAAAGAATATACAGAGCAAAGAGGAGGATAAGTACCCGATGAGCAAGCAGCCACTGCAGAAGCCTGAGATACGTCATAGGTGGGAAGGTGGCCTGGGAGAGATCGAGGTCGGCATCTGAGTTGTCCCATAGTCCATTGTTTTCGGTCCCTATGATCGATGAGTCTTACCTTTAGCAGATGGAGGTGGATCAGGAGCCGCTTCTACCAAAGCTTTGGAGGGAGAAGTAGTTGATGTTACCAATGGGAATTGTTTATAAAGATGACCCACCTTATGACATCTTCTGCATCTGAAAGGAACATCTTCATAGTCTAGGAGTTGGATGCGGGTGAATCTTCACTAGTGCAATGTATCCAAATACACCAATATACAAACCACGGACTTGTTTCCAAATGTTCATAAGAATTTTCATAGTCAAGGAAAGTACTAAGAGCATTCCCAATGCATGCAAAAATATCCACGAACCAAAAATGAAGGGGGAGACCAGGTAGCTTGACCTAAAGCGGACTAGCTGTTCTCGCTCAGGGTCGAATAATGGGCTCTAGCGCTTGAGCAATACAGGGGCCATCTCAATGTGCCAATAGCACGAAAGGACCCAAGTGGTGTAATCCTCCCTCTGAAAGCTTAGTGTAAACCAACCTCGTGCCAAAGTAGTTACAGTCGGGAGTTCCGTGAGAATATGCCCCCAGATTTCCATAACCCATAGACGTAAACGGGAAGCAAAGTACGCTCTCCCTCTGACTCTTCCAACCAAGACCTTATTAGCAGTGTCCACAACCTCCCCCATTTTCACACCTTCACCAAAATAGAGTGCCAAATTCTTTCGGGAGGCTTTTACACACTTCAACTTATTTTCTTTGCTAGAAGCGCAACAGTCGAGTGATCCTGCAGAGGGTTCTATGTGCCCTGAGCGTTTTTCTGAGATTGTGAAATGTTGGCTTGGGGTTAATTGCTGGGATGTCAAAACAACCAGACGATGAGGTAGAGAGTCCATGGACGGCCGAGGAGTGTAGGATATGCAGAGGATCAAATGAGAGCAGAATGGAATCAACTACAAAGACCAACCCTTCCACTGTAGGGATAACATAGGAGGTTATCGGATGAGAAAATTTCAGCGGCAAAAAATCAAATGTAGGGTACAAAGGAATGCAAGTGGCGAGGAGATGGAGGGTAGTTGGAGAGAGGGGAGGGAAGTCAAGACCCCGTGAAGCTATATAGAGGTTGGTGAAGGGTATGTTGTGAGCAGAAGGGCCGGGATCGGAATGGGTGAAATAAAAACCTAGCTGAACGGAATGGTCATTCCTAGAGGCCTAGAAACCAACACCTCTAGCGAATTGCAAGGGCTCGTCCAAATGGAATCATAGGGGTTAGGGTCCTCCATTTAATTGACCATGTCTTCATCCATATCCAACATGTTGCAATCAAAATAGAATGACAGTGAGATACAGGTAGTGGATCTAGGTGACGGCGAAATGGAATAGGATGCCCAGCTGACAGTGATGGTGTGGATACCGGCGAAGCAAGGGAAGCATTATTGCAACAGTGTCTGCAGTGATGTTGTATAAACCCTAACCATTCTCAGTCAGGGTTTTGAACCTGAACGCCATCCTTCCTCCATATCAATCTCCAATCTCCAATCTCCATCTTCATCTTCAAATTATAGATGTTAAAATAACACTTAGAGAGAGAGAGAGAGAGAGAGAGAGAAGAAAAGAAAAACAAAAAATAAACAATATGTGTGAAAATGTCCCCCTAGGTGATAAAATCTAAATTCCACCAAGAAAAATCAGTATTCCATCAGTTTACATTTAGAAATTTTGAATAAAGTGTGCAGCTTGTTTAAATTCCACGTGGTAAATATGAAAATTAGAAATAATATGGGCTAATCACATTGTTTAATCGTGATTAGGCTAGGACTACAATAGGTTAGATTAGTGAATAAATTAATCACTTGGTTTAATCGTGATAAATCAATATGAAAAAATCAATAGAAAATGTGCTCCGCTAGTTCAAATTCAGCATTGAATTGTTTCTAAATAGTTTTTTAGGGAAAAGTTAGTTTTTGATTAACCTTACATTAAGTAAGGGTTAATCGCGCTTTAATGTGCTTGTAGCAAAGCTTGAAATATGTATTATAGCCTGAGGTTTCACTTTAGAAGAAAATGGATGGTTGAGATCATCCCCTGGCCAGATCAACGGCAGGGGAATGTTTTCAGGCTCCCCCCACCCCACCCCCCCGAGCTCAAACCTGTTTTTTCCATGGGGGGGGGGGGTTCACAAAAATCCTACTACGTGGCACCCACCCGACGTTTTGCACCCCCCTCACTTTCATCTCATCACGCGCCCATGAAAAGTCTCCTGCTGTTGACTTTCCACCACTTCCACTTCCACTCACTGCCCACCATGTCAACCTCCTATCCCCACCTTCCATCAGCCCTACATATATGACATATCCCTGACCCACCCCCCCCCCATAGTTACCACCTCAGCCTACCTTTCCCGCCATGCACTTTTTGCCACCTCACCCTCATGGACCCCACTCCCGTGACTACTCCCGACCGTTAAACTCATCCCCCCGGCCCACTTCCTCCCAATCCTATGCTCCCATCTTGCACCCCTCTCACCATGTCAACAACCCATTATGGCCTTAACTACCTTCCACTCCCTATGCAACATACCTACTCCCCATCTCAGCAAATTCATCATGCCACCTAAAATGAAGCTCCCCAAAGAAAAGGGAAAGAAACCAAAAGAGAACCCCATGTTTCCGCCACCTGGAGACTTAGATCATGTATGCTTATTAGACCCACATTATAAAATTACTAAAACCGACTGTGAATTTGACTTGTTCGAACTTCACAGTTGGTTAAAACCGAAATTTCCTATACCACAGTGATGAAATTAATCTGTGGGAGTCTACCCTAACTCAATTCATGTTTCGATGCAGCCATTTCTTCCTTGAGTTATTTTATTGGTGTCAATTAATTTATGTCCCCTCTTAGAGAGCTATCGTAAGTCACAAAGGTGAAGTTTTGATAACTATCACAACTGAGGCCATTGCCCAAATGCTCCTGGTAACAATCCCATAGTTAGGTAAGCCACTGTCAGTAGACTCTCTCATAGAGCTCTCCAAGAATTTAACCTTTCCCCAGAGAGCCAAGATCTTCGAAGTTTTTATGCCTAAAGATGCCCAATTACCGAAAACCAATCCTCCATATTCATCTTCCATTTTTTTTTTTTTTTTTTTCTGAATCAGACTAATCTATTATATTACAAAAAGTCAAAATTTACAGCATCAGTGTTACAACAAAGCCGTAGCCCTGTGATGCTTGTCAAGAGATTGACAGAATGCTCAGGAATAATCATGTCCAAAATTACATGGGAACAAAATTGGAAGCGTATCAACACAGGATAGTACATAAGACCGACACTTGACATATATGGATAGCCGACACTGAAACACATAAGGACTGAAACATATATGGATATCCGACACTGAAACATATAAGGACTGAAACACATAAGGACTGAGTCCTGACACATACAAGATAACGGTGAGAGCAAACAGAGAAAACTTTCCCTTCTCAGAGACTTGGAGCGAACTGCAGGTTGAGTTATTCATCATCTGTGGTGTGCGGTTCGTCCTCCTCTTTGCATCTGAATTGCTTGGGGATGTCCAGGTCGGGAAGATTGTTCCTCTGCGCGGGTTCGCTGGGGCCTGCCCGAGGGTCTGGGGAGGAACTATCTTTGTCGGGGCGCAGCATGTCAATAGCAGGAACTTGCATGTCGATTGTGGGAACCAACCCTGGATTCCGAGGAGGGCTTGCCTGCAGAGCTTCCCTTTGACCACCAGGATTGCTACAATGCTCCACCGAAACCGAAACTATGAAAGTTTAATTTGTCAGAGTGCATGGAATTCGATATCTCACCATGGGATGCGCAGAGTGGCCACAATCCATTATTTCCCGGTGCTCCGTTGCCCTGCCACGGCCGACTGCACGTCCTCTGGAGCGACGGTGGTCTGATGAAACCTCAATTGAGAAAGAGGGGGAAATAGCTTGCCTCTGAGACGAAGCACGACCTCTGGAGCTTCCGCGCCTACTAATCATCCTTTGGCGCTCACGCTGCATCCCCAAATTGGCCAGAGAGCAGGAGTACCCCTTCGTAATCTCCCTCAGAACCAGAGAGTAATCCAACGCAACCTCCGAACGTCCAAACCTTATGCATGACTGCGGGAGAATGACAGAGGTGCCAGGCCTTTGTAACTCCATTTTCCCACTACCAAGGAGAGCAGTTAATGCCGAAAGGACTCGAATTAAATCCCGCAGATGGACTGTCGCCGCCGATCTTAAATGACCACCGGAGCTGTAATGCGTGGCTCGTCCGGGCTGACACATGCCCATGTGACGAGCCACTAACCTGCTATGTGCTGGAGCCACCCGCATCCGGGATATTCATCTTCCATGTTCCCTAAGGGAACCAAGTAGATTATTTCCATCATCTCCTATATCCTTAGTTATCATTCTAACCAATGGGTTGATGAGGTCATTGTTAGTTTCCTGTCAATTTTCACCACTGGAGATCCACCAGTTATTTTTAATTACAGTCAATTTATTGCAGAGATTATACATGATTAGTTTGTCATATTTTATACAGAGGAAGCTTTCAAATACTCCTTTGTCTTAGTGTACATGTTTATTTATCAACAAGCAGGCATATTCCCTTTCACCTTGCAAAAGATGGATGAGAAAGGTAATGCTCAATTAGTCATACAATGGACATCCTTGGTGAGAAGGAATTCCATAGAATTCTCTTTCACATAATTTGTGGACCAGTTTTTATACATAATGGTATGTCTCCTACATAGTGATTTGGAGCCCAGGATAGATGAAGACATTCAAAACATTCTACATCTAAGTGATCAAGTAAAGACAGGGGACTGGTATATTTACCAGACCTACACAGAAATTTGGATATATGGGTGCGAGTTTCCACCCTACAAGCTACCCAAATTTGTGCCTATGAGACTTTCCTCATTAGAGTACATTCGACAGATGATTCACATGGATGATCTACATTTCATGGAAGCCAAGAATAAGGTCCAATTCAAAATTAAAGCCAAAGTAGGACCTTTTGCCTACAATACCAGATCAGCTGGTAAGGAAGTTGATTTGCTACTAAAGAAAATGAACTTTAAAATGAGTTTTACCTGGCCTTATGACTGTTTTGGATTGATCTCAAAGCTAAGGGTGGATAAAAATACTACACCCTATTCACATACTCCTCAACTATAAATCGAGCAGTACACGAACCAGACTCAATGGCTGGAAAATACATTGCAAGAGGCAGAGGAGCAAGTTCTCTCTACTACAACCACTCAAACACCCATACCTAAAGAGAAACAAGAAAAAAGAGCAAGAGAAGAAGAATATTCCCTAGTGATGGAAATAGGAGAAAAGGATTTCTTGGTTTATACAAAGAAGCAAAAAAACAACTCTGCAAAAAAAAATTCTGCAAGACACAGAAGAACAACAGACTATTGTAAATATAGGTCCTCATGTTTCTAGTAGAGAGGAGGATATCTTCATAGTATCACCATCTTCATCTACTTCCAGAGACACCAAAGGCAGTCGATTTGGCTCAATCCACTGTTGAGCCCAACATTTTTTCCAAATACAAGCCAATTAAGCAAAGGAATGAAATGCTAAAAGCCTCCACTTATACTCAGTTTTGGAAACAAATAGTTGTATCTCAAGACATATTACTATCAACATTCGACTTAGAGAAGGGTAACATGCAGATAACATTTCTCGAAGCCAAAGTAACAGTTCCCAGGTCACCTGCAAATTACAAGGAATCTGTGTTCACTTTTTATGCACAATATATTCATCCCATAGACCAGATGGAGCTGCACAAACAAACAAGTGAGATAATGTATTCCACACTCACTAAAACTACCATGTCTGCCTCTAAATTGCAAGTATCACTAAATAATGTAAAATCCCATCTCAAGTTAGAGAATATTTCATCCTTAGCCAAGGATACTAGAATCATGTCACTGGAAGATTTGGTGATCAAGTTGGGATATAATCCCAAAGATATCAAGGCAGTTGAAGAACTTCTGAAGAAAAAGGATGTTGACATAGCAGCCTTGAGAAAACAATTAAAGTTACCTACTACAGAGGATCCATAGGCCAAGGATCTAGGAGAGAGTGAGAAGCAGAAAGAGGATATGTTCAGGATATTCATCGAGCTAAATATCCAAATCAAATACATGGAGATAGAGTTAGAGAAAGTGCTCAAAGAAAAAGAGAAAGTGTAACAATTGGACATAGTTCATCTTACTGTAGTTCGAATTGTAGTGGCCACAGCTACAGGACCATCTTCATCTACATCAGCAACGACAACAGATTCAACAAGTGAATTGATCAGATCCATGGACAGTATAACTATTCAAGAGGAGGAAATTGTTAAGCAAAAATCTCAAATTAAGACATTTTCAAAACAGAAGTTAAATATTGACAATTTTTATGTGGCAGAACTACAAAAAACCCATCAATTAAATCTACAAATTGAGCAGTTGCATAGTGAATTAGTTATGGGTCATAGTCTAGCCCAAGCCAAAGAACATATATGGACAGAGATCGGTGAAGCCATCACAAAATTATGGCCTTATATACAAATCATTTTTAAATAGCATGAGTTATTGCAGGAATCCAAAGAAGTAATCAGGCAAACTAAAATAAACTTGGGGCAGAAACCTGGGGAAGCTACAACCCTCATCAAATTTCTGAATTCCAAGAACAGACAAGAATGATAGGAGCTAGGAATTCATGATAGAATAGAGACCATCCTGGAGATGAAAAGGATGCAGACCAAAAGGATTCTTATGAATCAGCTGGATCAAAAATGCCAAAACTTAGAAATCAGCATAGATAGATTCCAGAAGAAGTTGCAGGTGTTGAACAGGAGAAGTCTTCCAAAGTTGACTAATACAAAGAATGAGCTCATGAGCTTAACAGAGTACCAGGATAGATTAATCAAGATTTCCCAATAAAAATCAATTTTTTCAGGGATCAAAGGGCATATCACAGGGAAGGCATTCATGGAGGCCTTAGATTTTGATTTATTTATCAGTCATGAGGTCAACACCTATTTGTGATCAAGCCAATCTTTTAGAAATACATAGATATGTATGAAAGCTACAGGAATTTGATTAATTTTTCAATCCCAAGTGAATATAACTGGGATAAATTGTATGAATTACTGGAGTAATTCGTAATTGGATAGCAAGGAAAAATAGTGCATCAGATTTTGAGGCCCAGTCACCAACAATCTTCCTTAAAAACAGGGCGAACATTCATCAATTTGAAAATTCCTATTATTTTGTTCTAATTTTGTAATCAATTTAGACATTAATAGGATTCCATCTTGATCTTTTGAATCAAGATATTTTGTAAATATTTTTGTATAAATACTTCAAACATCGAAGTATTAGTGTTGGGATTAGTTTTGAAGAAATGACTTATGTTGTAAATAATCTCACAGGGATATCATTGATCATATTT
Organism: Pinus tabuliformis; assembly: GCA_031772625.1. Taxonomy (NCBI): domain Eukaryota; kingdom Viridiplantae; phylum Streptophyta; class Pinopsida; order Pinales; family Pinaceae; genus Pinus; species Pinus tabuliformis. The sequence goes on from CM062820.1 coordinate 1,679,831,732, forward strand.
CAGTAATCATAGCTCAGGCATTACAGGATTCTTGTGTCAATTTCATCGGTGAAGTGCATCTTTCTCTGTTAAATGTTTTCAATGTTTTTCACATATGTTCATGAAATCTAAATTATTCTAAGAAGAGTATGAACAGAATTTGTTTAAAAGTACACCCTGTATCCAACTTATGAATAATTGTTATGTTTTCTACTGAAAATTAGAAACAAAATTCTTAATTTATTTGTTTATTAATTCTTGGTATTGATTTCTCATACCTTCCTCAACTTTTTTTTATTGTGCCAACTTAATCTTTAAGCTGACAATCTCTTCCTTGAGCTTGACCTCCTTATCATCATAGATATGCAATAGTTTTTCTTGATCCTTACATGCAACTATTAGTCTTGAAATCTCAGCTCTAAGAACCTTAACATTATCCTCATCTTCACTAGGAAATGAAACATGATCAAAATATGAATCCTCAAAATTGTAACTCAAAAGAAAATCATTAGCATTTATACCTTTGGATTCATTTTGTTGCAAAACCTTTGGTTCTTGATCTTCTTATTTTTGCACATTATTTTTTGAACCGCTTGCACTAGGAAGATGAGACTCTTATGGTTGAACTTACTTATTTTGAAAGCCATTCTTCTTATTCTTCTTCTTGTTTCTCTTCTTCTCATTCTCCAGATTGTTACTGGTACCATATCCAAATATGGATTTTAGCTTGTCCCACATTTCCTTGGAATATTTCAAACCTACTAGCCGCTTCAAATCATCATAATGAAGATTTTTGTAGATTATGACTCTAGCCTGCGCATCCTGCTGAAAAACTTCATCTGCAATTAGATCATTTCCACAACCTTCACATACTAACCTCAAAATATTATATCCACTAGATAATAATTGAGATTTAACATTTTTGTGCCATACCTTGTAATTTGCAACAGTGAGGACAACCATTATGGAAAAAAAATCAAACTTTAGCCAACAAACCCTAGATCTACTCTCTAGCAATCAAGATGCAACCAAGAGCACCGCTCTCATACCAATTGTTGAAAACCTTTGAGAACTACTGAGAGCGGGGGAGGGGGGGATCAAAGTGTTACTTATTATCAATTTTCAGCAAATTAAACTTCTTACATAATCACATATATTAGCCAACAACACATTATATTATCTCATACATATAAACCATATAAGGAGTTTAAACAAGATAAACATGAGAGAAATAATAAACATCACATCAAAAACACATCCACGCATATATTAGCCAACAACACATTAAATTATCTCATACATATAAACCATATAAGGAGTTTAAACAAGATAAAAATGAGAGAAATAATAAACATCATATCAAAAACACATCCAAGGAACACTTTTTTAATCCAATCGTAGTTGGATAGTCCAATGAGAGCTGGGAAGGGAACACTTGATCGTGGTGGATTTCAGCAGATGGTAGTCCATAGATCGGTGTGAGAACATAGTCTTCTGAGATGATCAATGGAATCGAGTCTTCAGGCTATTGGGAGTCATCTAATTGTATATGAATTTGAGTCTCCTAGATGACTAGAGTCAATAATCTATGTAAAAGGCTATATTTTTCTTAATAGAATATTTAGAGCAGATCAACAACAATAAGGGTGGTTTTTTACCCAGTGAAGGGTTTTCCACTAGATATTTTGTGTCTCTTGTGTTGTTGGCTAATATATGTGCTCCACATTCATGAAGTCACTGCTCCTCTCCTCTATGTAGACCTCATTTCATCTATTTTCAAACTGGATCCAAGACTTTCTCTTCAAATTGATTCAACTCTGCAATACAAACTCTGGCAGCGAGACATTCTCATCAAATCAAAATAACACCACAAATATGCTCTCTATTCCAGCAAAATAGTGGCCAAAATCTATCCAATAAAACTGAATAATATTATCACCAGCATCATAAATATATCACACACTCAACCATACTATCAAACCCTCACTACAAAATATAATTGTTGCATACTACAATTAGAAAAATACAACACAATGGTTATGTGCCAAATGCATTAGCGGCTCGTACAAGGACAAATGTGAGAGTCACGAATAAAATATACTCCAACAACATTCAAAAACTCTCCAAACAATCTCTGCTACAGTAGCCTCAAATCTTATCTAAATATTGATGCACTGCTTTAGAAATATACTTTATTCACTACCATTTACACTCACTCACTAAAGTGATTCTTCTCACAACCATGTTTGACTCATGCTCACACTATGGGGCATTCTCTTCCACACGTACACTCACCATCAACCAATCCTCAACTCCAAAGTGAAGTATATAAACCATGAAGGGTGAAATTGACTTTTGGGTAGGGATCAAAACTACACAAATTGGACCAAATCAATCCACTAACATCACTACTTGTGCACTAAAGGTGTTAACATCATTGGAGGACCTTTTCAAAACATCACTACCTTTACAACTTATTCTAGAAGTCTTTGGGAATTTCCATACATATTTTCATTCGGTTTGCACGAGGAATGTGGAGAATTTTTCGTGAAAACCTCAGTCACATGCATAAAACTGTCTAAACTCAATTGGAGACCTTTAGTCACATGTGCAATCCTATCTCCTAGTGTCTGAAGCCTTTCATTCTCATGCATAAGCCTATCTCCTTGTGACTAGGGCAGAGCATAAGGAAAGACCACAATCCCTCAACTCAAAACCTCTTCCACTAGTTGGATCCTCTTCTTCGGAATTTGAAATCACCTCCAAACCTTTACTAAGCTCAACAAAACCTCAGTAAATGGATCAAACAAGTCTCCCAAGTGTCACTGATAAATTGAGCTAAAGGCCAATAAACAAGGCTGGCAAGAATGCCAACAAGTCCTCCACTCTCCAACAAACATTTGCACAAGCTACAACACATGTGTATACAACTGAAGCATCTCTGCAACATCATTATCAAGCCAACACACTGCTACAACAAGTCATCCTCATGAGCATAAGTATGAGGACCTAGATGAAGACTTAGTATGCCAACTCACCAGGTGTGGAAACTCCATCCATGAACACCATACAACCAACAAGCTAGATCATCAAGTCTGACATCATACATTTGAAATCAATGCTAACACAATCATCCCAATGCCAACTCAACTAGCTACAACCATGTTATAAGGAAAACATCCAAACTTTAGCTAGTCTACATAGGGTTGGCATCAATGCCAACATGAGCTAACTACCATCATGAACCAATGCCAACACATGATTATCAAATTCAAGGCAACAAAGATCCCATTATAGATATTTATCCACAATCTCAATTTTCCCATTGGTTTAAGGATGGTAATATAAATTATGACCCAATTAATTATCCAAACAATAAAATAATTCAATCCAAAAAATTCCAATGAAATTAGATCTCTATCACTTACAATAATCTTCAATATTCTACATAACTTTTAAAATGTTTCTATGAATTTTGTCGCTACTATACATGCCTTAAAGGGATGAGAAAGAGAGAGAGAGCGAGAGAGAGAGAGAGAGAGAGAGAGAGAGAGAGAGAGAGAGAGAGAGAGAGGGATTAAAAAAACTTATTTCATGAGTCAATTTAATACTACAATGATGACACTAATTCCTTTATATTTGTATATACATGTATTAAAATCCATTAAAAATATTCCCAATGTTGACTTGGTACAACTAAGGGTTATAAGTGACCTATGGTCTTTATTTTCTCTCCTTTATTTTATTGGTAGACCACAGATTCAACTTGAAACTTTTGAAAACCAATCTTAATACGTTCTCTTAAATATTCCTTCTTTATCCTATGGTAATTTTTCAATAACCTTGAATTTCCTCATATATTATAAGTTTGTTATTCCAAAAGGACCTTGTGGTGAAGTAAAATTATAAGTGCGGACACAAATGAATTCCTCTAGCCCGATAATGGGTCTAGCCACAACAGATACATTCTATAGAAGATTTCCTTAGGTTAGAATCAATCAAGAGGGCCTACCTCTTGGTCGCTTATCTTGCTTGATGATGTCCTCGCTTGCTCGCTCCAGCAATCTCTCGCTTCCTTCTTCAAGCTCCTGTAACAAGTAAACAACAACAACATACAAACATAATAATAGACAAATTGACATTCAACCTACTTAACAAGTCAAGAAACATTAAGGCATGGATATGTAATATTACAAAACATGTAGGAGATCAATTGATAGTTGCATATATTAATATCAAAGAGAGATTACAACCATTTGTCTTGACGATGCAGTCTTCCTCTGACAAGACCAGGTTCCCACACAATTCTGCTAGCATTCCATGATGGCCTCAAGCAACAATAGTTTTAAGGCTATTCCCTTTAGGCTTCACTCCAAACCAAATCACACTTATCCCTCACACAACTAGATAGCTACAACTAGTAGTAGTTTGCGTGTCTACTCCAAACCAAAATAGCATCAACACTCACACTTAGCCAAAACTATCAACTGTGACTAGTTTGTGCTTGGGAAGAAGGGAGGTTTATATAGGAAATATGGATGGGAGATGGATCCTATTCTCATGGGAGAAGGGCTTATCTCTTGAGGCATTTCCATCATTATAGGGGAAAGGAGCTCAAACTGTCATCCTCGACCGCATCCGGCCAAACCATTTACCAGACTTTCATTATGGAGTTTCTATAGCTGGAAGCTTCGGCTCTAATTTAAAAAACTTTCCATAACAGGAATGGTGCAAGTGGAACATAGTTCATTCACTCCGATCAGCATGAGGAGTAGTGCTAATATCTGCACATCGGTGCAGGGGAGACAAAGGCCATTAGCACTGGTCTTGTAAACTAGGCAAAACAGAAGTTTCAGGGGAAATGGTGCAAAAGGGAATTTATTTGCTCATGAAGAGGGACACAATGGGAGTTTCTTCATGAAGGCAAAGCATGCGGAGATCACTGTAGAGGTCGTCTAGGATCAAGGAATGGGGAGTACAGGGACAATGACAAAATTTTGTGTAACAAGACCTTATATTTGAATTGGAAAATATTACATAAATGTAGGTGATCTCTATATCCCAATAAATCTTATTCCAAAACTATTGTCCAATACACTTGGATCCTTTTGTAGTTGTTCAATGATATTACATACCTTCTAATCTTTCTTCCATTATATCCTTGATTCTTCCATCTAATTAGATTATAGAATGGAAATATCATGTAGTAAATTCTTTGCTTCTTCTTCTTTCCTTGAAGTGCATCGGCCACCATATCATGTTTTCTTTTTCTAAAGATAATATCAAAGTGATAATCTATCATATTTGTAACCAATTTTTGTTTATCTTTTAAAGATAATGGTTATTCCAAGAAGTACTTCAAGTTATCATGATCTATTTTTACCTCGAAGTGTCTTCCTACTAGGTAAAGAAGTCACTTCTTCACTACATGTAATATATCCAATATTTCCTTTTCATAAATGGGTCTACATTTTTTCTATATGCTGGTTACATTCATAGGAAAGGGGGCTTCCTTCATGCATTAAAATTGCACCAATGCTATGTCTTGAGGCATAACATTGTACAATAAAGGTTTTTGTTAAGTCAAGGGTGGCCAAGGTTGGAGTTTTACACATAGCCTCCTTAAGTTTTTCAAACGTTTTGGTTGCTTCTTGAGTCCAAGAAAATTCCTCCTTTTAAATCATGCTATTAGAGGTTCTATCATTTGGATATAATTCCTAACAAAATTGCAGTAATATCTTCTTAATCCTAAGAATCCTTTAAGATTCATCAAGGTTTTAAGAATTGGCCATTCTATCATGGCTTTAATTATTTTAGGGTCCACTTTGAAACCTTTAGTAGATACAATATGACTCAAATATTCCACTTCTTGAACCCCAAAGGAACACTTGGAAATTTTTGCATATATTTTTTTATGTTCCAATACTTTTAATACCTTTCCAGCACATTGTACAAGCTCTTCCTAGGATTTGCTACAGATTACTATATCATCAAAATATGATAATGCAAATTTTCAAAGATTTGAAAATAAAACTCACCAAACTTTGAAATTTTGAAGGTGCATCAATAAGGCAAATCGCATCATCAAAAGCTCATAATAACCTTCATGTGTTCTAAAGGCTATTTTGGAAATTCTGTTTGCCCCATTTTCATTTGTTAATATCTAAAGCAGAGATCCAATTTTGTAAAAAAAATCCTTGTATTTCATCAATGACAAAAATAGGAAACTTATCTTTAATAGACATTTTGTTGAGTTGACTATAATCTAGACACATATTCCACAAACCATGTTTTCTTGTAACTATCACCCCTAGTGAAGAGAAAGAACTTTGGCTAGTTTGAACGATACCAACCTCTAACACTTCTTAAATGATACACTCAATATCACTCTTTTGTTCAAGCGAGTACCTATCAAACCAAATGTTACATGACATACTTCCTGGTTGCAAATAAATCATATGGTTTGTTGAACAAATTGTTATCATTGATGTCAAAGGGCTTATATCATTGATATTATATATAAGTATCCACCTAAATTAAAAATGGGATTCTGGTGAAAAGTGTTAGAAAATTATATATTACATAGCAATGGAACACATAAAATATTGCGGAAACACAAATATAGAAATGCATAAAACAAGAGAGACATAGATATACGTGGTTCATGCAATTTGGGATACATCCACGAAGAAACAGCCAGTCCTTCCTTTTATATTATCCAACAAAATGAAGAGATACAACCTACAACAAATTTTTTGTAATTTCCTCTTCGCTCTCACACAATCTCCTCTCTCTCTCTCTCTCAGAATAATCATACACAACCACAATAAAATTCCCTCATATAAACCGAGGGTTTCCTTCTAGGGAAAAAAGCCCTAAATTAACATAACTTCTACCGTCATATCATTTTCCTAATGAACGGCCCATATTGACTACGAAATTACAATATTTTACAAGGCAATTTTTCATCTATTTTTAGCTTTGGGGTCGCTGCCCCTTAACCCACGTTTGGGGGGATGGATCTTTAAAAGTACTTATCACCCCCCTATACACCCATGGTGGCTATTATACGGGTGGGATTTTCCCCCAATTTAGGAACTAGGGTCCAACACGGTTGAGACCTCTGAATCAAGAAGATAATCAGGTTCCACACCCAACAATCTACCACTTGGAGACTGATTATAGAAACTCCATCGCTGCTTCATTTGCTAGACAATGCTTCCACTTTGGACTTGGTTGTTTCTCATCTTCATCATCATACTTCAAGACCAATTAAAATTGAGAAGGATCTCAATTTCTCCCCAGTTACAACTTTTGTTAACATGTCTACATTATTCTAGCTAGTGTGTATCTTTTCCAACTTCAATTGTCCATCTTCCAACATTGACCATATGAAATGGTACTTGAGTTGTATATGTTTATTCTTGGAATGAAATGTTGAGTTATTTGCAAGATGAATGACACTCTGGTTGTCACTATCTAACCTTCCCATCTCCTGATTCTTTCCCAACTCATCCATAAACCTTTCTAACCAAATAATTTCTTTATTAGCCTCTGTAGAAATAACATACTCTGCCTCCATTGTTGAAAGTGAAACAATGTTTTGAAACTTTGAAACACAACTGACAGTTGTTCCACCTATAGAAAACACATACCCTATGGTGCTCCTCATGTTATCTCTATCACCTTCCATATCTACATCAACATATCCCCGTAAAACAATGTTTAAACCTCTAAAACATAATGCTTGATTAGTGGTGCCTCTCAAATATTTGAGAATCCACTTCACTGTCATCTAATTCTCTTTTCCTAGATTGTCCATATACCTTCTCACAACTCCCATTACATGTGAAATATGAGGCCTTGTACACATCATTGCATCCATTAAGCTTACAATTGTTGATGCATATGGAACACATGTCATTACTTAGTTTGAAATCTCTAGCCAAAGGTGTACTGACTAGTTTTTCCAACACCTTTTCTATGTATTCACTCTGAGACAATGTTGATTTGTGATTTTTTATGTCTCTAGTTATTCTCATACCAAGGATTTGTTTTGCAGCACCCAAATCCTTCATTACAAATGAATTTTTCAATTTTCCTTTGAGCACATTTATTTTCTGCATGTTAGACCCTGTAACAAGTATGTCATCTACATACAATAGAAATATAATATAGTTGTCATCATTTTGTTTCATAAGATAAACACAATGATCAAAATTACATCTAGTATAACCATGTTCAAACATAAAATTGACAAATTTTAGATACCATTGCCTTGGAGCTTGTTTTAGGCCATACAAGCTCTTCTTCAACCTACACAATAATTTCTCCTTCCCTTTGACCTCATACCCTTGTGCGTGCTACATATATATTTATTCCTCCAAATACCCATGGAGAAAGGTTGCATTTACATCTAATTTCTCAAGATGCATATCTTTTGCTCCCACTAGACTTAAAATAGTTCTTATTGAAGTCATTTTAACAAAATGAGAAAAAAAATCATCAAACTCTTTAACTTTCTTTTGTGAAAACCCCTTCACCACAACTCTAGCCTTGTACATGTTTTCCTCCATATTCTTCCTTCAACCTGTAAACCCATTTATTATGTAATGTTGTTTTACCTGCAGGAAACTTGACTAAGTCTCAAGTCTGGTTATGCATCAAGGAGTCCATATCTTCTTCCATGGCTTGCTCCCACTTCTTCCTGGTTTCTATCTTCATTGCTTCTTCATATCTTTCTGGTTCACTAGAATCAATCAAAAATACATAATATAATGAAGGAGAGTATCGTTCAAGGGGTCTACTTATCCTAATAGATATTCTAACGCCACTTTCAAATGTTTGAGGTGCTTGTTGCTATTGTGGTTGTTGTTGTTGTTGTGGCTGCTAATCATTATAATTTTTAGGCACCTTTACTTTTTCTATGATCTCATCAAGCACTGCATATTCTTTGTTTTCCTTTTCCTGTTTCTTTTCCTACATCTAATCCTTATACAAGACCTTTTCATTGAATATGACATCTCTACTCCTAATGATTTTTTTATTTTCATAATCATATAAGCGATAACTAAAATCATTAACACCATATCCAATAAAGGTACATTTATTTGATTTTGCCTCAAGATTTGTTCTATTTTCTTTATTAATGTGGAAAAAGGCTTCACAACTGAAAGTCTTTAAAAATGAGTAGTTTACCTTTGTACCTGTCCATGCCTCCTCTGGAATAACACCATCCAAAGAAATCGAAGGCCCTCTGTTTATTAGATAAACAACAGTATCTACAACATCTAGCCAAAATTGTAAAGGAAATCCTGCATGCAATCTCATGCACCTTGCACGCTCCATGATTGTCATTTTCATCCTTTCTAACACACCATTTTCCCGTGGTGTTCCTAGAATTGTCTTCTCTCTACGAATTCCATGTTCTAAACAGTAGTTATCAAACTCTTTTCTACAATATTCACCTCCATTATCTGATCTGAGACACTTCAACTTCCTTCCTGTCTCATTCTCAACCAAATCTTTCCATTTCTTAAAAGTATCAAATACATCATATTTATTCTTAATACAATAAATTTAGGTTCTTCTAGTTACACCATCAATAAAAGGAACATAATGGCGAGATCCACCAAGAGATGATACCTGAGTTGGTCCCCATACATTTTTATGCACAAACTCTATTTTTTCTCTCTTCTTTTCCTTCCCAACTTTGATAAATATGACTCTCTTATGTTTTCCGTAAACACAATTCTCACATAAATCCAAATCAACATGCTTCAAACCTGGCAACAAATATCTCGAGTGAAGAATTTGCATCCCTTTCTCACTCATGTGCCCAAGCCTATGATGCTACAATGTTGTGTCTACTCTGGTAGAGGTTAAAGTATTAACAAAATTAGAAATACCATTGCATAAATGCAACATACCAACCTTTCCTCCTTTTTCTATTACCCGGGCTCCTTTAGTGACCTTCCAGGTTTTGTTTATTAATTTAGTTACATAGCCTTCACCACCTAACTTCCCTATTTAAATTATATTTTTCTTTAGATCTGGAACATTCCTTACCTCCTTCAATAACCATTGGTTTCCATTTAATCCCTTTATAAAATCCTTACCCGTTCCAATGATTTTACAGGCTTTATCATCACCCAAACAAACATGTCCAAATTCCCCTTGAACATAGTCATAAAAATATTTCCTATCAGGTGTAGCATGAAATGTAGCACCTGAATGAACCACCTAGGCATTAATAAAATTTTCGAATGAAAGAACCAAATCATATTGCAACCCATCACCTGTCACATTTGCTTCATGATTATTCTCTTGTTGTCCATCTCCTTCTTTTCCTTTCCGAGATTTGCAGTCTTTCTTTAGGTGTCCTTTCTTCATACATTTCCAACACACTATCCATGATCTGGGTTTAAATCTACCTTTTATTGACTTACTGCAATTTCCTGGGCTCATTCCTCTTTCCATTTTTATTCCTCTAGTCCCTACAGTCAAAGCATTACCTGATGTCTCACCAGATCTTTTTCGTCAAATTTCCTCGATAAGGATGGCACCAACAACATCATCAAACTTTAAACTACTTGATGGGCCTCTAAATTAGACATAAATTAAGGCCCATGCCTCTAAATTAAACATAAATTAAGGCCTATGACCATCCTTCAGCACATTAAACCTCTCTTTTTGCATTAGGTGATGTATTTTTAACTTTAATATATGCATTAGGAAGGATTATGAATAATTGCATATTTGTGCCTAATATTATTTATTTTTGTGGAATATTATGAGAATATTAGGCAAATTATGAAGATTTTGCGGGGGGGGGGCGGGCATAATTTAGGGACTTTCTCCCTACTACAAGAGGATCACTATTAAATAATAAATCAACAAGATATTATGGAATTATGGCACAGATTGTGGAACTCCAATGATTGAGAAAATCTAGGAATGTGTTCCCTGCCATTTAATGCAGATTCCTAGTATTAGGAACTAGATCCACTAATCAAGGAATTTTTGTGGGGAAAGCTTCCTCCATTCATGGGGAATGATTCCTAATCATTTTTTATAAGTACCAAGTCTAATTTTCCTCTAGGAAGATATTTTCATTAGTCTTCTTGTGGAGAGAACTCATATTTTTGCAACTCCATTGTATTTTCTTGCAGGGATGTAATTGTATTGATGAAAATAATGAAGAATGGTGTCATGTTCAGCTTCTAAATCTTGTTCTCCTCCATGGGTCTCTGAGTTTCCTTGGGCTTCACCATCCCAGGTGCCTCAAAGCCCTTTTGTATCATTTTCTTTCCTTCTTTTCACTTCTTATTCACATCCATCTCTTGTTTTTATTTCTTTCCATTTCTGCATTTAGTATTAATGATTTCTTGTTGTAGGATTGGGTTAAATGGTTGATGTAAGTTATTTTATAGGATCACAAGCATCATTTCATCCTTGGAAAATCTTTGGAAGGTCATATTAATCATTGAGCTACTTGGATTAGCTTTCTTATTCCCAAATCTAGATTTCTCAAACTCCTTTGTGGCAAAGAACAATACATTTCTGCTATTTTTAGAGCATGCTAACGAGTTTCAATTGAGTTGGTTCCACTTGAATTAGATCACAAAAACATTCTAGTCCATAAAAAAATTACCCCATTGCATTTCAATTTGATTAGGTTAGGCATTTTATAGATTTACTAGCTCACTAGTTCTTGAATTTCTAGATTTTCGACTAGTAATTTTCTGCTATTTTTTAGCATGGGTTAACAGAGGTATTTTTGAGTGATTCCACTTGGAATGAGGACCTAAGACATCCTAGTCAATAAAAAAAATATTTCCCGTCCAATTTGGATTTGAGTTTCTTGGTCATTTGATGAATTATAATTCCGTATAGTAAATATGTAACATCATGTAGTAAAACATGGGATCATGTAGGAGAACTAGGGGATCCTGTAGGAGAACTAGTACATCCTGTAGGAAATCTTGTAGTAGCTTGTTTTGAGCCCGAATTGAGAAAAATAATCATTGAATCTGGGATTAGGCCCCTACTTGACCTTCAAGCCATCAAAATCATTGTACCCCTCTTCCTCCACACCTATCTCCCCTGCCAAATATCAAGGAAAGATTAGCATTTGCATTTATAAAGAAGAAAGATTAAAAAAATGAGTTATTTTATCATGCACACAGTAGTTAGTACTCTCTAGATCAGATTTCATGCTTAGATTAGTTAAAACATAACATGTGACAAATAGGGTTAAAATAGGATTCTTTTGCAAGAAAAGTGTGTTAATAAGTACATAGAGGATTTTATGTTAGTTTACAAGCATTTTTAAATTCAGTTTCATTCCCGCAAATAGGCAACATTTATTTTCTCTCATGATAGCAAAGGAAGGACACATTGTATGTTGCACATATAGTGTCGATACCTATAAAGTTTGTACGAACCCCAGGTTGATAATTAAAGTCGGTAGCCTTGGCAATTGCAGCATTCTTGTTGCAATACCGAGGCTTATCACTACTAGATCTAGAGACAACATTACTAATAGCCATAATTAAGTTATTCCAAAATTCTGGAAATGAACACATAAATAACATAGCCCTAACTTCATCATCAAAATTTACCCCTACAGAACTTAACTAACTAGTAGCCATGTTAAATTCATTTAAATGATCAACAACAGATATGACTTATGACATATTCATATTAAATAGATGCTTCATAAGAAATAACTTATTTGAGCTCGAGTATTTTTCATATAGTTTTTCCAATGTCATCATTAAACCTTTTGTTGTTGTTTCCTTTAAAATGTTGAATGCCATTAACACTCCTAGACACATCTATATTGTTCCTCATACCTTTCCGTCAAGAATCTCCCATTCTGCGTCTGTTATACTCATCAACTTCTTTGATTTTCCACTCAATGGTAGGTTCAAATATTTCTTATACAGATAATCTTCCATATACATCTTCCACATCTTGTAGTTTTTGCGGTTAAATTTATTGACCCTAAACCTACCATATTCTGTCATTTCTCCCACTTGAACCAAAAACCCTTCTCTCCTACAAGTTTATTAGCCACATAGGCCTTCAACTCTGATATTAGTTGTTAGAAAATTGTATATTATAGAGCAATGGAACACATAAAATATTTCAGAAACAAAAATACAAAAATGCATAAAACAAGAGAGACACATATATTTGTGATTCACCAAATTTTGGCTACGTCAACAGAGAAATAACAAGTCCTTCCTTTTATATTATCCAACAAAGTGAAGAGATACAACCTACAACAGATCCGTTGTAATTTCCTCTTTACTCTCACACAACCTCCTCTCTCTCTCTCTCGGAATAATCATACAAAACCACAATACAATACCCTCATATAAATTGAGGGTTTCCTTATAGGGTAAAAAACCCTAAATTAAAATAACTTCTATCGTCGGATCATTCTCCTAATGAAGGGCCCATCTTGACTATGAAATTACAATAATTTACAAGGAAATTTTTTATCTATTTTTATCTTCGGGGGCACTACCCCCAACTCCCTGCTAGGGGAGGATCTTTCAAAATAGTCTTCTTCCCCCTAGACCCTCCTGGCGGCTATCATATGGGTGATGTTGCATTTAAGAACTGGGGTCCAACATGAATGAGACCTCTAAATCAAGAAGATAATCAGGCTCCACACCCAACAAAAAGGGAGATGTCAAATGGTGAAACGTTGGTTTCAAACCCATGGTTTAGGAATCTTGTGGTATTTTCCCATGGTATTTGTAAAATTGAAATAAAAAAAAGATAATATTGTGTTCTATTTTCAACAGTCGATAGACATCATGTATTATTGTTTTCTTATGGTTCATGAATTTTTAAATAAGTAAGATTTGACTTACATTGATTCACACCCCCCCCCCAAAGTATAAGTGTGTGCTCAACATGGTCATGATCTTGAATAGGTGGAGTACCCTTAAACATATCTCCAAATACCTTGGAATGGTTATTGATAATTTATTTTGGAGATATGCTGCAGTAGAGGATATAATATATATTTGAATGTCTAATGAGCACAATTGTACAATTACACCAAGGTGTCCTTTATTTATTAACCTTGTCATGTTTTTAGATCTTATCACATTATAGGATTTCCCTTAGATACCCGTGAGCTCAATTTTCTTTTCTTCTAAAGAAAACATCATAAATAATTCCTAAAAATTAAGGCCACTATTTTGAATGATTGTAACCATTAGATCCCTAATACAACATTGACACCACCCATTTAGATTGCAATCATGGGACTATCCAATAAATTCTCCCCCATATATAGCTTAATACTATGGCACTTTGATGAAACTCAAGGGCTAGAAATGCAAAGAATTTGAGAAGTTTTGTCGATTTTCAATTGATGAAATCATGGGTATTAGTAGAATCAATCAAAATTGATACATTTTTCTTTTTGATATATCCTTCTATATTCAGTGTTTGCGGAGTGTTGATACCAACCAATGCATGACAAGAATGGTAAGAGTAGTCTATTCTAGTTCCATATCTTGACATGGTTATTTTCTTTATCTTCTTCCTCTTTACCATTTGTGGATAATAATTTGTTCTCATTGCATTTATGACCACTAATATACTTGTTGAAATAATTAAAACATAGTCCTTTTGTTGTTTTATCATCTATTTGTTAAGATTTCAACTTTGTTGGTTGAGTGAATTTATGAGAGGAAACATGGTTCTCTCAATAGTTCTTAGTGGCCATCCTTCTAGTAGCCATATTTTCTATTTCCACTTTCCTTGCAATGCAAAAGCATGACGTATGATTTAGGTTCAGAGAGATGCACCTCGTGTTGAATGTTCTTTAAATTTTCCATAAAGAGATCTAACAAATTATCTAACATCTTTTGGAATGTTCTTTACCCTAAGACTGAGCTTTTGAAATTGTTGAATGTGCTCTATATTTGGAAACTTTTGTTAAAGATTTATCAATTCAGTAAAGGATGTGTTTCTATCAATATCCCCATAGTCATAATTTTCTGTCAATGCATCTATAAGATTAGACCAAAAGATAATAGTTTTATTTTATTCATAAATCCATTGGTACCAAACAAATTGATCATGTTCTAAATACAAACTTGTGAGAGTTACCCTTTGTAAAGTTGGCACTTGGTGTAAATTGAACAATCGCTACATCTAGAACATCCATCTTATAGGATCCTTACAATCAAAATTCCTCATATTAATATTGGGAGTGAAGTAATTCCTTGGTTATGAGTTAAACCCTTGATGATGTGGATATTGGAGTGATGAATACTCATGAATTTGGGACTAAATCTTTATGTCTTCCACATTCCCATAATTTCTTTGTGTCTTGATATCTCCTTTAGGTAATTTTTTGTCCAGGGTATTTATGATCATGGACGACATGGAATTTTGTAATTCATCCATCTTCTTTCCATATGTTCATTCATCTATTCCTTAATATCAATCTTATTATTTTCCATTTATTGTAGTTTTTTTGGGGGGGTGTTTATAAAATCGTCCATTGTTAACGACTTGTCCCTCAATCCATTAACTTGCTTCGTTCACTACAATAACTAATTATGTATCCCATTATTTCTTCCTAAATAATGGAAGAGATATCTAGATATTTAAATTTCAAAGTAATTTTTGAAGCTCTTGTTGAAAAACAATAATAATTCTTCTCTTTTTACTCTTTATCACAAATTTTGAATCACCAAAAATAGATCTTCCAATAAAAAGTTATGCCAATTGTAAGTTGTGTACCTTTCAAACCCTAATTTGGAGGTTGTTTAGAAGGATGATATTTGACATGAAGTATTTTTGAAAGTTAAGCTCCTCCAAGTCTAAAATTTTGGCTTCCAGCACTTTTGATATGTCTTCTTAAACTCCCAAAAATTTCATATTTTGAAACTTTGCCAAAATTATCAAATGACTCGTTTGAGACTAATTTTAGGACTACCCAAAAAACCCTAACTTCCAAAAAATATATTTCACAAACTATAGCAATTCAAAATATGAAATTTTCTTCACACATAATTCAATACATATCCACAAGATTCTCACAATTTTAGAGTCTAGAGCCTCACCAAAAAATAGTTATGATGAAAATTATAAGACTATATATCTAAAAGTATAATAAAACATGAACTAAACATTTTATGACATGTACCATGATATTTCTCCATTGTATCCTCAACATTTTCTATTTAAAACTTCCTAGGAAAAGGTTTATAACACAAATTCTAAGATGACTTATAAAAAATAATTTCAATATTAATCACAAACATGTATTCTAGTCTATATATTTAAAATAATAATGAACTTGACTCTGAAATTTGACAACTTGCACTCTGATATTTATCTATACTATCCTCAATTTTCACTATCTAGAACTTCTTGCTAAAAAATGTTATAGCTAAAATGCCAAGATGTCCCAATCAAAGGAGAGAAACTTTAAGATTGCAATCTTTGATACCAAATGCTAAGAAACAAATGCCAAAATATCCTCAAGATAGAAAGATAAGAAGCTTCACGCCTTGATAAATAAATATAAGAATGAAAGATAAGCATCTTTAAAGGTGTGGCCTCCTTTTACAATAAAACAATTGTGCAAGAATAGATAGGATGATTATAAAACCAAGTTTACTTAATCTGTGTGTGCATGATATAAATGGTACAATTACAATTAAAGAATCTTAGTTGATAACAATAATAATATAACTCATTCTCTAGGGCTTTGCAAGGGCCTTTTATGCTTAACATGAGACCTTTTCTAAGGCCTAATAAGATTAGATAGCTTGTTGAGTTCAGTAATGAAAAAAGAATGTAATAATATTAAGAAGGTTTTTTAACATCATGAAAGAATGAATATATTGCGAGTTGAGACATTCTTCAAGTAAAGGACATTGAAGTTGCAATGCAAGTGAATTTTTATAATTCTTGTTCTCATAGATCTTACAAGGTTTACATTCCATGAATGTAAATGATATTATTCTATTATATTATATCTATTAGTTTTGATTATACAAAACAAAATATATGAAAACTATCTTGAATTTCTTTTCTAATGTGGATTTATTATGTCAGTCCAAAAGTGTGAAATTACTATTTGAAGGCATGTTATTAGTATGCAATTAATATTTTTGTTGCTTGAAAAAGTAATAAGTGCACTAAACAAGAATTAGTGTTGCTTGAAAAATAACAAGTGCACTAAACATGACTATGAAGAATTAATTAAAACATGTGTACTATTAGAAACAAAATTATGGGTTAATTTTCATTTGTTTTCTTCAACTATCTACCATTACAGAGTAATCATGGGATCAAACCACTCAATTCATAAAAATTCATGCACAAAACCCAAAAAAAAATTGTGGGAACCATAATTCCATCTAATTAGTGGAATTTCCATCATTGAACCTTTCCCTAGGAGGTTTCATGGTTAATCAAACTTTATGTCACTAAGAAAAAATGAGTTTAAAAAAAAAGTATTTATTTATTGATTAACTCACTCCGTTTACAACTAAACACTTCAACTATTGTCTATAAATACTATCCTCCTTTCCTTGAGTATATTCTTGAAGGCATACATAAAGTCCATATTTTTGGGTATAGGTGGGTATTCTGAAGATTGATCAACACATATGGGTTGACTTTACTAAATGAAATATGTAGTTTGTCATCCATTTCTAAGAAATAAATTTAACTACATTTGTGTTAAGGTTGATTACTTCCAACAAGAAGTAAATATATATGTGGTGTCATTAATATAGGGTATTAATTTTTGAGTTTATGGTTGTAGCAGACATGTGCTATATTCTTTATGATGTCTAAGAGGTAAGGAACAAGAGATATCCAAAAGCTAGAAAAGGTTTCACGCGAAAAGACTTGGAAACACTTTAATTAAATTAATTAGCCATAATTAAAATATTTTTTAAGTCTGACTTAGGAAAAGTGGTTAATTAAAGTGAATTATTAAGGAAGTTCATTTGTCTCTAGAGGCTTCTATTGATGAAGTCAAATTGATCTTAGCCATCGGTTGAGATGTAATCGTGATCGTTGAGACTCCAATGAGAGACTATAAGAGCAGGTCGAAGGGCTTGGAGAAGACATTGAGTATTTTGAGAGTCGTTTGACTACCCAATTGTAGGTATTTAGCAAGGGCATAGTTGAGCTCAAGGAAGCATCAGAGGCAAGGGTTTCAGTAGAGATTTGGGAGTAGGATTATATAGATATTCTTAGTGATTTCCGAGTGCTAGAGTGGCTGGAAAAGGGAGGTTAATTATCTGCAGAGGAAGTCGTATTCAACTAGTACGAGTTTCTAGTAGAGAGAGTGAGTGGCAAAGGAGCTCATTTAGTGAGCCAGTGGTTGGATCTAACATCCAGAGGCAAAGCTAGTAAGCCAAGAGTAGTACAAGAGGCATGAAAACTTGCAAGAAGGTGATTTTGGGGTTGAACAAATTTCTGGAGGTAGTCGTATGCATTTCCATCCAGGCAGTGTGAATAGCCAGGAAGTGTGAGTTTTCGGGAGAGAGGAAGATGTAGTTGTAAAGGGAGATAATTAATCTCTATATTATTTTTCCAACTATTAATATTTGTATTTGCTAAAGGTTTTCCTTTGATAGGCAGCAAATTTCAATTTCTCCTAAATAGTTGAAGATAATAATAAAACCCTCATCTATTGTACTGGTTTTCCCTTTGAGATTTTTCGAGGGATGATTGTCCAAAAACAATGGTGTCATATTTTGATGTGTGTGTGTATATTTCTCATTTCCAGTTTTTATATTCTGTAACGTTTTTATTTATGAATATGGCAATAGTGATTTAATAGTTATTTTTCCTAAACTTAATTACATAAGACAAATAATCTGCAGTAGATAGAAGATTAAAATACAATTTATTGCAATTGTGGATTTTTCACAGGGTATAAGAGTAGTAAATATTGAGTTAGAGGCTGTAGAAGTGAGGGTTGTGAAATTAAAGGGGCGATCTAGAGCACAGTGAGCCAAATCTACATAGGCCAACAAGGAAGTGTGAATTATAGAGAGAAGTAACTTGATTTCCAGTCCAATCCAAAGAAAAAGTACTAATTGTCTTAGAGGAAACAAAAATAGGTAGTGAGGTTGATGGAATGGGTTTTCAGAGGTAGATCAGATATTCAAAAAGAAAATCTAGGGCAAAGATTTGCAGCATAAGGGTTTGATCTGTAAACTATCGTGGATATTCCACTAGATAGTTCGTCACAACAGATCTGATAATATTATGTTAAAAATATGAGATTCTACACTATTATAGTTTTATTTAATTTATAGTGCATGCGTGTAAAAGTAAATTAAGCAGAAAAGTAGAGAACGAAAAAATAATATCACACACACATATGACACAAGATAACCCTTTCAGGAGAAAACCCAGCTGGAAGATGAGGTCATTTCATTCTCTTTCTCTGTTTGGAAATATGGCTACAGATACAAAGAAGTAATGTCTGTGGCCCGTGGGTTACTATAGTGCACATATTCTCTCTGTGTGCTCTACCTCCTATCTCTCCTGGCTTGGTTATGACACAGCCCGATAGCCTACTAGTGGTTAAGTTGGACTACATCAACTCTTAACTAGAGTTACAAAATAAACTCTTCCAAAGTATTTTACATCAAAAACACATGGCTAGCTCATTTTCCATGAATAATGGGGGTTGACGTGGCATCCTCCCAAACTATAGGTGTGAAAACAGGAAGGTCAACTTCTCAGTGGCATAACTTTTGCATACTGACTCTGATTGACGTTATTATTACGCCGTTGGAAAGTTCTCTGTGTGTAGAATCGCATGAAAAAGTGTTACACATAAGAAACAATTTTTTAACCCCAAAAAACATCGTTTGATGCCTCAAAATACTCCCGGAAGGTTTCGGACAACGTTTCGCCAAACTGGGTCCCACCGGTAAAAATGGTCCCGTGAGCTTATTCCTCCACGTTTTCCACTCCAAATGCATCAAGATGGATGAAAAAAATATAATGATCCAATTCAAATTAGGGTTTTACAATAACAAATCTATGCTGGGCAAGGAAGAGAAAGCACACAGAGGGAATTTGAAGAAAAATTCTCTGAAGTTTCCAATTTTCCAGTGTCAGGGAAGGAGGTCATAATTTCAAGCATAAGAACATTTTAGAAATCAAAGATATTTTCCAATGCGAGCTTTCTAGTCCATTGAATGTGTGCTTCAGGGTCAGCAGTGTGTGTGCAAGAGCCAAGAGATTTTCCAGAGCTAGAGCAATTTACCCAGGAGAAGCAACAGGAAGTGCGAGTTCTGAGAAGAATATCTGGAGGAAAGTATGAGTTACTTAGAGAAGAATTTCATAGTTAAGTGAAGAGTGTAAACTTCCATAAGGGAGGTTGAGTTAAATTTCCGAAAGGAGAAGGAGATTTCCTAGTTTATTATTTCTCTTGTTTATTGAGTTTCGTAGTTTTTAGAGAAGATGGTTGTAGCAAGACTCGGGGATTAGGATAGGTTGGATGGAGCCTCCAACTTTGGCATCTAGAAGGCTAGGATCATATTCCTTTTGGTTGAGCATGGTCTAAAGGATTTTATGGAAATATTCGTAGTTGTACCAATAGATCCTATCCAATTACATGAATACAAGAAGGACATGGCCAAATCCAAGAGGATGGTCCTCAACAGAGTATGGGATCATATTGCCCCGCATATTTCAAAGAAAAGAAATGTAAAGGAGATGTGGGATTCCAAAGTCAACTATACTAGGATCCTTCTGAGAGTTAGAATATGTGATCCAGGTGGATGTTGGTGGCCACCCACCTATCCCATTTGAACCCACACAACTGTCTCTTTCAGTTTTTTCAGTTTCCTAAATTGTAGCACAGTTTACTATTTTTAGCAATTTTTCGGGTCCTCAACTTCCCGAGCCATTTTGAGGCCCTAAACGACGTTTTTTGGGAAATCTAGGGGCAACATGGGTCAACATGGGTCCATGGACCCATGTTGCCCTTCCCAGAGTGGTAGTGCACGGATACATCTTTCTAACGAGCTATTGTACGCGTCAAATGGAGATCGTATGCCAAAGTTACGACCCCAGGAAATTGATGTACCAATTTACCCAAACGGGGCCCACAATTTGGTGTTTCATCTTCTAGGGTTAGGTTTTGGGATGTTAAGGGTTTTCCATTGTTTCTCAACAATAAATAGGCATTCGAGCCTCATTGTAACACAGTTCAGAGGCATGTAGTCACCACATCTCTTCTCAGAGATAAGCTACAATCGCCCTAGCTGGTTTATTTCCAACTCTGTTTGTAAGCATATTTCAGTATTTTACATTAATGAAATGAAGTATTATTTCCGCTACATCTCTGTGTTTATGGTTATCTCTGTAATTTGTTACCTTCCTATTCAAATCTGGATCAGTGGTATCAGAGTGGTCTGCTTTTTCTCTGTTTTTCTTTGCATGTCCCCAATGACGTCGGGATATAAGGAGTTAGGGCTTGAATTGGTCGAACCTTTGTAAGACCAGCCTCACAAATCCTAATGGCCTCCCATGGCGGATGAGAAGAAATATGACGGGGCAGGAGATCCTATCAAAATCTTGCTCAAAGAAGCCCTCGAGCGACAAAGGAATACGATGATGGATAGCTTTGCGTAGATCCTTTAGTGGCTACCCACAGGCAATGCATCGGCTTCCAACAGCTACTCTGGAAATGCCACACCGTTTAAGATACAAGTTAATTTTGAAATCCCCATCTTCAAGGGTCAAATAGACATAGATGTTGTAGATAAATGGTTAAATCTACTAGATGGGTATTTTTCTGTTCATGAATTTTCGAGTCAGGAAAAGATTGTTTTCGCTCTTCTCAAAGCAAGCCCACATGTCAAGGACTGGTGGGAAACCTACTGCAAGTAGAAGGATGAAAGCACAGGCTCACTATTTTCAGCAGCACCCACTTGGGATTCATTTTGAGATGCCATCAAGGAGCAGTACTACCCTGTCAAAAGCTACGAGGACAAATACATAAAGTGGACCACGCTGCAACAGGGAAGGGACCAAGATGTGCCAGAGTTCACCAACATTTTTCATACCCTTCGACACAGTTGGGTATCAAAGATTCTGATTTGCATCTAGTATTCAAATACTGCGGCTGCCTACACAGATACATCCAGGAAGAGATGGAGTTCCTGAACATCTCGTCACTTGGCACAACGTACCGATACGCTGTCAAAATCGAGCAAAAGTTTAAACAGAAGAAGCGAGACTTCGGATCTGCAAATCAGAAGACCAAAGGACAAAGCCAAGGTAGGGTGACCCAAGACAACCCGTCGAAGCCACAAGAAAAGAACAACACCATGAAGCCGAAGAAGGACATAGGAAAGTGGTGGGAGTTCCACAAGAGCCCCACTCACAACACAAGTGAGTGTCGGACCATGCAGTCGCTGGTGGCCAAGTTGAAGGCTTCCAAATCAGATGCATGTTCCGACCCTGAGCCAGAACTCGACAAGGGGAATGGAAAATGGAAGCAGATCATTGATGCGGATCCCAATGCCACTGTTGCCACTGCCAAGATCCAAAAAAGTGAGGCCGAAGATCCAGAGGAGGGGGGACGTCTTTTCCACTCACAGATGTGGGTGAAGGGTTCGCCGCTACAATTCATTATCGACAGTGGCAGCCAAAAGAACCTCATTTTAGCAGAGGTCATGAAGCAGTTGGGCCTACCAACTACACCACACCCGTAGCCGTACAGTATCGGGTGGCTTCATGAAGGACGAGATCTCAAAGTTCATCAGTAGTGCCACCTTCCCTACAGCATCAAGCCCTTCACAGACAAGGTATTGTGTGATGTTACACCTCTGGATGTTTGTGATGTGCTATTAGGCCAGCCATACTTGTGGAGGCGACATGTTGTGTATGAGTCAAGGCCTCGCGCTGTCATTATTTCTTTGGGTAATTCATTATACAGGATACCAGAGGTAGCCCCACCTACCGCCACCTCTTTGATGACTTCTAAGAAAGGTAGCAAGCTCATCTCCCAGACTGGGAAATTCATCTGTCTAGTTCACTCCCAAAGTAAGGGGAAGATCGTCACCAAATCCATGACCCCCGTGAAGGGTTCCTCCATGCAACAACAACAAAAAAGGGATACGGTCATGACAGAACACAGGAACAACTTCTCCTCACCCACAGGGGTACCACAAAAGCTTCAAGTGGGCAACAAAGTCTAGTTGCATCTACAGAAAGAACGCCTTACAAGAGCCCATCAGAAGCTCTGACCACTTCGACATGGTCCTTACGGCATTACCAAGGCTATGGGAAACAATGCTTTGGAGCACAACATTCCTCCATTCCTTCGCTTGCACCGAGTGTTCAATGTGGACTATCGTCGACCATGCTTCCCACCATTACTAGACACATCAGAGATTGCAGAACAGCTCACCCAAGAACAAGTTCAGCTGATGGAGGAACTCAACGAAATGGGGACCATTGCTTCCTAAGGGGGGAGGAATGATCCAATTGGATGTTGGTGGCCATTCACCTATCCCATTTTGACCCCCACAACTGTCTCTTTCAATTTTCTTCAGTTTCCTAAATTGTAGCACAGTTTGCTATTTTTAGCAATTTTTCGGGTCCTCAACTTCTGGAGCTGTTTTGAGGCCCTAAACGATGTTTTTTGGGAAATATGGGGGCAACATGGGTCCATGGACCCATCTTTACCTTTCTAGAGTGGTAGTGCTCAGACAGATCTTTCTAACGAGCTATTGTACGCGTCAAACGAAGATGGTATGCCAAAGTTACAACCCCAGGAAATTGATGTACCAATATCCCCAAACGGGGCCCACAATTTGGCGTTTCATCTTCTAGGGTTAGGTTTTGGGATGTTAAAGGTTTTCCATTGTTTCTCAACAATAAATAGGGCTTCAAGCCTCATTGTAACACAGTTCAGAGGCATGTAGCTGCCACATCTCTTCTCAGAGATAAGCTACCATCGCCCTAGCTAGTTTATTTCCAACTCTATTTGTAAGCATATTTCAATATTTTAGATAATGAAATGAAGTATTATTTCTGCTGCATCTTTGTGTTTATGCTTATTTCTGTAATTTGTTGCGTTCCTGTTTAAATCCTGTAATGTAAAATACTGAAACATGCTTACAAACAGAGTTGGAAATAAACCAGCTAGGGCAATGGTAGCTTATCTCTGAGAAGAGATGTGGTGGCTACATGCCTCTGAACTGTGTCACAATGAGGCTCGAAGGCCTATTTATTGTTGAGAAATAATGGAAAACCCTTAACATCCCAAAACCTAACCCTAGAAGACGAAATGCCAAATTGTGGGCCTCGTTTGGGTAAATTGGTACATCAATTTCCCGGGGTCGTAACTTTGGCATACAATCTCTGTTTGAAATGTACAATAGCTTGTTAGAAAGATCTATCCGAGAACTACCACTCTGGGAAGGGAAACATTGGTCCATGGACATATGTTGCCCTATATTTCCCAAAAAACGTCGTTTAGGGCCTCAAAACGGCTCCGGAAGTTCAGGACGCAAAAAACTGCTAAAAATAGTAAATTGTGCTACAACTTAGGAAACTAAAAAAACTGAAAGAGACAGTTGTGGGGGTCCAAATGGGATAGGTGGGTGGCCACCAACATCCACCTGGATCAATATGATTCTTAAGGAGAATCTTAGAATGGTCAAAATGCAAAAGGGCGAGAATGTAACGTCCTACCTCACCATAATTCAAGATGTCAGAGATGAACTTGCAGTAGTTGGAAAAAGTCAGTAGATGACAAGCTTGTATGTATAACTCTAAAAGGGCTTTTGGAGGAATGACAAACTTTCATTCAGGTGATTACCAGACGGGAGAAGCTACCAAATTGGGAATGCCTGTGGAATGACTTCACTGACATGAAATTAAAAATTGAAGGCTTCTTGAAAAATTTTGCAAGCTAGTCTATGTCTTGTGGGCAATGGATCAAAATTGCAAAAGCACATAAACTTAGAAATTTTAGTTAAGTTTTGCAGATTTAACCAGAGAAAAATAGACCACATGCAGCATCACAAAACAACAATTTAATGACAGACTTCACCCCTCCTAGGCTATGTCTCTGGGTCCAGCATCCAATGTTGGCCCTTTATATTATATGCTCAAAATGTAAATTACATCAACATACGATACTCAAATCATAAAAAATAATGCTTCCATTGTGTCTAGAACACCAAAAAACCCTTATGTAGGCTCTTCTCGGGCTCAAAAAAGCTGAAGATTGCAAAGTTAGGTCTCCTTATTCATTTCTTTGTTATCTATCCTACAAAATGGCCAAATTAGCAAAACAAGTCATGTGCCTCCCCCCCCCAACTCCAAAACAATTACATTTTAAATATAAATTTGCTACAGAGCATTAATAAGTGGATCCAGTGGTGGAACTGTTTGACAGTTTGTTTGTAACTATGAGGTTGTGCGATTGAACCCAACGGAGGCCTGTCAGCCCACTAACCAAAATTTTGGCACAAATTCCAATGCCGACGTCGCACCCTCCCATTGGGCCACGTGGCACCTTTTGATTGGTCAAACCAAAACACAACAACTAATAACAATTTTCCAACCCGACCTATATGACCTGCCACATGTCAGCATGGGATTGGCTTATCTGACATCCGTACTACCCAGTCAGCCTACTAATGCCAGTGCCATGTCACTATACAACCTACCTATTTAATAGTCTAGTCAACCATGCAAGTTATTTTTTTAGCTATTTACCAAAAACTTCATAACATTATAACTTTCACATATGGTGTTGGATTGAGGCGATTCAAGCATCGTTGGAATCAGACCGACGAGATCTATGATTTGGCAATAGTTTTGAGATATTTTGAGCACTTTAATTGTTAAGCATATTTTTGATCCCTTGGATCATTCAATCAAGAGGAGTCAAGGCTCAGTCTCATCGATGGTACTACTAGTAGCAGTGGCAAGGAACCAAAGATTGGAAGAAGAAAACATCGCTCTTTTAGGGAAGGGAAAACCAAAGAAGGGTCCTAGTCAAGGACAAGAATATAAAGGAGAGATTAAAAAGAAGGACATGTCAAAGGTCAAGTGCTTTAGATGTGGTGAACTTTCTCACTACGCCAGTCAGAGTCCGAAGAGGAAAAAGGATAAGAAGGGGAAGACGAAAACAACTTCGGCAGAGATAGAGGAGTTATCTTCCAAATTAGAGGATGAATTCGCACTGATAACAACAATACCTATAAAGGGGAGTAGGATTATAGCACTCTAGTATGCCAAATTAGGTAGGATATGATGGAGGAGTAGCAAGGAGGTCTAGATGTAGCTAAGGAGGTTTTGATCAGTATATCAAATCTAATTGTTATTTGTTCCTTAGTTCAATAATTACCTTTGTTATGGGAGCCCGAAAATTAATAATAGTAGGAGGATTGAAAAGTCCGCAAGGTACAATTAGATACTCGATAGATAGTTCATAGCTAGTTGCAGAGGGAGCAAGGCACATTCATTATTCAAGAGACAGTTGCAGAACTAGTTGCAATGACATAGTAGATCTAGATAGGTCAGTTTTCTAGTTGCAAGTTCCAATAGCAGGAAATTCATGTGAATGGGGTGGTAGTGCGATTTGGCTAGTTACAGAGTGCAGGCACAGTTCCAGCTAAAAAAAGACTCTAGGAAGGGATTTCCATCTAGAGTAGATTTCGAGCATTCAAATTAGGAATGGAACCTAATATTTCCAAAAAAATAAGCAAGAACGAGTTTCGTGGTGGAAGTTTTATGTAGTATAGTAAGCCAATATATGTTTTCGGAAGGAGTGCAAGTAGTCGGGAGGTTCTGGAGATATTTTCTAGAGGTAGAACGAGTTTCCCAATAGCAGTACTGCAAATTCGAGTTAGAAGTGCAAGTAGCAGGGAGGAGGTCGAGTTGATTTGCTGGAGGAGATCTCCTAGTTTATATTCAGAGGGAAGTTGAGACTAACTATTGTAGTGATAGCAGTAGTGCAGAGGTAGCACAAGGGCATCAACAATGTGAGATCAAAGTAGCGTAATGGTAGCACATGATGGTTTAGTTACATCATGTAACGAGTGAAACAAATATTGTGTGTAGTGTGGATCAATTCAACCACGACATGTTCCCACAGATTAGTAGGTGGCTAATATACTCACGAAGGCCTTAGGCGGGCAAAGTTTGCTTATCATAGAGAGAAGATGGGTATAGTGGAGAACGCCTTCCTCACTAAGAGGGAGTGTTAGTTTTTGAGTTTATGGTAGCATCGAATAGGTGTTCTACTCTTTATGATGTCTAAGAGGCTAAGGAGCACGAGATCACCAAAACCCAAAAAAGGTTTTGCAAGAAAAGATTTGGAGATTCCTTAATAAAATTAATTAGCCATAATTAAAATATTTTCGAAGTCCAACTGAGGAAAAGTCGTTAATTAAAGTGAATTAACTAAGGAAGTTTGATTTTTCTCTTAGAGAGGCTTCTATTAATGAAGTCAAATTGATCTTAGCCATCGGTTGAGATGTAATCGTGGTTGTAGAGACTCCAACGAGAGATTATAAGTGTAGTTCGAAGGGCTTGGAGAAGGCATAGAGTATTTTGAGAGAAATTCAACTACCTAGTTGCAGGCATTCAGCAGGGGCATAGTTGAAGCTAGGGAAGAATTAGAGGCAAGAGTTTTAGCAGAGATTCTGAAGAGATTCCTAGTGATTTTCTAGTGTCAGAGTGGCAGGAAAAGGGAGGCTGAATTATTTACAAAGGAAGCCATATTCAGCTAATGCGAGTTGCCAGTAGACAATTTGAATGGTAGAGGAGCTTGTTCAGTGAGCCAATGGAAATATCTATCATATGGAGGAAGAGAAAATAAGCTAGGAGAAATTCATGAGGTAAGAAGACTTGCGGGAAGGTGATTCCAAGGCTAAACAAATTTCTGGAGGCAGGCATAGGCATTTCCAGCCAGGCAGTGCAAATAGCTAGGAATTGTGAGTTGTTGGGAGAGAGGAAAATCCAGTTCCATATGGAGATAAATATTCTCTATATTATTTTTCCACTTGAGATTTATATTTGCTGGAGGTTTTCCAGTGATATGAAACCAAGTGTAATTTCTCCTAATGTGCTGAAGATAATAATAAAACCCTCATCTGTTGCATTCATTTTACCTTAGGTTTTTCCAAGGACAATTGTCCAAAAACAACAATGTCATATTTTTAGGTGTATCCACATATTATTCAATTCCAGTTTTTGTATACCACAACATTTTTAATTGTGTAGATTGGAATAGTGATTTAATTTTTATTTGTCATAAATTTAATTACAAAAGAGAAATAATTTGCAGTAGATAAAAGATTCAATTCCATATTATTGTAATTGTGGATTTTTCACATAGGGTATTCATTATCCATTGTAAAGAAATATGATGGGGAGCCTTGAATTAGCATTTACGATAGGTTAGAACCATGCAGATAACATCATTCCAGCCTACCCTCCCTATTTGTTGAAGGTCTGAGGCAAGATTTTTGTCCATATATAATTTTTCCAACTAGCAACATGTGACCATTATCTACAAAATGCATAATATTCTTAATAAACATGCAACCTCATAAAATAAACATTGTTGATCCAATCATCTAAACTAAAAAATATTATATGAGGAATTTTATCTAGCTAACCCATTAAAAGACTATAGTACCTCTCAATTAAAATTCAGCTAAGCACCAAATGCCCCTAAATCTATAACTTTTTACAATTCTAAAATACACATAATTCCAACGTACCCTACCCTCTCTTATGAAGATTTTACTAAAAAAAATTATTCATTATAATTTTTCCCATGTTTCTTTAGCTTCTACAAAACAATTCCTAATAAACATACAATTGCATAAAATGAAGCAAGGTCACATGTTTCTTTGAAATTTACAAAATGATTCCAATTACATAAAATGAAGCAAGGCGATTCATTCATCTAGATTAAAAATTATTATATGAATCCTTTTATCTAACTCACTCATTAAAACACTATAATACCTCTCGCTAAACTTCAACTCAATATCAAATACCCAAGAAAACTATAACCATTATAAAATACATACATAAATGATATTCAAATATTCATTTTATATATTATATTTAACATATCAAATTGTTAACATTATACCTTATTTAATTTCTAGGAGACCATTCCTAATATCTAACATACTAAACAACACAAATAGGACTTTATATCTCTTTATACCATGCATAACACTCACCCATCTCTAACATACGAGATAACATCAATGGGGCCTTATATTGAACAACCCAAAAAACATGTGTACATAGCCTCAGATTATATTTCTTTATATCATTTTTTTTATAATATCCATCCCATTTTTCTATTAATATTCAAAAAGAGCAAGATTACATTTGATATGCTTTATAATTCCTTGTTGACCTGGTCAAAAGACCCGCAACTTACTGACAAAAAACCACATGTGTCTAATTCATAACATCGTGGTTGACTTACATACTCAAAAATCCAAAAGATACTACTATTCAACCCATAACATATTGAGAATATGAACCAAAGAGAGAGAAACATGATGGAGCACATACATATAACATAACTGATTGTAATGTCATATAAACAAAAGACCAATCAAACCAAAAATAACCAGAAGACATTGTGTATTTAGTCATCTAGTATGATGACCAAGAGATCTGGAGAAGGAGATGCAGCAACCATGTTCAGTGGAGTTGCATTGATGACCGCCTCCCCATTCTGGGGAGCCACTGAGTCAGAATCAGAATATGTGACTATGTAACGCTCCATCTTGTTTAAATGAATTTTTATCTCGTCGATATCATAGTGAATCTCCCTTCCAATCCTCTTAATGTCCTCTTGTCCAACAAATAACTTGTAATTTTCTACCTGTTTATCTCATAACACCATGTGGATAAGGTTTTCCATTTGCCTATGGGTTGAGATAGAATGGAGGAAGTATAAATGCCTCTTCCACCACTTGCCTAGATCAAGAACCAGTTGGTGTTACCCTTGCAGACAATCTCAAAGTCTGAATGGTACATATGTTCTCCAAACTCTTTTGATTCCAAGGTGTGAATTTCCTTTCGAATTTCAAAAGGGACTGAGTCAAAAAAATTTTCTACCAATTCCCACCCAAAAAGGCGGCATTTCCTAGAGTGGGAAGCCCCTAGTGTGACACCTCTTTGACTGAGAAGGCATTGGGGCGATGCCATGCAACAGTTGTACCTGCAAAGAGTCGTGTGAAATAGAGATTTAAACTTCCTACTGACCTGATGACACTTCCGTTGTGAAGAAAGACAGACTACTATTACCCTATCAACTATGAGATACTTGATGAAAGGAGCATATTTGGAAATTAATACCGAGAGAGTGATGTCGTCAATATACCTGCACCAAACTGCACCTATAGAGAAATAGAGTCTGAAGATATTATGAGCTTGAGCAGGCAAAAGAGTACCCCTATGCGATGTTAGCCTCAGTGTCATATGTTAAAACAATTCTAAGTCCAAATAATTAAATTAATTAAAATCATGAAAGTTAGGATTTAATCCTACCTTTCTAGATTGAGTTTGTTCCTCATGGTTAGGAGTCAGTTTAGGCTTAGTTTGTTGAGAGATTCTCTCCAACTAGTTAAGCTCCTAGATCCGCCCGAAATTGAATAAGGAGACTGACATAATGACAGTTTAAAATCATAATTCAATTATCTATTAAAACCAGACCAAGAGCACGCCACTATACCAAACTCCAACAACCAGGACAAGGCAATTGAAGGAGACTCTTGATGGCTCAACTAATTGAACGTAAGCGGAGGACAAAACGAACACAAACTCAAAGGAAGAGCCAGACGAGGAGCTATGCAAGAAACATATGAAAAAAATGTGAGACCAACAGTTACACCTTGATGACTCCGTGGAGAAATACTAACTATTGTGTTGTAGTGTGAGCATAAAACTTTGCCTAAATCCTTTGTATAACCCTTTACTATTGATTCAACTGTGGAGAACAAAAAGATATAAGTGAAGTGGATGGATGCCTTAACCTTATGGTAGACATTTTCCCACAACCCTAACCCATACAAATATGTTGTGAGACATAAAAGAAGCAGAGAATATAATAGAGTGCCAATAATATGAGCAATACCAGCTCTTTAACAATACAAAATTCACCACCTTAAAATAACAAAGGGAGTTGTCTTTAGTGCGACTTTTTGGACTTTCTGGTGCTAGAATCCGACAGAAAAAATTGAGTTTAAATCTTGATTTGTGTTATTTAAAATGGGTTTTTAACTGCATATTTGGATTCAACACCCTAAAAAACCCCTAGGAAGCTTTGATTGTGCAGGGATTACCCATAAAACTTGTGATTTCAATAAATCGTTGTCGGATTTTAGAGAAATTTGACCGGAAAAACCCATTGGAAAAGCTTCCAAAAAGTCACACTAAAGACAACTCCATAACAAAATATATTCACCACATCAAGTTTTTAGACAATAAGGTGTAAATTAACTACCCAACACCTATTTATATGGAATGAAAAACCCTGGTAAAGGGAGGAAACCTAAAACTGCTAAGTGAAATCCTACTTCCCGAGATTCATCATCCCGAGGACCTGTATGATGGCAGCTTTAATGTTGCGAGATCTTCTATCAGATGTCATCCAAGTCTCGTTCAGTCTCCCTATCTCTTGCATCGCCTCCATGTCTGTGACATAATAGCACATGAAATGTTTTTTCTTGTGGAGGAAGGCAAACTCTCCGCCCTCTTACGCTGTGAATTTAATGTCATCCCCCTTGCATTTTATGAATGCCATATGTGAAATAACTTGATGCCATGTGTGGATAATAATCAGTAGAGGCCAGGCTTTGAAATTGACGACATTATGCACGTTTTCACGGTTTTTACCCGTAAAATACAGTTTAAGTTAAAATAAACACGTCATTATCAACTTGCCAATAATTTTTAAAAACGTCATAATGACTGGCATATCATAAAATGACTAGTTTCAATTATATATATATAATACATATATATTTTATATATCTGTAACGATACTATTGAAGATTTGTAATGATTGTATTCAAGATTTGCAGGACGAATTGACCAGGTGCTCAAGTGTTGCGATTCAATCAAATCAAAATGATGTGAATACACAGTGGTTAAGAGAAATGGCCTCCGGATATTTGTACTATGTATGGATTTTGATGGACGAGCATAGTCTAGCTCTAATGAAATGAATTTCTTAGAGAGGAGTGGCCTAGACCTCTTTCACTCTGTAATGCCAAAAATGCCAAAAAGGATCGGGTGAAAGTCACTCATTTTACAAAAATTTATAGGAAAGTTCAAAATCGTTTGTTTCAGCACATGCAGCTAAAACCAGCGGTGAAAAATTTGCTTTAATAGTGAACAAAATGACAAGATTTAAAGAAGTTTGTTCAAGATTCAAAGTTGGTAATGGACATCGGCTATGGTATTCATTTAACTTCTTCGCAAAAGCAGGTATGTCATCTTAGATTCCCTTCTTAGAAATGTCCTTGTTGCTTGAACATTCATAAAACTTATTCCTGGATTAAATAGCTATAGATGTGGTTTTATATTTTATTTCCCCGATTGCTCTGCGCTTCTGATAATTAGAGTTTTTTATTTGGGGAATGGTTTGTTTTCTATTGACAGTAAATATGTAGTTGTGAAAGCATGATTAAAATTTTGGGAATGCCTATACTTTCAATTCCATAACTCCTTCTATTTTGAAAAGCCATTGATTGTTTTGAGTTTAGAGGTGTGATGGTTAAGATACAGTTATAGAATTAAAGTACGAAGGTCATGGTGTGAAATAGAAACACTAAAGTTTAAAGGAGCAACCCACAACTCCATGTCTTTGACTTGCACACAAACAACTAAGATTATGGATGGGAGTGTAAGCTTGACTATAATGTCGAACAAGAGTCAACGAGTATGAGTGTCGAATAACTTAACTACTCCTGATTTGTTTTCCCACAGCTGTTGATTTGTTCTCACACATCATTACCAGAACCAATCTATTTACAACAAACACATTGGATACATTTCAATATCGATTTACAATTGAGGCAGAATCTTAAATTTGCACAGGAGCTGCTCTTCAGTCAACCAACACTTTCTCCGCCCTCGTTCAGGTGGTGGGGCTCACTTTGTTACTGTTGCTTGCTCAGAGGTGGGTACCCCTGCTATTGGATATTGAAATGGTGGATATGCAACCAATTACTCTAATGGCACTTAAATTGGCTTTCGAACCTTGGGAGATGTTGGGCAATATAGTGGAAAAGGAGAAATTTGGTAACCCGCCTGTGCGTGCTTGGCTTCTTCACTTGTAGATCCATGTACCAGCACAAGATGATATAAGTGGAGTCACTACGCAAAGATTCATGATCCTAAATTTGAACCGTAGATCCTTATAACAATTCAAGATGATAAAAGGGGAATCATTGAAAATAGATTTGAACAATGATTATTAGATTTGAATTTTGAACTGATAATTACAAGATTTGAATTAAACAAAATCTTTCGGTAGAAATCACATGAGAGAGTCTTTTGGTCAATGCGTTTCGAACCAACAAGTGTGGTTCATCATCAAGACCGGATGATGAGAATTTTGAACCATAAAACAATAGGCTTGACTCTTGAGGACACAAAAACTTATGTCTGACAAGGAAAACAAAGTAGATTGATTTGAAATATTATTAGATTTCATACACCAGCGAAGCAAAGGCACGCCTAAGCATACCTTCATTACATTTGATTCAATAACCCACCAATCACGCAAAAATGGCAATAATCCTACTCTCTCAATGTGTACTCTCTTAATGAAACCTCGTATGACGGGCCGTTTAAAAATAAAATTGTCATGAAAAAATTCAGTGATGGGTAGGGGGAATGGCTCGCACTCCAAAGGTCGCTTTCAACTTGGCGATTAGGATGCCTTGCATGCAAATTATTACGAGCGGGGAAGGATTGCTGCTGGAATCCGTCATTTGATTAATTTTCGGGATAACACTCCATCGAGATTCTTTATAATATAACACCAATATCTAAACATACGAGATAACATCAATGGGACCTTATATTGAACAACACAAAAACATGTATACATCGCCTAAAATTAAGAATATTAAATCCACCGCCTTCGTTGTTCGAGCTCCAGCCTCCGACCAGTGATATTGGACATTCAAAAATTCAAATTAGATGTCCTCGTAAAATGAATGATCCCCTAAAATAATAATATTATCGTACTGAAAATTTGCATTAGATATACTGGCTCTTAAAAATCAATCGTCCCCTGAAATATAAATACACAAGATTGATTTAAAATTTTTTTAAACCAAAGTAAATTGTTATGGGAGTGATTTAGGAGATTTAAAACTGTCGCTAGAAATAAAAGAAATTTAGTAATGGCAAAAGTGTCCTCAGACACGTAATTTTATTAATCAGAAAAAACCATTACATAATTGATTTTGCAAGAGTTTATACCCGAACAATCAAACACTCTTGCAATGAGCTATTTATAATCTTCATGTCCTAACTACCTCTAATTATAGATCACTTATTAAATAACAAGTGTCCATTTACACTAAATGCTATTCAAACCAACTAGCTAACTAATCTCCTAAAATAAAACCTAAGATACAATACATTTGGAGAATCATATCTTGTTACAACAATATACTAATTCTAATTGTCTCCATTAAATAATTAATCATTCTAAAATAATAATTATTAATTTAATTTCTTAAATTAATAATTATTTTATTTCAATTTTATAACCTATAATAATAAATTATTTTTGGATCATCTAACATTTAGAAAAACTGAAACTCTAAATAGGAGGAGCCTACTCTCCTAGACCAAAAATATCTTCCCATAAAATTGGAAACCCTATAAAAACATAATATACGAGTGTACCAAACATTACTCTCGCAAGAGGCTTAGAAAATTGCCTTAATTAAGAACGCTATTACCGGGAACTTGCAAGCCGTGGGAACCCCGCTGACTTAATGTTCTACATCATCCCTATAACATAACCGTGACGCCAATGCTGACGCACATCATGCGTCACGGCGGTGTAAATGACGAACAACCTTTCGTCATTTCCACGCACGAAGGCAGTGTTGCCCGTCTCTATTATTACACATCAACGATTACCGCAGTTAAATCACGGCTCCTCCCTGTTGATTCTTGTAAGAATCACGCAATTTAATGACAGTGTAAATTAAATTTACTGAAATTTATAACTTAACACCATCCAAAACTCAAAATAAGAGACTTTACTCCCGGACCGAAAATGTCCTCCATAAAATTGGAAACCCAATAAGAAAATAATATCCCATTGTACCGAACATTCCTCTCGCACGAGGGCTAAAATATTTACCCAATTAACAACGCAATTACACCCGGCGGATTTAAGTTCCATATCCTCCCTATAACACAACCGTGATGCCAATGCTGACGCGCATCTTGCGTCGCCGCGGCCTTAGTCAAGGCACGAAGACAGTGTTACCCATCTCTATTTAACATCAACGAAGCCCGTAGTTTAATCACAGCTCCTTCCTGTTGATTATTGTACGAATCCCGCAGTTTAATCATACCTCCTCCCTGTTCTGATTCTCCTACAAATCCCGCTGTTTAATCACAGCCCCCCGCAATTTTGATTCTTGAGCGTGTTTTAGGCTTCTCTGTTTCTGCATTCCTTTCGATTTGATCCTTCTTGTTGATTATTGTACGAATCCCGCAATTTAATCATACCTCCTCCCTGTTCTGATTCTCCTACAAATCCCGCTGTTTAATCAAAGCCCCTCGCAATTTTGATTCTTGAGCGTGTTTTAGGCTTCTCTGTTTCTGCATTCCTTTCGATTTGACTCTGTAAAATTGAAAGCGCAGACAAGAAGGGTAGAATAGAATCAATGGCGCCCAGTATGCATGACCAGGAAAATGGAAGGATGGCTCTTAAGCATCATGTGATGATGCTGCCGTCTCTGGGTCATGGTCATCTCATTCCCTTCATGCAGCTCGCCAAGAAGCTCGCTGCCAACGGCCTCACTGTTACCTTCGTCGTCACTTTCCATCACATTTCTTCCCTGAAGAAGAAGGTCAATGAAGCCCGGGAGAGCGGGCTGGACATCCACTTGGTGGAAATGGAGGTCACCAAAGACGAATTGGCGCTGGGCAAGGTCAATAGCAACAGCGTCCAGTGGCATCAGCTGCCACCTTTGCTCGCTGGCAACGAGCGCCTCCAGGAACCCTTCGAACGCTTCCTCCACCGGTATCTGGGCGGCCAAGTGAGCGGCGCCCTCGCCGCACCGCCACTGAAATGCATTATTGCCGACTTTCTCCTGGGCTGGGCCTCTGCCGTGGCCAAGAAATTCGACATCCCCAGAGTGTGCTTCGACACATCTGGAATGTTCGGAGAGTCAGTCCAGCAGATCGTGTGGGACGTTCTGCCTCGCAATCTCCCGCGCACCGACTCTGGTCGTTATGTTGTCCCGGGGCTTCCCAAGGAAGTTCGTCTCACTCGCCTTCAGATGCTGCCAGAGCACCCTGAGGCCACCACCGACAACGGCACGCACCAGTTCTGGCTCCGGCAAAGGCGTGGGAACAAACAGAGCTGGAGGATCATCGCCAACACCTCCTACGAGCTGGAGGCAGAGTTTGTGAAGCATTTCCAGAGGGTTAACGGCACTCTCAGAACAATCGGCCCTCTGCTCCCTCCAGAGGCGTTTGAGGACCGACCTCGCAGGATCGCCCCTGCGGTCGAGATGGGTCTCAATACGGAAGAAGAAAAGTGCTTGGAGTGGCTGGACGCGCAGGCGGAGGCGTCGGTGCTTTACATTTCTTTTGGCAGCGAGAACTCCATATCGATCGCTCAGATTGAGGAGCTAGCGATGGGATTGGAGGCAAGCGGGACGAAGTTCGTGTGGGTTCTGCGGACCCCGTCGGACACCGGATCGAAGGCGTTCTCGTCGGCTCTGGACTTTCTTCCCGAGGGATTCCATGATCGTATGATGGAGAAGAAGCAGGGATTTATCATTCTGGGGTGGGCCCCGCAGCTGAGCATCCTGGCGCATCCTGCTACAGGGGGCTTTATGTCGCACTGCGGATGGAACGCCGTGCTGGAGACGACGACGATGGGGGTTCCCATGATTGCATGGCCGCTGTATGCAGAGCAGCACTTCAACTCAAAGTTTGTGGTGGACGAGATCCAGATCGCACTGGAGGCACCGCAGAGAATCGACCAGAATTGGCTGGTCACAAGAGAGGACGTGGAAAGAATTGTGAAAATGTTAATGATGGAAGAAACGGGGCAGGAATTGAGAGAGAGAGTCGGAGAACTGAAGGCGGCTGTCAGAGCAGCGGTGGCCGAGGGCGGATCCTCCACAAAGAATCTAAACCTGTTCGTCTCCGAAATCATGTCTCTGTAGACCTAACATCATCATTAAATCTGTAATCTCTGTAGGCATCACACCATCATTAAATGTGTAATCTCTGTATGCAATTTGAATATGTCACGCCTCTGAAAATATAATTAAGAGAGTTGCTTATTTTAGTAAAACTTCGACAGTATTGCCCTCCTTCAACCTGTATTTCAGTTATTGTGATTGTGTTAAATTAAAATTAATAAATCAATTTTATGGATGCACACTTTAAGAGTTACGAGTTTAAAAGAAAGAGTCGCTTCTCGTAACAGACTCCGCTGTTTATATGAAAATGAATGCCGGAGTCGTCTTTTTACTCTTATGGAAATGTTGATCATAATTTGCAGGGATTTTTGTTAAATAAAAATTGTCA
This sequence comes from Pinus tabuliformis, assembly GCA_031772625.1. Classification (NCBI taxonomy): domain Eukaryota; kingdom Viridiplantae; phylum Streptophyta; class Pinopsida; order Pinales; family Pinaceae; genus Pinus; species Pinus tabuliformis. The sequence goes on from CM062820.1 coordinate 1,679,869,556, forward strand.
AATTTCATAATAATTTTAAGTGTTTTAAAAGTTGTTTAAAAGTTGTTGATGTTATCGAATTTATTGTTTTTATAAGATTTTTAATTTTTTTTACTAAGATTCAAATATTTTTTATTTTTCTTCTATTTTTTCAAATTTTTGATGGTGTTGAATCTATTTCCACAGTAAAACACTATTCAAACATCACCTTTATAAAAAATTTTGAAATATTGTTACAAAATTCAAATCACTTTTAACCTCCCAGCAATTCTTCAACCGCGACAAACCACTCCAGAATGAATCTAGGCTAAAGTTCTATATGCCCTCTGCATATAATTACAATCGGACAATTTTGAAAATTGTGCTTTGGAATGGAACCCCAATTTTAAATTTACTGTATTGTATTGCTCGCCAGGTAGCCCTGAACGGTGAGTTTCATTTGCAATGAAAGCTTAACAATTTAACTTTTGCTAACTATTGTATAATTAGTTTACTCATGTATATGAATAGGCGTCAGTTGAACATTATTGTTGAGATTTTTTTTAAAATTGTTTATTATAATTTATTTAGTTTTTTATACAAATTTAAATTTAAGTAAGAATAAAAATGTAAATATTTAAATTTATTAAATATAGTGTTCATTAAAATTTAGGCAAATTTTTATACAAAATATAGATGGGATGATTGATATTATTATTTTTTCACTAATTTAAAATTAGATTGTGAGAATAAAAAGAGATGATAGATAAATGTAGATAAATATTCGTCCAAGAGTTACTTTAGACATTTTTTATATTTAGGTAAATATTGTGCACCATATTTTATGCAATTATTTTTACAAATTTAGGTAGAAGTAAAAATTAAATATGCAAATTAAAGTTTAGTGTCCACCAAAATTTATGGAAATCTTTGCACAAAATTTAGGTAATAAGATCAAACTAGCCAATGATTTGTGCAATAATGTATAGTCACTATTTATGTAAATTCAAATATTTTGCAAATCATACTCAACCATTCTCCAAAAGTTCTCAAGTATCTTGAGAAACAATGTGTAAGTACAAGGAGTTATGAGAGAAATTATCACTAATGAATAATATGTAAAAGTATATAAAACCCCAATATTACACTAGCTTTTCAACATGTAACATAAATGTTATATTGATATTGCAATATTATTATTTTTTATTTATAATATAATTTATTTTAAATTGTATTTATAATTAGCTTATGAGGTGTTGAGTAGATGGTGAGAGGGTCTTCTGTTAAGACATTTAGTGGCGTAAAAGACACTAATTCTAAACTTGTGGGTAAAAATCCAACCATGCTAAGGGTTGGTGTGGCCCAAGCTAAGCCACAGGTTAGGAGTGTATATATATATAGATATGATTTTTTTGGATATGTTGTATTTATAAACTGTGTATTCACCCATGGTCTTGTAACATGGTATTGAATCATTTACAAATTAAGAACTCCTATGGTTAAGAATCATGTTACACATTTTCTTAAATATATGTACATTTAACTTATACATTAATTGTTTTTAATAATAATAATATTTATAATTTAAGATAAAGGTAAAATTTAGCTAATGTTATGAATTTTTTATCTTAGCAATGTAAAATGTGTCATGACGTAGGTGTTTTTGATGCATATCTGTATTTACCAACCATTATATAATAAGAGAAATGTTTATGTGACAAAATAATTTCATCGTATTTCCTTTTGACCCGAGCAATCAACTTTTGAATATATTCATCCTAAGTTGTTGTTTATACATGGTACATGAAAATTTGATAGTGTTGTCTCTAATTTTCAACTTATTGTTATGATGTTATAACTACGTAGATAGACATCCTCCTATTGAACATTGATAGATAAATTTCTCTTTTAATCCAAATCTTTATTTTATGGTGATAAGTGAAAGATATTAACATATTGTTGTTGTCTCCTTTACATTAATAGATAGAATTTCAAATATACAATAAACGAGTAAGGAGTCAATAAACGAGTAAGGAGTCAATTGTCAACATATAAAATTGAAAATCAAAATCAAACAAGTTAAGACGCTAATTCTCAAGATATAAAAAACAAGTGTTGTAACGAGATTGTTGAAGAATGATGGATGATTAAAATACAGTGTCATGGAAAGTTTGGTAGGATTTTGAATCTTAATAATATTTATGGAAATTTTGTTTATAGCTATGAAGGTGTAAGATTTCAGTTGTTGAGGAGTTTTTATGATATTTCTATGGTAAAAATAAAATATGATTTAAGTATTTTTATTATCAATTTTTTTTTTTAAATGTTCAAATTCCTAAATTTTTGTTGTGCACCCTAAATTAATATCCTATAAAAAAAAATGCTTTAAAATTATAAATTTATTATTATATTATTAAAATGTAATTTATGATAAAAAAAATTGTTTACAATATCTTATTATAATTATCTAATTTAATTAGTTACCTTAATTATCTTAAAAGTTAATGCAATTCTCTATTATAGTTATTTATAATAATATAATTAAATATATATTTATGTTAATTTAAATAATATTATAATGTGAGTTGAATTTAAATGTAAGTTACATGCCAAATATAAAAATTAATACAAATTAAGCCCATGGGCTAGCTTAATTTGGGTTTGCTTTGATAATCAAATATTATATTCCATGAGACTCTAGATTCGAACCCCTTATGGGTCAGCCAACAAAATAATAATAATAATAATAAACTAGTAATATATTTTTAACGATTATTTTAAGGATCTTGGATGGGGTGCTATCCGAGCGAAAGGGTGGGGACGGTTTATCGTTTTTCCACCTTGCAAAGATAGTGACAAGGTACCTAGATGCAACTATTGGTTGTTTCCCTATCACATTGGATCATGTCATACCAAATTGCTTCACTTGTTTCTCATGCATGTACCCTAGTACTTTTCAATTGACGGCATTTTCGCATCAAAATTTCCAAATCTAAAACTTGACAAAAACTTCCCCATCCAAGACTTACCATATTGTACTATTCCATGTTCATTTTGACATCTTAGTACTCAAGTAGCCCAATATGGACCCCACAAGGGTTGACCTTTGGATATGCACTATTTTGGCACAAAACCTTCATTTTGAGCCATTTTGGCCAAAAAACAAATACACAGGAAAACCTCATCAGACGGGATCTTGGTACGAATCCCAAGACCTTTGGGTTTGTCAAGTCAATACACCATGGACCAATCGTGCATTGCGACATGGTCCTTCTTCCAACTCATTTTTTTCATGTCTCATTGCCACATCATGTCGAATCCTGAACTCAACTTTCATATATAAACTACACTCAAGTTTCTGGTGCTCTTGTACCCAGTATACTCAAGCACTACTAATCATGTCCCATACTCACTAATCTTGGTTTAATAATCATTAATCATGGATTAGGGGCCAAGATTAAGGAAACAAGATCTCATGACAAAGTCATTTATTTTAGTTATAATATTTTTCGCCAATTTATATACTTCCCTAAGTCTTCTAGGAAATATACTAGATTATCCCTTCAACTTATACTAGGCCCCTTTATTGCGTATTGATCACATTCATCTGCCACATTGTGTTAGACCCTTAGCTACTTCTTGATCTTGGTTCGATTCCCCCTAATATTGATGTCTATGAATTGCATAACTTGACATCATTGACAACAGATACTACCAACATAGGGACCCTTGTAACCATACCTTTAAATGATTATTTTGTCATTAGAAGGTGTTGAACTCTTTTTCGGAAAAGAAATGAGAGTAAAATTTTGAGTTACAACATTGTGCATGTGGCTATGAGTTCATACTTTCTTTTTTTTCAATACACCATCCATACTGACATGGAACTGTTGTTTAAAGGAGAATGGAAATATGTTCCTTTCACTTTCTATGTGTTGTTTTAATTAACATTCCTTTGCACCTTCCAGGGAAATTACTAGTCTTAGTGTTTCTCTTGTCATGAAACATGGGGACAAATGTAACACAAATTCTATGTATTCTTATCATTGATGGGCATGGGACAACCATAAATCCAATCTCAATTGTGTATATGCACAAAACTATCATCAATATCCTTCATATTTCTATCATCTCAATTATGTAAAGAGATATTTCAATAGTTAGTATTATATATATGGCATATATCGAGGCATTTCAAATTAAAATGTTTCTCCCAAAAAATACTTTGCTACTCAAGGACACTCATCACCTCGCTCTCTTAATCATTGATCAGGAAATCTCCTCATATGGTGCCCAATGAAGGGACAACCTTCTACATGTTCTTCTAAATCATAGATTTCAATGTTTCTTTCGAGAAATAGATCAAACATGAACTAGACAAACTCTCAAATACCAAAATACTAGAAAACAATTTTCATTAGGTTAGAATTAATTGAAATAATGAGGATTTTTCACAAGCTTTTTCAAGTTTGTGCAATCATGAGAAAGGAAGTAACTATGACTAGTGATGCCCGATTTATCATGAGATTCAGAACATTTGAACTTGAATTTTGTCTTTTCAGATCAAAATATTTAGATTCTTTTTTGTATTGAAGCTTCTGTGATCCATAATGAATTAAACTCTCATGTGACTTCTACCAAAAGACTTTGTTTAATTTATTTAGATTCTTATTCTCACTAAATATGGATATGTGTTATTTATTATTTAAAATTTGTTATTTTTTTTTTCTGAATTAACACTAAATCTATTAAGAAAAGAAATATGGTACAAACAGAGTTTACAAAGAAGCGAAGCTAAGGAGCAAGGGAGCCGGAAATGATATGATATCAACCTCGGTCCCAAAAACAACCACGGCACAAGCAGAAGATAACAGAGAGGAACAGAAAGAACGAGCTGGTCTAGGGAGTCTACCCAGCATGGGCAGACTCTTCCAATCTGCATTTTTTTCCTTTCTTTTTGCTGACTTTGACCCAACCAAATGGATCTGGCTGGACCGGAACTACTTGCAGACTGATTTGAGCTAAAGGAGGAGACTCCTTGTCTGAATCAGAAGGTGGAGACTCATGAGAACGTTTCTGCGAGAACAGAGGCGCAGAAGGATCCATGGCGTTGGCTAAGGGCGGATCCTTCGATTGCTCCAAATTCTCCTCGTCCACTTCCAAGTCCTCCTCATTAGAGCTAGAGGACTCTATGTCATCTATAGGGGGTCTGTCACAAGGTTTCCAACTCTTAGATTTGGATTTGCGAGTGAAAATCTTCTTTTTGTCGAGGAACGCTGCACATGTGTTCTGGAGATGCCCTATCTGATGGCAATGGCGACACCTGAAGGCTGTATTCTCATAGTCCAAAGTTTGCGTCCAATGGAAGTCCTCGACTTTGAGGATGATCTGATCTGGCAGACCTTTACTGATGTCTATTTCTGCGCAAATTCTGCCATAGGTGTATAATCCTTTCTCCCCCCTTGAGGTATCTGTTGCTAGGAAGCGGCCAAGGGTGTCTCCGATTCCTTGAAAGACGGCAAAATGCCATAGATGCGCAGGGAGATTTGGAAGCCTGACCCAGATAGGAAGCTTGGAGATGACTGCAGTGGAGGGATCAAAGTCTGGGAACCAGGGGGAGAGGAAAAGTCCAACTGATCCCCAGAACCAGGGGCCCCCCTTTAAGGCTTTCTGGTAATCTTCGTTGAAGGCAATGACTACAATAAAGAAGCCTTTCGAGCAAAAGAAGACTTTGCAGTTGTTGGTCCAATTAGAATGGATCCACTGGTATAGATCAGCAGTGCGGGGCCATAGGCCATTAAATCTGCAGATGAGGGTTGTTTCTGCAAATGTTTGGTATTGATCATCTTAAGATGGATGAGTGATTTCAATGGCAGGGGTTTCCTCCATTTTATCCACCAAGAAGGGTTTGGGAGCCTCGGCAGAATGGGCAGGCTTCTTGGCAGGCTGTGCATGAACTGCATCTTTGTAGGAGAAACCTTTGGAGGCAGAGGATTGCCCGACTGCCCCTCCCCTTAGTCGTAGTGATAGGATCACTGTGGCATTTCTTTCAATATTATAAAAGGAAAGAGGCAGATTGTAATCAAGCTGCTTACCAACAAAGAGGAGCCGCAGAAGGGAGGAAGGGATCCCCAACCTCTGTTCAAGAATCTTTGAGAGATGGCGCACTGTGAAAGACGACTGGACTTCTAGGAGCAGGGTTTTGCCTGTCAGAAGAATTATCTGAATCTGGAAACTCGCTTGCTGGAAATGAATAAGATCTCGGCTGCCTGAATGAGGAAACGAGGTTGAAACATTGAGGTCCCAGATGCTCCTTCTAGGCAGATCCAGGAAGCTTGGAAAGTTTTGAAAATGAGATGCAGAGTATCGACTATTCCGGGGAGGCAGAGCATGGCTTTTGTTAACCCTGGCTGGATTTTCTTCTTCTTCTGAGCGGATCCGAAGCGAAATGCTGGATAATCTTCGGCATTTGCGTCCGACGACCACCAGAGCCTCGACCTTTCCTGTGGCTCTCGTTTTCCCCTGTTGCTGAATCTTTGTAGGGTGAGCAATACCGGGGCCATTCCTGCGGCCTTTCATGTTGCAGCGCCATTGGAGGGAGCGCGGGCTCGGCTTCAAACGCCTCATTCCCAGCCCCTTAGCACCAAAAACCCTAATCGATGCATTTCGTTCCGCCATCACTTCATTTTTCTCGCCTTCATCCTCCCGCATGTCTCTGCGGCGTTTCGCTGGCGATGGCTGGTGTTGCTGCCTCCGCCGCCGTTGCTTCTTCTCGCCTTCCTTTTGCTGGCTTTTACTTGTCGTATTCGAGGCAGCCATGGCGGCCGAACAGAAAATGTATGAGACTGCGGCGCCTGGAGTTCTCGGCTCTCTAAAAAACTAAGTCTCCAAAGTGGGTAGTTGTAATACATATCCTATTTAAAATTTGTTATTATCTTCTATGTGTTGGATTAATAAATTCAAGGCGGTATACAATGCATGTCATCATGAAAGGACAACTACTCTTTGTGTGTAGATGATGGAACCATGTACTTTTCATAATATTTCTTCCTATTTGAAAGGAAGAGGGTGTACCCAAGAATGTTCAATGGCTAAAATCTAGATTGGGTAAATGTTATAAGCTATAATTTCATAACTCTTGGGACACCTTCAACATTGGAACTCATGCTTCCCTATATAACACATCCTCTAACATCAACATCATCTTTGAGATTGGATTTTGGATCCACTATGGGGTCCCTCTAGAAGAGGTGTCATGGGATTTCCATTCTCAAAAGAGATGGGAATTGGAACCCCATATTATTTTTAGGCTCAAGGAAACCTTACACAATGAAATGAAAATGTTCTCATTTCATATATTAGAGACATGATTTTAATTGCTTATAACCATGATGAACACCCAAGGGAAATTAACTAATTAATTACACCCATGTTATATTACATCTAAATTGAAAGTAGTCACTTCAATTATACTTTAATTTGAGTGAAGATATTATAGAGACAATTATATTTCTATGGAATTTTGAATTACGAACATTTTTTAGAACAAGTTCATGAGAGTTTCTCATACGAATTAATCTTCCCCAATGAACATAGATATATATTTGATTTTCAACTATTTAATGCAAATAAACCTGAATTGAGAGTGCAACAAATCCCCTGTAAAAAAACAAGGCATGAGATTTAACATAAAATAGTTATCTCCAAAAAAAATAAGTGTTAAATGATTAATGAATGAGATGTCATAAAGAATTTGAAGGAGACAGAAAAACGTAGTGTCCTTGCTTCACTTATCATCCATAGGGTCTACGACCCCATTTGACATGACAATATAAATTATTGAATTTTTTTGCATTTATTTAATGGTTTCCCTAATTCAATTAAGTTTAATAAGTGTTGGTCTATACTGGCTCTACTAACCTCTATTCCATCCCTGGTTGATTGTTTATAGGCTTCGATGAAGATGATACATGTACAAGTGTGTCATAGTTCTCACATAAATCAAATTCAAACAAATCTAATGAAAACAAAAATCTAACAAGATCATTTATTAAAGCTAAAAAAAATTATTACTATTACATACATAGTGCAAAATACTATTTTTTTCCCTTGGAAAAAAGTTGTAATTTCTATTAATATGTAAGAAATTACATTTTGTATATGCTTAAGCAGATGCATGTGGAGGCATGTTGCCTATCAAGTTCAAAAGAACAAAAAAAATCCAAATATGTATTCTCCATGCAGGGAGCATTTGGTATCCCTTCATCTGATTTCCAGTGCCTGTTCTCTACAGGAGAATCTGTATCAAAAATTTTTCTGTCTCTTCTCAGAGAGAGAAATAAACATCAAAATTGGTGACTAAACATCTCAAACAGTAGTTCAAGTGCTGTAAAAATAAAACAACATAATATATACAAGTGTTCATGCAAAAAAGATGGGCCTATAGCCCATGAACTTGGAGATCGATGAAAGGTCTATGATAATGTTGATAGTATGTCCCATCGATCTCTTCCTGAATTAACCAATCATCGTTCTGTCTAAGCGCTGCCTCTTTGGATAGGAAATTTTCCCCCGAGTTGCGCTCCCTATAAATGTGATGACAGATAAATGAGTCAAATGTAGAAATCAATCTGTGGGCCTCATCCAATATATGCCTCAATGAAAATGCATTGCAATGTGATGCTTTATTTAACCAATTGCAAACAATTTTGGAATCCCCAAAAAGTTGTAGATGTCTGCAATGCTTTTCTAATGCAAAGTGTATGAGATGTTTTGCAGTGCATAATTCAACATAATTATTAGTTCCCCTCCCTAGTCTCATTTGTATTTTGAAGCAATGTGATTCATTCAGGTATAGTATGGCTCCGCCACCACATCCCGCCTCCTGTGCGGATCCATCAAAGTATGCCCACGGGATGGTCTTGTCAATGACTTCAGGCTTGATGATTCTGGGAGGGGGTTGGGAGTCCTCCTCGAGCAGGAGGTCAAAGTCCGCAGCGACTCTGATCATAATAGCAGGCCAGTGCAGGTTCTTCAAATTAAATATAGAATGATTTCTAGCAATCCAAAATGACCAGCACATAAGTAAAGGCATGTTCCTAGCTTTGCCATTATGGTTTTCACACCATAGACTCCAGGCATCCATGATGTTCTTGCCTTGCCAATTTTTAAAGAAGGATAGAGAGCAGTAATGATATTCCATTGAACCTTGATGATGGGGAAATTAAGGAATAGGTGTTCAGTACTCTCCTCATCTCTTCGACAGAGATGACACCAGAACGGACCATGAAAAGTTATCTTCATCAAATTGAGGCCAGTAGGTATCTTGTCAAATAGTATATTCCACATTAGTAGATGGGCACGAGGAGCAACTTTAAGTTTCCAGAGTGCTTTCCAAGTAGGGTTGATATGCTGTGGTTTATAAGGCTCCATCAGCTTGATATATCCATCCTTTAGAGAGTAAGTGTTGTGCTTATCAAATGCCCAGACAATTTCATCTGAACCTTCTGTAATGCGAATATGTGCCTGAGTAAGGGCCTCCATGTATTCATACCAATCCTGCTGCCATCAATTAGGTAGATCCAAATCTTGGGTTGATTTACATGCCTGTTGTAATATAGATGAGTTGTCGTTGTCTGCAATATGTCTGATGTGAGGGATATCCTTGTTGTGGAGGTGTTGTATCAACGCCACAGACAGTATGTGCATTGCCACATCCAATCCATGGATCTGTACCTATGCGAACTGCATTACCCTCCTTGATTCTCCATGTTAAGCCTTCTCAGATGAGAGGAATAGAGTTTATTACCACCTTCCAAATATTCAATATGCTGTTGTTGACCCTGTGTTGCTACCTAAACCAGTCCATAATGTCCACAGGGCATATGTATTTGGCATATGCTACCTGGGTCTAGAGACTATTTGTAGAGATAAGTTGCCAACAAAGCTTTGCAGCCAGTGCTTTGGAGAATAAGTCCAGTCTTTTTATTCCCCAACCACCCCATTTCTTGGGCTTGGCGATCGAATCCCATTTAACCCATGCAAATAATCTGCCAGGTTGGTTACCTTTCCAAAGAAACCTGCAGCATATGTTTTGTAGTCTATTCAAGATACCTCTCGGGATCCAAGCAAGTGTCATCCAATACACAGGAGTTGCTTCCAACACAGCCTTAATAAGAACTAGTCTTCCTGCGCGAGAGAGATATCTATGATACCAGACATTTAGGCGTTTCTCCACCTTAGCTATAAGCTAGGTCCAGTCTGCGATCTTGTATCCATGAGGCTTGAGCCTGTATCCAAGATATTTCAATCCATCCTCTATCTTCTGGATGGTGAAGGGAAAACATTGTGTTGTAAACACGATCTCATGCTGGGAGCAGCCAAAGGCCGATAATGTAGACTTGCTGACATTAATAATCATCCCAGTTGCCTGCTGAAAGAGATTAAAAACATTCTGTAGGGTCGTAGTATCCCCAATACTACCATTTAAAAAAATGAGAACGTCATCAACGAATAAAAGATGTGTAAGAATGCAGTTCTCTGTGATATTGATACCAGCAATGTGACCCCTGCTCCATGCTGCATTAATAGATCTTCTTAAACCCTCCATGATGAGCAGGAAAAGAAGAGGGGAGAGTGGGCATCTCTGCCGGAGTCCTCTCTCCGATATGAAAAACGGGGTAGCCGCACCATTTAAAAGGACACTGTAAGTAGCATCTATTATGTAGCGCATTATCCATTTAATAAATGAATAAGGAAAACCAAGATGAGTCAGCAACAATCTGATCTAGAACCAATTTGTTCTGTCAAAAGCCTTGGATAAGTCCACTTTCAATATCACACCTTTCAATTTCCTCGCCTGTACCGAGTGGAGAAGTTCTTAGGCCGTGGCAATGGCCTCATGTATCTATCGATGTTGTAGGAAAGCAAATTGTTCTGAGGAAATATGGTTAGATAGAATAGGTTTCAGGCGATTTGCGATGATCTTGGCAGTGATCTTATAAAGGCAGTTGCATAGGGATATGGGCCTGAAGTCATTGAAAGAGGATGGATGGTCAGATTTCGGGATGAGGGCTATAAAGGTGGATTTAATGGCCGAAGATAATCTACCTCTCCTTCTGCAGTCCTCCACAACTTTAAGCAAATCATCCCCTAGGATTTCGAAGAAGGCAATATAAAATTCAATAGACCATCCATCCGGTCCCGGGCTCTTGTCTTTCTTGAACCATTTGATAGTGGCCTCTAGTTCTTCCTTCGACACTTCCTTCATAAGGTCCTCAACATCCTCTTGATCCATGAATCTTGGAAAGTGTTCGGTTGTTCGCATGACTTCCATTATATTTGCTGCCCTTGGAGCCTTGTATATATTTTTAAAGTGGGAGGTGGCAAGATGAGCTAGATCCCTGTAAGATGTGACAGTTTGTCCCTGTTCATTTTGAAGCTCCCATATGGTGTTGATTGCTCTCCTGCCATTGGCAAATTTGTGGTAGAACTTGGTGTTATCATCTCCTTCTGTGAGCCAAATTTCCCTGCTTCTTAGCCTCCAACTCTCTTCTCTGTCCTTTAATATTTGAGTCCGCTTCTTGATAAGGGAAGAGTAGTGTTCTTTTTGTTCTTGTGATATGAATGTGCCATCTGAGGGGTCTTCATGTGTGGCAATGGCCAGCTCCACTTCATGCAATGCGTTGTCATCATTCTTTCGTTTCTGATGTGCCCATGTTCTTGAGATCCCTTTCAGTGCCTTCAGTTTACGAACAAAACCATCAGTGTAGTCCTCGTCTTCCCTGATAGGATGAGACTGCCAAAAATCAGTTACCAGCTGAATGTATGTTGGGTCCTAGAGCCAAGAAGAATTGAATTTAAATGGGGCTTTTATCCTTTGATTGATGTCTTCCAGCTCCATATAAATAGGGCGGTGGTCAGATATACCCCTTGTTCCCACCCATTGCCTGATGCGAGGATGGGTGTTTAACAAAGCTTCCTTAATGAGATAACGATCCAGTCTTCTTGCCAAACTTTGTTCTCCACTTCAATTATTTGTCTATGTATGCTGAATCTTGGCAAATGGAATGTCTACCCAGTGGTGATCCTCCAATAAATTGGTGATCGTATCAGTTAATCCATCAACTTGAGCGAGGTGTCCCTAGTATTCTCTAAATCCCAAGGAGAACTTTAAATCGCCACCTAGGATGATGTTATCAGCCTGAAGATTATATGAGCCTAAGAAACTTCTCCAGAAGTTAGCCCTATCCAAACAAGGGCCATACACATTCATAATTCTAAGATCAGTCTCCAATGAGAAGGAATATATATCCGCACCGATATATCCCCTACCTCCCCATATATTTCTGAAATCAATAGTCTTATTACTGAAACCAATAACAATGCCCCTAGATCTCCCAGTTGCATCCAGAGCATGAAAAGTCCAATTCGGCATCCAAGAATTCAGGAGGGTAATAAGGACCTCGGCCGAACATAGGGTTTCTTGTAGAAAAATGATATCAACCAGTTCCGATGATAGAAGTCTCCTCAGAGCTAGTTTTTTATGAGGGCTAACTATCCCTTGACAATTAAATGAAATGATCTTCATGGAGGGGGTGAGAAAGGGCCATTCCTTGCTCTAAGGACCCGATCAATGGTTTGTTGTTGCCCAAGGGAAACCTCTTCTCTTGTCGTATGCCTGGCTCTAGAAAGGTGAGATGGGCGCCCCCTGGTAGGCTTATTTGAGGTAGGGGTAGCATCTAAATCCATGCCAATCGCATCACAGCCTTTGTCCCTGGATCTGGACCGTAGGGAGTATCTAGGAGAAACAATAGGAGGAGGGAGAGGCGGGGGGAGAAGGGAGGACGATGAAATAGATGGATGACAGGGAGCGATAATAGGTGGCGGCAGGGGGAGGGAGCAATGAAGGGAGGAGGAAAGAGCCCGTCCAGGAGGACCCAGAGATAGGTGCTCCAAGGAGGAAGTGCTAGAGGAGTATGTCGTAAGTACAATGGGAATGGATGCATTATAACTAGTATGGGATGCATATGAAACAGAAATACCAGAAGAAGGAGTAAAGAGTGAGCAAGATGATGATGACATACCCGGTGGAGTGATGTCCCCCTTGGCCGAACTAGATCTCATCGGTGGAGGAGGGGATGGAGGATTAGTAGCTTCAACCCTCTTATCAATGCCCGAATTAGTAGTAGCCCCTTGAGTGTCTTCGGTCGACTTGTTGGTCTTCTCAAATTCATCTTCCATATCAGGCTGTCTTGGAATGTCCTTAGGCAGTTCCAGATCCATATCATGTGCCAATATCTTGTTCTTGTGGTTAAGAGGGAAATATTTAAATAGATGGCAAACCTTGTGGCATCTCCTGCAACGATATGGTATGCCCTCGTAGTCAATCAGTTGTTTACGGGATGTATTCCTCCACTGAATAGTGATGTGCTCCTACAATCCTCCCGTGGTGTCCAGATTGATCAGAATTCTGGCATATGCCATCATACCAGTGGTCTGGTAAGATTTTTCAAACTCCATATAAGTGCCAATAGAGTTACCAATCCGCTTGAAAATATCCTCAGAACAATATTGCAGTGGTAGCCCCGGGAGCCGAATCCATACCGGTCCAATGCCTATTTGCTCAGCCTCCGGGTCGAAGAGAGGCGTCCAACGTTTCAAAAGAACAGGGGCATGTTCAAAATGCCAATAGGAAGACAAAACCCAATTGGTATGGTCTGCTCGAGCAAATCTCAGGGCAAACCATCCCCTCACAAAGGTCTGAACGAAAGGATGTCCACCAGATGGTGTCCCCAAACCTCAGATGCCCAGGTCTTCAATCGAGCAGCTGTGTAATTCCTTCCTCCGATGCGACCAACCAAAACCCTGTCAGCAAAATCCATAGTATCCCCCCATTGAATGTCTTCTTCCAGCCTGAGGATGATATTGTCTGCCTTGGACTTGTGGCACTTGTATTTCTTGTGGGATTTGGTCACCGTATGGTGAGACTGAACCGAAACCCTCTCCAAGTTAGGGTCCGAGGAGTCATGGATAGGGTTAGGGTTAGTCGAGGTAGGGTTAGGTTCCGAGGAGCAGAAGGAATGGATCCAGATAGCGGAGGAACGGAGGTGAAGCTGCACGAATGTGGAGTAGAGGCAACCAGGGGTATATGGTTGGCGAACAGGGGTTCAACGCCGGAGGCAACAGCTTGAGGGTCAGCCTGTCGGGTCGGCACACCGGAAACAGGAGGCTCCAACTCGGGGTTAGGGTTAATACAGCCCGAAATGAAACCAAGGGTAGTCGGGGAAGACGGAGGCGTAAAAAGAGATGGCCAAGTAGGAGGCTCATCCGGAAGAACAACAACATGAGATTGCGATGGTCCAGCAAAGGGAAATGTTTCAAAATTGCCAGAGAAGCCCGAACTAAACATACCTACAGATGCGGAGTACGTGGTCTGCCAGATGGAGTCAGCCTCCAATGTTTCGTCCGAGTAATCGATGGCTTCAAGGTCATCCATGTTGACAACTGCACCTAGAACGGAGGAAGCCTCGAATATGCTAGCCAACAGAAGTCCCAAAACGGTAACGAAGGCCCTGTGAAAATGATAGGGAGCAGTAACAATCGATCAGGGGAAGAGCAGTAGGTTAAAAACAAACAGCAGGTAATACCAAAACCCTGACAGGTTGACAGGAGAAACGGATAACAGGAACCGTAGATGGTTAGTGAGCGAGCAGCCAAGATAATAGTCAGGGTAAACTATACCAGATCAATGGGTAACTGTATTGTCTGGTTGACAATTATAGTACCGTGTCAGTGTAAAATACTATTATATACATAGTACAAAATATTTATGGTAAAAAATATCTACACATAAAACACATTTTATCTCTAGATTCACTCCAGTCATCATATTTATATAAATACACAAGATTGATTTGATTTTTTATTTTTATTTTTATTTTTAAACCATGATAAATCATTATTAGAGTGATTTGGGAGAAGTTAAAGAGCAAATTTAAATCCAACATTAGAAGTATATCCCACCATTTGTAAATTAGATATACAGAATTTATAACTTAGCGTGAACTGAAATTCAAAATAAGAGGCCTTACTCCTAGGCCAAAAATATCTTTTATACAATAGGAAATTTTATAAAAAAAAATATCCTATTATACTGAATATTCTTATGAAGATTTAGAAATTTGACCCAATTAAAAAAAGAAGACTTACGATCCACTAGTTTAGTCTCCATATTTGTTGACCTTGTCTATCATCTCTCGTAACCCAAGGCTGCAAATTTCTCCCGCGAAAGCCACAACTGCTATTGTTGTCGTTCAGTCGGAAAAAAAAGGGGCGAATTCCCCCAAAAACTCGATGCTTATGCAACTGCATGTACATAGGCGCAGACTTTGCGCCAAAGCCACATTATAAAAATAAAACAAAATATTTTGCACAAAATTCTTGGTTGATCGGTTTCATGCAGTCAAATACTGACCTCAGAGAAGAGTGGTGAAAGAGAGAATATGAGATATACAGTTCTATGGCAACTCCCGCGGATTTGTCCCATGCTCATGAGCCATCTCCTCCATGATAATGTCAGCAACAACAACGCTTCACAGGTTAAAAATACTAAACGATTTGGTAGATGCAGCTGATACTATTAGCAATGAGTCTGATGATGCTGACCAACCTTCTCAAAGTATTGACGAGATTATGAGAATTATTACAGAAGTTAGGATCCTTGCACCAGGGTAAGGACCAGGCTAATACTTTGGAGATAGCTTTGAATTGGATGTCATGGATCTGGAAAACGATGTAGACCTTGACGTCGATAGCAGTGGGAGGATTCGTAACGATTATTTATGGGCGGCAACCTGCAATTCTTGGCGCTGATGCGGTGTTCGCTGCAGCGCAGTTGTCAAGGTTGTGGCACCAAATCCAGGGGTGCTCATTTTAGGTCGTGTGGAAAAGAAACACAATTGAAATAAGTAAGAATTATAATTTCTAATTTTTTATTAATTAATATTAACTAGCAATTGTTGAAATATTGATTTCCAACTGCCCGCATTAACTCCAGCAAAACCACCAGTAATTTTATCACACCACTTTTCGCACAAAGAGGTTTCTGTCAAAAGGCCTCCGACACAATCAGCTCCAGCCATGCGTCCTGTGTACGAACCAAATACTGCCCATCTCCCGAACAATAAACTTCGATTGGTTTGTGTGAGTTAGGTGTGCGAAATGCGTCCGATCAAGTCAATGGACATGGATCTTCATCAATCTGCCAGAACGTTATTTTTACTTTTACCGCCGGCTTTTATTTAATGCAATTAATGAAAGTGTCATAGTTTTAGGTAAAACATTAAATTTTTCATACGGCATGTATTAACACATAAAATCGTATGCAATATAGTTTTGTTGTATGCGTTGACTTTGTATTTTTCATTGTTGCACACGGGAGGAGAAGAACTAGGGTTCGCCGCAGCGAAAAAAAATAGAGGAGCGAATAAAAATAGGGGAGCACTCCAGTGCTAACAAATTGAAACCAGATTGTCGCAGCAAATGAACAATTAAAATTCCTTTTTACAGGTACTTGTAGTTTGTTGAAATGAATGGGAATGGAAAAGTTTTTTTTATATGTAATGTGAAAACACAGAATTTTGAATGTAAAATGTGAAAGTTTCTTTTATTTTACAGCAGTAAACCCATGTAAGAAAATTGCTTTTACAGCAGTAAATCAATGTAAGAATTTTTATTCTACAGCAGTAAATGTAAAAACCCTTTTTACAGCAGTAAAAGTGTATGAAGATTTTACACAGCAGTGTAAAAATCATTTGTAAAAGAGGCAGAGTATTTTTTTTGGTGAAAGTTTTTGGTGAATCCCTCTGAGAGAGAGGAAGAAAATTGTATCAGGCAGTTTATAAATTAATACAAGTTTATTTTAGCTAAGAAACTCTGCTTTGCTCAGAAATTTTTTTTGGGGCTTCCCTGTGCAAAAGATCCTGTGGCAGAAACAGAGCATTTCCTCTGTTCAATATTTGTTTGAAATTACCAGAAATTTCCAACATGGTATCAGAGCTGATCCAGGCTCTTTGAAAGTGATAAAGAAGCTGAAGGAAGGTCCTTTTGTTGCAGCAGTAAATCCTCTCCAGCAAAGTGAAGTCTCAGGCAAAAGAATCCAGGTATTTCTCAGACCAGTTTTTGTGTTACTGCTGAAACAATCAGTATTTTTAATATACAGTCAAGGATTTAGAAGTATAGCTGAGAATGCAAGGAATGGCTAGCACAAGCATTAGCATGGGCATGTTTAATACCCAGCTCCCACTGTTTAATGGGAAAAACTATGACTACTGGGCAATAACCATGAGAGCCCTGTTTGTCTCACAAGATCTATGGGAACTTGTTGAGGATGGTTTTGAAGAACCAGCAGATGAAAATCAGTTTAATAGATTAACTCAGGCAGAGAATGATCTATTGAAGAGTAATAGGAAGAAGGATTCAAAAGCCCGTGTATTTTTGTATCAAGCAGTGGACCAAAGTGTGTTTCCAAGGATAGCAGCAGCTAAGACATCCAAAGAAGCATGGCAAACCCTCAAGACAGCCTATCAAGGCATGGAGAAAGTGAAGACAGCAAAACTACAGTTGCTGAGGAAAGATTTTGAGAACCTGTGCATGAAAGAGTCAGACAATATTGACTCATTCTTCACACATGTGATTGGTTTGGTCACACAGATAAGGACTCATGGAGAAACTCTTGAAGAAAGGAGGATTGTGGAGAAAATATTGAGGGTCCTACCCTCAAAGTTTGATGTGATTGTCACCACCATAGAAGAGACAAAGGATCTCTCAAACTTTTCAGTTGATGAGCTACATGCATCACTGATAACACATGAGCAGAGGTTGAGTAGAAATGAAAACTCATCTCTAGAGCAAGCCTTCAAGACCCAGATGTCATTTGGAAGAGGAAGAGGTCAAGGTAGAGGAAACAAGAGAGGAAGAGGCAGAAGCCAGAACAAAGGTGGAAGGAACAGTCCAGCAAATGCTCAAGGAAGGGGCAACAATCCAAATCAGAACCAAGGCCAAGGCAACAAAAAACAAAGAGGACAACATCATGCTCAAAGGCAAAGGTATGAAAAATCCAATGTCCAATGTTATTACTATAAAAAATATGGGCATTATGCAAATGAATGTAGGAAAAAGAAGCATGATATGAGTAATAGACCAAATGCAAATGTCACTAGAGAAAACATCAGTCAAGATAATGTGTTGTTAGCTTGTAACATGGCTGAAACAAACAGTGAAGACATATGGTTTTTAGACTCAGGTTGCAGCAACCATATGACAGGAAACATAGCCCTGTTTTCTGCTTTAGATCAAAATGTGAAATCAGAAGTCACACTTGGGACTGATAGCAAAATTTCTGTTATGGGAAAAGGAGAAGTAAAAATATTTACAAAGAAAGGTGAGAAGAAAACCATAGCAGATGTCTACTATGTTCCTGGAATGAGATGTAACCTCTTGAGTATTGGACAACTTGTTCAAAAGGGTTACAATGTTTTCTTTGAGAATGATGTATGCACCATCATGGATAGAGCACCCAGCAAAAGATGCATTGCTGAAGTAAAGATGACAAGGAACAGGATGTTCCCTCTCAGAATAAGGGCAGATTTGAAAAACAAAGAAGTAATTGCAGCAGTTACCCAAGAGGCTTTCCAAAGTGTACCAAAGGATGAAAATTGGTTATGGCACTTGAGATTTGGACATCTCAACTTTGGAGGTCTTAACCTGTTGAGTAGAAAAGGAATGGTAAGAGGATTACCATTGATAGAGAAACCGGACAACCTTTGTGAAGGTTGCATATTGGGTAAACAACACAGAGAAAGTTTTCCATCAGGGAAAAGCATAAGGGCAAAAGCACCCTTAGAGATTTTCCACTCAGATTTATGTGGACCGATGCAAACTCCATTACTAGCAGGCAGCCAATATTTTCTAACATTCATTGATGATTTCACTAGAAAGTCTTGGGCTTATTTCTTGAAGAACAAAAGTGAAGTGTTTGAAAAATTTCGAAATTTCAAAGCATTTGTAGAAAATCAAAGTGGGCTGCGCATCAAAGTTTTGAGAACAGACAGAGGAGGTGAGTATATCTCCAAGGAATTCCTACGGTTTTGTAGAGAAAATGAATTCATAAGCAATTCACAACTAGGTACACTCCGCAGCAAAATGGAGTTGCTGAAAGAAAGAACAGGACCATCATGGATATGGCGAGGAGCATGTTGAAGGCAAAGCATTTGCCAAATGATTATTGGGCTGAAGCTGTACATTGTGTAGTATATATCTTGAATAGGTGTCCTACAAAAGTAGTGATGAAAAAAGTGCCGGAAGAAGCATGGAGTGGGAGAAGGCAAGGAGTCACCCACATGAAGATTTTTGGATGTGTGGCCTATGCACACATTCCAGATCAGCTAAGGAGGAAGTTGGACAGCAAAGGGGAGAAATGCATCTTCATTGGATATAGTGAAGAATCCAAAGCATACAGGTTGTATATCCCATCTACTAAGAAGTTTTTTGTCAGCAGAGATGTTCAATTCATTGAGGAGGAAGCTTGGGATGGAAGCATAGAGAAACAGTGAATGTTAAAAACTGTTTGTCTCATGATGAAGATGATGAGGAGGTGGCTGAAATACATCCCCAAACAACAGCGCCAACACAAGGACAACAAGGAAAACCCTTGAGGATAAATGAAAGTGCTTTTCCAAGCACACCACAAGGAGGAGATTCAAGTGCATCTTCAAGCACTTGCACACCGAATGAAAGAGGTAAGAAATTTAGAAATTTAAGTGATATTTATGATGAAGGAATGAATTCCTTATTTGCCCTGTATTGTCATGTTGATGATCCTATTCATTTCGAAGAGGCAATTAAAGATAAGAAATGGATAGAAGCTATGGATGAGGAGATGAATGCCATAGAAAGAAACAAGACATGGGATTTGGTAGAGCCCCCAAAATGTAAATAGGTCATAGGAGTTCAATGGGTCTACAAGACCAAGTGCAATGTTGAAGGCAAGATAGAAAGGCACAAAGCAAGGCTGGTTGTCAAGGGATACAAGCAGCAGTATGGAAGAGATTATGAGGAAACTTTCGCACCGGTTGCAAGAATGGAAATGGTGAGAGCAGTGTTGTCCATAGCAGCACAAAACAAGTGGAAAGTTTATCAAATGGACGTGAAGTCAGCATTCCTAAATGGAGTGTTAATGGAAGAGGTTTACATTGAACAACCTCTAGGCTATGAGAATAAAGGTGAAGAGCACAAAGTGTGTAGATTGAAGAAAGTTCTTTATGGGCTGAAGCAAGCACCAAGAGCATGGTACAGTAGGATAGATTCCTATCTATTGGAAAAATAATTTGAGAAGTGTGAGGGAGAACCCACCCTCTACATCAAAGAAAAAGATGGTAAAATTTTAATTGTTGTGTTGTATGTTGATGATGTGATTTTTACAGGTAATGATGACTACCTCATTGAACAGTTCAAAACAGTCATGAAAGAAGAATTTGAAATGACTGACATGGGTTTGCTGAGATACTTCTTAGGAATAGAAGTAGATCAAAATGAAAATGGAATTTTCATCTCACAAGCAAAATATGTAAATGAAGTGTTGGGCAGATTTAACATGCAAGAATGCAAGGCAGCAATCACTCCCACAGTAATGGGATTAAAACTCAGCAAAGAGGACAACAGCAAGGATTTTGATCCTAGTTTGTACAAGAGCATAGTTGGCAGCCTTATGTATTTGACTGCAACTAGGCCTGACATAATGTTTGCTGTTAGTTTAATTTCCAGATTCATGGAGAGGCCAAAGGAAGCACATTGGCAGGTAGCAAAAAGAATTCTGAGGTATGTTAAAGGTACTAAAAGTTTTGGCATCTTATATAATGTCTCAAAAAATTCAAATTTGGTTGGATACACTGATAGTGATTGGGCTGGGAGTGTAGATGATCGGAAAAGCACTTCCGGTTATGTTTTTCACATGGGTTCAGGAGCCATTTCATGGGCTTCTAAGAAGCAGTCCATTGTAGCGTTGTCTACAACAGAGGCAGAATATGTGGCAGCTACAGCAGCAACATGTCAAGCAGTTTGGATGAGAAGGATGTTGAGGAGCTTAGGCTAAGAGCAGGCAAAAGCAACAGTGATTTTTTGTGACAATAGCTCAGCTATTGCATTATCCAAGAATTCAGTGTTTCATAAGAGAATGAAACACATGGACACAAGATTTCATTACATCAGGGAATTGGTGAGCAATGGAGAAATTGTTCTACAACATTGCAGGACTCAGGAACAGGTTGCAGACATTTTGACCAAGCCATTGGATCAGAAAAGCTTCGAATTTTTGAGGAAATGTTTGGGTATGACTGATAACCCAGCAGTTGAAATTAAAGGGGAGTGTTGAAATATTAATTTCCAACTGCCCGCATTAACTTCAGCAAAACCACCGGTAATTTTATCGCACCACTTTTCGCACAAAGAGGTTTCTGTCAGAAGGCCTCCGACACAATCAGCTCCAGCCACGCGTCCTGTGTACGAACCAAATACTGCCCATCTCCCGGACACTAAACTTCGATTGGTTTGTGTGAGTTAGGTGTGCGAAATGCGTCCGATCAAGTCAACGGACATGGATCTTCATCAATCTGCCAGAACGTTATTTTTACTTTTACCGCCGGCTTTTATTTAATGCAATTAATGAAAGTGTCATAGTTTTAGGTAAAACATTAAATTTTTCATACGGCATGTATTAACACATAAAATCGTATGCAATATAGTTTTGTTGTATGCGTTAACTTTGTATTTTTCATTGTTGCACACGGGAGGAGAAGAACTAGGGTTCGCCGCAGCGAAAAAAAACAGAGGACCGAATAAAAACAGGGGAGCACCGCAGTGCTAACAAATTGAAACCAGATTGTCGCAGCAAATGAACATTTAAAATTCCTTTTTACAGGTACTTGCAGTTTGTTGAAACGAATGGGAATGGAAAAGTTTTTTTTATATGTAATGTGAAAACCCAAAATTTTGAATGTAAAGAGAAATTTCACACGGGAGTGAATGTGAAAGTTTCTTTTATTTTACAGCAGTAAACCCATGTAAGAAAATTGCTTTTACAGCCGGAATTTTTATTCTACAGCAGTAAATGTAAAAACCCTTTTTACAGCAGTAAAAGTGTATGAAGATTTTACACAACAGTGTAAAAATCATTTGTAAAAGAGGCAGAGTATTTTTTTGGGTGAAAGTTTTTGGTGAATCCCTCTGAGAGAGAGGAAGAAAATTGTATCAGGCAGTTTATAAATTAATACAAGTTTATTTCAGCTGGAAACTGCTCAGAAATTTTTTTTGGGGCTTCCCTGTGCAAAAGATCCTGTGGCAGAAACAGAGCATTTCCTCTGTTCAATATTTGTTTGAAATTACCAGAAATTTCCAACAGCAATTGCTCCTAAAGTGCAAAGATACATGGAAGGTATGGACGCTTTGGGAAGATTTGTCTTTCATTATTGTATTTTTTTAAGTAGCAAATTTGCATTCTGGTTATGCATACAACACATTGAATGAATTATCACCAAAATATGTGAATTGTGTGTGCAATTGCAGCAACTGTCCCAAATTTAAGGATTGTGAGTGCATATCCCACTGCACATTTTAACTGTGGCTATGTAGGACACATTTTAACCATGGCTATGTAGGGCCAACAGATAATATTGCTAATGCAATATCAACACCAGCGCAGAATTCTAAAAGCCATGCTAATCATGTAACTATTGGAAATCGGCTAAAACAACCATGTGATTGTGAGGACATGAATAGGTCTGTTTACCGTGACTTGGCTCAATGTGGTGGTTCCCCTGAAATGGTCTTGTAGAGAGTGTTGTTGCCCTGTCATCATTTGAGTCAATTCATAATTGTCTTTAGTTTTCCATGTAATTAGTAGCAGACAATTTATCCAAGCTATGCCATGAATTCTACAATATTTAAGTTGATACTTACAATTTTCTTTAGATAAAAATAATAGTGAAAGTTTATGAAATTTTATTGCAAATGAGAAAGGATATTTAATGGTTTCCTTTTATAAATGCTATCCACACTTCCTTACCTTTATTCTATCTAAAATGATTTTTTCCTTAGCATTAGTGCATCATTTATTTTTCCCATAAATAGCAACAAGAGTTAAACTCCAAAGAGCCCATTATTTCATTATGTTCATGGAAAGATGCATCGAGGATTATCTTGTTCTTATGTCACATGTTAATTTTCTATTTAGAAGGTTCAAAAAATTTATTAATGCTATATTGTCATTGTAATGGACTATCAAAGTTATGCAAACATAAAACAGAGAGCTTTGTATGGATGCTTATGGTGGAAAACAACTATTGGTAAAATTGTTAGTGCTTTGTACGGATGTTTATGGTGGAAAAAAACTATTGGTAAAATTGTTAGTGCTTTGTATGGATGCTTATTGTCACATACCCCGATAACCTCGCAGGCAAAAGTAGGGAGTTACCACAAGTAATTAACCAATTCACAACTCCTCAATTCATTATTAACCATTAAATATAATATTCATTGGTGCAAGTAAATTGCCATCAAAGACAGTAAGTTTCATAAGCATTGCATAATCTTTAATCATCACTGAAATAACAGAAACTGTCTCATGAATCCATATCCATTTCTTGATAACCTTAACATATTAGATAATCATACAATCTAATAAAGAACCATCAACATCAAGGATTCAACATCATCCATCTGACACAAAAGGCAATCACATCAATCACACCATTGAACACGGAAATACCCTGGAAACCCCGTAGGGTGAAAACCAGCAAACGTTTAATCTTCTTATTAAACGCTCGTGAGGGTTTTCACCCCTCACTCAATGGCTTATAAGGAATTCCATCCCTTAACCATTGTTATAAAATCATTACAATAAGTTATCATTTGGTTGTCACATAACTAGCTACAAGCTAATACAATTTACATGTAATCTTTTATTTACATACCGCCACATGCAAAGTTCCTTGTGGCATAATTGTTCTAGCAATGGGCAATACTGCAGCTTGACTTCATCTGCATGAACGAATAATCTTTTTCCTGTCATAATGTTAAACATCACCTTCCTTGGCACCATCTGCCATCGTTTCCTGTCAATGCAGTCATCAACAATCTTGGCAACAAGATTAGTCACAATATTATTCAAACAATGATCAACCTCTAAGAGATTCTTTAATATCTTTCACACATGCATGAGCACGCATAATATACTAGTTAACTAGTACATATATTCCAGTAAACTCTTGTTCTACTTTTCACAATACTTATTCATACTAATGCATATTTTTCTCATAACCAAGTATTGTTTTTCAAGAGATATCACTACCCATGAGAATATATCACAAACTACCCTCTTTAATCTATATTCACTTCCAGGAAAGGAAAGAAAAGACTACGAAATACCTTTTTAAGAAAAGAGAATTCATCCTATCTTTTCTTACATAAACACATATGCATGTTATATAAAGACAATAAATGTTCCTTATCTTTTAATGTTGCAAATATATATAATAACCATCTTTTCCTATATATAGGAATAACAACCTTTAACTACATGTAGTAATATATTTTCTCTACCAAGAAAATATATATAAAATCAATATTTATCTACATGCGGTAATATATTTTCTTTACAAGAGGAATATATAACCTTAATCTACATGTAGTAATATATTAGATTATTCATACTAAGGTTATTTAGGTAAAAACCTTCTTTAGGTTATTCAAGTAAAAACCCTATTCTCTTTACCAAGAGGAATATATAATCTTTATTTACATGTCCTAATACATTTTCTTTGCCAAGAAAATATAAAACAACAATCTCCTCAAGAACTTTATATGTCCTATACATCTCTTCTCAAGAGGATATTTTGGGTTCTTAGTAAGAACCTTGTGTAATTTATCCCAAGAAATAATAAAGCTACTTAGCTTTTAACACTCTCAAGAAAATCACAAAACTACTTAGTTTTTACTGTGCATAAACTAAGCAACCAATACTTTCAAGAGGACTTATATCTCTGCAATATTTTAATGCCTAAGAACTTTAAAGTGAGATTCTAATATTATGCCTTCAGGATGCATAAACTTATATGTTCATAGACAACGCAGATTTTTCAAAAAGAAAGGCACCATAGACTTATCATTTGCATCGGCAAATTCTTTGCATAGCAATTTCCATTTCTTGCTCATATCACCGCCTCTTTAAAAAGAGTGTGCATAATTTTGGACTTACCTTGAGTGTGATTTCAAGCATGAAATCTGCAATACCTACCCCTCGTGACTGAAAGAAACAAATTTGTGTCTCTTGGTCTAGCTTCAAACTCTCATAACCGCAACTCTGTCCTCACCCTTGCAGCTTTCACAGTGAACAGATACATTAAATTACAATAGTTGCTTGGGTCAGAGAGCCGCTACCTGAACAAGATCTTCCTACAGCTTAACCTTTTGATGTATTTGAGTGTTTCGAGGTGAGGCCTCAGTTCTTCAATGGCTGCCTCCTCTTAGCATGAAGTTCTGTCCCAGCTCCCTCCAATCGCGCAGATAACACTCGACTAATTGGATACGAATTTATGCAGCCTTTTTTTCCTACGCGGTTCAGCGATGGACACTAATATATAATAGGCATATCACCCAAGGAACCGTTCCTCATCAAGAAAACAGTTCCGGAGTTTGCTCGGGGATTGGGTTTTTTTCATAATCTCATTAAAGCCCCCTACATGAAGTGATGACTCGCTCGCAGTTAATCTGGCGGTTGTCTTTCTCGAAACCGTCTAGAAAAGCAAGTGGCTTCAGTTCCCATTTTTAAGCCGCCACACGCGCCCCCTGTCTGCCATTCTTAATTGACAGCGCTATGGATACAAGAATTAGTTGTTGAAACTAATTCGTAATTTCTTTAAAAAGAATTACTATTTCATTAATTAATATTTTACGCATAGGGATGTTACATACTCCCCCCCTTAACAGGAACACCGTCCTCGGTGTTTTTCTTTCATTGAGAACTTGCGATTTTACTCATCGTGTTACCATCTAAACCACACAAAATGTGATCCTTTCCTCTTGAAATCAGCGATTCCATTCCAAGAAAAGACGACAAACAAAAATAGTAATGATATAGTCACAAGAAATATCATTAGTTATAAGCATCAATAGTTGCAAAAATATGCAACTTCTAATCGCCACCACGTGGCCCTTATTCATTCATGATAACAATTCTCTGTATCTACTTACCATTACTTACCATCTGTTCTTGAAAATCATGAATACCTTCATGTAAACATTTAATAGTGGTTGGACAACTCTTCAACCTTCCCTGGTAAGTAACTCCTGTAATATATGACTAAGAATTCAATCACATTAGTCACTATATTTTGAGTCAAATGAAATACTTTTGACTAGCAATCAATTGCAATGTTAGATGCTTTCTAAATCACAGTACTTTTATAAGTACTTAAAGAGCACTAATACTAATCATCAAATGATAAATCACCGTTCCACGTGCATACTGAACGAATTCTTACCAAAGACATCCGCAAAGTACCTCGAGAAGTACCAAAAGAGCACATAATTCTCTAATCATCAAAACAGTCAATCATTGCATCAAGCAAAAACTGTCTTAGCTCCCACTAAGATGTTCGCAACATCAATAATACAATAAAGGAGTTAAGTTTTTTTTTTTTTTTCCAATTACTCCTTATTGAACATTAAACTCATTTCCTGTTAAAAGTGCATAACACATTTCACACAACTATATGTAAAATTTATTTCTAACATAACATATAGCTGATTAGTTAATTCCTTTAGCCGTGAAACCACAATGGACTAAAGAATTCCCAACCCATGGAAACTGGTTTCCATAACCAAACCGAGTCATTTTCACATCCAGACAGTTTCTTCGATAGAGACCTTACCAGGTCTAACATAGAATCCCACTGGCCAACCAGCTCAAGAATTCTAGGGAGAGGAGATCTGGGCAGACAAGTACCATCAACCCTTCCGGGCAAGTAGCTGCCATCAACCCAACTCCGGGCAGACAAGTACCATCAACCCCTCCGGGCAGGTATTGCCATCAACCCAAGCACTTGCAGGTCCTACTCGACCGCAATTACACTGGTCTCGCCAGTAAACGCTATCTGATCCTAACCAGACGTAGTGTACACAGGAAATTCTTTCCTCTTATGCCATCTGATCCCAACCAGACATAGCATGAATATTTCTCTTTTTCCATCTCTTTCTCAAAGTAATTTACACAATGAACCATATGAACATTATCATTAGCACAACAGACATGCATGTATACCATGCATTTACACTTAACCCCTCATCATGGGTCCACAACATCAAGATTGATGGGAAACATATCCATCATACACGTTGTATGCATGCAAATTTTCCAAATAACATAATTCATGCATATCATATAACATCATTCTTTCTCATTTATAATTGCATTTCATATTGCAGCAATTTATGTGATGAGTTTTCTTGTTGCCGTTAAGCTACCACTACTTAATCCCATCAACAACGTTAGTTATAAATATGCATCAGTTAACACCTATTCCATTTCCAAGAATGTTCATGCATACAATATTTTCATGTATAAAAGCATATGCAAATACTCATTAATGTATAAATGTCAACAACAGTTGAGTTAATACTCTCAGCATTCCCAATTTTGCCATAGTCTGTTATTCCAATTCAAATCATCATTAATGGAGTATTATCTTACGTTTACTGTGGCTAGCTTTAGTCATGCATTGTTAGTGTAATTAAACATAATTCCTCTAACATACAAGAACATAACTCTTATGTCACGATGACTAATCTTTGTGCATACTATTGCTTATCATATAAGCCCTTCTTTAATGTATGCAACACTTATTCCCTTCACTAGAAGACCACCATCATTCATACGACAAACCACATACCTCTTTCTTAAAGGAAGTCATTTTAATCCTCATTTCTCTATCTTCCGATGTGAGGATTTCTCAAGATTCCTTTTCAAGAAATTATTAAAGATATCTATCTTTAGGCATACAAATCAAGATACAAAAACAAGGTTTTACTTATTCTTTATGTATCAAAATCAAGCAATCGACACAGTTCATCCAACAAGACAATCTCTCCAAGAGATTATTATTTTCAAGGAAGCTAGCATGACCACTTTCTCTAAGTACACACTGACTTACAATTTCAAAGTCACAATAGCTACCAATATGCAACATGTGTTCTCCTAACACAATTACCTTACTTCAATGCACATAGTTCGTTTCATGAAACAAGTAAGGATTTTGGTTCTTGTATGAACACTATTCTAATGTGTCTTTAAGGAAAGAACCTCTATTTTTATTTTCAAGACAATTCTCATAAAATTCTGCATCTTCTACATGAAGTATGCATACTCTTAGGATGAGACTATATTTATGTATATATGTAGTATACTCTTTCCTCAAGAAATTAGGGATGAATATCTATGTGCCTAGAAGCACATCCTTAGTTATCTTTTATCATGCATGTAATGCATAATCATTTCACTAGGACTTAGAAACTAACTAGAATCATAATGCAATTAGCATATATATATATATATATATATATTTTCCAAGAAGCTTTTATCAAATAAAGATACATATTTTAATTCAAGCAAACTTGGCCACCTTCCATGCTATGTCCTCAGGACATTTATATACCTCATCCTCTTTTCTCAAGAAGGTACTTAGCTATATTTAGCAAGGATTTTATAGACAAGAGACACGCATTTCACACACAAGACTCACGTGGAGTCTTTCTAATAGGAACTACCTGTTTTCTTTACCAAGAAAACATACAAAATAATCAATCCTTAACTGCATGCCTTAGCACATTTTCTTTACCAAGAAAATCTATAAAAGAACCATTCTTTTATTGCATGCATTCAAATACTTTCTATACTAAGAAATCATATAAAACATTCATACGTGTTCTTCAAGAAAGTTAACAAGACACTTATCTTATCCTTGGATCAACATGCATAACCAACAAGTTAAACCACCCTTACCGGAAGCAATGGCTCTACTTATGCAATTAGAAGCATAATCTCCTAAGTGTCACACACGCACCAGAGTTACCACTTGATGCTAGATGCAACAACGATCATACAGTACTATGTGTCCCTTTCAGAATAATGACTTCAAGGAGACATTATGAAAATAATTACATCAACACATTATAGTTATCATTTTCCAACTCCTTAATACTCACATGCACTTCGAGTGTTACCTAGTCATCCCCAGACTTAGAGTCTCTGCAAGATTTTGACACTCAAAGCTTGCTCTACCTGGTCATTACCAGACGTAGCGATTTTCTTTTTCCTATCTCCGTCTGTCCCTACAGCACGGTCTTCTTCCTTCTCCTTGCTTCCTTTTTCCTTTGGAAGCATCTATGGTTGGGGAAGGTAGTTAGAGTTCACTGACAACTGTATTAACACAGGTAGTCTATTAATGGATAATTATCACATGTAGTTATACCATGAATGGGTCCTAGAAATGTTACCCACTGAACATGCCTCTACAATTAAGTTCACACTGGAATGCAACATGCATAAGAAATTCATCATTCCCATAGTGGAGATAAATTCAACCATCATTAAATCGAGGCTCCAATGATTTTTACCTCTCAACAAGTAATGATAAACACATACCATGCT
Source organism: Pinus tabuliformis (assembly GCA_031772625.1). NCBI lineage: Eukaryota > Viridiplantae > Streptophyta > Pinopsida > Pinales > Pinaceae > Pinus > Pinus tabuliformis. Next base: position 1,679,899,272 of record CM062820.1, read on the forward strand.
AATGGATTCCACTTAATTAGAGGGTAATCATCATTAAATCTATTAAGACATAAGCATATACTATTCATCATGCATTCTCATGGTGAATAAAATTAAGAACTCTTCTCATGCACAACTGGACTATAGCACAGAGAGAGTAAGAATCTTCACACACACATTCCATGCATGTGACATTAATCAACTTCACTTGTTTACGAATTGTAGAAATCTTAGTCCAATTCAATTAATGCATATACGTTCTATGGTTTAGTCATACAACACTAACCAATCTCAACTACCAATCACCTTCATGCATCCATGACAAGGCTAAATCAAAAGTTAGTTATGACACTCAAGTCTCGCTACTTGACTCATTGTATGTTTTCAATATCTAAAGGGGTTCTTCTAATGTCCTTTTTAAAACAAATTTTCATCCTATTCAAGGATGTTCCCCCCCGATTTATATTCATGCATTGGCTCATTAAGTTTTGTTCATTGTAATTTCGATCTAGTTCAATAAATGCATTATTGTTATTGTCATTTGTGCAAATCAAAAGTTGGTAGTTGATTGTCACTTTCCTCAATGAGTGTTCAATATTGTTCTTACGTGTAATGAGTGTTCAATTTTGTTTGTAAGTGCGACAAAAGTTCCATTATCTTTTATCCTCATCAGGAATCCAACGTTATGAACGTAGTTATGCAACAACTTATTATTTACTTCTCAAAGAAGTTATAAACAGGAATCACACCTATCATGCCAAAAGTAGTGTACTACATAATGAATATGTGAATGATTAAACTCGTACCTGAGTTAATGCCTACTGATGGCGTACCTCAATATCCTTTCCGCTTACCAATTCCCAAAGGCGCCAGTACTGCAACCTTTAGCTCTGATACCACTTGTCACATGCCCCGATAACCTCGCAGGCAAAAGTAGGGAGTTACCACAAGTAATTAACCAATTCACAACTCCTCAATTCATTATTAACCATTAAATATAATATTCATTGGTGCAAGTAAATTGCCATCAAAGACAGTAAGTTTCATAAGCATTGCATAATCTTTAATCATCACTGAAATAACAGAAACTGTCTCATGAATCCATATCCATTTCTTGATAACCTTAACATATTAGATAATCATACAATCTAATAAAGAACCATCAACATCAAGGATTCAACATCATCCATCTGACACAAAAGGCAATCACATCAATCACACCATTGAACACGGAAATACCCTGGAAACCCCGTAGGGTGAAAACCAGCAAACGTTTAATCTTCTTATTAAACGCTCGTGAGGGTTTTCACCCCTCACTCAATGGCTTATAAGGAATTCCATCCCTTAACCATTGTTATAAAATCATTACAATAAGTTATCATTTGGTTGTCACATAACTAGCTACAAGCTAATACAATTTACATGTAATCTTTTATTTACATACCGCCACATGCAAAGTTCCTTGTGGCATAATTGTTCTAGCAATGGGCAATACTGCAGCTTGACTTCATCTGCATGAACGAATAATCTTTTTCCTGTCATAATGTTAAACATCACCTTCCTTGGCACCATCTGCCATCGTTTCCTGTCAATGCAGTCATCAACAATCTTGGCAACAAGATTAGTCACAATATTATTCAAACAATGATCAACCTCTAAGAGATTCTTTAATATCTTTCACACATGCATGAGCACGCATAATATACTAGTTAACTAGTACATATATTCCAGTAAACTCTTGTTCTACTTTTCACAATACTTATTCATACTAATGCATATTTTTCTCATAACCAAGTATTGTTTTTCAAGAGATATCACTACCCATGAGAATATATCACAAACTACCCTCTTTAATCTATATTCACTTCCAGGAAAGGAAAGAAAAGACTACGAAATACCTTTTTAAGAAAAGAGAATTCATCCTATCTTTTCTTACATAAACACATATGCATGTTATATAAAGACAATAAATGTTCCTTATCTTTTAATGTTGCAAATATATATAATAACCATCTTTTCCTATATATAGGAATAACAACCTTTAACTACATGTAGTAATATATTTTCTCTACCAAGAAAATATATATAAAATCAATATTTATCTACATGCGGTAATATATTTTCTTTACAAGAGGAATATATAACCTTAATCTACATGTAGTAATATATTAGATTATTCATACTAAGGTTATTTAGGTAAAAACCTTCTTTATGTTATTCAAGTAAAAACCCTATTCTCTTTACCAAGAGGAATATATAATCTTTATTTACATGTCCTAATACATTTTCTTTGCCAAGAAAATATAAAACAACAATCTCCTCAAGAACTTTATATGTCCTATACATCTCTTCTCAAGAGGATATTTTGGGTTCTTAGTAAGAACCTTGTGTAATTTATCCCAAGAAATAATAAAGCTACTTAGCTTTTAACACTCTCAAGAAAATCACAAAACTACTTAGTTTTTACTGTGCATAAACTAAGCAACCAATACTTTCAAGAGGACTTATATCTCTGCAATATTTTAATGCCTAAGAACTTTAAAGTGAGATTCTAATATTATGCCTTCAGGATGCATAAACTTATATGTTCATAGACAACGCAGATTTTTCAAAAAGAAAGGCACCATAGACTTATCATTTGCATCGGCAAATTCTTTGCATAGCAATTTCCATTTCTTGCTCATATCACCGCCTCTTTAAAAAGAGTGTGCATAATTTTGGACTTACCTTGAGTGTGATTTCAAGCATGAAATCCGCAATACCTACCCCTCGTGACTGAAAGAAACAAATTTGTGTCTCTTGGTCTAGCTTCAAACTCTCATAACCGCAACTCTGTCCTCACCCTTGCAGCTTTCACAGTGAACAGATACATTAAATTACAATAGTTGCTTGGGTCGGAGAGCCGCTACCTGAACAAGATCTTCCTACAGCTTAACCTTTTGATGTATTTGAGTGTTTCGAGGTGAGGCCTCAGTTCTTCAATGGCTGCCTCCTCTTAGCATGAAGTTCTGTCCCAGCTCCCTCCAATCGCGCAGATAACACTCGGCTAATTGGATACGAATTTATGCAGCCTTTTTCCTCCGCGGTTCAGCGATGGACACTAATATATAACAGGCATATCACCCAAGGAACCGTTCCTCATCAAGAAAACAGTTCCGGAGTTTGCTCGGGGATTGGGTTTTTTCATAATCTCATTAAAGCCCCCTACATGAAGTGATGACTCGCTCGCAGTTAATCTGGCGGTTGTCTTTCTCGAAACCGTCTAGAAAAGCAGGTGGCTTCAGTTCCCATTTTTAAGCCGCCACACGCGCCCCCTGTCTGCCATTCTTAATTGACAGCGCTATGGATACAAGAATTAGTTGTTGAAACTAATTCGTAATTTCTTTAAAAAGAATTACTATTTCATTAATTAATATTTTACGCATAGGGATGTTACACTTATGGTGATAAAAATACTATTGGTAAAATTGTGAGTGTTTTGTATGGATGCTTATGGTGGAAAACAATTATTCGTAAAATTGTCAGTGATTTTTTTCACAACATTTTGCCAAAAAACTTTGGTGTCTCTTGGTATTGCAATGTCAATTTCTAATTGTACAGTGTTCCATATTGTATTTTTGATGGCATGCATTGACTTTCCGCACAATGGCATTACTCTGCATTGTGTTATTTGAAATTTTTTCCAAGAAATTAAATATTTAAAATATGGCAATCATTTCAAGATTAGAAAAAAATAATTGTGTTAAGGAACAATTTTAATGAAACCCCTTCATATAACCAAGTTTACTTGTTAAAATTATTTGGTTGGTTGGTAAAGCAAGGTTATTATTAGTTTTTTCCAAGAGAAAGATAATCTTTATATAACATATATTTTATTTTAAATAATATAAAATATTTGCTCTGGTTTTTTTATTTATCCATTTAGGTGTTGAGCCACAACTCAGTTTTCATAATATTTCTTTTTTTTGGTTCTCTACAGAATATTAGTAAACACTTGAAATATAAATTTTAAATATTTGTATTATTATAGGCACACTCATCATTCAAATCCAAAACATCCAAAATTAACTTTCATACTCCTTTCATGGAAAAATGCTCCTCCATTATTCTCTAAATGAGTATTTTCGCACAACCAAGGAAATGCAACATGGTTAAGCAAAGACATAACATATAAGATTTAGTAAATTTTTTATCAAATGGTAAGAAAGGGCAGACCCGAATAGGAATCACATTGGAGTAATGTAGACTCTGGGCATTGGCAATGGCTAAAAGGAAAGGAAATGCAACATGGTTAAGAAAAGACAACATATAAGATTTAGTAAATTTTTTTATCAAATGGTAAGACAGGGCAGACCAGAATAGGAATCACATTTGAGTAATGTAAACTCTGGGCATTGGGAATGGTTAAAAGACTCGAGGAAATGTATATTGATATAAACAAAAGTTATCCAGATACATAACACAAATTTTAATTATATTGTCATGTGTCGTTAGTTAATTCAAAAAAAGAACACACCTCTAATTCTTCTTTAAATACACATTTTCCATATGGAAATGTAAAATCAACCAAACCCAATGGTAACCAAATAAAAAAGAAATTTCATAAATAATATATAAAGTCTGAGCATTGGCCATGGCTAAAGGAGTCCACGAGGTCTATATAGATATAAATAGCAATTACTCTCATTGTCTTTAAAAATACCATAAACGTTCTTGAAATACTAAAATTAGAAGTACTCTTACTCACTTGAAAATGTAAAATTGGTTTACCCATATATTTTTATAGTTCCAAAATTTAAAATGTCAATTGTTTGGTGCGATGGCAATTGTTCAGTTGGAATGGGCTCTTCGCACGTATTCTGAAGTCATTCCGCTCTGGGAGCTTCCAGCGAAATGTATTGAGGAATCAATAAACGTGCAAATACAGGGGCTGGTGCTTGGTCGCTCGCTGGAGCTGGGCCCTGGAAACCGGGACTCGTGACTCGAGGCTGGAGATGCCATTAATGTTGAGCTAATTGAAAACCAATCGAAAATTATCAAGATTCTCTCGTACGCCTCTGCTTTATGTGTTTGATGTGTAGATAAATGAGTTATGAGAGAGAATTGTCTGCTATATAAATCTATTAACGGGAATGTCTCAAATTATGTTTCTTTTCTCGCCTTCATTTTCTGGATGATTGATGAGGGGCAGTGTTGTTATTGGCGTTAGATGGGTGAAAACTGCATTTGCCTCTCCACCCTTCGAAAGGCTGTGGAAGTGGAAGCTGTCTGATGGTTATCTGAACAGGCTTCCACACAATTCCTCCCATGGTAGCTGAATCCATATGCACTCGCTAGGTGAGGCCTGAAATTGGGTCTGCACTCGACCATTCATACATTTATCGCCCACCTAAGAAACTATAGCAATTTATTGCTGACCCCAGAAACTATGACGAGACTGAGCATGGACAGCGCGTAGTGTGCTCCAACCAGCTGTGACAGATCCAACGGTGGAGAAAATTGACAGATCCAACACTCAAAAATGAAAAGGTAGACGATGGTCAGTAACTTTAACTGATTCAAGAAGGACACTTTCTGTGTAATTAAAAATATTTATGTTTTTAATTAGAAGTATCCACTCAAATAATTTTACACTTTTATATTAAAATAAAAAATATATATTATAATATATATAGATATTTTTTTACATGAATAAAAATAAAAATAAAAATATGTAAATTTACCAAAATGGCATATTTCCCTCCTTCGTATTTGTCGGACTCAATATCGTTTGTCAACGTCACCAGGACTCTTTTAGCAACTGAACGGAAGAGAAAACTCTTTAGATATTCCATTCATTCTGGTCGCAGAGATGAGCTACCGTACAGAGTGATAGCTTCTTATTAGCCTACGCTCTTAGTGATTCTTTTTCTTTTCTATAATTGGATTTGTCCCGCTGTTCTGAAGAAGAATAACAAGGTTGTGCCCATATAAAAACTATCTCTATGAAGAAAAGCCTACTGAAACTATGCATGCTTCTATTGGGTTCCTCTTAAGTTTATAGCTTTCACCAAAATTTATGTAAATCTTTGAAAGGAGATTATCTATGTTAATTTTTTTTTACAATAATAAGAATTAATTAATTTAGAAGTTCACTTCTAATTTCAAAACATATAGATCTATTAACATAAAAATACAAATATAAGAGTTTGGATATAGATATAAATTTGATAGGTTTTTTGTTGTGAATATGTGTAATTTTTTGTTAATATAAATTTTGTATTATATTTTATGAAGGAATTGTTTGGTTTTAAGAATTTTTTTGGTTTTAGCTTGATTATAAAATAAATCTTAATCAAGTAAAATATCAAACATATTCAATCAGTGTTAAATTAGTCATTGATTTGGTGCACTTTTGTATAGTCATTATTTATGTAATTTCAAAGAATTTTCAAATCATGTTTAATTGTTTTCCAAAAAATCTCAAGTAGCTTGATCAAACCCGTTATCTATGATGTATCTTGAAGAAGAACAATTGATCAAGTTTCAAACCTTTCAAGCAACAATAATACATAGGGCATATATTTAGAAAAAAAATCATAATTTTTTGAGAAATAAAAAGCAGAGAGTTTTAAGGCACGAAAGCCCCAAATCTAGTAGCTTTAGTATTCTAATATAAATTTGTATTGAATGCATCATAACCTTGGTAACCACACATTTGAGATTTCCTTATCCAAACATAAATAGATTTAGTTTCTAGTCAAAGTAATAAATAGACCCATATTATAGAAAACTAAATCCATCACCAATATACCAACATTAAAGAAATTACATAGAAACTCTCAAAATCAAACAAAAAATCTCTGTTTCACTTAGACAAACAAAAAAAGTTAATTCTATTATTTCTATTGGACAACTAAAAAACCTTTCAATTTGAATACTCTATCACCAAAGGTTACTTTTTAGTTTTTTTATAGAACATACTAATGGCCAATCAGCATGGACATGGAAGTCTCAACCTTAAGCTTCAAGATTTAGTGTTCAAGCTTTAGACATAAGTATGCACAAAGTAGGTTTGAATGATTTGGGTGAAGACAAAGACACACATGACTTACTTAAAAATAATAATAATAATGTTACTTTAAAATCAGTGTCGATCATAAATAAAATAGTTTAATTTTCATTTTTATTTTACATCAAATTTTATAGTTCAATTTTCACCTTTATTTTACATCTAACTTTATATAGTAAGATAAAATAATTGAAAAAAATTAGTGTTTAGTCAGAGGGATGTATGTAATTCTTTCATTGACCCAAGATCCAATGCCTAGAGTATCCTAGAAATGTGTGACATAACGTAATGTAAAAAATTTAACTGGGTGAAAAATAAATAAAAATAACCTTATAAAAAATAAATTAAATAAAAATAAAAATGACTCACAATATTGACCCATTGATTTAAGAATCCATGATATTCATGTGGAATATAACCTATTTCACGGGAAAATTAAACTAACCTAAATCCATCTTAGTTTGATATTATATTTTCCTAAGTAAACATTTGATACCAATATAATAAAAATATAATCTTTAACATTTTGACTTGATAAAAATAAAATAAAAAACAGAAAATTAATAATTACATTTATATTTATAAATTATAATTAATAATTAAAACAATGTAGATCCAGAATTAAATTAAAATAGATCTAAACTAATATTATTTACAATATTATTTAAAATTATTTTTATAGATTATATATGTATATATAAATACTAATAAATTTTTAGCTCATATCATTAAAAAATTAAGTAAACAATATTATTCACTTAAAGATTTTATTTTAAAATGATTAATATTTAACTGTTAAATAAAGTTAAATATGGATCGATACTTGTCAATTTTAAGACGGACGGTAGATACTTGTCAATCTTAACCCCTGGTTGGGATAACTTTGTCCCGTTCTGGTACAAACGAAATCATGTGATTTGTGTGGACAGTGGAGCGTTAAAAACCGAATCGTGAACAACATGGGCCTTCGCTGACCACTGATGCGAATCGCAATTCATCACCGACCGGTGCATTTCGGGAAATCTTAACGTGTAAAATAAACGGATATTTAGACATATGGTAATCAGGGTTATTATGGTAAGAGGTGTATTTTACAATTTAGTATAGGCAGGTAATATGTAAATATGTTATCAAATTATATAGATAAAAAATATAATACAATTTAATATAAAGAATCAAAATTTAATTTTATTTAATTTTAATTTTTTTTAATTAAATATTTATAAAATAAAATTTTCAAAGAAAAATATCTTTTAGATATATTAAAAATGTTTAAAATATAAATAATTTTAAGTTAAAATTGTAATATTTGAAAATATTAATTTTGTTATCATGTTAGGTAAAAAATAAATATCTAGTATTAATATTAAAAGATTAATATTAATACAATCCTAGATCTATTTTAAGTTTGGATTTATCAAGTGTTATAAGAAATCAAATTTTTTGAAATACAATTTTTTTTTGATAGAAACGGTTATGGAGTGATTATATTCATCTAGGCCTGAATGCCGAAAATCTGTTTACAATGAGGATGTCTAAATCTTAGTGCATCTCACTGTTGAGAGTGAGAATGCTGAAACTTGAGGTCTTCTTCCTTGCTTGGGTTTCTATAGATTCTATTTCCAAAATTTTCCTCCACTTGGAAATACAAACAAATTTATTTAAGATCAAGTAGTAAAACATGACGGTAAACAACTTATGGGATGGGTTCCCATGATTCTTCTTCGTCTTTCATCTTGACCTCGACAGAGAGGAGGGCAGCTTTGTTGGCTTCACTGTCCGCATCTTTATTATGAGTTCTCAGCACATGATAGTAATTCAACTTCTGAAAAGCATTTTCCAAGCCCTTAATTCTAAATATCAGCCTAGCTAGCTTAAGATCTGAAGTTGGGGTATTGGAGACCATTGCATTTATAATGATCTGGGAGTCGCCTATAACTGTTGCTTCCTTTATTTTTAGTTCCTTAAGGGTCTTAAGGCCTTGCAAGAGTGCCAAAGCCTCAGCTTGAATGCTGGTTGAGTGTCCAAGCCCCCAAGCATAGGAGTGTATTTTTTCCCCAATTGAATTTACAACAACACCTCCTGCACCAGCTCTGCCCAGATTGCCCTTAGCTGCCCCATCGAAAAAGAGAGAGTGCCTTGAATGTGATTTGAGCTAGTCTTGAAAGTCTGCTTCCGATTTCCTTATTTTCCAATCTTTAAGAGGAGGGACAATTCTGATCGTTGGTTGAAATTGTAAGTCAAGGAATGAACCCCAAGTGATATCCTATTGGCTGAGGCTAGAATCATCTTTTATATCAGTCAGGCATTCCTTTAATTGACATTTGATCTTGACTTCTACGGCCTTGTGATGCTGTCTAGAATTTCTAAAAATTCTTCTGCTGCGTTCTAGCCATATCTGCCAGCAAATAACTTTTGGAAGAATAGCCCATGCTATTTTGATTATCAGGTTTTTAGGAGGAGGACCAGGATATTTGTTTGCCTAATTAGAGAAAAGATCAGTGGTGGAACAAGGGAGCAGAAAGTTGGGATCCAAGGAGTATATAAGGGAGAACCAAATCTGCTTGGAGAAGATGCATTCCAGAGTTAAATGGGATGCTATCTCAGCGTTTTCATTGCAAAGAGAGCAAATAGAGGGACCGTAGAAACCTTTTTCTGCAATCTGTCAAATGTTAGGATTTTGCCATGACAGAGAAGCCAGGCAAAAAAATCGATTTTGGGCCATGACTGGAAACGCCAAACCCCCTGCCAAGGTTTTGGATTGGGGGGGACATGTGGTCTCTCGTTCAACTTAGCATATCCCTCGGAGATAGTATAGCCTCTGGCTTTCAGCCCCCAGCCTTTCACATCTTTTTTCCTCCTATGCGTGGGCGCCAAACCATGGAGAAGATCGATCAACGTGGCCCATTCGTTAGTTAGATGGACTGGCACTTCAATTCTTTTCCACCATGCCCAATCAACGTCATTCCAAAGAGAAATGTCCCATAGCGTACTCAACCCCTCTCTATCCATCCAGTCTCGTAGCGCTCCAGTGGGGGCTCTGTCTTCAATCGGATCCATATGCATGATTTTATTAGTCCAAATGTTTATCTTTTTTTCGTTTCCAGGGATCCAGTGGGCGTGATCCTTGATTAGAGGAGCAGCTTTGGCATACAGCTTGAGGAAAGACGAGTTGGGCAAGCGGATCACCTTGTCTAAGCAGCTAGAACGTGGACCTCGGAAGTATTTTTTCCAGAGTGCCAATTGGGCCCAGCCAGGATTGGGCACGATGATCCTCCAGATGATCTTAGCTGCCATAGCCACATTCTGCTGGCCAAAGTTTTTGAAGTTTAAACCACCCTCCCACAGAGGCTTGGAAATGGATTCCCAACTGATAAGGGGAATCTTGTTTTCGTTCTGTTTTCCTCCCTTCCAGAAGAACCTCCGTATGAACTCTTCCATTTTTTTTAATATGGTTGCTGGAGCGAGCATCCCGGCAAATTGAAATAGAGGGAGGCTAGAAAGCACTGATTTGATAAGGACAGATTTGCCAGCAGAGTTGAGCCAGGTGAAACCCCAGGCTTGGATCTTAGACTGGAATTTTTCGAGCTAAGGGAGCCAGTCTTTGCTTGCAGGTCTTTTCTGAGCAACATGAAGGCCCAAGTATTTGAAAGAAGTCCAAGAAGAGGAGGCTGCAAACCCCAGACATCTAGAAATAGCAGAGAGCAATCTGGGCGGGGTATTCCAGCTGAAGATGTGGCATTTATTCTTGTTTACAACACTTCCTGAGCCCTTGTTGAATTCTTCCAGAACTGCTTTGAATTTAGAGGCAGAGGAGAGAGAGGCAACACCCAAGAGCAGAGTGTCATCCGCAAATAAGGCGTGATTATTGTTCTTGACCCCTCTTGCTATACACAGTCCATTAATATCTTGATCTTGCATTTTTTTGTCTAGCAGAAAGCTGAGAACAGAGGCTTGGATGACGAATAGCAGAGGGGAAAGGGGACACCCCTACCTAAGCCCTCTCGAAGCTTTGAAAAAATCCATGGCTCTTCCATTTGCAAGAGGAGCAACCCATGGCTCCGAGATGCATGCCCGGATCCAATGAATGAAATTTGTTCCAAAACCAAACTTGCTCATGACTTTTAAAAGAAAACTATGATTTACTCGATCAAAGGCATTTGCTAAATCAAGTTTAATCACCATACCTTATTCTTTTCGAAGAAGACTTGAATGAATTGCCTCCTGTATTAGGGTGAAGTTGTCCACGATCTGCCTCCCTTGGATGAAGCCTCCTTGATTCTCCGGAATTATTTTGGGAAGAATGTGCTTCAATCTATTTGTTATTACTTTTGTGATTAGTTTGTACCCAGTATTGCATAAGGAAATCGGACGGAATCTACTGAAGTTGTTGGCGCCTTTTTCCTTAGGTATGAGGGCTAAGAAGGCAGAATTTGTGCTGTCGCCTATTTTCTGAGTGTTTTGTGACTTTCGAATCATTTTGAGCAGGTCCTTTTCAACAATCGGCCAGCAGACTTGGAGAAACCTGGCAGAGAAGCCATCCGGCCTAGGGGCCTTATCCGGATCCATATCATAAAGGGCTTTTTTAATTTCGTCTTTAGTGACTTTGGCCTCCAAGATTTCGTTCATACGAGGAGAAATTGCAGAAGGAATAGAGTCTAACAAATCTGGGGATTGTTGCTGATCCTTTTCTTCACTGTACAGATTTAGAAAATGGGCATAGGCTGCTTTCTTAATGTCTGCAAACTCCTTGTAAGTGTCGTTGTCCTCCTTAATCTCAGAGATAGTGTTGAAGCATTTTCTGATCTGTGCTTGTTTATGGAAAAAAGCAGTGTTTCTGTCCCCTGCTTTGAGCCAGAGATTTCGAGATTTTAATCTCCAGTATTCCTCTTCAGCTAAACAGGCCTTATGATAGCACTGTTGCAGATGGGCCTCTTGATCCAGCAGTTCCTCTGTGACTATAGCATTCTCCATATGCGTTTGATGAGTGGCAAGGGAGACTTTAATATTTTTTCTTTCTATATCAGGTTTGGACAGGTTTTTGGCCCATCTTTTTAGTGCTCCTTTTACCCTTCTGAGCTTTTCTTCCCAGATATAGAAAGGAGATCCTTTAACAGGTTGACTCCAACAATCCTTGACTAATTGCATGAAGTCTGGCTCCTTGACCCAGAGGGGACTGAATCTAAAGGGAATAGGACCCAGATCAAGATGGGCTAGTAGATCTAGCTTTATGGGTTTATGATCCGAGATACTGCTAGCAAGGATGTGCATTCTGGGCTCTAAGCCAAGCAACAAGTAGGAGATTTGAATGAAAAATCTGTCTAATCTGGTAGCAATATGATTAGGGCCTATTCTTTTATTGGTCCAAGAGTACTTACCGGAAGAAGGCTTGATATCCAGCAAGTCCCAGTCTTGCATGAGATCCTCCGCCCATTCCCTTGCCGGATCTCGGACTGCACTACCTCCCCTTTTTTCAGACGAGTGAAGGGTGAGATTGAGGTCTCCAACAATAATAATATTTTCCAGGTTCATTAAGTCTACTTGATGTCTTATCGAGTCCCAACATACCTTTTTTTCCCCCGCACTGACTAGAGAGTATACGTTGAAGATGCAGTGTATTTCTTTAGTATCCAAATTCTGCATTTTCAGCAGCAACCAGTGAGTATTGCTAGCCTCACTGATGGCTGCAAATTTATTGGCGTTCCATAGAGTGCCAATCCCTCCCGAGGCGCCCCTGGCAGAGACTGCTCTTGCTTCACTTTTAAACCAAAGTTTCTTGCTTGCTTGAAGGAAGACTATGTCTTCCAGCTTAGTCTCCTGGACGAGAAGTATGTCTGGAGTTTCTGTTCTTATCAGGCTTCTCATGGCTTCTTCCTTGACTTTACTCCCCATACCTCTGCAATTCCAGGAGATGACCTTCATTATTTATGTTTCTAGTGGGCTCCCTTGGAGCCTTGGGGCTGGATTTTCGGCATCCTAGGCTTTGAGGCTAGCAGTTTTTCCAGAGTTGGCTAGCTGCCTTGTAATTTTTCCTTGTACGTCTCCTCCTCTCTTTTTTCCCTGTCCGTTTTACGGCCTCTCGTAGATCTTCTTACCGAGGTTTGGGACTCTCCTATTTCTCCTTCCTCCTCTGACTCATCCGTGTTCTGCTCTTCTTCATTATCTTCTAAGTTCTTACCTTTGGGGTTTTCAGCGCTTGTACCTTTGAGGGAGGCTGAAGATGTACCTTTGCTTGGAGAGCCTGGTTTTTGGTTCTCGATCTCCTGAGTAGCTTCTGTCTCCTTTTGGATCTCTACCTCCTGGATTTTCTCTGGTTGCGAGCTGAGAGGGTCGAACTTATTTTCTGAAGTTGGATTAGTCGGAATATGTTGAGCAGAAGACTGATGAGGTCCTTTGCCACTAGGTCCTCCCGGCTTCTGTGACTTGGAAGGTTTGGAGCGCTTGACTTGATTCCATCCATCCTCCTTTCCCTGCACAGCCTCGTTGTTGGTTGGACAGCCTCTGGCGAAGTGACCATAAACATGACATTTCCGACATTTGAAGGGCAGCTGCTCATAATCCAGTTTCTGCAGATGCGTCCAGCTTCCTACATTTATTTTGATGGCCTCAGGAAGCCCTACCTCCAGATCTACTTCTACACAAATCCTGGCGCAGTCGTATTGGTCCTTATTGTTCGCTCGGTCTATAAATTTCCCCAGGGCATTTCCAATGTGCATCAGTGAGTCCCAATTCCAACAATGGACTGGGAGATTCGGGAGTCTAACCCACACCGGAACTGCTTTGGGCACATCTACTGCCGGATCGAAATCCGGGGTCCATTTGTTCAGATACAAACCCTGAGGGCCCATGAAGTAGGGGCCGTTTTGGAAGATCAAATCTTTGTCTTCCTTTGCAGTGAATTCGAAGAGGAAGTATCCTCTCCCCAGAAAGTAAGAAGTAACATTTTCTTTGATCAACGACGCCCAATTTCTGTTGACCCAGCTCTCAGTGGTTTTTGGAGACGGCCATAGCCCAGTAAACTGGCCGATGAGAGCCCGTTCGGCCAAAGACAAAGCAACTTGGATCGGGGTTTCAGGAGGGAGAGAGATCACTGGGATATCATCCAGCTTTTTGACAAATTTCGTGACTTCAGAGTTCTTCTTCTTTGGAAGCCCTGCCAGAAGCCGATTGAAGGCCTCAGAAGGCGAGAGTGGCGGAGGAGGAGGAGGCGCCTGGGGAGAGCCCAGTGCCTCCATGACCGCAAGCCCTAGGGGATGGGCCTGTCAAAAACCAGTGCAGACCTCCATTAATCAGCACGCCCGCAGTGGAGAGAGGGAGCCCCAGGCGGATCCGCCCGCAGGGAGCAGGGCGGCCGAGAGCGGACACGCTCGCAGGTAGTCGAACACGCAGGGTGCGGACTCCAGGGTTTGTAGTGGGAGCCGATACACGAAGCAGTTGAAATGTTTTGCTGAAATACAAATTGTTTAACTATAAAAAGAAATTTAATTTTTTTGTCATTAATAAATCCAAATTCAAGATAAATTCAAACTAATTAATATAACATCAATTTCAAAATAAAAAATTATTTACGACACACAATTTTAAAATTATTTAATATAACATCAATTTCAAAATAAAAAATTATTTACGACACACAAATTTCCAACGTCTAGTCTTTATTTTTTTACCATAAAAAAGATTTAATTTTTTCTACTAGTAATAAATCTAAAAATAAGATAAATCTGAACTAATTAATATAACATCCATTTCAAAATAAAAAATTATTTTCAACACACATGTCACGGATTTCGGATTTCCAGCGTCTCGTCGTAAGTTTTCAAATTGATTATTTAGTCACATGTTTTTATAATAATAATTAATTTCTAATAAAATAAATTTTGTTAAGTATTTTAATAATATATATTTATAAATTTTATTATTTTTCTCAAACCGACAACATTAAATAATGATATTTTTCTTCTTATTCCATCAAAACAAGTTAAAATCCTAATAATTATATTTTTCTCCTTATTCTATCTAAACACGTTAGAATCCTAAATGATATAAATTATGTTTAGAATCCTAACAATTTTATTTTTCTTCCTATTTCATCTAAACAAGTTAGAATCCTAATTGATATAAATTACAAATTTAATTGACCCATTATTCTTTTCTTACAAAGTTAGAATTCTAATGAATATAAATTTTAAATTTAGTTGACCCATCATACTTTTCTTACACTTATTGGTAGGTGAAAAGAAGCTAGAATCCAAATTGATATGAATTTTAAATTTATACCAAAAGTCTGATGAGTACAGAGTCACGGAAGAAACTACCACTAATGAATAATGTGTAAAATAAATAAAATCTCAACCTTCTAATTTTTTTAATTAATAATTTGTTAAATAAATATTATTATATTATTATTTTTATATATAATATAATTTACTTATAATTATATTAAAATGTGTTATTATTTTTATAAAAATATTAAAACTTAATTTATTAAGGCTCAGAATCCATTCATAGACAAAGACACTTTCGTATAGGAGCATTTGCTATCTGTTCGCAATTAAAACTCCATTCAAAGATAAAGACACTTTCATATTTGTCATGAACATTTTACTTTATATGATTTAGACCATCAAAAATTAGGATGGACTTCCAATTCGAATTCAAAACGGAAAAGTACTAGAAATTAGGATGGACTTGAATTCAATTTCGGACGGAAAGTTGGTATGAGGTCCTTCAATTTTATTTTGGTATATATTTATACTTTGCCAGTGTTATTTTTATATTTTTATATTTATAATTTATAATTTTTATTTTATAGTATTGGTAGGAGCATTTATTTTGCCTGTGGTGTTTTGGTTTGATAGTGAAGGGTGCACTCTTAAATCATTCCATCCTAGGTTACTAGTTTTAATAAGAAGAAGAGAGCATTTATTTTTTAATAGCATATTTTAATTGCCTCTTTTACATTAATGGATAGAATTTTAAATATTAACTAATTTACATTTCTAAATATATATTAACCTTTTCACATTTACCTAATACAATTATAAAATTAGCATACAAATTAACAAAGCACAAATAATATCATGTATATACATGTTTATCTTTTCACATTTACCTAATACAATTTATGAAATCATTTTATAAAGTATCATATAGCAATTAACATTATGTTAATATATAAATTTATAATAAAAAAATGATTATAATAAGATCATTAATTTAAAACACACACACACATCCACAATAAACATATACTAGCAATTGCACCATATGTTGCAAAGGAAACGTCATAAGGCGATAGCATAGGACAAAAGGACAACTAACTCATCTCCTAGAAATATTATGATTGTTGTTAGAGCTTGATGTGTTCTTGGGCAGTCTGAGCTTATGAATTTGAGTTAGATGAGCGAAAAGGCTAGAGGAAAAAGAAAAATGTGCCTACCTTGGTTATTCTCACATTAAAAGAAAACAAACAACCTGAACTAAGCTAGTAAGACTTTTGACAACTTTATGCTAATATAAAACCTGACCTAAAGTAGAATAAACATATTGGTTGTAGTAATCATCTCAGCCATTTTCTTAGTTCCCCAATAGATGAAGCGGTTGTCTCTTCTCCATTGTTGCTTTTAGAGGCAAAAATCTTTATTTTTATAGGACTAGGCATGCTCTTCAAGCTTGGACTCCTCAGACTTGGGGTCTTGCCGGCATATGGAACTACCGGTTGGATGTTCATATGGGGAATTTGAAGCCTTGGAGGATGGTCCTCTTGCTTCTCATAATTACTGAGAAAAAGACACATTCACATTGTAACAATTAGATGCAAGACTCTTTTGCAAGGGGCATTTTTTTAAGGGAAAACACTACAATGCAAAAGCCCTTTTTCCATCTGTCTGGACCTCTCAACAATTAGATTACAATTATAGGCAACAATGTGCATACTTATCCTGCAATCACTTGTTTGACCACTAGAATTCCATTTCTAGATTACACAATTGGCCAGTCTTACTCTTGATTGGTACAAGAGTGTACACAATAGAAATTGCTCCTAACATGACAACACGATCAATCTAAATGGTGACAGTGTAGGTTTACAATACAAGATTGGGTTTCCCATTTAGTACTTTAGGTTGATGAATAACTTGGCCTCCTACTGACCATAGTGAGGCCCCCTCTCATAACTCGATTTACTCTCTAGTCCATATTTATAACTAGAATACCCAGAGTGATAATGTTGGAGTTATATGTTCCATCTAGGATTTTCCTCTTACTAATATCCATACAGATTAGCCTTGAACCTATATGCAGGTTGAGGCTGAGGTCGAGGCTTTGGCCTCCATAATCAAATCCTTTTCCACAACCACAATAATGGATTCATCTCTGTCATAGGAAGGGGTTGATCTGGATATAAGTGTGGGTCTCTATTAATTTACGTCATGGGCTCCTGCTACTCCTCCATAAGGGCATGACACTAATCCATATGAAAAGTCATGGCTCATCTCTTGCTCAACTAGGAGTATAACAAGTGTCTTAAGAGGGAGGTCTGGGTTTGCCCGCCTGACATAAATGTATCAATCAATCAATCAACGACCTTTACAACTACTTTGTGATATTGATGCTATTACTCTTGATCATATCCACCACCAAAGAGAGTGCAATTGTAGTCATCAAAATAATCAAAATGCATCATGATCATATTCAGAGATTACTTCGAGCCTGGTTTGTTTCTAACAATTTCTTGAGCTTCCTACAAGGATTTTGACAATCCCCTTATTCTCACGACCTCTTGCAGCTCATGTTTGGAAAGAATACATTTTCTGAGCAAGAGGCATGCTTGACACCTAATGTCATGGTGATGTGCACAAAATCCAAGCCACAAACAATCCATATGATTGAAGAGTCAATAGAGGTCACTTATTCCCATTGAGAAATGTTAGAGGTAGTAGAAAATGGAAAACATGGAGAGACAAGCCTCCCTTCATAGCTCATAAATAAGGAACATATCGAACCCACAGTCCAAGTTCTTCCTCAACAAATCCCTATTACTAGAATTTGTGGAACTCCTATGTCCTTCTCATTTATTGATAGTGTGATGTATGTTGCCAAGTCTGTGGTAACTACCTTTTTTCCCTCAGTTGCTGCCTCAAAACAATAATATGGCAATAATATTTTCCAACTTCTAAGCATGGGAAGACAAGCACATATAAGAGAACACATACGAGCACATAGAAAATACATATTGCAAAGAATAAATTTCAATCATTATTCTGAATGTTATAGCTTCCCAGCAAGATCAAACTTATATATAAAGGATATACTTGGATACAAAAGAACCCTAATCTCTTTCAATGCTCGTCTAAGATTTTGACCCTCATCAAAGAATTAAAAAAAATGCATGTGGGGATTAATTGATTGGGACTCCAAATTTCATTTAGTGGGCACCTCGGAAAGAAAAAAATGATCCACAATTGCTGAAATAAAGCACTTGGATATTTGAAATTCAATCAGTAAAAGGACCACAGATAAAACAACTAAACCAATGAACCAATAGATTTGAACCCTAACCAACCAAAACTCGCACTACGAAATGAAGAAACTAACATAAAATCGAAATCTTACCTCAGAAGTAACATTTTTAAGGGTTGCCTCTTCTCCACTATTGCTTTCAGAGGTTGAAATCTCTAGTTTTATAGGACTAGCCATGCTCTTCAAGCTTGGGCTCCTCAGACAAGTTTGGGCTCTTATCGACATATGGGATTGTCGTTTGGACATTGATATGGGGACTTTGAAGCCTTGGAGGATGTTCCTCTTGTTGCTCATGATTACTAGGAAACACACACATTGACATTGCAACAATTGGATGCAAGACTCTTTTGGAAGGGGAATTTTTTAAAGGCAAATACTACGCTACAGAAATCCCTTTTTCCATTTGCCGAAACCTCTCAATAATTAGATTACAAGTATAGGAAATAATGTGCATACTTATCCTGTATTGTATTCACTTGTTTGACCACTGGAGTTCAATTTCTAGATTACAGAATTGGCTAGTCTTACTCTTCACTTCTAGGAGAGTGTACACACTAGTAATTTCTCCCAACATGCAAACACAATCAATCTAAATGGTGACCTTCCTAAATGATTTATCAATTGCATTTTTAAGAGTTGAATGGCTTAGGATCTTCTATAGTGTTCGACATGATTTTATTTCATTTCGAGGAAGAGGTCGTTTAGATCCCAAATTATTTCTTTAAGAGATAAGGTGATCGTCAACTTTTATTTAGATTCTAATCAGGATTTCGTACTTCATCGGAAAACAATAATCTCGTTGTAGACGATTGCTGATTCATTCACCGATCTATAAATTGTTGGCAAATATTTTTCGTAATTTTCAAATTAGGCCTCTTAAGGTTTGAGTTGACCTCAAAGATGGGCATTCCTTATTGGTCGCACTCGTCAGTTTTCTCTTATAACGATGTCATGAACAAGTTTTATGTCCAAATCATATGGAGTAATTCTAATCCATTTGGATCAACGCATTTTAGAACTAGCCATCATGCGAAAAAATTCAACTTCTTTGATAGCTCTGAAACCCCTGCAGGCCTATCAAATCTTCCTCTAATGAAAACATTCAACAACTTGATTCCTTCGACTTATGGTCAATCGTTGAATAGATTTCCAGGCTCCATCATGCCGGACAAAAGGAAAAGAAAAATGATTGAAAGAGAGTGACGTATAGAAATGAAAGTGCTTTTATCTCAGCTTCGATCATTGATCCCATAAGAAAATCTTCGACTATGCTTTCTTCTTCTCAATATATAGGGTTTTGGGAAATCAAAAACATTCTCCAAGGTTTTATTCAATGGAATTTGGATGTTTTGTCTTGCAGGGAAAACAAACAACGTCAAAACAAGTACTCGAAGCTATGAATTAAGTTTTCCATCTCCAACAAAAAATGAAATAGCTTTCACCCCAAAGAAAGAAAATGAAGGTTAACTCTGATCAAAAGGAAAATGTTCCATTTGAGATTTTTTCCAATAAATATCTATCGTTCAGATGATTGGATCAGGAGTGCCCTGCACTAAAAATAAACATTGTGGGTTCGGATGTTTAGATCTGGACGAAAGCTGTGGAAAATGAGATTGTGTATTCCTATATTCTATTGGGAAGTTTTTAGTGCCGCTTCATATGCCATTCACAAAAATTCTTATCATACCAAGGTAATCTCTTATCGTTGTTGTCACTGTAACATCTTCTTCTACGAATAGGATAATCTCAACACTCTGTAAAAACACATGTAAAGATTTTGTGCAAGGATAACAATTATTGATGGTTTTACATAAATCTTCTTTTGCACTGTTAAAACTCCAAGCTTAAGATTAATTCATGTATTTTAATCTTTCAGAAATTAATAAAAGCAGGACCTCGCTTTATTAGGGTTACAAAGATTTTACATGGACATCTCTTTCATCCAAGTCTCAAAGAACTTGGATTCCCTGCTTGCACTTAGCATATATGTTCATGTGTTCTCATAACGATGCAGTTGTTTGATCTCAATACTTTCAACCGCCGCAACCTCTAGCAGAAGCTTTGCCAATTGATTAGCACTCAACACACCAAGAATCAAGAACTAAGGACCAGTGGAGCTCCAACATAATGTTTTGTGGTATAAGAGAATGTTTTTAAACACCTGTCAATCTTATATTAAACGTCTATGTTAAATGAAATAATAGATTTGTCAAAAAAGATCCATTGGTAATTGAAACACGAATTTTTCTGAAATGCTTATCGAGTTATAGAATTGTTCAACGCTTATTGATTAGAGTATTGATAAACGCATCCCGTTAATTACTTTGTTGATAAAGTTCACTAAATTGTATTAAAATATTTTCCACCAAAAAGTTGTAATGATGTCAATCAAAATGTCTATTTTTATATGAATTCACCCAATGATATCATGATGCATTGTATCAAAATTTTGTCATTCAAACTTTTGAATTATGAAAATTCCATATTTTTCAAAATTCCATATTTTAATTAATGATTTATTAATAAATTTGTTGTTTAAAATATTTATATTTAATGGTCTCAATACATTTGTGTATTCTATTTTTTGAAAATTATGTGATTGATAAAGATTAAATGTCTCCATCTTTTTTCCAAGTAGTTGGGTGGAAAATTTCATAGATAAAATAAACATGAATAATAGATGAGAAAATTCAAATTAGGAAAAAAGGAAAGCTTTAAATTTAATTAATAAGAAATAAGGTGTAACTTTCATAAATAATTGAATTAGTAATTAAATTGAAATAATTTAAACATAAAAATGGAGAAAATGGAAAGTGACAAACCATAACAGACGTATGAAACTTATTTTGGAACTTATTTTGGATGGCAATAAATATATAAAATTAATTTTGGGTGAGGCTATGAAGGTGTTGTTGTAGCGGCTACAACCACCCTCCAAAATTTTTCCTTAGCTTTGTTTTGGAGCCTCCGTACCAGCCTTTATAGCATCTTGTCTTGCTTTGTCCAGTACACAAGATTTGGTGTTTTTCTTTCACAAAGACAACATGTTGATAAAAGCTTGATGCATCCCCCCCACAGGCTCTTCATTCAGACTTGGTCCAGTTGCAGGCTGAGCAGCCCCCCCAAGAAATTGTGCAATTCTGGAGGGAAACCATCCTTCCATCCAAAAATTGCATAATTTTGTTTGGCAGCCTACTGGGCTCTAGAATTGTGCAATTCTGGTAGTCAACCCTCACAGTGATAATTGTGAAATTTTCCCCAGCAGGCCTACTCAGCCCAGGAATTGCATAATCCTCGGTAGTAGTCAGCTGCTCTGCGCAAAAATTGGCAAATATCCTAGGTAGCTAGCCCAGCTCCTAGCAAGAAATGCACATTTCTTTCCAGCAGTTGAGCAGCCTCATGCATGAGCAGTTGAGTTGACCAGTTCCACCCAGGACCGAGGAAACTTGACCTGCATGCATGGATTGCTTTTTCTCGGAATAGAAAAAGGCAACATGCAAAAAGCATCCCATGATTTGGGGAGCTATTTTTACCAGCTGAGGGTTACATGCAAAGTTCGTTTAGAAAATTTCCTCCAAGTGTCGCTTTTCCTAGATTTGTGGCATGCGCGTCATGAGCCCAAAATTATTTATTCAACGCATCAAAGCTCATTATTTCACATCGATCTTGGAGCTTTGACATCCCACAACACATGCAGGACTCTTCGACACATCCAACTCAGCTAGTCACAGGTAAGTAGTCTCAATTTGTCTTTTTCAGCATTTCTGTCGCTTTTTGTGTTTTCACTTGTGTCAATGTTGTTTGCTTGATTTCTTTGAATGCTTGTTGTCATTTACATGCATAATAGCTTGTAGTAGCACCATTTCAGTTTTGGTTTCTATCTCACTATTGTCGCATGCATGAAACAGTTTTGCACGAATGGTTGACAATTTGGCAACTCGCTTCACCCACATGCATATTGATCTGTTTACTGAATATTTCATTCAATATTTGCATGCATGATCAATCAATTCTACTTTCACTTAGTGTCACCATGCATTCACTTCTAGATTTGCTTTCAGTTGCCCGTCGGTGAGTCTGGGCAGCCTTGGCCCGGACTTTGCCTCACCCAGACAACATTACGCAATCTGGGGAAGGAAGGCTCTGTCTTCCTCTCTAGAAATGCACATTTATGCCCAGACACTGTCCTCCAGGATTATTTTGCAAATTTCTGAGGGACAATGACTGTTGGCCCAGAAAATTGCGTAATGTAGTCCTTTAGCCTGTAGTCATTGCCAGTTGGAATTGCGCATTGTGCAATCCCTGCAATTCGCAGTCAGTTTGGATTGTGCATTGCGCAAATCCAACAACGAGTCTTGCCTCCCAAACAACCCATATTGCCTTTTGTAGAGTTTTGGCAGTCAGTCACCTAGCCTCCCAGAAGAAATTGTGCAATCTTTACCTATCATTCCCCGAATTTGCTTTGGTTTTCACTGACAGATTTCTTTCCATGCATGTTGCTTTGTCTCCAGATCTTTCAGGTGTTCATCCACCTCTTAGCAGTGCAAGATCAATGGCCTCTAAGAGATCAGGATCAAAGGACATTGACGGAAGTGCAACTGGAGCAACGGTTGAGCAGGTGTCCGCATGTCTACCGATTTATGAAGATAACAAGTTGTTTCTAGACAAGGGCATTAAGTTGAAATGGCAAGAGGTCAATTAATCATTTGCAGGAAATTTTGCGGAAGACCTCGAAGACCGTCAGGTGTATGTGAACATTCACAAGTCCAGATTGTATTGGATTGCATGTAGATACCTCGTGTTCCCATGCGTGAACATGATACATTGGATTGTCTCACATAATGATCTCGAGATGATAACTCTGAGCATTGTCAGCGGGACGAAGATTTCCACCTTCTGGGCACACGATTATGATGAGATGTATCAGATGTCGAAGCCTGTGACTATCATGAAGACTCCTTTCAACTTACCTAGCAACAGTGCAAACTCCAGAGACATTTTGAAGAACTGGGTAAAAGAGCCAGCTAGATTCAGGATAAAACCCAACCAGATCTATAAGATGAAGATACTGTAGAATGCGTATCAATACTTGGTCATATTTGCATGTCGACTATGTGGCCAAGAAAGCACAAAACCTTCCCACAGAGTTGGGTGATCACGCTGGACCAACTGGCCAGGGAGGGTAAACCATGTAACTGGTCCGGCATGTTGGCTCATTAGCTGAAGGAACAGGTATCGAAGGCTCGATAGTCAGCCGGATGTATGCAAGCAGAGATCTACATGTCTGCCTACCTCTTAGATGAAATTTGTGCCCGACAGGAGTTCCTGGGCTTGGAGTGGACATGGTCACCGACGGAGACTGATGTGAACACATATTGCAAGTTGTTATCTGAGTGTAGCTTCAGAAGTGTAATCACACGGTTGTCCGATAATTTTGTTACCCAAGTCTACAAGATGATATTTTAACAAGATCCACCCTGCATGTCGAAGGAAGTAATGGAGGCATTGATAGACATTGCTGATTGGAATGCCTCACCATCCGACACCTTCATACGAATGTTCAGCATGGATAAGCCTCCGTATGCTCTACCAAAGTTTTCTTTGGATATACTCGTCATGCAGGAAGTAGCATATCACATTTAGACAGGATTGATAGCTAGACAACATCGGAAGAAGAAGGCAGCTTGGCCTGCTCTTCTGTTGTGGATTAGGTTATACGAGATCCAGAGTATCAAGGAGGTGGATTTCGAAGCAGAACTAATGAAGAAGTATCCATTCGACCTCCGAAGCTACAATCTGTATGACCCACATTGTATTGTGAAAGATCACTACATGAGAGTACACTTCAACTTGATCCACAGGGCATTTCATTGGGCCGAGGAGGACCCATGGAGGTATTTCTATAGTTTCTCCAAACCCAATGAACAGGTTGGCTTCGTTGTGGAGTGGTTAGCGAAGAAACATGAAGCAGCATCTCGAAGAGCACCAGCACTAGCAACAGTAGTAGCAGAGGCAAGCAAACCAGTGCGTGACAAGGGCAAGAGGAAGATTTTCGATCGCATGGAGGAGGAGCAAAGTTGCAAGTTTTGAGCAGACCCACTTGTAACAATGTAAACTTTGAAACGGGAACTGATACTGTTACCCGTTTCGTAGAGATAGCAAAAAAATGACCCGATTTTCAAAAGTGGTGATGCAGAATACACATGTTTTTTTTAGAACATGGTTTTTGGAACTTTAATTTTTTTTCATGTTCAAGGATGAAATCAAGTTTTAGAATGGTAGTGATTTTCATGCTGATTTTAAAAAGTGAGTATTCTGCATCACACCCTTTTTTTAAAAGACCTATTTTTTGACTTTTAATTTTCTAGTGTGTGAAATGTAAAAAATTATTTTCTAAATTTGATAGTTTTTGAAGTCGTCATTTTATTCATATTTTCTTGTTCTCTATCTTAATTTTTTTTTTAGGGGGTTTTTTATTGTTTTGCGTTTTTAAATTAGAAAGTCGATAGTTTGAATTTTAGATAATCTACATATTTATACATCCTTAATTAATTTTTCAATCCACATGAAATAATTGTTTCTAAAAAACAACATTTTTTAATAATGGACATAAAAATAACCATTTTTAACATAAATATAACAAAAAAACTAAACGTTTTGATAATTTTTTGCTAGAATTAACATGTCAAAATCACAATTTTTATACAAAAATATTAACTAAAAATGGTCAAATAATAGTTTTTTTTTATGAATTTCATGTCAAAAAAATAATAATAACAACCTTTTTTTCAAAAAATAATAATTAACTTAAAAATCAATGCGAAAATCACAAATTACAAATATTGAACACATAACAACTTTAATTCATTGATTATTCTTTTCATGAAATGTCAGAGTCAAAACATTGCAAAGCTTGATTTCCAGGTATAACTTAAATTTAATCAACAATGTCACGTAATCCAAACTCTTCGTCCTCCAGAGTTTCATCATTGTCATCTTCCACAATATTTTTTGCTTCCTTTTGCGCAATTTCCTCTTCTAATGGGTCTTTGATGTCTGCAAATCTCCCAATATATGTCTTTCCAAACATTCCATGTAATGGTGGTTGGGGTTCCTTTGCCTTTTTGGCCACACGTGATTCACTAAAGTCCCCTTTCCTCAACCCGATTTCTTGCATTTCATTTGGAAGAAATTGAAGAGCATTAATTCTTTGCTGAATGAAATTGCATTGTAATGGAGCTTTCTCAATTGCAATGCAATTTCTTCCTTTTTGAAGGCAGCATGCTAGTGTTGTACCTAATTATCAAGCACAAAAAAATAATGAAGTAAATTAGTACAATGACATATTAATTAAAAAAAAAGAACATATTGAAATTCAATTCCATGTGGCAAAACCTACCTGAGCCAGAAAATAAATCCAGAACCCAATCTCCTTCATTTGAACATATGTCTATAAGATAGTTAATCAATAATTGTGGTTTCTGATAAATGTTAACTATCTCTCCTTTCGTTTCTTTGTCTTCATATGTTAGTTTTCTCACAACAGCATCATAAGTCAGTATTTGGCTATGACTCTTTCTCTCCACCCGATTAAAAATCATAGACATATGGCTATCATCTTTTGCCCAACTATCAATATGAATGAACTCACAGTGATTTATAAATTGTTGATCTTCATTGTTAAGAAGATTTGACTTTTGCCTGTAACATAAAATAGTAAAAGTTCAATTAACTTGTACATAAATGAATTTTTCAACATTAATCAAATATACCTTTAAACATCTTACCATGTAAGATGCATCCTTGAATTTGTTTTCCCCTTGAAGCTTGACAATACCATTGCCAATTGTGTGTCTGAATGAAATGTCACAAATCTCCATAATGGTGATGACGTCACATCCATAAATCCCGCCACCACTTTATTAAAAGCTTGATAAGTATAAGGGTCACTATCATAGTAAATGTTTGGAATATTGAAACCATGGGGAACATCTGCAATAACCAGGGCATAATCCCTTTTTAGTACGAGTTTAGCAATGTCTTCACAGTCGCCTTGTATTACTTGATATTGAATAGTGTCTAGTCCATTCCAAATGAAATTATTAAGAGTTGGATCAAGTTCAACATTCTTAATACGTTGCTTTCTCAGTCTTTCAATCTTTATTTTTTCAATAAAATTCTTGAAACTGTCTGGTGCTCCATTATCTTCTTTCCTCATCTTTTACCAAACAAACAAATATATGTGTAAGTTTTAAATTAAAAATAGTACACAGATGATTAAAACTGAATGTATAAATCACGTTACCTTTTTAAATGCAAGATAAAAAGCTTTTAATGTTGATGTAGAACTTGAATATGGATAGTTGCGTACAACATCATCCCAACTATCTTCATTCAACAGTTTAACCATTCGTTCCTGAATTTTCATGTAAACTTTGTGACTGCATAGATAAAGTAAGAAAAAGTTAATATAATGATATGTATAACAAATACTACCAATAACAACATGTTTTATTTAAAAGATAACTATAATCCTGGAAATAAGTAAAAATAATTTGGCAAACTTACTTTTGAAATTCTTCAGACATTTCTTCCAATGATAATTCCCCTGACCTCACACGAGATAATATTGTTTTGACAATTTTTTCATCTTTCACTCCTTGCATCGCCCTCCAAGGCGTGATGGTCATATCGTCTGGAAGTTGCTTCAGTTCAGGAGCTGATTTATTGTTGCTACATATCAATGGCTTAGACTTTTTGACCCTCTGGTTTTTAATGCCAATGTCTTCCCACATGCTAAAAATGTCATCAATCAAATTCCAAATATCTCCAGTTCTAAATGCCAATTGGAAAATGTTATCAACACCTCTGAATAAATCGCTATATCTGCTGTCCTTTCCACCTTTTGAATTGGTTTTCTCTTCAATTTGATAGCCTATTTCCATACAACATTCCTTTCGGAAATCTGCAGTAATATTTATCTTATCCCCACCACATTTTTCTAGGAATTCACTATGAATAAATCTAACCTTTTGGATCAAAGTCATAGACATCCTATATTCATTATCTGAATTATGATCCAATGCCACTAACTTTGCTTCTGTTTCATTTAAACCAGCATAAATGATACATTTCATTGTTTCAAAACGTGGGTTATTAGGATATTCCTCCATCAATTGTCTTTGAGCTTCAACAGAATGGTTCCCCCCAAGCACATAATAATTGTATTCAAAACATTTTGACTTATGAAATTATTCTTTGTTGGGAACTTGAAGTGGATCAACAAAAAGCACATAACTAACCACATGAGCAAATGGATTGTACCTCATCAATGTCTTCAAGTTGTGAACATGCAGATGATGTGGCTTTCTGATTTGATATTGGCATTGTCCTTCACTTGCCTTATAGGTTTGTCTGACATTTAACTGAAATGTACGACCACCATCAATTAAGTTTCTCTTTGTCAAATTCTGTCGAATGGCATTTTGTTTTGTTTTGATTATGCCATCATCTAAATCAGCTCCTGGTGTAATGATTTCTCTGCTTTCTTTTGAAGTTTCATTAGGTTCTTGACTGCTGGTAATGACTACTTCAAGATCTTCAACTCTACTTTTTTTCGTCATAACATTCTCAAGAGATCTATTCTTGGGCATTGTTACTTTTGGTCTTTTACGACCTTCTTCAGTTCCAATGTCATCTTCAGTAATGGCAACATATGCTTCATTGTCAATTTCAACTTCATCGTCCTCAAAAGTAACTTGTTTACCCTTGCTAGATTTATCCACCAGAGGCCTTTTTTTCTGATTCTTTGGATGTAGTTTTGTAGCATCATCAGTTACCACATTTTCCATGTTTTCCATATCTTCTTCTGACACTGAGTAAAAATGGCTGACAACTTTCATGATATCATGCTCTATGAAATGAATGCCTCCCAACCTAATTGAACAGCTTTCAACAAAATTCTGCCAAACAAAATATCATATGTTAATATAAACAAAGTTAAAAAAATATAGCGAGACACTTTCAAAACGCAAAATAAAAATAAAAATAACAATACTTACGATGTTTTGTGTAATCTCATTTACGATTTGTTTACACAACTTTGTAGATACCTCTCTCGTGTCATATAATGAATATGATAATCGATATTTAATCCTTTCATGTGACTTGGGAGCTTTTGTAAGTACGTAAACAACTTCAGTGTTTGGTACTGAACACATATCTATGACTCTTCCCATCACCTCCAAATTTTCATTATTTTGGGGTATATCAATGTATAGATATATATTCATAGTTGTGCTCTCTCTTTCTTTCACATACCAGACTCTTGATGGAAATCACCTTTTTTGAACTTTTCCAATCTGAGATTAGCTTCTTATCACTTGAAGCACTTGAAATATTTGTAGGCATGAGCTCAGATGGAGTTCGTTCACCAATGTTTTTTGAAGATATACCTTTAAGACTCTTTGGTCCATAAAGATTCACAGAAATTTTTCTTGATGCCATTTTCCTAAAAAAAAACACATAAATTAGTATATTAAAAAACATATTAACTTAAATTAATAAGAAAAATATACCATAAATTTTTTATTTGTATAATCAGAATTGCCCAGCCAACTCTAACGGGCAGGCGGGTCGATGGGCGAGCAGGAGATCAGGTGAGGGATAATGAGGCTAAGTAGACATTTAGGCAAGTATGGGCGAGCCCCTACCGACGCGCCCCCCACAACCCCCTAAGCTTCCCCCGCTCCCCGCCCCCCTCCCCTTCCCTCACCCTACCCCCTACTGTCCCCCACACGCCCGCCCCTCCCCCCATCCCCGCCCCCAAACCCCCTACACCCCCCAACACCTCCCCACGGCCGCCCCTCCCCACTGCGCCCACCACTCTCCACACCACGTGCCCCCCCCTACCCCATCCCCCCCCCCATCCCCGCGCCCTACCCCTTACCCCCCCTACCCCCCCATCCCTTATCCCCCCCCCATACACCCTACCCGCGCCCTACCCTTACCCCCCCCCTCCCCCTACCCTACCCCTGCCCCCCGCCGCCCCCTACCCTACCCCATTCCCCCCACCCTGCCCCCTATCCTAACCCCCCCATCCCCATCCCCCTGCCCTACCCCTACCCCCCCCATTCCCCCCCACGCCCCCTACCCTACCCCATTCCCCCACCCCCCCTACCCTGCCCTACCCTATTCCCCCACCCCCCTGCCCCCTATCCTACCCCATCCCCATGCCCCCACTCGGCCCATCCCATCCTCACCGCGCCCACCCGGCCCACCCGACGCCTCGCCCACCCGGCGCCTCGCCCCTACCCGGCCCACCCCGCCCACTCGACCCACTCGCCCAACCCGGCCCACCCGCCCTACTCGGCGCCCCGCCCCTACCCGCCCCACCCCGCCCCGCCCCTCCGCCTCCCCCTCCCCCTCCCCTCCCCGGCCCCCTCAGCCGCCCCTCTGCCTCCCCTCCCCGGCCCCCTCCGCCACCCCTCCCCCTCTCCCTCCCCCTCCCCCGCCCCTCCTCGGCCCCCTCCGCCGCCCCTCCACCTCCCCCTCCGCCGCCCCTCCCCGGCCCCTCCCCGACCCCCTCCGCCCACACCTCCCACTCCTCCGCCCCCTCCGCGCACGCAGCGCCACCCCCGGGCCGCCCCGCCCCGCCCGACCGGCGGCGGGGTGGCTCGAGGGTGGCCCTGCGCGGGTGGAGGGGGCCGGGGAGGGGGAGGGGAGGGCGGGGTGGGCGGAGGGGCCGGGGAGGGGGCGGCGGAGGGGGAGGGGAGGGCGGGGTGGGCGGAGGGGGCCGGGGAGGGGTAGGGGAGGGGCCGGCCGGGGAGGGGTGGGCGGGGTGGGTAGGGTAGGGGGTAGGGGGTAGGGGGGGGGTAGGGTAGGGGGTGGGGTGGTGGGGGGGGGGGGATGGGGTGGGTAGGGTAGGGTGGGCGGGTAGGGGGGTTAGGGGGGGGGGGGGAGGTAGGGGCAGAAGGAGGGGGGTAAGGGTAGGGGTTAGGGGGTAGGGGTAGGGGCAGAAGGGGGTGGAGGGAGAGGGGGCACGGGGAAGGAGTTAGGGGGTGGGGCCCATGGGGCCAGCGTTAAGGAAGGCGGGGAGGAGTTGAGATTGGAGGGGAATGGGAGTTAGGGGGTGGGCTTATGGGGAGGAGAGTTGTGGGGTAGGGAAGGAAGAGTTGGGGAAAGGGTGCATGGGTGGGTGAGTTGGGGGTGGCAAGGGCTGGCACATGGGTAGGGTAGAAGGGGGAGGAGGGCATGGGTGAATGGGAAAGATCGGTAATGGGTTGGGGGAAGGGGACACGACGACGGCCTACCCACGGTTATTGGGTGATTGAGTTTGATTGGGCCCACCATGCTCACGATTGACATAATTGTTATTTTGGCTTGGAAAAATTATTAATTTAAAAAAAAAAATCTTCTTCGACGTTAAATTAATTTAATATGAAAATTTTGAAAAAAAAATTGAACTTACCTTTCAATTGCGATAATTCTTCGTTGAATATGTTGTTGATAGCAATATAGCTGCTCCACAAATTCACGTCTTTCAACAAACTTCAGAAAACCTGGATGTGAGGTAAGTAATAGTGATAACAAAATTTAATATATAAGTGAAATTACGAAGATGTTTTTCTGTACGATTAATGTGGGATAATTTGTTTTAAATTATTATAGAGCGAATATTGTAGAGTTATTTTACAATGGATTGAATGTGGGATTAATTTGTTTAGAATATATTATAAAAATTAAAAAAAAAAATTAGTTGTTTAGTAAATATTATATACTTTAACTATTAGAATAATTAATATAGAAGTTGTAGTTTACAATTTGAATTTCAGTGATTGATTTCATAAAAAAATTTAGTTTATGTTTTTCAATGAATTGTAGAATAAAATAATAAAGGTAAATAAATCTAACAAACTTTTGGAGGGAAATATTTTCGCGAAAATTTTTGGAGGGAAATATTTTCACGAAATTTTTTGGAGGGAATAATTTTGGAGGGAAAATTTCATTCTTTAAGCTATATAATATTCTTAGGAGACTCCATTTGTATCATTCAACATCTTCTATTTGAAAGGGATGGATTGTTTTGATGGTGAGGTTTCGATTTATACACCATCAACATCTTCATCGCGTAACAACTCTATTCATATTGATGAATATAGCGGGAATTCTTCCACTATGAATAGAAAGTCAATTCTTCCACTTAGTCCCGATTCTAAGGACTATGAAAGCAGCGGTGATGAAGAGCATGATGGTGAAGTTCAAAAGAATGGAGTGTCACGATGTCCACTTAGTCCTAATTCTGAGGATTATGAGAGTAGCAGTTTTGAAGAGTGTGATGGTGAAGTTCAAAAGAATGGAGGGTCACGGTGTCCACTCAGTCCTAATTCTGAAGACTATGAGAGCAGCAGTTTTGATGTGCATGATGGCGAATTTCAAAATAATGGAGTGTCACGGTGTCCACTTAGTCCTAATTCTAAGGACTATGAGAGCAGTAGTGACGAAAAGTGTGATAATGAATTTCAAAAAAATGGAGTGTCAAAGTGTCCACTTAGTCCTAATTCTAAGGACTATGAGAGTAGCAGTGATGATGAGTGTGATAATGAATTTCAAAAGAATGGAGTGTCAAAGTGTCCAGTTAGTCCTAATTCTAAGGACTATGAGAGCAGCGGTGATGAAGCGCGGGATGATGATTTTCAAAAGATTGGAGTATCACAATGTCCTCTTAGTCCTGATTCTAAGGACTATGAGAGCAGCAGTGATGAAGCGCGAGATGATGATTTTCAAAAGATTGGAGTATCACAATGTCCTCTTAGTCCTGATTCTGAGGACTATGAGAGCAGCAGTGATGAAGCGCGGGATGATGATTTTCGAAAGATTGGAGTATCACAATGTCCTCTTAGTCCTGATTCTAAGGACTATGAGAGCAGCAGTGATGAAGCGCGGGATGATGATTTTCAAAAGATTGGAGTATCACAATGTCCTCTTAGTCCTGATTCTAAGGACTATGAGAGCAGCAATGATGAAGCGCGGGATGATGATTTTCAAAAGATTGGAGTATCACAATGTCCTATTAGTCCTGATTCTAAGGACTATGAGAGCAACAGTGATGAAGAACAGGATGAGAGCAGCAGTGATGATCCAATGATGGAGATGTTGCCAAGAAATATTGTATCGAGGAGTAGGAGCAGACCTTTTCGTATCAATGCAAACTATTCTAGTTATACAAGGGGTAGAGCAGAATATCTGACGAGAAGAAGTTCTATCAGCGCTCTCATTTCAAGTGAATGTTGCCAAAAAAATTGCTTGAAACGCATGGATTTCATATTTTCATTAGAAAGCAGGAAGAGATATTTGTCAATGAATAAAAGCATGCAAAACTCATATTTAGTTGGCTGCATGCAATCTACATTGTCAGGTTATGATTATCATATTAGGAATTTATTATTGTGTAGAAAAGCTTTCAAAATGTTTCATTCAATTGGGAATTTTCGTCTCTCGAGAATTCAAGAAAATTTGGAAAAGGATCCCACATTTTATTCAGAAGTACGTTATAAAAGACAGTTTGGGCCATTATCAAATACTGCAATGTCATGGATGAAAGATTTCTTTTCAAAGCATGGAGAGTGTATGCCAAATAGAGAGACAATACATATTCCAGACAATTTTTAAAGACGAGAAATCTATAACTTATACAAAGAATATGCAGAAAGTGCTGAGGGACAGGGCCAATTTATTACATATCAATATTTTGTGAAGATATGGAAGAAAGAATTCAATAATGTTCGTATTCCTAAGAAGACAAGGATGGGGATTTGCAGTACATGTGCTTCTCTTAAATAAAAAAGGGACAAATGTGAAGGCTCAGAAAGAGGTAAGTGTTCATAACTTTTACTTTCAAAATTGTATAGTCATCAACTATGAAAACATATTTCTTAATGAATTTCTTTTATGTTGTGTAGATTTAATTGTCAAAGAACTTCAGGAGCATCGCGAACAACAAACAAATGAAAGGAAGAAGTTGTACAAGCATCGAAAGAAGTGTTATGATAATCCAAATAAATATTTGGGTTTGATAATTGATGGTATGGACCAGAAGAAAACACTTTTACCACATTTTGTTCGCACACCCAAAAATCTACAAGAGGAAAATTTTATTCAGTTTCACTTGGTCGGTTGTATGGTCTTCAATGGGAAAATGTTGCCAAGGGTGTACTTCACAGCTCCAAATATTCATAATGATGCAAATCTGACCATAACCATAATTCATGATGTGATTCCTCATTGGTCCGGTAATCTTCCTGAAGTTTTGTATCTACAATTGGACAACACTTGCCGTGAAAACAAAAATCAGGTTGTTTTTGGGTATCTGAACATGCTTGTTGAATTGAGAATTTTTCAAAAGGTAAAGGTTGGTTTCCTTCTTGTTGGGCACACTCATGACCATATTGATCAGATGTTCAGTCGTTTTTCAGTCACATTGAGGAGGAAAGAAGTTGGGAGCTTGCCATCACTAATTGAATGTATTAAGAAATCATACATGCCAGAGCCTGCTTTTGAAGTGTTGGAAGAAATTGTTGACATGCGAAGGTTTATTCTAGGATCATATGGTGAGGGGAAATGCATTGAACAACTTAATGATATTAGCTTCCAACATCAATTTCGTATAAAAAAAATTGATGGGAAAACACTAATATGGGGCAAGAAATTTTCAACTACTACAGAATGGGCACCGTCATCAGGTTTGCAATTTTTGAAGTTCATTCCAGATCGTCCAATATTTGCATCAAAAATATTGTTATTACAATCAGTTGGTGAAGTTCAGAATGCACGCAGACAGAATAGACATATAAATTATTCTGATTGCCTAGAAGAAATTAAAAAATGTATTAGATATACATATGAGTACTTTGAAATTGCTGACTCAGTTTGGTGGGAGTCATTTTTCAATAATCAAAGTGATATCATTTCAACAACAACCAATGAAGATATACCTTTGAAAAATCCATTTATTTGGCCACAAAATGTGTCGAATGAAAAAGAGGAAGTAAACATTGTTGAACAGCAACAAACTCAAGGTATTATTAATTCTTCACAGGCAATGGAAAGAGAGATGTATATTGGTTCTAGAAGATCTCGTGCACAATGTGAAGCCATGGAAGACCTTTATAGGGGTTCAGTACGTGATATTAAGGAGGGTTGCATGATTGCAGTGCTAGCAGATGGAGATCCCAAAGGCTATCCATTTTGGGTTGCTAAAGTTATAAAGGTCTTTACAGAAAATGAGGATGTTACAAGTGTTGAAGTACATTGGTATGCCGCAAATACACACCCATTCAATGGTGTGTATAAGCCAGAGATGGTAGTTGACAAAAAAAATGGTGGAAAAAGAAAAAGAAAGGGTACAAATATAAATCGCCGCCGCACAGACATATTACAATTGGAGGATGTCGACATACTTGTTTATGACTTCAATTTAACAAAGAGAGGAACTCTTTGCTTCAAGACGATAGAGATTCTGAAAAGGTTGTTACCAGAAGGAATAGTGTTGACATGGGAGTCTGCTGAAACCAGTCGTAGATCTATAAGACTTTTGAAACCTGGAATGTTGGGCATGCATGTGGACTCAGATGGGGCACTAGTTGATGAAAGAGAAGAATATGGAACATCTTCGTCAGCATCCAGTCACTCATCTGAAGATGTGAATTGTGATGGTGTGCAAGAAAATATGAGTGATTTTGAATAATTGTTTAAGACAGATTATATAACTGATGTATGCATCATATCTTCAAATAAAATTAATGTTTTCCATATGTTGTTAAATGAGAAGTTATGAAGCATTTTTATGTTGTTGGATTATGTCTTAAGTATGATAAATTTTATTGTTTAAATATCTACAATGCAATATCAAATTAGAGATATAATGTCTGTTTTACTCAATATACAAATAAAGACTTTTGATTTCATTCAGTGATATACTTTGTTCATAATGTCATGGTTTTTTAATTTTATAGTTGAAAAAATTTCAATTTCTTTTGTATCTAGCATGGTGTGGTTGAAAACATGTTAAATTTATACTTAGGAAAGAAAAATGATATTCTACCAGAAACATTAATGTGTTTTTTCCTTAAAAATTAACTTTGTTTGAGACATAAAAAATTGGTTTTATTAGCATTTTTTAAAAAGTTTGAAAATTGACCCTAAAAAAAAAAACGTTATTCAAGTAGCATCACTTTCGTTTTGAAGCTATATTTTGCACGAAAATTTCGTAGTAAATTTCGTAGTCACCGCCATTTTTAAAACACGTTCAAAATTCACACCTAAAAAAAAAACATCGTTCCAGTATACACACTTTTCGTTTTTAGCACTGTTTTTGATGTTTTTTTGGGGTTTTTTGGCCAGAGTTCCCGTTTTGAGTTTATAGTTCCTGTTTCAAAGTTTACATTGTTTTGTGGAGAAAGCCGCTATGGCTATAGAGGTGAAGAGGTAACAACGCAACAAGTGAATCGCGTAAAGGCAGAGGGATAAAAGAAGGATGGAAGAGACAAAGAAGGAGTTGCATGAGTTGAAGGAGTGACTCTGGAAGGAACACGAGTTGCGCAAACAGGAGAGGGAAGCGTAGCAGCAACAGGTACAATACGGGGCACAACATGTGCAAAAATATGACACATTGCCCATACAGGTAGTGGATTCATTAAAATAGCTGGCATCACGCAGACAAGTTGAACCATCACAGGAGCAAGACTTCGCTCATGAGATAGAGAAAGCGCTTCAATAGCTGGATACAGATATGGAGAAATGGGAATCAGAACAGGACATCAACCTTATGCCTCATCATCAAGAGGTCGAGTTACCTGCTTCACCGCATCCAGATGATGAGAAAGTCTCAAGTGACCAAGGAGGCACTAAGATCCTTAGAGATTAACTGAAAGTAGAGATGCACAACATATCATTCGATGAGTCTCAACATAGAGTTGTGTATTCTCGTAGAGTGTTAACTTCGGAGGATCATACATCTCCTGTGCAAGTTGAGGAACGAGTGATCATGTCTGACGTGCACAAACATCCAACAACCTTCGCCGATGCAACTAGAGTGTATGCTGAAGCCACTAGCTCAATTGTTCTCTTTCTGATAGCTGAGAATGAGAAAATGGTTAAGGAACTACAGATGGCCAAGGAAGGAGGAGAGTTGGTGACAACATCCGCCGAGTTGAACTGAAGAAGGCAATACTAGATGAAGTATTTTCCTTTGACACAGTTATGCGAGCATTGTACTCCAAGTTTGGCACCGTGCATAAGGAAGTCGTCCATCTCAACGGATGGCACAAACGATGTGCTAGAAGAGCATGTATCTTGACGAACTTGCATGCTGCTGTTGATTACATGCAAACATGGACGATGAGGTACAAGGGAGCCCTGCTCCACTTGACTAAGATGATGAGGGCCAGTGCAATCAAGCTGAAGGCACGTATCCAGAGTCAGATTTGGAACTATGAAGAGCTCCCGCAACTCATCACTAGTATACATGCTTCCCATGCACATGTGTTCAAGTGTATGGATGTTGTGGTGCGCGCACATGTGATCCCATCTATTGGGACTGTCACCCAGGCGAACACAAAGGCACAGGTCCCACTAGAGCTTGACTCGTACTTTGACAAGTTGATGCACATTGCCACCAACGCAGACTTGCTCATTAGTGTAGACATCATGCACAAATATGTTGCTGGTCTGACCGCATTGAAGACAATGATGCACATACTTTTAGACGAGTTGGACAGAGGAGCCCAACTAGTGTACTCGGATGCTATGGAGGTGAGATCCAGGTTCCAGACAGATGTCACTGTGGAGCACATGGATACCATCAAGGACTACCGATCTTGGCATCAACATGTTACTATCAATCAGCATGAGGATGTTGAGGAGTTGGACTTCCATGGTTGTCTAAGTCATAGTGATGTCTAGCATTGCTTTCTCAAGCCATTTCTCTCACATGGGTACATGTGCATTGTAATGTAATGTATTTTCAAGTGTAAGTCAAGTTGTGATAGTTGGATGTAATAGTCATAGAGTAGATGAAGAGTCATGAGGGTAGTTGTTATAGACATTTTTGTGCCTTGCATCACTGAGCATGAAATGTCAATAATCAAGGGATCCAAAGTCCCTAAACATGTTGTTCCTACCCCTAGAGGAACAAGGCCAACAAACCACAACACTTAACAAAAGTTCTCCACCTGAAAACACTCAAAAACAAGGCAATTCTGGATCATGTCAACTGCTCCACTGAGCATCTGCGCTGAATTTCAACTGCTCCACTGTCTACCTGCGTTGAATGTCAACTGCAAAGAAGGCTACCTGCACTGAGCGAGTTTGGACAAGTGGCAGAGTCATTTCTCAAGGTGTCAATGCCCAGGAAGGTTCCAAAATGACACTTGGATCAGGGAATTCGACTGGTGATGAGTAAGAGGTTCCAAATCTCCAAGTGGAAGCAAGAACCTCCAAGTGGACTCAAGAACTGAAGTGGAAGAGGACACTAGTCAGTCTCAGACCAGCCTCAAGCTGACTCATCCTCTCTCCAAAACTCCTATATATAGATCTCTCTCCATGAGGTCAAAGGAGGCTGGAATTTGGTATTTGCAAAGAATTGCTGTTGGTTTGTGGCTAGAAACATTGGGTGTGTTATGCTTTGAAGGGAGCTGAAGAAGGAATTCCATTCTGCTGGGAAGGAGATGCTGGGTTGGAGCCCTATGGGTTGTATCTCTTCCTGAACCCTGTTACTTTCAATAAAGCTATCTTGATTCTTTCCTATATGCTGGTGTATTTTGTATGATTGCATTAGTATATTTAATTTACTTCTAATCCTGAATCATTTATGAATATGTATATTTGCCTTTGTATTGTGTTCTTCTCTTGTTGCAAGTAGCTGTTCTCTTGTCACAGGTAGCTGTTCTCTTGTGATCTCGTGGGATTCAAGTAGCTGTTCTCTTGATCAAGCGAGGAGGCAAGTAGCTGTGGACACACAAAGAGAAGAGGATCTAGTTCGAGGGA
The DNA here is from genome assembly GCA_031772625.1 of Pinus tabuliformis. NCBI lineage: Eukaryota > Viridiplantae > Streptophyta > Pinopsida > Pinales > Pinaceae > Pinus > Pinus tabuliformis. The sequence continues at coordinate 1,679,937,865 of CM062820.1, forward strand.
CAACCGAAAGACAACGGTAAGTCTGCCGATCTCCTCTCTTTCATATTTCATAAAGGAAGAAATCATGATAGCTGTATTCGTTTGTTGCTAAGGCGCTGTCACACCTTAGGTGGATAGGATCGTCCTGCATAGGCATTTTTCCCCACAACAAATTGGCGACTCCACTGGGGAAGAACTTGTTTATTCATTTCATTTGTGTTTCCGTCATTTGTTTACTTCATAGACTTGACAGCAACTCTTGAACTGCATCTTTCCCGGATGCAAAGTAAAAGTTGCTGCTTTGATCCAGTATGTTGGACTTGTCTATGATTTAAACTAGATCGACAAATGATTTGATTGATCCTTGTGACAGTCTTTAGTACCCTATCAAAGAATCCCTCTGTTTATACCTTGCTTGTGTTTCTGATTTGGCCTGAAACAGTTGATTTTTGAGCATTTTGTGACCCAGAAACCAAGGGAAACGAGAGTTTCTCTCTTCAGCGCAGGCACTGTGAAGGCAGTCTGCATTTCAACGCAGGTCCCGAAGGGGCTACCTGCGCTGAATGTCAAACTGACAGTGTTGGACCTGCGCTGAACCAGTGTGGCCTTGTGCAGCTGGGGTTCTTTGTCCTTTTTTGCCCTGTTTTGATCTCTATTTTTTGCAGCCTTTAACCAAGCATAGGTGTCAGTCTGATAACCCTTTTCTTTGCCTGAATTCCGCCCCATTTTTGTACAAAAAGATTGTGAATGTTTTTATGTGTTTGTGGCGTCATTTACAATCTTCCTTTGCGTGAGTAAAGTAGTCTTTCTGTAGCCTTTGATTCAGATCTGATTGAGAGTGATCTTAGAAGAGAGTTCATTGGCTGTTTGTTCAGATTGATTATAGTTTTACTTTTGCTTATTGGTTTGAATTTGTTATTTTCAAAGTATCAAAACAAGTCTTTATTTCGATAATCGCAAAGTGATTGTAATCTCTTCTACCCTTGTTGATTTCGAAGAAAGTGAACTTGTTTATTTTGATTATTGTAAAAGCAAATTCAAAGTTGTGCAAAAAGCTTTCTTTGTAGGCATTTATACTAAGAAAGTTGAAAACAAACACATGCATTGTGCATTTTGCATTTGATAAGTTTGCATGTTGGATTTAGGGAAAGTGCATTAGAGTGTGCTGATTGCTCTTTGAGAAAAGATAGTCGCTCTCTTTTCCCTTAGTAGCTAGGATTTTCAAAGTTGAAAGATTGAAAAGCTTGCTTATCATCTAAGACTGCATTTAGGAAGTTGTATCATACATCTCGTGGTGAACCTTGAAAGGCAAACTTTAAAAAGATCAACCTAAAATAAACTGAATGAACCTAACAACACTTTGTAACATAACACACAACATAGAGGTCTAGGCTAGAGACGTGTTCCGACGTCGTTAAACATAGTGACTGTCGATCTCGAAGAAGGTGGGTGATTCCTCCTGAGAGTCGGTGGCGCTAATACGGACTATGCTCCCACGTACCGTCGCGTATATATTGGGAGACCCCTATAGGCATATATCTTTTATCCTTAGGAAGTCGTGTCGGCCGCCCTACTGATCGCAATGCAGTGAACACAACATTCACGAAGATCGACCACCCGTACCGTAAAAAGTATTCTGTGGTTTTGCGAAAAGTTTGGCACACCCTCTGCCTAGATCTCCAGAGCAGTTTCTTTTGGCCTTTTTCAGACTCTATAACAGAAAAAGTCCATCCGAGCATTTGTCACTTCGAGCTCGTTAAAACATCGAAGGAGACTAGAGTCATCTTTAGCTTTTTCTCGACTCTTTAAAACTGAAAAAGCAAGTTGTGTCTAAAAGCGTCGTTAACAATTTATTTTAAACGGAACAATCACCCTTTAATCCTGCGTTGATCTTTAGGTTGAAAAGATGGAGCACACCAACCAAGGAGTTCCCTTGGGTGGAAATCCTAGTCCCTTCTCCTCTTGGGGAGATGTTGGTGCGCCCCACATGGCCACATTGTCGCTTCCAGGACTGACAATTGGCCTACCAGTTTGGCTCTTTTCGACCAATGTCGTTCAGAATACCACCACTCCTGAACAGTCGAGTCAACAGTTAGATCAGACAAGAGTTGCCTCCCAACCTTCCACTTCATCTTCCTCCCCTCCTTCCTCTTCGCTTGACGGAACTGGTCGATCAAAAAATCGGGTTCCTAAGGAGAAGAAGGAGAAGAAGAAGAAAGAAAAGAAGAAGAAGGAGCCTAAGGCGACTGGGGGCAAACAAGTGTCATCTAACAAAAATCCACACACCGCACTCGTAAGGCCTAAATCGCCATGCGTCATATGCAGGGGAGACCACTTCCATAGAGATTGTCCCTGTATCCCACGGATACTAAGAGACTGGTCCCCCCGTTTGCACAATTCGGGAGCATCGACCTCTGATAGCCATGTCGATTGCTCACCGTCAACTAGTGGGAGTGAAGCTCCAGGACAGAACGGGAGAGTTAAATTCCCCTGCAGACTGTGTGAAGGCGATCACGCCATCCACCGTTGTCCCTTCTTAGACGAGGCAAAAAGAGTTCTGGAAGATCGCCCGATCTTACGAGCGAATCTTCCTCCTGGATATCAAAGACTCTTGCCAAGTCCCTTACTAGTTGAGAATCCGGCTGAGCCACTTAGATGGTCAGCCGAAGCACCTGTCATTGAAGAAGAACCATCTGGATCCATGCCTAACGAAAGTCAAAAGGTTGATACGGCAGTTGACCCGGTTTTGCCTTCAGAGGCTCCACCTTCAAATGACACCATCACAGAGGAGAATACAGACGACACCGTCCAAGTTCTCTTCATCAGCACTGACTCTGATGATCAAGGGGGAAATGCCACCATTCCTTTGTCACAGGAAGGAAGTTCATCAGAGCGCTTTCCGGCCGTATATTCGGTCCCACCACCAAGCAACCTGGTTGTATCCTTTGATTGGAACCAACTAGGCAGACCCCGGTTGCCAGCCAGTGTGCCATTCAGAATTATTTGTCAAATATACAGAATGGTAATGGCTGGCACTATAATTGATGAGGGGGCATCTGTGAGTATCCTTTCCTCTATTGCTACTTGGTTCGCCAGCACTCTTACCTGAGATGAGAAATCTATCAGGTTTTGATAAAGGAACCGGTCGACCTTTAGGGATCCTCCCCAATGTACCTATAACATTGAAAGGGAAGACCGTTCAAATGAACGTGATGGTCGTTCAAGGACCCTTGGATTATAACCTACTCCTTGGACGAGACTATATATATTGCATGGGAGCTGTAGTCTCCTCACTCTTTAGAGTAATGTGTTTTCCGCATGAAGGAAGAATGGTCAAGCTCGTGGACCGACTTTCGTTTCCCGGATCACACATCGCAAATAGTCATGTGCCATCCCTAAATGGTCTATTCATGCAAGAAGTGTCTCAACCCACGGTCCGTCCTCCTGATGAGTGCGAGTAATCCGGGAGGATATGACTGGAACCCAGGGGGCATGCATCCTGGCCTGCTTCGGCAGGGAAACTTTGGGTATAGGGTAGGTTTCCGCGGGAGAATATGACTAGTCCGTACCCCGTCCGTGGATGGAAGAGGGGTTGTTCTAGAATAAGATTCTTTTGTCAAAGTTACGTGTTTGGCACCAGTCATTCACCCTTGTCTATTTCGGTAGACATTGCCGAGGAAGTGTTTTGTTTGAAAGATTAACGAGACAATCTTTGGGTAACCTGAAAGAGGTAAGCCTCTCTCGATTAAAACAAATGTTTTGGTGGAGGGTAAGTAGAGGTAACCTTGAAACTCTGTTTTATACCTGGAGGCATGCAAACCTTTTGGAGTGCAAGCAAGGGGCGACTATTTATTTTTTAAATTTTTAGGTCCTCCCTTTAAACCTGTAGGTCTAACCCTTTAAACTCGTAGGATTAGCCGTTTCCGAACTTGCATAAAGAAAGGATGGGGAGCAAAGCTTAGTGAGATGAAGCTCCATAAAAAATAGAATCTTGATGAGACACTCTTATCAAAAGACTGGGTAATCGAGCAGTTTTAGCATAAAGTTCATGCTCGTTAAAAAATAAACGCAAGATCCGAGCAGTTTTAACGCGGTCTTCATGCTCGTTAAAAAATAAATATAAGCAGTGAGCAATGTTTCCTCCAGAGTTTAAGCTCATTTTTAAATAAAAAATGAACCTATCCCCGTAAATAACCGCCGTGATCGTAAATTTATCAGCCATAAAAGCCTTGGTCGTGTTTGCACCTGCCACCTCCACTTTCATTTGGCCGATCGTTCACCTCCATATGATTGTTTACCCATTTTGAGGAACAGCTGCGAAGAGTGATTTCACCTAGCCATCCTTGTGACACTGCCGTGATTGGAAAATTCCAACCTGTACCTGGAATCAGTTGCTATCCCTGTTTATCACTCGTTCCTCAAAAGACGAGTCTTCTTTAAGCTCTTTTCAACTGACTCGTAAAATATGAAAAGATTGCCGAGTTTTGGCCTTCCAGCTCGTTAAAGGACCGGAAGAGCTATCCCTCCTCTAGATTTTAATCTTTTTGGACCTGAGGGATTATTGCACAAAAAGGTCGAGCGCTTGTTTTATTCGGCTCGTTAAAGTTATCGAAAACTCATCCCTTCTGTATTGTTTTATACTTTTTCGGACTTAAGGGATTAGATGACGAAAAAGGAATTTTGGAGTTAACTTTACGTACCTTTTCAGACTCTCTAAAAATGAAAAGGACCGAGTTATCCTTGTCGTTAGACTCGTTAAAATTATTAAATAGCGACAAACTTGTCTTTAGACGAGAACGAGTTTCACTATCGCTAGGCTCGTTAAAACATAGCGATGGGCTTGCCCGAAGGGCAGGTTATAGAACAAGCATATGTTATCCTCCTCAAGCTTGACAAAAATAAAGAGGTACTGGTCAGCAATGACTGGGGAAAAATTGGGAAAAATCAAGAAAACTTTGATGGTAGCAGGTCGCTCTTGAACATGACACTTTTCCTTCGTATCACATTCGGGTTGGGTTGTTTCATTCACCGGTCACATCACCATGGTCTTGCCATACCATCCATATTTGGGGTAATGCTATCGATCCATCGCATCATTGTCGCCATATGTTCAAGAGAAGTCGTTCAGAAAGAGTCAACCGGGTCCCATCCACTGCCATACATTATCCTTCATCCATTCATGACCGCCACCCTGAATTATATGTCACAGATTGTTTTCACCTCCATTAAAATCATTAGCTCCGTTCCGTGTCACTGATGTGGGATTCATTAAGGCCCTCCTTTGACGGATCGCTCCTTGTCGACATCAGCTCATTATCCAAGGAGTTGATCTAGGAACAACCCCTTCAGTACTTTGAAGCTTGCATGCCTCAATGGCAAGTTTCTCACTTCCGGCGACAGGTATACATCAATGACCTTCGACCAGAAGATTTTGCGTGGTGTTTGATGCCAAGTCCTTTATTCACACCACGTGAATTGTACTGCAGTACCTTGAGGGTCATTATCATTATCGGTGATTCCTCTCGCGCTTGTTAACGGTTTACATCATTGACTGGTAATCAAGCGATGTCTTTCCATGTTCGACTTCAGCGCAATTCTCACATGGATCGACTTGTACTTAGAGTGAAGATCGAACGAGTTTGAAGACCCCGGATCTAGTTTCATCCATCCGGGCTGCGATATATATTCAGGAAAGATAAAGACATTTGACATGTACATCATTACAGCAGATGATCATCCTACTCAAAGGATGATAATTTCACCAAAATTATCAGTCTACCATCAGACGATCGTCTGTTCCATGTACAAAAATGAATTTATAAAGCTGAGCATGGGAATGCCCGCCTCAGCTAGATCATGAAAGCAGTATGAATCATAATGTATTGTATTGTATTTTACTACAGGTCTCCTCCCAGCAGATGGATGAACTTTGGACCCTCCTGGATAAAGCATTTCACCCGATAAACGGCCTCATACTTTAGGGGGCAACTGTTATAGACATTTTTGTGCCTTGCATCACTGAGCATGAAATGTCAATAATCAAGGGATCCAAAGTCCCTAAACATGTTGTTCCTACCCCTAGAGGAACAAGGCCAGCAAACCACAGCACTTAACAAAAGTTCTCCACCTGAAAACACTCAAAAACAAGGCAATTCTGGATCATGTCAACTGCTCCACTGAGCATCTGCGCTGAATGTCAACTGCTCCACTGTCTACCTGCGTTGAATGTCAACTGCAAAGAAGGCTACCTGTGCTGAGCGAGTTTGGACAAGTGGCAGAGTCATTTCTCAAGGTGTCAATGCCCAGGAAGCTTCCAAAATGACACTTGGATTAGGGAATTCGACTGGTGATGAGTAAGAGGTTCCAAATCTCCAAGTGGAAGCAAGAACCTCCAAGTGGACTCAAGAACTAAAGTGGAAGAGGACACTAGTCAGTCTCAGACCAGCCTCAAGCTGACTCATCCTCTCTCCAAAACTCCTATATATAGATCTCTCTCCATGAGGTCAAAGGAGGCTGGAATTTGGTATTTGCAAAGAATTGTTGTTGGTTTGTGGCTAGAAACATTGGGTGTGTTATGCTTTGAAGGGAGCTGAAGAAGGAATTCCATTCTGCTGGGAAGGAGATGCTGGGTTGGAGCCCTATGGGTTGTATCTCTTCCTGAACCCTGTTACTTTCAATAAAGCTATCTTGATTCTTTCCTATATGCTGGTGTATTTTGTATGATTGCATTAGTATATTTGATTTACTTCTAATCCTGAATCATTTATGAATATGTATATTTGCCTTTGTATTGTGTTCTTCTCTTGTTGCAAGTAGTTGTTCTCTTGTCACAGGTAGCTGTTCTCTTGTGATCTCGTGGGATTCAAGTAGCTGTTCTCTTGATCAAGCGAGGAGGCAAGTAGCTGTGGACACACAAAGAGAAGAGGATCTAGTTCGAGGGACAACCGAAAGACAACGGTAAGTCTGCCGATCTCCTCTCTTTCATATTTCATAAAGGAAGAAATCATGATAGCTGTATTCGTTTGTTGCTAAGGCGCTGTCACACCTTAGGTGGATAGGATCATCCTGCATAGGCATTTTTCCCCACAACAGTAGTTGAACTATCAAAAAGGGGAATGTCAAGGGCCACCCCACACTTTGCTATAAATATTCCCTCATAAGTCATTATATAGGCTTTTGGTCATCCAAGCTTCTGATAAGACTATCTTGGAGAGAGCTTGGAAAGTATTGTAATGAGCCTTGGCTTCTCCACTGTGCAAAGCTAGTACATCTCTTTGGAGGAGTAGGCGGCCGTGGCTGTAATGTTCCGCTTTCGGAAGTATTGGTTGGACATGGATGTATTGTATGAAACGAACTTACAATTCTTAATATAACAAGATCCAACACATTTCATGCATATGTTGTATTGTATTTTATGCTATCTGGTTGACTCTAAATGATATATGTATTTGTTTTCTTACGCATGCATATATGGACTATTCTGTATAAGTATGTGTGAGGGTATGTTAAAAAAAATAAGACAATAAAAGGAAATAAGAACCCCACAAAAGAAAAAATAGAAAATAATACTGAAAGTGTTTAAAGTCTAAATTCCACTACTGATAAGTTAGTTATTTTAATTCATTATCAAATAAGGTTGTGTGCAAATTGTTTTTGAATGCCACAATTACTAGACTTCTGTTCAAATAATACAGTTTAATCATGATTGAACACATTTAAATTTCTATTCAATAGGATACTGAATGAATATTTACCAAACAGTTTAATCTTGGTAAATCAGTAGCTAGGTAGAAATAAAATTGATTCAACGGTTTAATATGAGTCAATGGTGAAATAAGTGATAGGATAAGGTATATTTTAATAAAAGAAAAATGATTTAGGTCTGCTAGTTTAAGTGCACCCTGCAAATAAAGAAGAGAAAATGTTAGCTTAGAAAAAGAATTGAAATGCAAAAGGGTAGGTAGAAGCGCTATGGTGGTTAGGGGAAAAGCATGAAGATTTTATCCTAAGTAGAATGTTAAATATTATTTTCATGTGAAGAAGAAAAAGGCGAAGGATTAAAGTTTTACTCTAAAGTTTATTATATCAATTAATATTTGGTATATTAATCCCCTATTCCTAAGTTTCAATACCCCAAAGTCACCCCCTCGCTCACATTTTTATTCATCCACCTACCCCACTACACTCACATCATTCCCCTGCTATGAATTAAATTCATTTTTCCCTACCCCACTGAGCGTCTTGTCACATCACCTTAATATCCCGCCACCTTTCCAATCATCCGCACCCACCTCTTAAAATTTGACGGCCCACAATACATTTCGCGCCCCCCCATCTGAGCTTTACCATCGGGGGGGTCCGAAATGGGTGGTATTCAAACCCATGCCCACTGCAACGTTTCACCACCACATGGTTTCGCAACCCCCTAGCCGAAACCATTAACCACCTCCCCCCCTTCGAAAAGTGGTTTCTCCGCCAAGCAAAACCACTACCCTATCCATTGCGCTCCCTCCAGTCAACATTCATCATGTCGTCTGCTAGTTACTCCTGCCAATCACATCCACTCCCTCCAAAATGGATCCGTTAAGAAATTAAATGGTTTAACCGTTAATCCAACTAACCCGCACCACTATCAACGAGAAAGCACATAACATTATAAAATTCCTCCTTTCGCTCATTAACTAGTTATTTAGTTCATACATTTCCACTGCCATTGTCTTGTTATAGGAGAGCCAATTCGAATTAAACTTGTTTCACCCGGCCGAGCATCATACCTGCTAATTTCCATTCAAGCTGGCTCCTTTGTTTCCTGTTATCTTGAACTTAATTCTATTTCTGCACCCTGTAAACCTGCATAATCAAGACACCATCTATGTTCTAACCCTTTAGCCAATCATGCCTCCGAAAGACAAGGGAAAGGAAGAACCGTGAGTCCCCTGATCCACCCTCCCATTGATTTTCACCACATCCCTTTAGCAGACAGAGACTATAAAATCCATGAATCCCTCCGTGAATTTGATCTTTTTGAGATGTATTATTGGCTTGAGGACAAGTTTATAAATAAATCTGATCATATTCAACTATGGGAATCTAATTTTCCCCACTATATCTTTCCCTGTACCCCCAACACCCCTGAATTTGTCAGGAAATGTCATGCATGTTATCTGCCAAGCCAAAGAGCTATTATTACCCCCATTGGAGAAATTCTATTCACCATCACTCCCCAAGCTATAGACCAAATGATGCAAGCTCCTATAGCAGAGAATGCCACCCCTTTTTCCCATGAAGCACTTGTTGAACTGTATCAGCAACTGGACTTTTCTAAAAGAGCCAAAACCCTTGAGATTTTCTTGACTGAAGATGCCCCATTACCCAAGAAAAATCATCATTAAATTTGTAATCTCTGTAGGCATCACACCATCATTAAATTTGTAATCTCTGTATGCATCTTGAATATGTCACGCCTCTGAAAATATAATGAAGAGAGTTGCTTATTTTAGTAAAACTTCGACAGTATTGCCCTCCTTCAACCTGTATTTCAGTTATTGTGATTGTGTTAAATTAAAATTAATAAATCAATTTTATGGTTGAAAACTTTTAAGGGTTTCGAGTTTAAAAGAGAGAGTCTATTCTCGTAACATATTTCAGTGTTTATATGAAAATGAATGCCAAAGTATTTTTTGCTATTATGGAAATATGGGTTATATTTTGAAAAAATTGCAGGGATGTTTTTTAAATTTAAGAAAAAGTTGTCAAATTTTATAATTTTAAGTGCTTTAGAATTTTTTTATGGTGCTGAATTTATTTCCACCATATGATGATTCAAACATTGTTTTTATAAGATTTTTTGAAATTTTTTACCAAGATTCAAACCACTTTTGTATTTCTGGCTATTCCTCTAAATTTTTGATGGTGTTGAATATATTTCCACCATCAAAAACAGGATTCAAACACTACCTTTATAAAAATTTTGAAGTATTTTTACCGAATTCAAATCACTTTTAACCTTCCTAGCAATTCCTCAACCGCTACATAGTACTCCAGAAGGAATTTAGGCTAGAGTTCTATATGGCCTCTGCATATAATTACAATCGGACAATTTTGAAAATTGTGCTTTGAAATAGAACCCTAAGTTTAAATTTACTCAATTCGCCAGGTATAACACTCATGGCCTGAATGGTGAGTTTCATTTACAATGAAAGCTTAACAGTTTAATTTTTGCTAAAGGTAAATATGGTTGATATACGCCGATAGGTGTATATCAAGCAAATATATCAACCACATTTTCCAATGTGGTTGATATACGCCGATAGGCTTATATCAACCACATTAATAATTATTATGGGTATCTAAGATTATTAATAACTATATAAATATTAACAACCAGACTATTTATATATATTACTGTATAAATATTATATTAATATTATAATAATTATATAAACTATTAATATATATTAATTAATAATAAAAATATCTCATAATAATATTAGATTATTTTTATATTATTTAAATACCCTAATAATATAAAATTATAAAAAAGATAATAACAATTATATTATTATTGTATAATAATAATAATAGTAATAATAATAATATTTGATTATAATATTATAATAATATTATATTATTATTATATTATTATAATAATATATAAATATAATTATTATTATTATAATGATGATGATGATAATGGTTAATCAGACCAAACAATGGTCTATCGGACCTAAAGAAACAAATTATTTATTTTGATTTAAGATTTTATTCCTATGCTCAAAAAGCTTGGAGAGAAGCCTCCCGAGCTCACTATAATTTTGACATTGTAAAAGGCTAGGAAGGTCAGTGTTGTTACAAAGATTGTGAAACTGAGATCTAATGTGGTTGTACGCGGGGCACTCTAAGAGGAAGTGGTTTTCATCCTCGATGTTCCTATTCTCACATATATGGCAGATCCTTTCCATCCATGGCATTTTAGGAACTGCCCAACGACCTGTTTCACTATGGAGCTCATGAGAATTCGTTCTAATCTTTGCTATATTAATTTTTTTCTTTGAGTTAGTTAAAATAGAGAGATACTTTTGATCTTCTAGGGTGGGGTTGATGACCTTCTTATAATAACTTAATTTTCTTTTAGCTGCTAAATCTTTCTCACACCACATTTTTTCTTTGAACTTAGAAGTAACAATATCTTTAATGTTATTTATGTTTTGCAATGCATCATTTTCGTTGATCTCCCAATAGTTTAACCAAGCCCTTGTGTCTTTATGCCACCCTCGATTGAGCCTTAGGTGGTTTTGGCTAGAATTTAAAGCTAGCTTAGGAAGCCTATAATCGTCTATGTTATTGATTTTGTGCGTGTACAACAGAAACCTAAGCATAGCTAGGCTCTCAATAGGGGAAAGACCTGCTTCTATAAGGAGAATAGGATAGGGTGTATTACTTTTAATTTTCAGGTTATAAGTTATAAAACGCTTCTGGATTTGCTCAATCTTTCTCCATGATTCTCTGGAGATGCTGCAACCCCAAACCTCACAGCCATATAAGATAACAGGAGTGACTAATGTTTTAAAGAGGAACTTCTTTTTATCCCACATTACGAGGTTTGCTATTTTACAATTATTTTCAAGACCAAAATAAGTTTTCCACCCCCCATTAATCCTTTTCTCAATGCTATGGTTCCAGTTGAGCTTGTGATGAATATCAATTCCTAGGTACTTGTAAGAATGCACTTCCTCCAAGTTATTATTGTCATACATAAAATTAGCGTAAGTGTCCTTCTTGGATGTGATAATCATAACTTTTGTTTTGTCAGTGTTAACAGTCATACCCATGGTAGAGCAGAAATCCTTAAGAAGCCTGAGTTGCTTATCAAGATCAGATGGGCACCTTGCCAAAAGAACAATATCATCAACATAAAGAAGAAGGATGACGACTATCCCAGCTAAGATCGTGCCAACACATCTTGCTTCCTCTAAATAGCCTTCGAGCTTATCGATGTAAATGCCAAATAGGGTAGGGGAGAGGGGGCAACCTTGTTTAACTCCGATGTTACACTTAATATCTTTCGACCACCCCTCATTGCTCTTTAGCTTGGCAATTACATTCTCATATAACCTTATAGCGGCAGCTCTCAACTCGAGAGGAACCTTTAGCTCTTCTAATCTATTCCAAAGGTTGTATCTAGGAACCGTATCGAAAGCCTTTCTAAAGTCCACAAAGAAACAAAATAAATTGGATTTATCATTACGACATTCCTCCGCAATGATCCTAAGCGTAACAAGGTGGTCTGTGGTTGAGTGATGCCTTCTGAAACATGCTTGGCCTTTAGCCCGCTTACCTTCACTTTCAAGCCATATGCTTAACTTCTTTTCCAAAATACTACCATATAACTTGGCTAAGAGAGGGCTGATCATAATTGTTCGATAATTAGAGGGGTTATTTGTATCTCCACTTTTAAAAATAGGGATAATGAGGCTCTCAGTCCAAGGTTTAGGGAACCCTTGCTTGAATGCTTGATTGAAAAGCTTGTGGATGTGGGGAATGAGGACAGGACCACCAATTTTTAAGATTCCGCTTGGTAACCTTCAATGTCCTTAGCTTTCCCATTAGCGAGGCGATTAACCCCAAACTTAATGTCTTCTAAAGAGAAAACTTCTTTCGTTGTGAGAAGGGTTTCCAAATTATCCATGACATTTGGAGATTCATAAAGCTTTTTAAGATAGGAATTCCAATCGTGAAGAGCAATTTTATTATTATCCTTAATCTTCCTAGTTAGAATCTGCCTCCAAAATTTCTTAGGAGCTACCTTAGAGAGGTGTAAGAGATTCTCCTATCTTTGACGAATGTACTGCCTCTTTTTCATTTTAGTTAGGGCTTTGTATATTTTTATCTTGTCCATTTTAAGAGATTCATCAACAGCTTCCTTAATTGCTCTCTTCACACTTTTACAATAATAATATAATCAATATTATTATAATAAGAACAATAAAGAGCAATTATTTATTATATATGATAATTAATAACTATACAAATAATAGCAACTATATTCTTATATATTTATAATTATTATAATAATATAAACTCATAATAATATTAGTATTATTAATTATTATTATTCTTAGACTTTATTATTTTTAATATTTATCTTAGGGTTTGTAGGGTTAATTATTATCAGTATTTAGGATTATTAATAACTATATAAATAACTATATAGAATTATTAATAAGTATATAAATATTAACAACCAGATTATTTATATATATCACTGTATAAATATTATATTAATATTATAATAATTATATAAACTCCTCATATATATTAATTAATAATAAGAATAGCTCATAATAATATTAGATTATCATTATATTATTTAAATAATCTAATAATATAAAATTATAAAAAATAATAACAATTATATTGTGTTATTCTTATTATAATAATAATAATAAATAATAATAATAATAATAATAATAATTGATTATAATATTATATTATTATAATAATATACGAATATAATTATTATTATAATAATAATATAATCAATATTATTATAATATTAATAAGAGTGTATATTATTATTATAATATTATATAACATTTATATAATAATATATAGAAATAATCTCGTTGTTAATATTTATATAGGTATTAATAATATTTTATTATAATAAAATAGCTGTTGGCTCATCCGCTTCTTGAGGGCAAGCTCCTGCCCATATCGTCAGTGAAGCCCCAACTCCCACTGTCCAGGTGGTCCAGGCCTCACTCGATGAGGCTTTGAAGTTTTCTGAAAGTGCCCTAATCTGTCAATTCAATGGTTTTTGGCCATGGCTGACAACTCACCACAATTGGATCTCAAAGGTATGGAAGCCTGTCATTTCTGATAAAATTAATATCTACCCCTGTGCTAGGGGTTTCTTTATAATAGATTTTGAAAATCCTGAAATTAGACAATGTATTCTAGATTTCGGCCCTTGGTTTTGGGAAAAATCAGGCCTATTCATGAAGCCATGGAACCCATCATTCGATCCCTCTACCGCAGTCATAACCTTAGCACTAGTTTGGGTGAGATTGCCAAGCCTCCCTTGCATCTCTGGAATCTCTCATCGCTAAAAGCCATTGGAAATGCAATTGGGAACTTTTATTGCAGGTGCCCAGAAATAGAGGAATATGCTAGAACCACCTATGCACGCATCTGTGTGGAAATGGACTTCAGCGCCGGGTTCCCAACTGAAATAAATCTAACAAGTAAAGACTATGTGTGGAACCAGAAACTCGATTATGAAAGTGTCCTCTTCAGATGTCGATCCTGCTTTGAGACAGGCCATCTAGCCAAAAATTGTCCAAAAGCCTCCCAAGAAAATTTTTCTAGAAAAAACCACCACAGATCTACATGGTGGGAAGGAGCACAAAAAGAACATTACACTATCATCAAAGAAGAATACTCTAGAGAAAACTCTGAATCACAAGAAATCGAGCAAGAAAGAAACAACTCTCAAGACAAGTAGGGAGAAAGCCCCGCCCAACAAATCAACAGTTATGAGGACTCGAATACCACACAAAATAAATCTTCATTTAACATCAAAGCAGATCTCCTAGACCAAACTTCTTCTCCGACTATCTTCAAAATGACGAACACAATAGATCGCGAAGCTAAAACACCAATGTCCCAAGAACCAGAAGAGATGAAGGAGATGCAAGATAAAAGAAGTTGAAAGACCGTAGAGAAAAAAAAGAAAGCTACAGCACCAATCTTGCCAAGAAAGACGAGGAGCCAGATAATTAAAAACTAAGAAAATTATAGGCTAGATAGACCAATTTGGTCTCAGTGGACGTTAATCATCATCATCATCATCATCATATTATATTATTATTATTATAATAATACTATTATATTATTATAATAATAATATAATCAATATTATTATAATAAGAACAATAAAAACCAATTATTTATTATAATTAATAACTATTCAAATAATAGCAACTATATTTTTATATAATTATATATTTATGATTATTATATTAATATTATTATAATAACATAAACTATTATTATTATTATTATTATTATTATTATTATGCTTTAGTATTTTTAATATTACTCTTAGGGTTTGTATACATAGCGTTAATTATTATCAATGTTTAGAATTATTAATAACTATATAAATATTATCAAACAAATTTATGATTATTAATAACTATGTAAATATTAACAACTAGTTTATTTATATATATTACTTTATAAATATTATATTAATATCATAATAATTATATAAACTCCTAATATATATTAATTACTAATAAGAATAGCTCATAATAATATTAGATTATTATTATATTATTTAAATAACCTTATAATATAAAATTATAAAAAAATAATAACAATATAGTGTATAATAATAATATTTGATTATAATATTATAATATTATTATTATATTATTATAATAATATACAAATATAATTATTATTATAATAATAATATAATCAATATTATTATAATATTATTAGGAGTTTATATTATTATTATAATCTTAATATAATATTTATATATTAATATATAGAAATATTCTAGTTGTTGATATTTATATAGTTATTAATAATACTTGATTATAATATTATAATAATATTATATTATTATTCTATTATTATAATAATATACAAATATAATTATTATTATTATAATACTAATATAATCAATATTATTTATATATATTATTATATAAATATTCTATTAATATTATAATAATTATATAAACTCCTAATATATATTAATTAATAATAAGAATGACTCATAATAATATTAGATTATCATTATACTATTGATGATGATGATGATGATGATGATGATGATGATGATGATGATGATGATGATGATGAGACCAAACAATGATCTATCAGACCCAAATAAACAAATTATTTATTTTGATTTAAGATTTTATTCCTATGCTCAAAAAGCTTGGAGAGAAGCCTCCCGAGCTCACTATAATTTTGACATTGTAAAAGGCTAGGAAGGTCAGTATTGTAACAAAGATTGTGAAATTGAGATCTAATGTGGTTGTATGCAGGGCACTCTAAGAGGAAGTGGTTTTCATCCTCGATGCTCCTATTCTCACAAATATGGCAAATCCTTTCCATCCATGGCGTTTTAGGAACTACCCAGCGACCTATTTCACTATGGAGCTCATGAGAATTCGTTCTAATCTTTGCTATATTAATTTTCTTCTTTGAGCTAGTTAAAATAGAGAGATACTTTTGATCTTCAAGGGTGGGGTTGATGACCTTCTTATAATAACTTAATTTTCTTTTAGATGCTAAATCTTTCTCACACCACAATTTTTCTTTGAACTTAGAAGTAACAATATATTTAATGTTATTTATGTTTTGCAAAGCATCATTCTCATTGATCTCCCAATAGTTTAACCAGGCCCTTGTGTCTTTATGCAATCCTCGGCTGAGCCTTAGGTGGTTTTGGCTGGAATTTAAAGCTAGCTTAGGAAGTCTATGATCGTCTATGTTATTGAGCTTGTGCTTGTACAACAGAAACCTGAGCATAGCTAGGCTCTCAATAGGGGAAAGACCTGCTCCTATAAGGAGAATAGGATAGGGTGTATTACTTTTAATTTTCAGGTTATAAGTTATAAAACGCTTCTGTATTTGCTCAATCTTTCTCCATGATTCTCTGGAGATGCTGCAACCCCAAACCTCACAACCATATAAGATAACATGAGTGACTAAAGTTTCAAAGAGGAACTTCTTTTTATCCCTAATTACGAGGTTTGCTATTTTACAATTATTTTCAAGACCAAAATAAGCTTTCCACCCCCCATTGATCCTTTTCTCAATGCTATGGTTCCAGTTGAGCTTGTGATGGATATCAATTCCTAGGTACTTGTAAGAATACACTTCCTCCAAGTTATTATTGTCATACATAAAATTAGCGTATGTGTCATTCTTGGATTTGATAATCATAACTTTTGTTTTGTCAGTGTTAACAGTCATACCCATGGTAGAGCAGAAATCCTTAAGAAGCTTGAGTTGCTTATCAAGAGCAGAAGGGCACCTTGCCAAAAGAACAATATCGTCAGCATACAGAAGAAGGATAACGACTATCCCAGCTAAGATCGTGCCATCACATCCTGCTTCTTCTAAATAGCCTTCGAGCTTATCGATGCAAATGCCAAATAGAGTAGGGGAGAGGGGACAACCTTGTTTAACTCCGATGTTACACTTAATATCCTTCGATCACCCCTCATTGTTCTTTAGCTTGGCAATTACATTCTCGTATAATAATACAATATAATTGTTATTGTTTTTTTTATAATTTTTTATAATAATATAAAATTATAAAAAAAACAATAACAATTATATTGTACTATTATTATATAATAAAATATAATAATAATAATATTTGATTATAATATTATAATAATATAATCAATATTATTATAATATATTATTATAATAATAACAATAAAGACCAACTATTTATAATAGTTAATAGCTATACAAATAATGGCAACTATATTCTTATATATTTATATATTTATGATTATTATTTTTTTCCCCTGGGAAAAAGTCGTAATTTCTATTAAAGTTAAGAAATTACATTTTGCATATGCCGAAGCATTCATATACAGGCAGCAGTGCCTAACAAGATCAGTCTGTGGTACTATATAAACAAAAATATAGCAGGTTGTCTCCTCGCAGGGAGCAGTCCAAAACTGTACACTAACAGTGTTCAAAATAAGAGTCCATTGCTCTACGCAGAGAGCATATATATGCTGTTAAATCAAAGATAAAGTGCTGTATTGTACTAGACATAGAGAGATATATACAGCTATTGACAAACAAAAAACAAGTGAAGATCTGTAAGTGGGCTTTTATAGCCCATTATCCATCCGATCATCAAAGGGTCGATGATAATGCTGATAGTATGACCCTTCGATTTCCTCCTGTATCAGCCAATTGTCTCCTTGTCTGTGCGCTGCCTCTTTGGAGAGTTGATCTGCAATGGTATTTTGTTCCCTGTAGATGTGACGACAAGCAAATGATTCAAAGGATGTAGTCAGTCTCTTTGCCTCATCTAATATATGTCTCAACGAAAATGCATGACAATGAGATGCATCAGACATCCAATTGCAAACTATTTTAGAATCTCCAAACAACTGGAGATGCCTGCATTGTTTTTGTATGGCAAAGTGTATGAGATGCTTGGCAGTGCACAGTTCAGCATAGTTATTAGTTCCTCTGCCTAAGAATATTTGAATTTTGTAGCTGTGTGTATCATTAAGATATAGTACTGCTCCTCCCCCACAGCCCACATCTTGTGCAGAACCATTATATATTTATGATTATTATATTAATATTATTATAATAATATAAACTCATAATAATAATAATATTATTATTATTATTATTAAGCTTTATTATTTTGAATATTTATCTTAGGGTTTGTATACATTGGGTTAATTATTATTGGTATTTAAGATTATTAATAACTATATAAATAACCACATAGGATTATTAATAACCATATAAATATTAACAACCAGATAATTTATATATATTATTATATAAATATTATATTAATAATATAAACTCCTAATATATATTAATTAATAATAAAAATAGCTCATAATAATATTAAGTTATCATTATATTATTAAAATAATATAAAAAACCCCAAGGCATTGATATTATAAACCCCAAGGAATAATAAAACTAAGGCATTAATACAAAAACCCCAAGGGAACCCAAGGGAATAATATTAAATCCATGGGACTAATATTATAAACCCAACATTGTTAAACCCAAATATAAACACTACAAACACTAAAATAAACATGGTCTATTTTCATGGTGAGTCAATCTTTGTCAAAATGCGACATTCAACCAAGAGACTAATATTATTAAACCTACATTGGTAAACTCAAGTATAAATACTACAAATACTAAAATAAACATGGTTTATTTTGAGCCCCAAGAGTTAACTCAATCGGTCAAATCAAGTGCCTCGCCAATGGGAGGTCACAGGGTCGAATCCCGAAAGCTCTTGGGGTTAGGTCAGTAAATAGGCCGAGGGGTGTTGATGCCCTTCGGGTGGCGTCCACTCAGTGTTTAAAAACCCTGGACGTAGCGGCTACCCACTGACCCGGGTATCCGTGAACCAGTAAGTGAAAAAAACATGGTTTATTTTGACGGTGAGACAATTCTTGTCACAATGAGACATTCAATCATGGTTGACGATGTTTGGCTATGATTGACAATGGTTTACCATGATTTATATTATCAACCAAATGGAATAATAAACCCAAGGGATTGATATTATAAACCCAAATGAATAATAAACCCAAGGGATAAATACTAAAACCCAAGGGATTATGAAGTGAAGGGAATAATATTAAACCCATGGGAACAATATTGTAAACTTCACATCGAGTAAAGACAAATATCAATACTACAAACACTAAAATAAACAGAGTTTATTTTGATGGTGAGACAATCCTTGTCACAATGCGACATTACCATGTTTGGCTACGATTTATATTATAAACCTAAGGGAATAAAAAAACCCAAATTTTGATATTATAAACCCAAATGAATAATAAACCGAAGGGAGCAATACTAAAACCCCAAGGGAATATGAACCCAAGGGAACAATATTAAGCCCAAAGGACTAATATTATAAACCCAATATTTGTAAACCCAAATATAAATATTACAAACACTAAAATAAACATGTTTTATTTTCATGTGAGACAATCTTTGTCAAAATGTGACATTCAAGCATGGGACTAATATTATAAACCCAACGTTGGTAAAACCAAAATATAAATACTATAAACACTAAAATTAACATGGTTTATTTTGATGGTGAGACAATTCTTTTCACAATGCGACATCCAATGATGGTTGACCATGTTTGGCTACGATTGACAATGGTTTACAATGGATTAATACGAAAATCCCAAGGGATTATGAACCCAAGAGAATAATATTAAACCCATGGGACTAATATTATAAACCCAACATTGTTAAACACAAATATAAATACTACAAACACTAAAATAAACAAGGTTTATTTTCATGGTGAGTCAATCTTTGTCAAAATGTGACATTCAACCAAGGGACTAATATTATAAAACCAACATTGGTAAACCCAAATATAAATACTACAAATACTAAAATAAACATGGTTTATTTTGACGGTGAGACAATTCTTGTCACAATGTGACATTCAGCCATGGTTGACGATGTTTGGCTATGATTGCCAATGGTTTACCATGATTTATATTATCAACCAAATGGAATAATAAACCCAAGGGAATGATATTAGAAACCCAAATGAATAATAAACCGAAGGGATTATGACGCGAAGGGAATAATATTAAACCCATGGGACTAATATTATAAACTTCACATCAAGTAAAGGAAAATATCAATACTACAAACACTAAAATAAACACAGTTTATTTTGATGGTGAGACAATCCTTGTCACAATGTGACATTCAAACATGGTTCACCATGTTTGGCTACGATTTATATTATAAACCTAAGGGAATAAAAAAACCCAAATTTTGATATTATAAACCCAAATGAATAATAAACCGAAGGGAGTAATACTAAAACCCCAAGGGAATATGAACCCAAGGGAACAATATTAAGCCCAAGAGACTAATATTATAAACCCAATATTCGTAAACCCAAATATAAATATTACAAACACTAAAATAAACATGTTTTATTTTCATGGTGAGACAATCTTTGTCAAAATGTGACATTCAAGCATGGGACTAATATTATAAACCCGACATTGGTAAACCCTAATATAAATACTACAAACACTAAAATAAACATGGTTTATTTTGATGGTGAGACAATTCTTGTCACAATGCGACATTCAACCATGGTTGACCATGTTTGGCTATGATTGACAATGGTTTACAATGGATTAATACGAAAACCCCAAGGGATTATGAACCCAAGGGAATAATTTGAAACCCATGGGACTAATATTATAAACCCAACATTGTTAAACCCAAATATAAACACTACAAACACTAAAATAAACATGGTTTATTTTCATGGTGAGTCGATTTTTGTCAAAATGCGACATTCAACCAAGGGACTAATATAATAAAACCAAAATTGGTAAACCCAAATATAAATACTACAAATAATAAAATAAAAATGGTTTATTTTGACGGTGAGAAAATTCTTGTCACAATGCGACATTCAACCATGGTTGATGATGTTTGGCTATGATTGACAATGGTTTACCATGATTTATATTATCAACCAAAGAGAATAATAAACCCAAGGGATTGATATTATAAACCCAAATGAATAATAAACCCAAGGGATTATGAATCCAAGGGAATAATATTAAACCCATGGGACTAATATTATAAACTTCACATCGACTAAAGGCAAATATCAATACTACGAACACTAAAATAAACATAGTTTAGTTTGATGGTGAGACAATCCTTGTCACAATGCGACATTCAAACATGGTTCATCATGTTTGGCTACGATTTATATTATAAACCTAAGGGAATAAAAAAACCAAAATATTGATATTATAAACCCAAATGAATAATAAACAGAAGGGAGTCATACTAAAACCCCAAGGGAATATGAACCCAAGGGAACAATATTAAGCCCAAGGGACTAATATTATAAACCCAATATTCGTAAACTCAAATATAAATATTACAAACACTAAAATAAACATGTTTTATTTTCATTGCGAGACAATCTTTGTCAAAATGTTACATTCAAGCATGAGACTAATATTATATACCCAACATTGGTAAACCCAAATATAAATATTACAAACCCTGAGACAAATATTATAAACATTGAAATAAACATGATGTACCATCATTGATTTTCATATTGAGGCAATCCTTATCACAATTTCATGTCGGACCAATGTCGACATCATAATTAACCGTGTTTGACTTAAGAATAATAAACCAAAGCGACTGATATTATAAACCCCAGGGATTAATACTAAACCCCAAGGGATTATGAACCAAAGGGAATATTATTAAACAAAAGGGACTCATAATATAAAACCAAGGGAATAAAAAACCCAAGGGATTGATATAATAAACCCAAAGGAATAATAAACCCCAGGGATTATTATTTATTTTCATGGTGAGGCAATCCTTGTCACAATGTGACATTCAAGCAAGGTTGACCATGGTTGGCTATGATTGACAATGGTTTACCATGATGGATATTATAAACCTAAGGAAATAATAAACCCAAGGGATTAATATGAGAAACCCAAAGGAATAATAAAACAAAGGGATTAATACTAAGACCCCAAGGATTATGAACTCGAGGGAATAATATTAAATCCAAGGGACTAATATTATAAACCCAATGTATATAAACCCCAAGAAAAATATTATAAACATTAAAATAAACATGATTGACCATCATTGATTTTCATATTATAAACCTAAGGGAATAGTAAACCCAACTTATTTATATTAATACTAAAATCCCAAGGGATTAATACTAAAACCCCAATGGATTATGAACCCAAGGGAATAATATTAAACCCAAGGGACTGATATTATAAACCCAACATATATAAATCCTAAGATAAATATTATAAACATTGAAATAAACATGATTGACCATCATTGATGTTCATATTGAGACAATCCTTATCACAATTCCATGTTGGCCCATGGTCGACATCATAATAAACCATGTTTGACTAAGGAATAATAAACCCAAGTGATTGATATTATAAACCCAAGGGATTAATACTAAAACCCCAAGGGATTATGAACCAAAGGGAATACTATTAAAAAAAAGGGACTAATAATATAAACCCAAGGGATTGATATAATAAACCCAAGGGATTATTATTTATTTTCATGGTGAGAGAATTCTCGTCACAATGTGACATTCAAGCATGGTTGGCTATGATTGACAATGGTTCACCATGATCGATATTATAAACCTAAGGGAATAATAAACCCAAGGGATTAATATGAGAAACCCAAAGGAATAATAAAACGAAGGGATTAATACTAAGACCCCAAGGGAACAATATTAAATCCAAGAGACTGATATTATAAACCCAACGTATATAAACCCTAAGAAAAATATTATAAACATTAAAATAAACATGATCAACCATCATAGATTTACATATTGAGACAATCTTTGTCAATGCAATGTTGGACCATGATTGAACATGATTGATTTTCATATTGAGAAAATATTTGTTGCAATGTGATGTTGGACCATGGATGACCATGGTTGATTTTCATATTGAGACAATATTTGTCCCAATGTGACGTTGTACCATGTTTGACCATGGATGACCATGGTTTTCATAATGTGACATTGGACCAAGAGACCATCTTCGTCACAATGTGACCATGGTTGACCATGATTAAGAATGGTTGATTTTCACATTGAGACATCTTTGTGACAATGGGACGTTGGACCATGGTTGATTTTCATATTGACCATGGTTGACCACGATTGACCATGATTGATTTTCATTTGAGACAATATTTGTCACAATGCGACATTTGACCATGGTAGACCATGATTGAAGATGGTTGACACGACTGATTTTCATATTGAGACAATAATTCTTATAATGTGATGTTGGACCATGTTTGACCATGAATGGCCATGCTTGACAATGATTGACCATGGTTGATTATCATATTGAGACAATCTTTATCACAATGTGACGTTGGACAAAGAGACAATCTTCATCACAATGTGAACATGATTATTGACCATGGTTGACCATAGTTGACAATGATTGACCATGGTTGATTTTCACATTGAGACAATCTTCGTCAAAATGCGACATTGAAACATGGTTGACCATGGTTGACAATGGTTGACCATGGTTGATTTTCATGTTGAGACAGTTCTTTCACAATGTGATGTTGGACCATGGCTGTCCAGGATTAACGATGGTTGATTTTCATATTAACCATCGTTGACCATGATTGACCATGGTTGAGCGTAATTGACCATGATTGATTTTTATATACAATCTATGTGACAATGTGACGTTTGAATAAATATAAAAAACCCTAAAATAAACATGGTTGTCCATCGTTGACCATGGTTGATTTTCATATTCACATAATCTTTGTCACAATGCGACGTTGGACCATGGTTGGCCATGATTTATTTTCATATTGAGACAATATTTGTCACAATGGACGTAGGACCATGGTCGATTTTCATATAGAGACAATCTTTGTCAGAATGCAACATTGGACCATGGTTGACCATGAATGACCATGGTTTTCATAATGTGACATTCGAGAAAATGATAATGTTCATGACAATGTCACCATGATTATTAACCATGGTTGACCATGATAATATTATTTAATGTTATTAATATTAATAATTAACGTTGAAATTAATATTTATAAATATTAATAATATATTTTTTTTTGCTAAAGCAAGAGTCGGACCTTCTATTTTATTAATCAGTAATAAAATACATAAATTACAAAAATCCTTGTAAAACCGAGGATCAAGGATAAAACCTCACACTAAACTAGCATAAGAAATACATTGTAGAGACTTGCAAGCCCGAAAAAAGAGACGGACCCAAAGCGTAACCAATTGTACCGTTCAAAAAAGGATTTGAGTCCGATTAATTGAAAACTCACTAAGCTTTGGCATGAAAAGGATGGGCGCTTCCCGCCAAGCACAAGTTACATCCCGCCGAAAGTGCTAAACCCTGGCGCCTACCGCCATTTTCTCAACTTGCATAATTATTCTTAGCCGTCGGATCTTCACTCCCGATCCTACGGCTACGGACGATATTGCAGGGTGAAGAAGCACGACGTTTACCTAACATGATCGAACAATCTCATCCGTAGATCCGCCTTGTGAGATCCGACGATTGAGGTTCATATTGCACCGGTCAACATCGCCAATCAATAGCGTGCGATGAGGGAAGGTTTCCATCGGACCCCACTGCCACGTGGAGTTTGCTGAATGGAATCACACCCAAAAAGGGAAAACCACTACCTGCTTGCAAGGCGTGTGATCACCGAGATACCACCTTGGATGTGGTATTTCGAAAAAAAGGAGAAAAACTAATGGTTTCGAGGCCGCCAAGAGTTCCCTTTTCCAGCCATATGTTGCACCATCTCTGCTTGGCTTTCTTTGAGATGAGGCACCCACCATCCTGCCTGTCCTCCAAAAAACTGAAACGCCCGATCTGCTACCCATTGGAGTTGATTTTAAAGTATTGACCTGGATTGCGAAAGCTGACCAATGCTTGCAAACCAAAAAGGACCCGACTGTGAACCTTCCTTTAATCATGAAGCAACAGATTCATCTCCCCTCCTCCATGGCTCTGTGCCGAAACACCAGCCTATCCTCATCTGTTTGGTCTTGGAAATTTGCTTTTAATCTGTTATGAGGTGGCTCAAGCCAATTCATCACGACCCTATTTTCTTTACTGATAACTCCTTGATTGGCCAGGAAATCCGCCAGTTTATTAGCCTTTCTTCGCACATGTTTGAAGCTGACTATTCGAAGGCTTTGGAGATGATTGTGAATCTGTTGAAAGACTTGGATCAGCCTCCAATTTCTTGAGGCTTTTTCCAACTTCGTTCCCCAACTGATTTTCTTGACCGAGTTAATGATTAGCTCAGAATCAGCTTTGATTATCACATTATGTCGATTGCTCTGCACCAAGAGCTCTAAACAATGCTCCATAGCCATTAATTCTACCATATTGTTGGTGGATCTTCCTAAATGGTAATAGAAGATGAAAAGTATATTTCTTTTTTCATCTCTTAAAACCCCGCCATGACCAGCAGTACCCGGGTTGCCTTTTGAAGCACCATCAATGTTGTATTTCAAAATGCCCTTAGGGGGGGATGCCAGAAATCTAATTTAGAATCCAAAATTAAAACCTTTCTTTCCAGGCCCTGAGGAAAAAGTCCCTGCAGCCCTAGCTGCCTGAGAATCCTCAAATCTATAACAGAGGGTGGATTCGAAGGGAGGTTTCTGACGCTAGCACCCATCATCTCCTTAAGTTGTTTTAAGATTTTTAAAAAGGTAGAGGGAAGACTTATTTTCATTCTTGAAGATTCTATTGTTCCTTTCTTTCTAAACATTCCAAATTATAAAACTTGGCGTAGGAGCGCAAGCTGATCCCAGAACTTCCACATCTGAGAAGTTGCTCCTCCAGTTGTTTAAGGTGTTGATAATGCTTCCTTTGTCTCTATCAGACTGTTGGAAGATGTCGGCAAAGGAGTCCCACAACCAGGAGGTAAAAATGCAATTGTTGAGAAGGTGTTCCATTGTTTCCTCCTGAACTTCACAGAGCTGGCATCTAGAAGGTCCCAAGATACCCCTCTTCCAAATGTTATCCCAGGTCAAAATTTTTCTGTGCTGAACTAGCCACATGAAGAGTTTAATTTTCATCCAACCTTGA
The DNA here is from genome assembly GCA_031772625.1 of Pinus tabuliformis. NCBI lineage: Eukaryota > Viridiplantae > Streptophyta > Pinopsida > Pinales > Pinaceae > Pinus > Pinus tabuliformis. The sequence continues at coordinate 1,679,964,315 of CM062820.1, forward strand.
TGCCTCCATAGATTTTGCCAAACCTTATCCAGAGCTAGGGAATTCAATTCAAGGAGAATGAGTTTAGCTTCCTTAAGATTAAAATTACCCTCATTCTTGTTGCCCCATCTCAGCTGGTCATGCCCCCCTGACATTAAAATTTTCCTTTGATTTAACTTTCTCATTAGTGTTTCAGCCTTATCTTTTAGGGGATTATCATCCCTGACTGCAAAGTTCCTCCATGTTCTCCATTTTCATGTACTGTTGGTTTGATCCCAAAATTATTTTACCTTGGACAGTCCTTTAGTATCTGTCTCTGCCTTGAGATCCTTCAATTCCTCTTTTAGCAGGATAGGTTCTTGTTGCCATCTATCCTCCCAGAATAAAGCTAAGTCTCCCTCTCTAATTTCCCAGAAGCTGTTGTCTTGGACTAATCCCCTGTTCTCCCAGGCCTTGTTCCAAATGTGTGATCCTTTAATATTTCCATCCATCCTTATAAGATCATTATTTTTCCATGCGCTAGCGTATTTTGCTTTCCAAATTTTAGCCCACTGAGCCTCTGGTTCTTTTACCCAGCGCCACCATAATTTTTCTCCTAAAACCTTGCTTAGAATCTCAGGATCATCTAATCCAAGATCCCCATGGTTTTTTGGTTTGCAGATTTTTTCCCAGGCAACCAAGGCCCATTTCTTCTTTTCTTCCCCCTTGCCCCAGAGAAAGTCTCTTTGTATGGTTCTGAATTGATGCAAGACTCCTTTAGGAGCTGGGAGAGCTGATAGCAAGAAGATTGGAATTGATTGAAGAACAACCTTTGTAAGCACCAACCTTTCGGCCAAGTTTAAGGATCTCATGGTCCATTTCCTGATTTTATCTTGCAATTTATTAATCACTGGTTCCCAGATGTTCTTGTGAAATGGTTTGGTAGTTAGAGGCACTCCCAAATATTTTGAGGGGAGAGTTTCCCTTTGAAAACCTAGAATTCTAGAGATGTTCCTCTGAATAGAAATATTAGTATTGAAGAAAAAAATCTTAGATTTGGAGAGATTAACTTCCATACGTGAAACCTTGGGAAAGTCACGTACGATTTGTTTATGCGCAAGATCTTCTTTAACTGTGGGGATTCCCTACAACATGGTATCATCAACAAATTGTTGATGAGTCAAGGTCTGTCCACTATCAAAAAGTTGGAGCCCTTTGATCTTACCAAAGTCTTTTGCATGCTTGATAGACCGTCCTAGTCCTTCCATCATGAGGATGAAAAGAAAGGGAGAGAGTGGGTCACCATGTCTGAGGCCTCTAGAAGGGGTAAAAGTCTCCGAGGGCGAACCATTGACCAGAATTGAAAAGCTGGAGGAAATTACTAGGGCCAAGACCCATCTTACCTAGTTGTGATCAAACCCAAAGGCAATGAGAAGTTTCCTAATATAGGTCCAGTTCAGCTTGTCATAGGCTTTGGCTATGTCTAATTGCATGATCATTCCAACCTTCCTGTTGCAAGTCAGAGAATGTACCACCTCATGAGCTTGAATGATGTTATTAAGGATTTGCCTTCCTTCCACATATCCAGATTGTTCCATTGAAACCAGGGTAGGAAGAAGAGGTTTGAGTCTATTGGCCACAACTTTTGATATAATCTTGTAGACCACATTACACAAGGCTATAAGTCTAAACTTATCAGGAGTTAGAGCTGCCTCCTGTTTAGGAATCAGGGCTAAGAAGGAGGTGTTCAGCACTTTCAAAATAGTTCTATTGATCTTGGAATCTTTACTACATTAAGAATATCCTGTTTGACAATATTCCAGCAAGCTTCAAAGAAGTCTACGTTGAAACTGTCTGGGCCTGGTGCTTTACCATTTTGCATTTCCTTTAGGACCTCACTAACCTTCTCTTCCATCACTGGCCTGTTAAGGTTGAAATTATCCTCTCTAGACACTAGCTTAGGTATATGTCTATTGTATTTCCTGATTGAGTGCTCTCTTTCATAACAGGTTTCCTTTGCTATGCCTCGAAGGTGTTGAACTAGCATTGCTTCTATTTCTTCATGAGAATTGAGAATATTACCTGCCCCGTCCTTGATAGAAGAAATTCTATTATGAGCTCTGTTCGCTTTGGTGGATCTGTGGAAAAATCTAGTGTTACGCTGACCTTCTTTTAGCCATTGAACTCTGGATTTTTGTCTCCAAAATATTTCCTCTTGTTGACATAAATTTTCCCAGTCTTGATGAAATTTGGTGGCTTGATCACTTCTAACTTCATCAAAGCCATCCGTGATAAGGGTTTGGTTGAGTTCCTGCATTTTACCTTCCACAGATTTCTTTTTCTCAAAAATGTTACCAAATTCCTTCTTGTTCCAATCCTTGAGCCTGAGCTTGATGTGTTTTAGTCTTTTCTGAAGAAGGAACATTCTTGTGCCCTGAATGTTCAAGTCTTCTGACCACCATTTGGCAATGTTGCTGATGAAATCTGGGTGGGAAAGCCATATGTTCTCAAATCAAAAAGGTCTGTTCCTGGGGGTACCAATGCCTTGAACCTCTAGTTGAACCGGCCAGTGATCTGAGCCTCCAAAGGGGAGAATTCTTGCTTCTATTTCTTTGCCATTGAGCATAAGGTCCTCAGAGATTAAGAATCTGTCTAATTTTGAGGCTACCTGAGACTCTCCTCCTCTTTTATTGTTCCAAGTAAAGATGTCGTTACTCGTTACAATGTCCACTAGCTTCTTATTGTCTATAAAAGTTTGAAATGTCAAATATTCTTTACTTAGAACTCTGGTTCCCCCTTTTTTTTCCGAAAGTGATTTGATCATGTTGAAATCACCCCCCAAGATCCATGGAATGTCTGAATGTCTGTCTCTGAGATCCTCTAGAGCATCTAGAAATTTGAGTTTGCCATCCATTCTTTGGGGACCATACACATTCTTGAGTAGGTAGGTCTCCTTGTCTCCCACAGGTTGCATGACCACTAATAGGTAATCCCTAGATGCCTTAGCATCTAAAATACCAACTTTTTAAGGATTCCATAGAGTGAGTATACCTCCTACTGTATTCTTCGCTTTGACTTCCAGAAACTCAAATTGATTGAGCCATTTTTTGTGAATCTCTTTTATTTTTTGAATGGAACATTTAGTTTCCTGGATGAAGATCACATCCAATGCTTCTTGTTTCATTCTATTGCTAATTATTCTTTGTTTACTTTTGCTGCCTAGACCCCTAATATTCCAAGAAGTGAACTTCATCATTAAAGATTTGTAAAGGAATAGCTGGTTAGGTCTTTCATCTTACCTGAGTCTATCATTAGCTTTCCACATTCCATCAATAATTCGTTCTACTTCTTCCTACCTCTTTTCTTTCCTGGGTTTCTAGGTGCTAATCCTGGTTTGTTTTTCATTGTTTTCACACCTTCACTGCCTTGCCTTTCCTTGTTTCTTTGTCTCTCTCGTTCTGTGGTTTGGGTTTTCCAAAGAAAAAACTGCTGAACTCTATTGAACTCTTCTGGGGGTAACGAGTCTATCCCTTCCCTAGTTCCTTGATTCAAGAAACCTTCTAGATTTAGGTTCTCTTTCTCGAGAATCTCCTGTAGTTCATTGTCCTCCATATCCATCTCACTTTGGGTCATTTCATGGTCCATCTCCTGTTCTGCATCACTCAACACAGTTTCTTTCTGTTTATTCTTATCTTGTGTTTGTTCCCTGTCTTCTTCTTTCCCTTCCTCCTCGAGACCTCCTCCCTTTGCCTGATCTACATCTTTTATCCCTTCTTCCTCTTCGAGAACTTGGAACATGTTCTAACTATCTTGTTGCCCTACTGACTTTTGTGTCTTTGGCCCTCTTTTGCTTCCTTTTCCTCTATGTGCTACTTTGTGAAAGCTTTCAGGATCTTTCATATTATTTGGTTTACTCTTATTCTCTATTTTACTGAGAGGGAAATCTCTGAATAGGTTCCATGCTCATGGCATTTGCGACACCTGAATGGAATATGTTCATAATCTACTGTTTTCACCCATTCTTCATCAAATACTTCTAAGATTACCTCATCTGGTAGAGCTCCACAGAGATCCATCTCCACACATATTCTGGCAAAGGAAGTATACTTTCCCCTTCTAGTGGCCTCAGAAGCTTTGACAAAACGTCCTAACTTATTTCCTATGGAAGATAAGGATTCCGTTTGCCAATAATCAAGAGGTAGAGAGTAGAGTCTTACCCAAACCGGGACTGAAGTAAAAGTTTCACTCTTTGACACAAAATTCATAATCCATGGTCGCATATATAGGCCTGCTGTCGCATAAAAGTAGGGCCCTTCTTCAAATACTATGTCTTTATCTTTAATGTTTGCAAATACCACAGTGAAGAAACCCTTTGACCCAAGATGTAGGTCAATGCTTCCTTTTGGTTTCCAATGGTATTTGATCCATAGTTGTAAAGCTTTTTCAGTGGGCCATATACCCATGAATTTACAAATGATAGCATATGTCTGCATGTGGTCCATGTGCGCTTGTAGAGCCGAATCATTTAAGACGACTCTGGGAGTAACCGTTGCTTTCGGTTTACATGGTCCCATGTGTGCTTTGTTTTTTGTTCCCTGTTCCTTGTCTTCTTCCTCCTTTTCCGTAGCGCTATTATTCTCCCTCAACTTATTACCCTCTTGTTCCTCTTCATTATCTCTTTTCCTTTCTTTTGAAGGTCCTCTATCATATTCCATTGGTTTCTTACCCCTGCTGGCCACAACCTGCTTGTAGGAGGGAGTGGAGCTCCCTCCTCTACGACCTTCCATGGACAACAGTCTCTGCAAAAGCCTGAAACCCTAGCTGATCGCCCTGTGCTCCCCTATCAGATTCCTTAGTCCACTTGGTCAAGCCAACAAATATTAATAATATTAAAAGTAATATTAATATTCGTATTCATATCAATTAATATTAATATTAATCATTATTATTAAAATTAATATTTATAAATAAATGAGAGTACCTTTTGGATTAATCACATTATTAGGATTTGGTCAACATTTCGAACTAACTAATGTAGTTCATCCATATTAGATGTGGTTCATCCACATTAGTTGGTTCAAAATGTCGACCAAATCCTAATAATGTGATTAATCCGAAAGACACTCTCATTTACAATATGGATCACAAAAGCCTAATATCTAACATTTATAAATAATATTAAAACTTAATATTTTAATTTTAGCAATATTTAATGTTATTAATGTTGATGGTATATTAATTAATTAATTAATTAATTAATATCAATAATATTAATAAGTTAAAATAATAATAATAGATAAGATTGTAAATTTAAAAAATTAAATCTTATTTTTAATATTAAATGTTGATGATATTATTTATAATAATAATGTTAATGTCATTAATAATTTTAATATTGTTATTAATTAAATGTTATGAATATTAATATTGGAGATCTATAATTGAATGCATAAATCATCTATTTCAATTTATTTTTTTAATCTATTTCTTATTTTGATTTTTTTTTTTTTAAATTGCATTTCAAAAATTATTATTTAACAAATATATTTCAAAGCTTACTCATTCACTAGTATTGATATCTATAATTTTTCAAATTAAGTTTAATCTACTTTACATTTTAAGAATTTAATGTTCAACAAAGATAAATTTTAGAATTATATTTCAATATTTAATATTTTTAGAAATAGATACTTATCGTTTATTAATTGATGTTTTGTTGTTATTTTCCACTTGACATTAAAATTTCTATGTTTAATAAAAATAAGTTTTACAATTACATTTCAAAATTTGTTGTTTCACAATGAACATGGATAATTTGATACATATCCATTTTTTTCTGATTAATTTTAATATACACTTCATATTTTAACATTTCTATCTTTAATAAAGACAAAATTAATATAATATTTCAAAATTTTATGTGTTATAATTACAACTTGGAATCCATATATTTATGATGTGCTATTATTTTCCAATTTACATCAAATTTTTAATGTTTTTCTACTCTTTCAAAACCATGTATATTTATAATGTTGTATTGAAATATTCTTTCCCACTTTACATTCTAAAATTTTAGTGAAACTATAAATTTGTAAAAGTAAGCTTCAAAATTACTATTTCACAAATATGGACATGTATAATTTAATAGATACACAAGATCTTTAATTAATTTTATATTCTATAGTCTGATATGATAATTATTTTTGTAATGAAATCTTTGTCTTTGTTTTTTTGTTTCATTTAGTTATATTTAAGCTAGCGGGCAAGTATTAACTACTATATAGCCTTTTGATTTTATATATACGAATTTATAATCAAATAAAATATAAACATAAATTTAAAAAATATAAAATAAGTAATATTTAAAATATTATTATTAAAATGAAAAACCTAAAAAAGGCCAATTTCTTTCTTTTTATAATCATAAAAATACTAATTATATTAAAAAAATTAATTTTAATTTAATTTAAAGTTTATAATTTAATTTATCAAACAAATGCAAATATTAATATTTACAAGATAATTCAATTATGAAATTAATGATGAAACTGTAAGTTTTTATTACTGAAATTGTATTCGTATCACCCTCAAAAGCTTTAGTTGCATCTTGCATATGTAATTTAATTGGATTTTCCATGTTTCTAGGTAGTTATATTTGGATTCCAATGTTTTTGGATTTGTTTTTTTGGCCACCATATTTACATTTTCACAATTTTTGGATTTTTTGTTTTTGTTTTGACAATCATATTTACATTTATAGCAGCTTTGGATTTTTCATGGCAATCATATTTGCATTTCCAGCAATTTGGGATTTTTCATGGCAATCATATTTGCATTTCCAACATTTTTGCATTTGCATTTCCAACCTTTCTGGTGTGTTTTTGGGAAATCATCTTTGCATTTACTGCATTTTTCTTCCAACCATATTTACATTTTTGGATTTTTGGATTTTATGAAACAACCATCACTAAAAGCATGTTACGAATTTCTGCAAATTTTCCACAACCATATTTAAGTTTTCAATTCAATCATAGATTTTGGCTTTTCTTTTTTTTTAATAATCACTAATATCATGTTCTGAAATTGTTAATAAAATAGAGAGTTTGCATTAATGAAATTGTAATTTTAAATGTTTAAATATATTCAACAGTGTGGAAGAACTTTTACTACTATTTAAATATGTTTTTTCAGATTTTTTATTATATTTAAAGAAAAATAAAAATTAAATGATCACTATTTCATAAAAATAAAAATAATTTTGTGAGATAAGTTTATTTTTTAATTATTCTTAAGAACTTACATTTAGAGAAAAAATTAATAAAAAATAAAAAATTATCAAGATTTAATAAAAATAAAGATAATTTTGTCCAGGTAAATTTATCTTTTTAATTATTCTTATGAACCTTCTCCTTATTTTTAAATTGAAGGAACATGAAGAAATATCCAACAACCTTCCACTTACTTTAAAATTGAAAGATGTCTAGGAAATATCAAAATCCACCTATGCCACCCTCCATGTTGTGTTCAATGATCTCAATACACACAAATTTATCGGCAATCCCTGTCGGCAATTTGACACGGAACGGAGCAATAACATAGTGCTCCAATAACCCCCAATGCGATAGCGCGTGGACTATAATGGGTGGACTATCAGAAATCGCTCCAATAACCCCAATGCGATGGTGCGTGGACTATCGGAAATCGCTATCGGCCATTCAAATACTCCAACGCTGGGCTCCTTCCATTCCGCGGACCCGATAACCTTTCCACTATTCTCTATAATGGTTCGTGTCCGGGCTGTCGGAGTAACTACTATATTTTTGTCGAGATGAAATAACACAAGTTCATTTGGCCACTAATTTTGGAATGGTTTGTAATATCGCACAGGCGGTAAAATTAGCAGATGATATCGAATCTACATTCATTCAATATTTCATGGAAGATGACCGCAAAAAGGCTATGAAGTTTTTGAGGCCAAAGGAAAAAAAGGATCCCCATGCTGTGACTTTTTTCATGGGTAGTACTTATATCATAATTAATAAAAAAAACAAAAAGGAAACCCAAAAATAACTCAGAAAAATTGAAATTGAGCCTCAAATGGGGCGAAATGCTCCTTTGGTAGGTAAAGATTATACTTTCTTTGCTTTCGGTTTTAAACAGTGACTATGATAAAGTATAAGCACGGATTATACTTTATTTTCTTTGGGTTTTAAACAGCGACTATGATAAAGTATAAGCACAGTAATAACATATTTGGAAATTCAAAATACAGGGGTAAGAGAATTTTCATTTCCAAAGTTAGCTCCGAGCGACCTTTATTAGAAACAGATCACTTTCAAATGTTATTAAAATGTAATCCACCTTCAAACGTTATTAAAATGCAATCCTACAAAGTAATGAATTTGGGCGGGGACTCTTCCATCTAGGAGTCTGCAGTAGGCCAACGAAGTATACACATCGGAAAATAGAGAACTGCAAGCAGTTTCAAGTAAAATTTCCTACGAATCCAGAAAGTTGTGCAAATGATAGAATCTGGGCTGCTCGTGACAGAATTTGGCAATATTGCACTCGGTCATCGCAGTGGATCTGGATTTCTCCGAGTTGGCAATCTTTACAGTTGAGACTTGAGACGTTTTGTGTTCTGGTAAATTGGCTCTTTCACCTGCACCAACACATTAACAAAGGCGATTACCATCAATATGTACATTTAAAGATTTTGTGAATAAAATAACTGCAGAGTAACTTCGCAATCAAAAGTAGAAACCATGCTAGCTTTTCGAGTGCGCCTGTCTTGCGAATTGTTCTCCAGGGAGTCTTGACTGCATCTAATTACATCCGCATTGGGGTAAATGCTTCCCATATTGGCTTCATGATCAGCGATCGAATTAGGCTTTGTTATAGCCTTTCTGGGTACAATGCTTTCTACTGATGTCGCTCGCTGAGCACCATGCACCATTGATAGGAAATGTAAGTTCAAATGCCTTGATCATCCAATTAATTACTTTCCAAAAAGACTAAAGGTTATTGTGAGCACAATAATTTACTACCTTGGCCATGCCTGCTCTTGTTCCTGCTGGTGATGCGGGTTTCTTGAAATTCCCTGGCTTAGCCACTGCAGCCTCCGACATGTTGATGATCTTTCATCATGCCGGTATTCCTCCTCCCGTCCATAACGAAAGCCTCTTCTTCGCTGGGCAGTGACAGGGGATAGCGAAATAAGAAGAAATGAAAAGTAAAGCATCAGAAGTGTTGATCCCACTCTCATCCTTCACTCCATTTCGAAACCAAAGGTTTTGCTGGACGGACTGCTGCTTGCTTTTACTCAATCCAGCGTCTGTGTAGTGTATAATTATGAGCCAATAACCTGGTTTCATACAATTTAGAAGGCAAAAAAACATCAGTTTCAACGTTTTTTGTCATTAATTTTTTAATTTCATTTTTTCTTATCATTTTTTGTAATCCCATATAGCAGGGGAGAATGCCAACAGTGAAGCGTTTCATGATTAAATGATGGGATAAGCAGGTTGTGCATATGCAAGGAAAACTGTTATTCCATCTTATATTATTTCATATTTTTTTTATTTTTTAATATTATTTTTGTTAATCCTTATACGTGGAGATAAATGAGAGGCACAGTGAAATTTTAATGTCATTTGATAAAAAATTAATTTAAGTAAGGTTTAAACACCTCTTTTAAATATGCAAGGAAGTTATGGCTTTTAATTTCAGTCATTGATCTAGTGGAGACTACAAGAATATATTGCATCTTTGAATTCAGGGTATACTATCAAAAAGATTAATTAAGAAAATGATTAACTTGTCTATTCTGATAAGGAAAACGTGTATGGATGTAATTAGTTTACTCATATATAAATTAAAAAACTAATAAATGTAAATAGGCCTTAGTTAAACATTATTGTAGAGATTTTTTAGAAAATTGTTTATTATAATTTATCTAGTTTTTTATACAAATTTAAATTTAAGTACGAATTAGTTTACTCATATATAAATTAAAAAACTAATAAATGTAAATAGGCGTCAGTTAAACATTATTGCAAAGATTTTTTAGAAAATTGTTTATTATAGTTTATCTAGTTTTTTATACAAATTTAAATTTAAGTAGGAATACAAATCTAAATATGTAAGTTTAATAAATATAGTGTTCATTAAAATTTAGGTAAATCTTTGCACAAAAATGGGATGATCAATATTATTATTTTTTCAGTAATTTAAAATTAGATCATGAGAATAAAAAGAGATGATAGATAAATGTAGATAAATATTAATCCAAGAGTTACTTTAGATTTAAGTAAATAATGTGCACCATATTTTATGCAATTATTTATATAAATTTAGGTACAAGTAAAAATTAAATATGCAGATTAAAGTTTAGTGTCCACCAAAATTTATGGAAATCTTTGCACAAAATTTAGGTAATAATATCAAACTAGCCAATGATTTGTGCAATAATGTATAGTCACTATTTATGTAAATTCAAATATTTTGCAAATGATACTCAACCATTCTCCAAAATTTTTCAGTATCTTGAGAAACAATTTGTAAGTACAAGGAGTTATGAGAGAAATTATCACTAATAAATAATATGTAAAAGTATATAAAACCCCAATATTTAGACACTAGCTTTTCAACATGTAACATACATTTTATATTGATATTGTAATATTATTATTTATTTATTTATAATATAATTTATTTTAAATTGTATTTATAATTAGCTTATAAGGTGTAGAGTAGATGGTGAGAGGGTCTTCTCTTAAGGCATTTCGTGGCATAAAAGACACTAATTCTAAACGTGTCGGTAAAAATCCAGCCATGCTAAGAGTTGGTGTGGCCCAAGGTAAACCACAGGTTAGGAGTATATATATATATATATATATATGATTTTTTTGGATATGTTGTATTTATAAACTGTGTATTCACCCATGGTCTTGTAACATGGTATTTGACTCATAGTTATTGTAACAAAGTCTATTTACAAATTAAGAATTTTTATGGTTAAGAATCGTGTTACACATTTTTTTAAATATATGTATATTTAACTTATATATTAATTGTTTTTAATAATATTAATATTTATAATTTAAGATAAAGGTAGAATTTAGTTAATGTTATGATTTTTTTATCTTAGCAATGTAAAATGTGTCATGACGTAGGTGTTTTTGATGCATATCAGTATTTACCAACCATTTTGTAATAAGAGAAATATTTATGTGACAAAATAATTTCATCGTATTTCCTTTTGACCTGGTCAATCAGCTTTTGGATATATTCATCCTAAGTTGTTGTTTGCACATGGTACATGAAACTTTGATAGTGTTGTCTCTAATTTTCAACTTATTTTTATGATGTTATAACTACATAGATAGATATCCTCCTATTGAACATTGATAGATTAATTTCTCTTTTAATCCAAATCTTTATTTTATGGTGATAAGTGAAAGATATTAACATATTGTTGTTGTCTCCTTTACATTAATAGATAGAATTTCAAATATTAATTAACTTGCATCTCTAAATATATATTTACATATTCACATTTACCTAGTACAATTATTAAATTACCAAGTAAATTATCAAATAATAAATAGAATTGTGTAAATATATGTTTATATTTTTACATTCACCTAATACAATTTTGAAATCACTCTCTAAATTATTATATAATAAAAATATTATGTGAATAAAAATTTATAAAAAAAAATAGTTATAATAAAACCATTAATTTAAAAAAAAAAATAATAACATTAAATATATATTAATCACTTTACTCACATTTACTAATATAATAAGTCAATAATCACTCATTTAAAAAAATTAACATTAAATATATATTAATCACATTTACTCATTTACTAATATAAATATATCGATAATCACTCATTTACTCACATTTACTAATATAAATATGTCAATAATCACTCTATTAAATCACTATTAATACAAAACATAAATCACTCAGTATGTCAATTTCATGACCCACAACAGATTCGAATATTAAAAATACTTAGTCGCGACAGATTCCTGAGTTCGAAAGAAAATGTGGCTGTACCTGCATCGATTATGAGATCACTCTTCCTAAAAGAAAATAAACTGAATAAATAAAATAAAAAATCAAAACTAGTTAAAGGCAAGGTCCAAAAGCAATAAACGAGTTAGGAGTCAATTGTCAATGTATAAAATTGAAAATCAAAATCAAACAAGTTAAGACGTTAATTCTCAAGATATAAAAAACAAGCGTTGTAACGAGATTATTGAAGAATGATGGATGCTTAAAATATAGTGTCATGGAAAGTATGGTAGGATTTTGAATCTTAATAATATTTTTGGAAATTTTGTTTATAGCTACTAAGGTGTAAGATTTCAGGTGTTCAGAAGTTGAGGAGTTTTTGATGATGTTAAATTTGTTTCTATCATAAAAATAAATCATAAAAATATGATTTAGGTATTTTTATTATTAATTCTTTTTGAAACAATGGTCATAATCTTAAATTTTTGTGGTCTACCCAAAATTAATATCCTATAAAATAAATGAATTAAAAATTAAAAAATTATTATTATATTATTAAAATGTAATTTATGATAAATAAAAAGCAAATATAAAGTTTTTACAATATTTTACTATAATTATCTAATTTAATTAATTACTTTAATTATATTAAAATTTATTGCAATTCTTTATTATTATTTTTTGCTTAAGCAAGAGACGGTCTTTCTATTGACTTAGGGAAAAAAATAAAATACAATGGTTAGAACAAGCGCACATAGGCGCAACCCCCATAAAGGAAGAGGGAAAATTAAACCAAGTGCCTGGAAAAGCTCAGAATTAAAAACGTGCACGAGGATTGCAAAGTCCTCTCACAAGTTAGCCTCCATTGATCTTGCACCTTTTAATCTGTCGGTTTAAAAAACAAATCTCGCGGAGAAGTAGCCCGCGGAATACCCCCTGAAGTGCTCGACCAAATATGACCGTCGATCGCTCCCCTTCTGATCCTACGGCTAGTATCCATATCGCACAACTTAAAATCCCAATGCATACCGCGCAATGAGGGCGGTATTCCTTCCCCATACCCCGCCACGTGTTGCCCTTCGAGTGGCATCACTAGCTTTTCATGAGAACCATCTTTGGGTTTAAGGGCGCCCGATAAAGGTGGTGAGCCGAAAGCAGTTTTGACCCTCCGGCCCCACAAACCTGCACGACCATATGTGGCCATTGATCAACCCCCTCCTAATCCGACGGCCATAAGCAACATTGCACAGCACATAAACTCTATAAATACTGCGCGATGAGGGCGGTATTCATTCTTATTCCCCCGCCACGCGTTGCAAGCTGAGTGGCATCGCATGCCGTCCAGGAAAACTACTTTCTGTTCAAACAGCGTGATGAGCCCCAAATTTTGGTATCATTTTGGGCTCATTTGGCCTACTGACCTTGCTCAACCCTTCATTTTTTATCACTTATGCATCATTTCTTAGTATATTCATGTTATTTGTAGGAAGGAGGGCAGTCATTATGCCTATGTGGCTAATACACGTTTATTTCAGGTTTTTTGACATTAAATGGAGCAAAGACCACGCAGATGGAGGCAAGGAGACAGCCAAGGTGGCATTGCGGGTTTATAGGAAGGTTGTCCACAGTCTTGAATGACCTTCCTCGTGATCTCCACCCCAACTCCGAGCTCCAACAACTATCACCACCGAGCTAGAAGGCAGCCAACGGATTCTACAGGAACAACAGTTTACTTTTAGTTGGACAGCCAAGCCCCACTAATTTAGGAGGCCAGCTTGGCCCTCATAATGTATAAATATTGAGGCTGTAGCCTTCGATGGGGACTTTTGAACCTTTGTTGCAGATTTTGAATCACGAGCTATAGCTCTGTTTTGCTCTTTGTAAGCCATTTTTGGCATGTTGTTAGACTCATGATTATGATATTTTAATAAAAGGCAGGCAGATTTGAGTTCAATCCTGAGTTCTTAGAGGAGCTATAGCTCTCAGGTTTGGGCCCAACCTGAGAGCAATAGGCCTCCTTTCTTTGTATTGTTACTTGTCTTTCCTTTTAGCATTTCGTTTCTTTGCTTTGACATGCATTTGGAAAACACAGTCTGCTGATTTGAATTTCTTGAAGTGATTAAGTAGGTTAGTTGTATGGATAAAGTGCTTTCAGCAGCTTAGATTAGAGTAGGAGGATTAGAATTCATCAGAGTTCCAAGAAAGGTTGATCGTACACTCACTTCCACCTCTGTTTAGATATTGGGAGTGTAGACCGTGCCAACCACCAAAAAAACGCAGTTTTACATGTTCATGCATGCTTTAAAGTCATATTTCCATTGGTAGAAGTGTCCATGCATTTAGATCTTGAGCACTAACTCCTTGTTTCAGCACCATGCACGATTTCTATCTTAACTTCCATCGTTGTCCTTTGGTTTTTAATACAACAGTTAGAATAGGTTGATGAATTCTCGGTTTTGTGCAAGACAGAGGTGATTTGTTCCATTTACACTGCACAGCACCACTCTATCACATCCTTATCCTTCTCAGCCCTGCCTAAGCCATCTCCTTACCTCCCAGTTAGATCATTTGGCCACCATCTCTTCTGTTATCCACGTTGTTTTATCTTTTCGGCCTTCCATTTGCCTCTACCCTTCTATCGACCAACCATCTTGACACACCCCTTCTCCATATCATTTCTCTGTCCATAGGCCATCGCAAGCTCCTCTCTCATCCTACCTATCCACCCATACAGCTCATTCACTCCTCCATCACCCAAAAATCTGACTGCAGAACATCCTGTAGAAGTTAGCAGACTTCCTGTAGAAATCCCGGGCTTCCTGTAGGATCCCCTGCAGACATCCTGTAGAAGCTTGCAAACACGGTTGCTAGGCACCTGAACGTTGTGAACTTCTGTGGAATGATGTTAGGGATCCCCTGGAACCTCTCAGAGTCCTCCTGACCTTTCCCAAGCCTTCCTCCCCTTTAACTACCCCTGCACAGTCAAGACCCAGTAAGAAGCACAGTCATAATAACTCCAACCATTTGAGCAAAAATACAAAAACATGTTCTCTTCAGATGAAAGTAGTTTAAACTCATGCATCTCATCTCACTAGAAGTAATGGCATCATTTTTAGAAGTTGCATTCCCACCATTGCATCATAAGGATTAAGCTAGTCAGATTAGGGTTTACTAGGGTTTCCATGCTTTGTTGGCTTGCAGTTCATTCTTGCAAAGTAGGTTGATTTCCTTTGAGATAGCTTTCATTCATCACTAAAAAAGCTTCTTCTGAGAACATATAGAAGTTGGCTTGAGCCCTAGCGGACTTGTGCCAGCTGACCAAGTGACAGCTGCGATAAGAGCTAGTACTTGTGCATACAGCACCGTCGCTTCCAAGTTTGTTACGAACTACCGGGTTGATAAAATTAGAGAAGGAAGCTCCAGGAGTTGTAGCATTATTGCTACAATACTGGAGCCCACCATCTTTTTGGTGCCGTTGCCGGGGAAGCGTCAGAGTATTAGTAATTGTTGCTTTTCTTCTATTTTCCTACTCTCGCCTTCTGCCAAGTAGTTTATTTCATTTCCATTCTGCAAAAGTAGCATAGACATTTCCTGCTTTCATAGATTAGCATTTCAATTCTGCAAGCGTAGACTAGCATTTCCATTCCTGCAATTCCATTTGAGCAAAGTAGATTAGTTCTTTCCTGCTTTCATTTCAATTCTGCATTTTTATTTTAGCAAGATAGTTAGTTGTAGATCAATCGGTTTCAGTTTTGCAGGTACCAAAGGAAAAAACAAAAGTAATCAAAAAAGTCTTTCCATTTCATGCCTCATAGGAATCGAGATAAAACAGGAAAATTCTTACCCAACACCCCCACCACATCACTGAGTCACCCTTCTCTCTTCTTCGGTGACAGTGATCCAGAAGAACCTATAGGTGAACCTCCTAAGATATCCGAAGATCCTATAGCAGAAGAAGAATTAGAGACCATCCCATCTGAAGCTATGGCTGACAATAGAGGAGAAGATGAGAGAATAGAAGGTGCCTTCCCCATCCGAGAAACCAATGGAGATATGAAAATGAAAAACATTAGTCCCTCCGCTCTACCTCACTTCCATGGACTGACTACTGAAGATCCTGATACCTTCCTGTTTGAGTTTGTTGTCCTTTGTCGAACCTATGACTATACTGAAGATGAGCAGAAGCTGAAACTCTTCCCTTCAACTCTTAAGAATGCAGCATTACGCTGGTTCATGGGCTTACCTGGGAATAGTATCACCACTTGGGCTCAGATGCAGCAAGCTTTCAATACCAAGTATCGGGACTACTGTAGGTCCAAGGAAACCAAGGGGGAAATCATTCGGATAACCATGGGAAATGATGAGTCCTAAGAGGATTATGAGGAGAGGTTCCAACTTAGCTATAAACGGGCCAGGTGCACACTTGACCCTGAATCCCTCAAGTTGGTCCTGCTCCGAGGAGTCCCTGAAGACCTCTTAGATACCCTTCACATGTTAGCTGGGGGAGATATTTACCAACTGCCTTATGAGGACATCAAGACTGTGTTTAGAAACCACTCTAGGGCAGCCCGGAAATGAGGTAGAGGAAACCTTCTCTCAGCTGGTATTCCTTTCTCCAAGCATGAGTTTGCAAATCAATTAGAAGATCTTAAGAGTGAGGTGAGACAGACCATTGCCATGCAACTTGACACATTCAGGATCCAGCAGAAGAAGGAAGAAACCGAGAGGGCCTTGGCTATCTTCTGCCCTAGATGTACAAGGAGACACCCTAAGAACGAATGCCCATTGCATTCGATTGAAGTGTGCTTCGTTTGTGAGGAGGACCATCCCACAAATCAATGTCCAACCTTACTTGGACTTAAAGCCATGTACCAAGGGACAGAAGCCCCCACTGAACCTCTCTATTTCCTCAACCAAAGGAGGCCACAAGGACCTAGACCTTACCAGCAGTGGATGCAAGGGGCACCCCAAGCTTATTACAGCCCCAACCAATCGACTCCTATGGCTTCCTGGGGTCCCCCTGCTCATCCTTCCTGGTCCATGCCTCCTCCATGGTCTTATCCACCTCAGTACCCTACTCAGCCCACTACTCATTCATATCACTCACATGCCCAGCCACAGCCTCAGTGGAATGCACCTCAGTCGGGGTGGAGGCCCCAGTACAACACTCCTCCCGCCATTTTGCCTCCACCACCAGTTCAACCTCAACCATTACCTCCTGCTCCTCCAAGGCAACCTCAAATGCCTGCTCAACCGAACCCGAACCCCAACAATAGACAGACCCAGTAGGTATACACTGGGGAAACATCATGCCCTACCTATGTTGTGGAGATCCAGGAGATCAATCTTCGATCTGGAAAGACTCTTCCGGATCGCCAACCTCCTCCCCCAGAGGACGAGGAAGACAAACATGAAAGTGAACCAAAGGCTATTCCACCCTTTCCTGAGAGACTAACAGCCACCACACAACCCAACCCAGAGGAGGATGAGCTTCTGGGAGAGCTCAAGCAGTTGTGTGTGAAAATACCACTTCTCCAGGCCATCAAGGATGTGCCAATATACAACAAATTGGTTAAGGAAAAGTGTTTCAAACACCTAGGCAGGCGAAAGAGAGATGCTTCAACCATCAATGTCTTAGGACAACTGTCTGACCTTATGTTAGGACAAGTCATCTGCCCAAAGTACCTAGATCCTGGGAGTCCTGTAGTAGATGTCCACATCAACGGCACAATCATACCTCACACCTTGATTGATCTGGGGGCTGCCATTAATGTGATGACCAGGGATACCATGCTTAAACTCAATCTTCAGGGTTCCTTGAGGAAGACCTCAACAGTCCTGCAACTAGCAGATCGCTCCACCGTGACTCCCGAAGGGATTGTGGAGGATGTCTTTGTCTCTGTCGACTCTTGGGAATACCCTGCAGATTTCTTGGTTCTGCAACCCAAGGCAAAGCTTACTAGATATCCTCTTATTTTGGGAAGGCCTTGGTTAGCCACTGCAGATGCTTACATAAGTTGCCGTGTAGGAAACATGACCATCAAAAATGGTCCTATGTCCAAGCAGCTAGTCCTATACCCTCTTGCCCAACCCTCCTTAGAGCATGACTTACCACTATGGTTGGAGGAAGGAGAAGAGGATGAGGTGTACTCAGCACCTTTGTGCACCCTAGACACCACTAGAAGAGACCCCCCAACCGAGGATGACTTGATTGAGACCTTGATCTAGAATCCACCTTCCAGTGCACTATCCTTAGAGAAATTGGTGGAGGATGCCCAAGCCAGCACCTTAGTGGACCTTTGTGCCACCAACCCTGTCACTCCCAGAATCAAGAATGTGGAGTTCGGCCTTGAGATAACGTTAAAGATCAGCTCCTCCCTATCCCCTTCCCAGGAAAAGGAGCTGTGTAGCCTGTTGGCCAGTCACCTAGATGCTTTTGCTTGGAGCTATAAGGAGATGAAAGGGGTCCATCCTTCGGTCTGTACCCATCACATATACATCAAAGAGGATTGTAAACCGGTTAGGCAACCTCAGAGGAGAATGAATCCAGCCCTTAAGGACATTGTCAAGGAAGAGTTGCAAAAACTGTTGGATGCCGGATTCATTTACCCCATCTCAGATAGTGAATGGGTGTCCCCTCTGGTGTTGGTTCCCAAGAAAAATGGGAAGTGGAGAATCTGTGTGGACTACCGAGAACTGAACAAAGCTACCAAGAAAGACCATTTCCCTCTACCTTTCATAGATCAAGTGTTGGATGGACTGGCAGGAAAGAAGTTCTTCTCTTTCCTGGATGGGTTTAGCGGGTACAACCAAATCCAAATCAGCCCGAAAGACCAAGATAAGACCACCTTCACTTGTCCTTGGGGTACCTTTGCCTACCGAGTCCTTCCCTTTGGGCTATGCAATGCTCCTACTACCTTCCAGAGAGCTGTCTTGAGCATCTTCTCGGAGTTGGTCCATGATGCGGTGGAAATCTATATGGATGACTTCACTCCTTATGGGTCCAACTTCCAGGAAGCATTGTCCAATCTGGGAAAGGTCCTAACCAAATGCATTGAGATGAACCTGTCCCTTAGTCCTGAAAAATGTGAATTCCTGATGACTGAAGGGACCGTGCTAGGCCATACCATTTCTTGCCAAGGGTTACAAGTGGATCCTAACAAAATTGCTCTCATCAAGAAGGTTCCACCTCCCCAAAAGGTAAGGGATGTCCGGAGTTTCTTAGGGTTAGCAGGGTATTACCGGAGATTCATTAAAGACTTCAGCAAGCTAGCCTTGCCATTGTTTGGCCTGTTGGCAAAAGATGTGGAGTTCAAATGGACTGACGATTGTCAGAGGGCTTTGAATGAATTAAAGGACAAGTTGGTGTCAGCCCCAATCTTGAGAGGTCCAAACTGGGCCCTACCTTTCCACATCCACATTGATGCCTCGAACAAAGCCATAGGGGCAGCTTTAGGACAAGTTGAACAAAAAATTTCATATGCTATTTACTTTGTTAGCAAAAACTTGTCCAAAGCTAAGCTGAATTACACTGTAACCGAGAAAGAATTCTTGGCCGTGGTCCATGCACTGAACAAGTTCCGACATTATATCACTGGCTATCAAACCTTTGTACATACGGATCATGCTGCAATTAGATATTTAATGAATAAACCAGATGTGAATGCTCGTATTATTAGATGGTTACTTTTGTTGCAGCAGTTTGATTTGACCATTGTTGACAAACCAGGTAAAGAAAATGTTGTTGCTGACTTTTTATCTAGATTGGATTTGTCTGCAGATGAGGATGGAACAGTGGATGACCAGATGCCCGATGAACATCTGTTTGCTATCTCAGTACTCTCTCCATGGTTTGCTGATATAGCAAACTACCTTATTTCAGCACAGTTCCCGCCGCACCTATCTTCAAGAGAGAAGAGCAGAATCATCAGAAAAAGTGCCTCATTTACTTGGATCGGGGGCAATCTGTTCAAGCTTGGCCCTGATCAGATCTTAAGGCGTTGTGTAAGGGAGGAGGAAGTCTTTGATATCCTCCTCACCTGTCATGATGGGCCTTGTGGAGGACATTTTGCAGCAAAGAGGATTGCCTTCAAAATCCTGCAGGCAGGTTACTATTGGCCCACACTTCATCAAGATGTCAGAAGGTATATCAGCCAATGTGACCGATGCCAAAGAATGGGGAAATCGACTCAAAGGGATGAGATGCCTCTCCAACCTCAAGTGACTCTTGAGCCATTTGAGAAGTGGGGTATGGATTTTGTGGGTCCAATCAACCCTCCTTCGAGGCAAAGGTCTTACATCATTGTGTGCACTGACTACCTGACAAAGTGGGCAGAGACTAAAGCAATCAAGGCAGCAACAGAAGAAAAGGTGGCTGAGTTCTTAAGGGAGAACATCTTCTACAAATTTGGCTACCCAAGAGCGTTGGTCACCGATCAAGGGAGCCAGTTCACATCCAACTTGATTGAAGACCTACTAGCTCACCACAAAATCAAGCATAGGACTTCCACCCCCTATCATCCACAAGCAAATGGGCAAGTGGAAGTCACCAACAGAGCATTGGAAGGGATTTTGACTAAGGTGGTGAGCAGCAGTAGGAAAGATTGGGCAGATCGCCTGGTTGAGGCCACATGGGCTTACAACACCACCTGGAAGACCACCACCGGCTTCACACCTTATGAGCTGGTCTATGGGAAGAAAGCTTTGTTGTCCATTGAGTTTGAATACAACACTTTGAGGATGGCAGCTCAGCTAGATCTAGATCTCAGCCATGCACAACAAGAAAGGTTATTGCAGCTGAATGGACTGGACGAGCACCGGATGCAGGCCCTCCTTCACTCAGAAGTGGTTCAACTTCAGAGAAAGGTGTGGCATGACCAACACCTCCATGACAAGCAATTCCAGCCGGGAGATTGGGCCTTGTTGTATGACTCCAGGTACAAATATTTCAAGGGGAAGCTGAGAACCAGATGGCTAGGACCATATGCAGTGGAAAAATTCCATGACAATGGATCTGTTCTTATTCGTACCATTGATGAGGAAGCCATCCCCATGCTTGTCAATGGGCATCGATTGAAGATCTACAGGAAACCTCTCTCAAGACAAGAGTTCATCAAAACTATGGAGAAATCAGTGTTGGTCATAGAGAAGGGTTCTGCCTCTGCTTTGGGCATACCCTGAAAGATCTAAATAATAATAATAATAATAATAATAATAATAATAATAAAGATCCTTGGGTGAAAACCTTTCTGAGGCTCCCAAGGCAGGTGGTAGGGGTGAAAACCTCATTGAGGCGCCCTTATTGTCTTTCAAAAAAAGAAAAAAGAAAAAAAATAATAAAGATCCTTGGGTGAAAACCTTTCTGAGGCTCCCAAGGCAGGTGGTAGGGGTGAAAACCTCATTGACGCGCCCCTGCTATCTTTCAAAAAAAAAAAGAAAAAAAAAAGAGAAAAAAAGAAAGAAAGAAAACAATAAGCAAAAAGACAGGGACAACAAGTTTATAATGTGAAAATGCATGCAGGTTGCAGGTGTTTTATGGAGGAGAGGAGGCCTCTCAACTCAAAGCCAAGGATCCTTATCATGCTGCCAGGAGACCTCCCCAGCACCTCATCCAAGAGTACTCATCTTCTCCAAGGTATGGGCACAATTGCATCACAGCTTAAATCTTCTACAGGAAGGTGCAGACTTTCTACAGGAAGGTGCAAACTTTCTACAGGAAGTTCTGTATTTCTACAGGAAACTTCCTGTAGAAATTCGGGACGGCCCAGAATTCATTGTATGAGGAGATCTAACGACCAAGGATCGGTTTGGACGCATGCAAGCTACTGTTGTCACCCCTACACATTGTTGTCACCTCTTTCTACCACCCCTGTCGACATGCAATGAAGATACCTGCACCATCAAAGCAGATCGTTGAGTATCAAGAGAAAGCAATTTTTTTTAAGGAAAAGAACGCTGAGATGTCATACCATATCCATCCCAGCCATCCATAAGCTCTGTGAGCGTGACCATGAGGCCACTGCCTTCGTCGTGCAGCATGCACCCGAGGAGGAAAAATTGTTACAGGACATCCTGCAGGAGTCCCGTAACAATTAAGCCCGCTAGAGTATACGCCATTCACAGTGCTTGCCACATGCAATAAAAACGCGGGCGCGTGCAGCCGAAGCATCCAATTCATCGTCAGCGGCCTGTGCATATGAACCTCCGGGCCTGTGCAAATCCACCAGCAGCAAATAAACCCACTCATCGTCGTCCAAGAACCGAAAAATCGTGTTGCGGCCGCACAGGTAAGTGCCTCGACCCTTTCTTCCATCGAATTGCATGAATTTTACTTTGAAAATGTTTGCAAGTGTGAAGTGAATGGGTTGAGCAGTTGTATGGCCATTCGACTGGCCACGTCGACCAGTTAGTGGTCTAGTCGGATGTTTGGGCGGTGGTCGTGGCAAAAAGGAATGGGCAGTGCACACGTGAGAGCCATCCCGTCGGGAAAAACGAGTTTTAAACAGAAGAGACGGCGGCGGATCTGCGGGGAATGATGCGGCAGTAAGGGAACTCGCAGACGAATGATGGAGTGACGTCGTCCAACGGTCCGGCAGGGACAGCTCACCCCCGTGCCACGGATTCCGCCGAATTCAAATATAATCGGCTAGATTGCCACCCCATGCATTTATCATTCACCGTTTGAAACTCGAGTGATTATCCGGATCCCTCTGCAGCTCGACACTCCAAGTCTTTGGCCATTCGAACGCCTGTGAAGCAACACCAAGAGCGCAGACCCACTGCAGTATCCTCCGGAATCCGCACGCTGCTCCTACAGGAAAGCTGTTTCTACAGGAAATCGGGTTCCTCACGTCAGAAAGTGGCGGATTAAAAAGGTAAGCTTGAACTCTCCATGCAATTGGTTTTGAGGGTGGCAGAATCGACGTCTACAATCTGGTCGTAGAAATTTTTTGCAAATGTTGTCTGTTGTTGCATGGATTGTCGTCCTACAGGATGTCAGTGTAATTAAGTTGTGTTAAGGTTCTCAGGGGATAAGCTTTGTGAATTATGTGCATGACAGAGGTGTAATCCTACGCTCTGTCCCAGTAGACCAAATTTCTTCCGCATTCGCCACCTCCAGCTAACGCAGCAGTTTTTCACCATGCCGGGTGGGTTCATCAGAAGGGAACCAACTGATTCAACGAAGTTAAGAGAAAATCCTGAGGTGGTGGAGCTCTTCACGCGAGCGCAATGGATATCCTTCTGTGATAAATTGCAACGCTATGACGACGAGGTGGCAGAGGAGTTTTTGCAAGCTCTGAGGCCGAAATCCAAAACATTGGCCACCGTTAACTTCAGGGGATTGAGTCTCAGACTCACCCCACAATTCATCAGCCAAGTTACTGAGCTCCCAATGGGATTACCATGGGATAAAGAAGAAAGGAAATTGGGCCAACAAGCTAAGAAAGAATTCTTTCCACCAGAGGAGGAATTCTCAGAAGATAAAAATGGGGTTCGTAGAACAAGTCTATTGCCACCGTGGAATGAAGTTAGCCTGCAGATAATGAAGTACATCACCTGCGAAGGCCGTTTTAGCATTGTATATGGGTATCATTTTCGGTTACTCACTGAATTACGGCACCAGATGGATCTACCTGTAGAAAACAAACTCAGTCTCCCTTACTTTCTACTACAGTCTCTGATGGAGTGTGCAACCAAGTTGAAAGAAGGCACACCAGACCAGGTAGCCCACCATGGACTCATCAAACTCCTCGTGGAGGATGCGCTCCACACATACAAGGTTGCTCTCTCATGGGAAGCCTTCAGGAATTTGACCAAGGATGGTGATATAAAGATGTTGACCGAAGAGCTCGGTTCATCTAGTAGTGAGGAGAAAGAGTCAGTGCCCGCAGTGAAGAAAGAAAAAGGCCAGAAGACCCCGACCACAGAGCAGAAGAAAAAGCAAGAGAAGAAACAAGAGAAAAAGGGTGACAAGGAGAAAGAGGACACACCCGTTTTGACGGCAAGAGAGAAAAGATTGCAAAGCAGAGCGGACAAGACTGAGAAGGTCCACATCAGCAAAAGTGCCTCGACAGCAACTGCAACCAAATCAAAAAGCAAAACCCATGCAGCAAAACAAACCAAAGCGGTGACACCTGTTTCTACAGGAAAACCGAAACAGGCTTCTACAGGAAGCCCGAAATTGACTGAAAAAGGGTCTTCTATAGGAAGCCCGAAATTAACTAAAACAGGGTCTTCTACAGGAAGCCCTGAAAAAGTGAAACCCAAGGAGAAGAAAGCTAACATTCTTGCAAGGGAGGCAGCAGCTGTGCTGGCCGCCCTCAGCACACCTCCTAAGCCAAAGGAGAAGAGAAAGAGGGATACCCCTCTATATTTTAAAGCTAGAAGAAGTGTGAGAATAAAGACGGGCAAGCCACAGCCTCCGTCCAGCAGCCCAATCATTATTGAAGATGCCCCTACTTCGCCCAAGGAAAGGTCCCCCTCGAGGATATCAGTCACCTATGAGAGGGGGAGCCCGAAGAAAACTACGTGGCAAGAAAAGTTAGACCAATTGACTACAAAAGCTCGGCTACAGGATGCTGAAGATTCTCTACAGGATACCTTAGCCAGACTTAAAGAAACTGAGAGAATGGAGGGAGAAGCGCCCTTATCACCACCAAGGGAGGAAGAGGTAGAGCCACCAAAAGAAGTGGAGACAGAGCATACACCAGAGCCCAGCCCTCAGCCAAGTCTGAGTTCATATTACAAATTTTTAGAGGCTGGCAAAATTATACCTCAGAAATTTACTGTGCCACTGTTTTTTGCATTGGAGGAAGAAAGAGTCCGTACACACATGTGGATGAAAATAGCAAAGTCAAAAGGTGTGGTGGACATAGGTCCCTTGCAGGAGCAGCTCAAGGAAGCTAGAAATGAATTGTCCATGGCTAAACACGTGGCAAATTGCCAACGAGTGTTCCTACAGGAAGAAAAACAAAAGCTGAGATTGCAGCTACAGGAGCTGAGGGCAGGGACAGGCACATCCTCCAAGGACACCACAGCAAAACAACAAGGCAAAGAGGAACTGAACACCGGTCTTGGGGAGCCCACTACACATCTACAGGAAGCAGAACAACAAGCACAAATTGAGGTGCAAGCTCTCAAAGAACAGCTGCAGCAGAAAGAGGCACAATTGGCCTGCATGGCCAGCTAGGCCATGGATGCTATCCAATGCAGACAGCCAGCCAAATCCTATGGCTTGTACTTGAAAGACCAACGGCTGCAATTTCAAATCAATACCTTGGCGCAAAGAGGTATCTCTCAGCTCCAAGACCCGCAACAATTCACTGAAGTATGCAGCACTAGTTCATCAGAGGATACGGCCAAATTAGCGGAGTTCTACCTCCATAATCTGGCCCTGCCTAATGTAGTTTCATGGGATCCCAATACGGCCTTGGGAGATATGCAATTAATGGCATTTTCCTCATGGCTGAACCATGAGGACAAAAGAGCTGCAGAAGCCAAAGCGATCATGAACCGAGAGCTGAACGAGCCATTGCTCATCAGACCAGAACCAGGGGATCCAGTTGCACTAATCTCGGCACACCAACATTTGTCCACTGACCCCCAAGCTTCATTAAGATATATGGATCAACAGGCCCAAGGCATAGCTCATTTTGAGGACATGGAAAGACTGTTAGGAGACAACGCTGTCCAAGCATGCACCCACAGATGGAATACATTGGCTCACAGTCTGAAAATCCGAGAGTACCATACCCCAACTCGGATGAGGGAAGCTCTGGTACGGGTGGCCCTCTATAAGAAGTCCATGCAAAACCTCCAGGCCAGCTGGATTGGCCTTAAACTCAGACCACCACTACTGCTAGGATTGATGGAAGGCAGCATAGAGACAGATGATAATGAACAGTGGGAAGAGGTAAACAGAAGGGCTGGGTTTCATATCAGCAAGGAGGACACTACTACAGAGGCTTGGGATGTAAGGGTAGCAGTAAAGGCAATGAAGGATGAAGAGTTGGACTAGTTGCTCAAGGATGAGTAAATATTTTAGCTGGGGGGTGATGATGAGCCCCAAATTTTGGTAACATTTTGGGCTCATTTGGCCTACTCACCTTGCTCAACCCTTCATTTTTTATCACTTATGCATCATTTCTTAGTATATTCATGTTATTTGTAGGAAGGAGGGCAGTCATTATGCCTATGTGGCTAATACACGTTTATTTCAGGTTTTTTGACATTAAATGGAGCAAAGACCACGCAGATGGAGGCAAGGAGACAGCCAAGGTGGCATTGCGGGTTTATAGGAAGGTTGTCCACAGTCTTGAATGACCTTCCTCGTGATCTCCACCCCAACTCCGAGCTCCAACAACTATCACCACCGAGCTAGAAGGCAGCCAACGGATTCTACAGGAACAGCAGTTTACTTTTAGTTGGACAGCCAAGCCCCACTAATTTAGGAGGCCAGCTTGGCCCTCATAATGTATAAATATTGAGGCTGTAGCCTTCGATGGGGACTTTTGAACCTTTGTTGCAGATTTTGAATCACGAGCTATAGCTCTGTTTTGCTCTTTGTAAGCCATTTTTGGCATGTTGTTAGACTCATGATTATGATCTTTTAATAAAAGGCAGGCAGATTTGAGTTCAATCCTGAGTTCTTAGAGGAACTATAGCTCTCAGGTTTGGGCCCAACCTGAGAGCAATAGGCCTCCTTTCTTTGTATTGTTACTTGTCTTTCCTTTCAGCATTTCGTTTCTTTTCTTTGACATGCATTTGGAAAACACAGTCTGCTGATTTGAATTTCTTGAAGTGATTAAGTAGGTTAGTTGTATGGATAAAGTGCTTTCAGCAGCTTAGATTAGAGTAGGAGGATTAGAATTCATCAGAGTTCCAAGAAAGGTTGATCGTACACTCACTTCCACCTCTGTTTAGAGATTGGGAGTGTAGACCGTGCCAACCACCAAAAAAACGCAGTTTTACATGTTCATGCATGCTTTAAAGTCATATTTCCATTGGTAGAAGTGTCCATGCATTTAGATCTTGAGCAATAACTCCTTGTTTCAGCACCATGCACGATTTCTATCTTAACTTCCATCGCTGTTCTTTGGTTTTTAATACAACAGTTAGAATAGGTTGATGAATTCTCGGTTTTGTGCAAGACAGAGGTGATTTGTTCCATTTACACTGCGCAGCACCACTCTATCACGTCCTTATCCTTCTCAGTCGTGCCCAAGCCATCTCCTTACCTCCCAGTTAGATCATTTTGCCACCATCTCTTCTGTTATCCACGTTGTTTTATCTTTTCGGCCTTCCATTTGCCTCTACCCTTCTGTCGACCAACCAGCTTGACACACCCCTTCTCCATATCATTTCTCTATCCATAGGCCATCACAAGCTCCTCTCTCATCCTACCTATCCACCCATACATCTCATTCACTCCTCCATCACCCAAAACTCCGACTGCAGAACATCCTGTAGAAGTTAGCAGACTTCCTGTAGAAATCCCGGGCTTCCTGTAGGATCCCCTGCAGACATCCTGTAGAAGCTTGCAAACACGGTTGCCAGGCACCTGAACGTTGTGAACTTCTGTGGAATGATGTTAGGGATCCCCTGGAACCTCTCAGAGTCCTCCTAACCTTTCCCAAGCCTTCCTCCCCTTTAACTACCCCTGTACAGTCAAGACCCAGTAAGAAGCACAGTCATAATAACTCCAACCATTTGAGCAAAAATATAAAAACATGTTCTCTTCAGATGAAAGTAGTTTAAACTCATGCATCTCATCTCACTAGAAGTAATGGCATCATTTTTAGAAGTTGCATTCCCACCATTGCATCATAAGGATTAAGCTAGTCAGATTAGGGTTTACTAGGGTTTCCATGCTTTGTTGGCTTGCAGTTCATTCTTGCAAAGTAGGTTGATTTCCTTTGAGATAGCTTTCGTTCATCACTAAAAAAGCTTCTTCTGAGAACATATAGAAGTTGGCTTGAGCCCTAGCGGACTTGTGCCAGCTGACCAAGTGACAGCTGCGACAAGAGCTAGTACTTGTGCATACAGCACCGTCGCTTCCAAGTTTGTTACGAACTACCGGGTTGATAAAATTAGAGAAGGAAGCTCCAGGAGTTGTAGCATTATTGCTACAATACTGGAGCCCACCACAGCGCCCGATGCATGTGGTTTATCCTGAGCAGTATTTGACTCTGGTTTTCTACTTCCCCGGTCACCAAAGCATTGCATGAGGAAAACGTGCCCTGAAGGGTCGCTTCTCGCACGGAAAACACCAGGAAATGCTCTGGCCCCCTTAATCATTTTTCATGGTAGCCCATTTCCTCGAAGCTTTTCCTTTTGAGCAGATAGCTTCTGGCCCGATGACTTCCTCTGTCCAGGTTTCCAGTAGCCCCCAGGCTAATGTGGAATTTGTTAAAATTCTGTGCGATCTTAAAGTGCCTATTTGCTGAGAAGCTGTCTAAAGCGATTTTATTCCTCATTTACGTAGAGAGAAATGTTGTCTCTCTGTCTGTTCTAATAGTGCTTTCTGTCTGTGAGGGCCCGAGATGAGCATTCCTCTCTCAATATGTCATCAATTACCTCCTCCCACCTACAACACCTGTCAATGAGCTTGCTTCTAACCCCCTCATTGGCAAGCCAGTCCGCCACTTTATTTGCGTCCCTGCGAACATGCACGAACCTGAGAGTTCTTAGAATTCTTAGGTTTGCTTGAATTCTTTGGTAGACTTGCAGTAGCCGCCAGTGCCCTGAGATTTTCTCTGGTGCTGCTCCTGCACTTATCCGCTTGACCGAATTAATGACTAACTCCGAGTCAGCCTCAATGATGACATTATGGATGTTGTGCTTGAGCAATATTTCCAAGCACAGTTCCATCGCCATGAGCTCAGCCATGTTGTTGGTTGCCTTCCCTAGATAACTGTGGAAAAATACCTGTATGTTGCCCTCCTCATCTCTCATGACCCCTCCATACCCTGCGTCTCCAGGATTACCTTTTGAGGCTCCATCTATGTTAAACTTCAAAAAACCTTGTGAAGGGGGTTGCCAAAAGGCCTTTCCTTCTGAGTTGTGCTTGGTAATCCACAGAGGACTCTGAGGGAGATGAACCTGAAGCTCCAGCTTTTCTAGGATACTAGCCTCTCTATGTCCCCTGGGTTTTCCTGAGGAAACACCCCCCAGGATGTGGACAGTCTCCTTGAGTTGTTTAAGGATTAGCTTTATGATGCTGTCCACTGGGCCCATTTTATCTTTGAAAATCCTGTTATTGCGCTCCTTCCATACATTCCAAATCAAGAACCCTGGAGTCAAAGCCCAGGCTCAGTTTATTGTCTCATTATCCGAAAAATTTTTCCTCCAATTTTTCAGCGTAGCAATGATGTCATTTCCATGCCTATCTGTCTGCTCGAAGACATTCCCCACCTAATTCCATAGTGTTGCAGTGAAGGAGCAGCTATTGAGGAGATGATTAGTGGTTTCTTCCTATTGACCACACAGGTGACATCTTGAGGGGCCAACAAAGCCTCTCTTTCTAAGATTATCCCAAGTCAAAATCTTGCCTTGTCGAACCAGCCACTTGAATAGTTTGACCTTCATCCAATGAGGGTTATCCAAGATTTCTTTCCAAGTCTTGTCAGTGCTTGGAGAGTTAACCCCTGTAGCTATTATTTTGGCCTTTTTAAGGGTGAAGAGACCCGCCTTATTCCTCCCCCATCGCAATTGATCATCTGAGGCTGAGGTTAAGATTTTCCTTTTTTCCAGAATACCTTTGAGGGCCTTAGCTTGAGTATTCATGATGTTCATCTCATTGTAAGCTGGAAGTTTCCATATTCTCCATTTTTCATTGTTCCTTGACTGATCCCAATAGTCACTTACCCTTCTTAAGCCTTGGTTGATGGTATCCGTTTGGATACTTGCTAATTCCTCTCTACTGAGATTGCCCTCTTGTTGCCAATTGTCCTCCCAGAACCAGGACGAATTTCCATTTCTGATCTCCCAGAAACTGTGTTTTTGAACTAAGGCCCTGTTCCAAACTTGAGAACCTTTTACTTGTCCTGTCATTCTTATGAGGTTCATATCCTACTAGTTCATTGCATACTTTTGTTTCCATAGTTTTGCCCAGGGGGCTCGTATTTTTGTTAGCCATCTCCACCAAACTTTTTCTCCCAGAACTCTGTTTAGAATTTCTAGGTCATGGAGACCCAGGCCACCATGGGCTTTAGACATGCATACCCTTTCCCATGCCACCAGAGCCCATTTCTTCTTTTCTTCTCCTTTCCCCTAGATAAAGTCTCTTTGAATGTTTCTTAATTGAATATTGACTCCTGTTGGTGCCGGAATGGATGACAATATATAAATAGGGATGGTTTGGAGTATAGCCTTAGTGAGATTCAACCTCCCTGCAAGATCTAGGACTCTGTTTTTCCACTTACCGACTTTATCTTTCAATTTATTTCGAATAGGCTCCCAGATGTCCTTGTGCAACAGTTTGTCGGTGAGGGGAACTCCCAGATACTTCGAGGGCAATGTATCCCTTTGAAAGCCCAAAATTCTGGATAGATTTCTTTGAATCGAAATATCAGTATTGAAAAAGAAGATCTTTGACTTAGTAAGACTTACCTTAGTTCCCACTACGATTGCAAACTCATACAGAATTTGCTTGAATGCTTTGGCTTCCTTGACTATGGGTGTGCCTTGAAGCATAGTATCATCCACAAATTGCTGATGAGTCACCGTGTCTCCACCTCGAGTGAGTCTCAGACCTTGAATTCTTCCTTCCTCCTTAGCAGCTCTTATTGCTCTACCCAACCCTTCCATCATGAGAATGAAAAGGAATGGGGAAAGAGGATCACCTTGCCTGAGACCTCTCGTGGGCTTGAAGGTTCTGGAGGGGGAGCCGTTGAGAAGAATAGAACAGCTAGCAGTAGTAACTAGAGCCATGACCCATCTAATCCAGTTGTAGTCAAAGCCATAAGCTTTTAGCATTGCTCTTATGTAAGTCCAGCTAAGCTTGTCATAGGCTTTCGCTATGTCCAGTTGAATTATCATCCCTGCTTGCTTATTGGTAATGAGTGAATGAACCACTTCATGAGCTTGAATTATGTTATCAAGAATCTATCTTCCTTCCACATAACCCATTTGCTCCTCTGACACCAGGGTAGGGAGGAGTGGTTTGAGTCGATTGGCAATTACTTTGGATATTATTTTGTACACCACATTGCATAAGGCTATAGGTCTGAATCTATCTGGAGAGGTGGCCTTTTCCTGTTTGGGGATTAAAGCAATGAAGGATTCATTAAGCGCCCTCAAGACTGTTTTAGATCTTTGTGAATCTTCCACCACCTACAGAATATCATGCTTTACAATCCTCCAGCAAGTTTTGAAAAAGTCCACATTGAAGCCATCAGGGCCTGGAGTTTTCCCATTCTGCATCTCTATGATGACTTCCTCAAGCTCTTCCTTTGTTACTGGTCTGTTGAGATTGTAATTGTCTTCTCTGGAGACCAATTTAGGAATGTACTGCGTAAATCTTTTCGTAAACTATGATCCATCTACAGTGGTCTCCTCAACAATGCTCTAAAAATGTTGGACTAGAACCTCTTCCATCTCCTCATGCGTGTCTCTTTCAACTCCATGATGGTTTGTGAGTTTCACAATTCTATTGTGGTTTCTGTGATCTATAGTGGATATGTGAAATAATTTGGTGTTCCTCTCCCCTTCCTTAATCCATTGGACCTTGTATTTCTGTCTCCATAATATTTCCTCTTGTAGACATCTGTTCTCCCATTCATGCTGAAGTGAATCTACAAGCTCTTTCCTTTCCTTTGTGTAGCCTTCTGTGATAAGAATTTAGTTTATCTCCTTTAGTTTCTTTTCCACTTCTCCTTTAGCTTTGAAGATGTTTCCAAATTCATTTTTATTCCACTCTTTGAGTCTACCTTGAATGTGTTTAAGCCTGCAATGGAGAAGGAACATCTTTGTGCCTTGAAAGTGTATCTCTTCGTTCCACCATTTTTCAATGTTTTTGAGGAAATCTAAGTGCGTGAGCCATACATTCTCAAACTTGAAGGGGCTGTTCCTAGGTTTACCAATTAGAGAAGCTTCCAATTGAATGGCCAATGGTCTGAACCACCAAAAGGTAGGATGAGCGCTGTGAGGCTTCTTCCCATGAGTAGAAGTTCCTCTGAGATAATAAATCTGTCTAATTTTGAGGCTACTTGGTTAGAGCCCCCCCTTTTGTTGTTCCAAGTGAAAATTCCATTGTTAGTGTCCATATCCACCAGTTTCATATTGGTGAGGAAGTTCTGGAAGGCAACTGAATCCCTACCAAGTGTTCTAGTTCCCCCTTTTTTCTCCGTGAGAGATTTTATCATGTTAAAATCTCCCCCTAGAATCCAGGGTAAAGCTGGGTATCTCTTTTTCATATCCTCTAGTGTAGTAAGGAGCTGAAGTTTGTCCTCCACTGGTTGAGGACCATAGACATTGGTAATCATATAACACTGTCTGTCACCCATAGGTTGGATGATCAAAGAAAGGTGGTGTCTGGATGCCTCTGCATCTTGTATACCAAATTTCTGAGGATCCCATAGAGTGAGAATGCCTCCAGCTGATTTATTTGCCTTGACCTCCAGATATTCATATCTATTTAACCATTTGTTGTGTTTTTCTCTGATCTTCTCCACAGAGCATTTTGTTTCCTGTATGAACACTATGTCAGGTTTCTCCTCTCTGATCCTATTGCTTAGATTCCTTTGTTTCCTTCTGCTCCCAAGTCCTCTAATGTTCCAGGTTGTGATCTTCATTGAGGTGGGGTTTTGAAGGAGTAACTAGACAGATCTTTCATCCTTCTTGAGTCAATCATGAGTTTGCCACATTCTAGCAGCAATTCTTTCTGTCTCTTTCTTCCTCTCTTCCTTCCTGGGTTTTTTTGCCAATTTTCCTGTTATTAATCCTGCTGAGGAAACCCCTTTGTTTTCCTGATTAGCATGTCCTCTCTTTGCTCCTACAGCTGTTTGCTGTGACTTGTTGAGTAATATCTGATGAACCTTGTCAACTTCCTCCTGGGGTATGGAGTTAATACCCAGGCTTCCTCCTTGTTCTAGAAACTTTTCTAGCTCTAGGTTCTCCCTTTCTAGGATCCCCTGTAAGTATTGGTCCTCTGTACCACTTTCACTTTGAGTCATTTCATGGTATTTTTCTAATTCCATGGTATTTAATGGGTCTGTTTTGTGTTCATTCTTTTCCTGTATGAACTCCATACTTGTCTCTTTTCCTTTCCCTCTTTCCACCTGATTCTCTTTTTGCATTTGATTTCCCTCATCTTCTTCTCTTTCTTCTAAGATCTCAAAACTATTGTGACTTCTCCTTTTTTTATCATTAGGGTTCTTTCTTGTCTTCCTTCCCCCTCCTTTCCCCTTTCCTCCCACTTTAGTCAAACCGGTATGTTCTTTCCCTTTACTGGTGTTTTGGAAATCCTCCTTTTTGTTAAGAGGGCAATCTCTGAATATGTGTCCATGCTCATGACATCTGCGACATCTGAACAGGATGTGCTCATAGTTAACTACCTGAACCCATTCATCATCATAGACTTCTAGAATGACCTCATCTAGAAGAGCTCCTGATAGGTCCATCTCCACACATATACGGGCG
Organism: Pinus tabuliformis; assembly: GCA_031772625.1. Classification (NCBI taxonomy): domain Eukaryota; kingdom Viridiplantae; phylum Streptophyta; class Pinopsida; order Pinales; family Pinaceae; genus Pinus; species Pinus tabuliformis. The sequence continues at coordinate 1,679,997,940 of CM062820.1, forward strand.
TGTAGGTATACTTTCCTCGTAATGTTGCTTCTGAAATCTTTAAAAAATGACCTAATTTATTGCCTATAGCTTTCAAAGACTCTGGCATCCAATAATATAAGGGTAAGGAGTAGAGTCTAATTCATACCGGTACCAAAGTGAAATTCTCTCATTCCAGCACAAAGTTCCTCGTCCATGGGCGCATATAGAGACCAGCTGCCGCATAGAAGTATGGTCCTCCTTCAAAATTCCTATCTCTATCCTCCATGTTCGTGAACACCACTGTAAAAAAACCTTTGGATCCAAGATTATAGTTAACTCCCCTTTTGGTTTCCAGTAGTATTTTATCCAAGTGTATAACGCTTTCTCTGTCGGACAAATTCCCATGAACTTGCATATTATAGCGTAGTTTGTCATATGATCCCTGTGCACTTGTAGAGTAGGATCAGTCAGTATTACCCGTGGTTTAATGTTGGTCTTGGGTTTGCAGGGCCCCATCTTGGTTCTGTTCTCTGTTCCCTGACCTCTGTCGTCCACTTTATCCTCCTGTCGGTCTTGCTCGTGGGTCCCTTGCTCTTCATGGGTTTTGTTGTCTTTTGTCGTCTGGGTTTCAGGAATTTTTGTCTTGTCCTCCAAGGAGTGCGGGGGCCACTTCCTATTCCCTGCTCTTCCTCTGTTTGAAACCACATTATTGTAGGAGGGAGTGGTGATCCCTCCTCCCTGTGCTTCCATGGTTACCTGTTGACCCTTGTCTTCTTCGTTGGTGAACCCTAGCTCCAGGTTGCTCTTCGTCCAATGCAATTCTTTATTATAGTTATTTATAATAATATAATTAAATATATATTTATATTAATTTAAATCATATTATAATGTGAGTTGAATTTAAATATAAGATACATGCCAAATATTAAATTAAAACAAAATTAGGCCCATGGGGTAGCTTAATTTGGGTTTGCGTTGATAATCAAATATTATATTCCATGAAACTCTAGATTCGAACCCCTTATGGGTCAGCCAACAAAATAATAATAATAATAAACTAGTAATATATTTTTAACGATTATTTTAAGGATATTGGATGGGGTGTTATCCGAGCGAAAAGGTGGGGACTGTTTATCGTCGTTCCACCTTGCCAGGACACTAACAAGGTACCCAGATGCAACTATTGGTTGTTTCCCTATCACACTAGATCATGTCATACCAAATTGCTTCACTTGTTTCTCATGCAGATACCCTAGTACTTTTCAATTGACGGGATTTTCGCATCAAAATTTCCAAATCTAAAACTTGACAAAAACTTCCCCATCCAAGACTTACCATATTGTACTATTCCATGTTCATTTCGACATCTTAGTACTCAAGTAGCCCGATACAGACCCCACAAGGGTTGACCTATGGATATGCACTATATTGGCACAAAACCTTAGTTTTTAACCATTTTGGCCAAAAAAGAAATACACAGGAAAACCTCATCAGACGGGATCTTGGTACGAATCCCAAGACCTTTGGGTTTGTCAAGTCAATCCACCATGGACCAATCGTGCATTGCGACATGGTCCTTATTCCAACTCATATTTTTCATGTCTCATTGCCACATCATATCGAATCCTAAACTCAACTTTCATATATAAACTACACTCAAGTGTCTGGTGCTCTTGTACCCAGTATACTCAAGCACTACTAATCATGTCCCATACTCATTAATCTTGGTTTAATAATCATTAATCATGGATTAGGGGCCAAGATTAAGGAAACGAGATCTCATGACAAAGTCATTTATTTTAGTTATAATATTTTTCACCAAGTTATATACTTCCCTAAGTCTTCTAGGAAATATACTAGATTATCCCTTCAACTTATACCAGGCCCCTTTGTTGCCTATTGATCGCATTCATCTGCCACATTGTGTTAGACCCTTAGCTACTTCTTGATCTTGGTTCGACTCCCCCTAATATTGATATCTATGAATTGCATAACTTGACATCATTGACAACAAATACTACCAACATAGGGACCCTTGTAACCATACCTTTAAATGATTATTTTGTCATTAGAAGGTGTTTAACTCTCTTTCGGAAAAGAAATGAGAGTAAAATTTTGAGTTATAACATTGTGCATGTGGCTATGAGTTCATACTTAAAAATTAAACATTGTGATTATTGTTATTAGCATTCTTTAAATGTTAACCTCGACATTCAGCTTTTGCAAAAATCCAACCATTCATAAATCTAAATTGCATTGCTTAGACATTGCACAATTTATAAATCTCTATTTCCAGCTTAAGGAGCTAGATTTACATTTTTTTATGACAGCTATCTGCTCATTGGTAATTTGTTAGGGTTCCAGTAGATGCGCATTTCCAGTCAAAACAAGAAGTTTGTGTGAAATGCTTCAATTATTTTTTTACTGATACTTGTTCAGCATAAATAGTCGCTGTATACAATTTAGATCCTATAGTTTAGGACTAGTATAAGGAAAGCTGATACAATCACAGGAGTGATTCTTGTCTATCTGTACAGCCAATTTTTAGGAGTGATTCTCGTCTATCTGTACAGCCAGTGGCAGAGACAAATTAGGAACTTGAATTACGGAGAACCAACTTGGAGATAATTGCTCCCAATTGTCAACACTCCCCTCAAGTTGGTAAGTAGATGTTACTCATGCCAAGTTTGTGGAGACAGCCATTAAATGCTTGGTTTGACACTACTTTGGTCAGCACATTAGCAAGCTGGTCTTGAGATCAAACATGAGGAACTTCAATCAACTTTGCTTCTAGTTTCTCCTTGATAAAATGCCTATCAACCTCAACATGCTTAGTTCGATCATGTTGAACTGGATTATGAGCAATATCACATGCTGCCTTGTTATCACAGTATAACTTCATAGGACCGACTTGCTTCATATGTAAATCCTGCAACAGATTTTTGATCCACAACAATTCACATATTGCCTTAGCCATTCCTCTGTATTCGGCCTCAGCACTGGATCTAGCAACTACCTCTTGTTTTTTACTTCGCCAAGTAACCAGATTTCCTCCTACAAAAGTGAAGTAGCCCGATGTAGAACGTCTATCCTCAATTGACCCAGCCCAATCAACATCTGTATAACCTTTAACATCCAAGCTATCACCTTTTGTGAATAAAATTCCCTTTCCTGGAGATGACTTCAAATAGCATAAGATCTGGATGACAACATTCATATGTTCTTCACTTGGGGAGTGCATGAATTGACTGACAACACTTAGTGCATAAGCTAAATCTGGCCGAGTATGTGCAAGATACATTAATCTTCCAACCAATCTCTGATAGCGCTCCTTGTTAGCAGGAACTTGGTTTGGGTGCACACCTAGCTTCAGATTTTCTTCCATAGGGGTACTAGCTAGACTACATCCTGTCATGCTAGTTTCCTTCAATAAGTCTAAGACATATTTCTGTTGTGACAGAAAAATACCTTTCTTTGATCTTGACACTTCAATTCCAAGGAAATACTTCAATTCCCCAAGATCCTTCATTTCAAACTCACGGGCAAGTTGCTCTTGCAGTGATTTCCTTTCTTCAGGATCATCTCCAGTTACTATCATATCATCAACGTACACAATGAGGGCTGTGATAAGTTCTCCATTATGTTTCAAGAAGAGAGTGTGATCTGAGTTACTTTGCTTGTAACCAATAGACCTCATAAAGCTAGTGAACCTTCCAAACCACACTCTAGGAGACTGCTTCAAGCCATATAGAGATTTTTTTAATCTACAAACCTGTTTATTGCCTTTAGTCTGTAGCTTACAGCCAGGGGACAACTTCGTATATACTTCTTCATAGAGATCTCCATGCAGAAATGCATTCTTTACATCGAATTGATGCAAAGGCCAGTCAAAATTCACCGCAAGAGATAGTAAAATACGGGCTATATTAATTTTGGCCACTGGTGCGAATGTCTCCATATAATCAATTCCATATGTTTGAGTATATCCCTTGGCGACAAGTCTTTCTTTGAACCATTCTATGGTTCCATCAGCTTTGTATTTAATGGAGAATACCCACCTACATCCAAAAGGTATCTTCCCTTCAGGCAAGTCAACAACTTCCCACGTTGAATTCTTTTGAAGAGACTTCATTTCTTCATTCATCGCCTCCCTCCATCTAGGATCTTTCAAAGCTTCCTGCACACTGTTAGGAATAGCTACAACAGATAATTGATTCACAAATGCCTTACTCTCATTTGACAGTCTATGGTAGGATACATAATTGCACATGGGATACTTAGATTTGGAGTTGAGAACAGGTTCATAGTTAACTTTGGGTTTCCCTCTTGTGACTCGATCTGGTAACTTTTTTAAGTGAGGTTCAGATTCAGAGTTTACCTGAGACTCGGGCATGGAATCGGCTGGAGAAGACAATTGGTTTGGTGGTACATCGTGAGAGGAGGAAGACACAGATGGCACTTCCACTTCCATTTGATCTGGAACCTCATTCTCCAAAACTTGTTGCCCATATGGACAATTACCTCTGTGAGTTACAATGTCACCATCACTTGGACATTCATCACTAGTTTCCAAATGGTCACATTCACCCCTAGGGTCCAAATTATCTCCACTTATAATATCAAGGTCCAAAGAATGATGCAAAGTCTCCATTTCATCTCTATTCTCCCTCTGAAGTGGAGACGCAAAGGCAGAATAATACATATCATCTTCATGAAAGACCACATCAAGTGTAACATAAATTTTACGAGAAGGGGGGTGATAACACCGATAACCTTTTTGATGCAAGGCATAGCCAACAAAGACACACCGAAGGGCACGGGGTTCCAGCTTATTTCTCAAGGGTTTGTGAAGGTGCACAAAGGCTACACACCCAAAAACTTTAGGGGACAGATTCGGTATGGTAGGGGCACTCACAATATTATGGAGAACATCAAAGGGGGTCTGAAATTGTAGTGAACTAGAGGGTACACGGTTAATGAGATAAGCTACAACGGTAATGGCTTCTCCCCAATAACTAATAGGCATATGAGCCCCAAACAAGGAAGCACGAACAACTTCAAGAAGGTGACGATTTTTCCGTTCTGCTACCCCGTTTTGTTGAGGGGAGTAAGGGCAAGTCGTCTGATGAACAATGCCTTGCAAATTTAGGTATTGTTTTAAGTCTTTATTAACAAACTCTCCACCATTATCAGTATTGTTATCGGGAAATCTAGTGTCCACTCGGAGCTACTAGTCCCACTAAGACTGGTAGCTATCTTAGAAACAAACAAACTAAAACTACTTTCGCTTTCCTTTATGAGAAGTAGATGAGAGGGGAACAAAGGACATTAACCTCAGTCTTGCGCTTAGTTCCTTGCTTGGTTCCTCTCCCTTCTGACAGATCCTTGCTGCTTTGCCTTCGTCTACCCAGCTTCAAAGAGCACCTATGGAATCAAAGCAGCATAATACTATCGAAGAATAGAGATCTACAATCATAAACAATATAGGACCAGATATATATTGACCACACAAATGCATATATCATCAAACATACAAGAATGTGGAGGAAAACTTGAATAGTTTTATTAATATCAAGAATAGCAAAGAGGATTACAACCAATTGTTCTGACCCAACGTCATCCTCCCAGCATGAAAGCCCTTCTTCACCTCATGAAAAGCTTAGATCACCCAACACTATGATATTCCACCAAGAAACCAACAACACTTCCTTACAAGATACCAAATTCCAGCCTCCGGATCTCTGGGATGAGGGATCCATATATAGATGATTGCAGGGGGGTGAGTTAGCTTCTTGGATTTTGATTAGTGTCCTCTCTCTGATAGTTCTTGATTCCACTTGGAGATTGATGATCTCTTACTCATCCCCGGGCGAATTCAGAGAGGCAAGTGTCACAGGAGAAGTTTCTGGAAGATTCCATGACGATCCACCTTGCAAATTGTCTCTGCCATTTGTCTACTCTCTCCCATCGCACCCTACAGAAGGGCTTTCCAGTATGCATCGCACCCTTTACACTGGGCATGTGAGATGCATCGCACCCTCTGCACTGGGTAGCCTGTATGGTCCAGATTTGACCAGTTCTGAGCAGTTTTCTGTGGAGAACTTCTGGGAGATGATGTAATCAGTTGACCTTGTTCTTTTAGGGTGTGAAGCAACACTTTTAGGGACTTAGGAGCCCTTGGTTTATGGACATGTTTGATTGGGGTTGTAGTGCCCAAAAATGTCTATAACAGTTGCCCCCTAAAGTATGAGGTCGTTAATCTTTTGATGCCAGGTGAAATGCTTTATCATGAGGATCTGAAGTTTTTTCGAGCTGGAAGGCGACCTGTAATACATTATCTTCATAATATTTTTCATGATCTAGTTGAGGCAAGCATTCCCATGCTTAGCTTTATAAATTCATTTTCATGTACATAAGACAGACAACCGTCTGTGTGGCAGACTGATGATTCTGATAGAGCCATCATCCTTTGATTTGGATGATCATCTGTGTAGCAATGATGTACATTTGATGTCTTTATTTTCCTGAATATATCGCAGCCTGGATGGATGAAACTAGATCCGGGGTCTTCAAACTCGTCCAATCTTCACTCGGAGTACAAGTCGATCCATGTGAAAGATGTTCTGGAGTCGAACATGGAAAGACATCGCCTGATTACCAGCCAATGATGTAAGTTGTTAACAAGCACGAGAGGAATCACCGATAATGATGATGACCCTCAAGGTACTACAGTACAATTCGCGTGGTGTGAAAAGGGACTTGGTGTCGAACACCAAGCAAAATCTTTCGGTCAAAGTCCATTGATTTAAACCTATCACCGGAAGTGAGAAACTTGCCATTGAGGCATGCAAGCTTCAAAGTACTGAAAGGGTTGTTCCTAAGTCGACTTCTTGGATAATGAGCTGATGTCGACAAGAAGCGACCTATCGTAGGAGGGCCTTAATGAATCCCACATCTACGACACGGAACGGATTAAATGATTTGGAGGTGAAAACGATCTGATGATACAGGGTTCAGGGTGGCGGTCATGAAAGAATGGAGTGTGAATGTATTGCAGCAGATGAGACACAGGTGAATTCTCTGAGCGACTTCTCTTGAACATACCGGCGACACTGACATGGATTGGTAGCGTTAACCCCAAATATGGATGGTTCGATGGACCAATGGTGATATGACCGGTGAACGGAATAACCCAACCCGACTCGGATGTGGAGAGAAAGTGTCATGTTCATGAGCGACTTGCTACCAATAAAGTTTCTTCAAGTTTTCTTCCCAATTTTTCCCCAGTCATTGCTGACCAGTACCTCTTTATTTTTGTCAAACTTGAGGAGGATAACATATGCTTGTTCTATAATTTGCCCTTCAGGGAAACCTGTCACTATGTTTTAACGAGCCTAGCGACAGTGAAACTCGTTCTTGTCTATATGGACAAGTTTGTCGCTATTTGGTTTTAATGAGTTTAACGACAAAGATAACTCGATCCTTTTCAATTTTAGAGAGTCTGAAAGGGACGTAAAGGAAACTCGAATAATCCTTTTTCATCATATAATCCCTTAAGTCTGAAAAAGTATAAAATAATACGAAAGGGATGAATTTTCGGTAATTTTAACGAGCTGAACAAAACAAGCGCTCGATCGTTTTGTGTAATAATCCCTCAGGTCCAAAAATATTAAAATCTAGAGGAGGGATAGCACTTCCAGTAGCTTTAATGAGCTGGAAAGGCCAATTGCTCGGCAATTTTTTCATATTTTACGAGTCAGGTGAAAAGAGCTTAAAGGAGACTTGCCTTTTGAGGAACGAGTGATAATTTTAGGTAGTAGCTGATTCCAGGTAAGGTTTGGAATTTTCCAATCACGGTAGTGTCACAAGGATGGCTAACAGGATCACTCTTCGCAGCTGTTCCTCAAAAGGGGTAAACAACCAAATGGAGGTGAATGATCGGCTAAAATAGAGTGGAGGTGATGGTAGAAAATGACCAGGGCTCAAAAGCTGATGATAATGCATTCAAAATGGTTATTTACCGAAGATGGGTTCATTTTTTAACGAGCTTAAACTCTGGGGAAACATTTGCTCATTTCTAAGGTTTAATTTTTAACGAGCTTGAACTTTTCATAAAAACTGCTCGTGATAATGGTCATTGATTATTTGATTTCACTGCTAACCACTTTGTTCCTTCAAAGGTTGTACTACCTGTTCAATTGCTTCAACAAACCGATTAGAAATGAACAATATATGCTTGAAAAATGAGTTAAAACACTAATATTTTACTTGAATTACGTGAAACGTAATTTAAAAGTGGTTTTTACCCCTCATTTTACCATTTCGTTTGCACTTTGGTTTGTTGGAGCTCTGGAGGTGCTTTTCCCCTTTGATTTTCACCAGATGATTCCGAGAGATTCTGTGGACGATTCTTGGCGCCATCTGGACCAGGTAGGAGCTAAACTTGAGCTCTTCAGTTGCATTCCTTACTTTTTGAATTCTGAGCATGTTTCCTTGTTTTTCTGAGCCCCTGGGGTTTGAAAAATTTGCCCTGGCTCCATTGCACCCTTTCTATATCAAAAGGTGCGATGCATACTGGCTTGGCCATTGGCCAGTCAGTATGCATCTCACCCAGTACACTGCTGGGGTGCGATGGGCGCGAGAAGGGAAACTTTTGCACTGTTTTCTCATGGAATTTTTGCCTGTTTTTTTCCAAATCAGGATCCTGACTCTTCTCTTGCTTGTTTTGCAGAGATTCATGGAGCAAAATGGTTGTTACATGGCAAGAACATGAGCATGAAGAAGAGGACATGGTTGCTTTACATGATTCGGTTACGGTAACTGCACTGCGGAATTGTGGCCTGTTCAAGTTTTTCCGCATTTCTAGCATGAGGCAACAAATCAACTTGTTGCAGTATCTTCTCGATGCATAGGATCCTACCAACCAGGTGTTTCAGATCAGAGGGAAATCTATCCCCTTGACTGTTGTGGACATCTATTTTTTGATCGGTTTATCGAGGTGTGGTGCCCCTCTTTCATTATCAGGTTCCGCCCGTGGGGGCGAATCTGTGAGAGATTATATTCGTCGGTATTGCAGAGAGGGATCTCACCCGAGTAGGGAGGGCAAGATCAACATCCGAGATGTCACTGACCGGTCCTTAAGGACCATTTTGTTCACTTTTGCTAGACTGGCTGGTAGTGTGGCTCTTCACGTGGCTAACAATTCCTATATGCAGTACGCCTTGGAATGCCTTGAACCAAAGGTGTTCAACTAGTGTGACACAATACTCCCTGTGATGAAAGAACAACTGACCAAGGTAAAAAGCGGAAAATCCAAGAACTTTGGCTATGGTTCTATTTTGACCGCTTTCGCCTTGGAAAAGATCCCACTGATGCAGCCGCAGTACATTTCACTTGGCTTACCTCCACCGACTGAGCCACGGATGCAGAGATGGGTCGACCTTATGGCCCGACATGCTGGTCAGTCCCAGGTTTCCTTTTCTGATACCTTCTTTGAGTGGTTCAACCGTCAGGAGATGGTTTTTTCTGAGTATCCATATGCTAGTATGGATTTCCGGGGTGACCCGGATTTGGTGTTGCCGGCTGGTGAGCAGTGGGGTGCTATCGGTAAATTCTCTGACCATATCTCTGTTTATCATTTCTTTTTATAATGTTCTTGTGCTTTCTTCTATCAGGACTAATCAAAACTCATGTGCCCATGCAAATATTGGACCAGTTCGGCTAACAATACGTCTGAGAGCACCAACTGTCGTTCCAGCAGGAGAGGCTGTGGGGAGGGCTATCCTTTATGATCTTGATGTGGGCGAGACTCTTTCAGCATTGCAGGATCAGGTCGAGGGTCTCACTCTTGGTATTTCGGATGTGAGGACCGATGAGCTGCCTTTGAGGTTGCAGCGACATACTACTGGCGTGCCGAGTCGATGGACTAGGCTTTTACGCATGATTGCACAGGCGGTGACTTGTTATCACCAGCATCATTAGACTAGGGTGCCCCCTAGCATTTTGAGTTTTGGGTCATTTGATCGATTTTGTCTTGGTTACAGAACATTATGTATAAACCATAAACAGTTATATATATATTTTTATTTTCGGAGCTTTATTTTGGTTGAGTTACGTGATCTTGAAGCAAATATTAATGAAATGCTTCTTTTATAAATGTTGCAAATGTCTATCTAACACATAATTTGCCAATGAGTCCGTTAATGTGTTTAAGTTTTTGGAAATATGCTGATACTGAATAGAATCAAACTGCCTTTCCAAAATCTTGACCCTTAGGAACATGCGATAGATAGCTGGATTCTGTACGAGTAGATACCAGTGATTTGTAGTATGACGAGCTGTGAGTCTAGCTTGACGACAAGTCGGCGTATGCCATGTGTAATGGCATCAGAGAGGAGTTCTATCAACGCGCTGTATTCAACAATATTGTTCGTTGACCAACCAATACATACCCCTCTGAAACTCACTAACTCGCCGCTTGGATCGAAGATGGCCCAGGCCGCAGAAGATAGGTTCCGCGAACTACGACTCGCTCCATCGGCATATCCAACAAATGATTCCAATAGGTCTGACATCTGCAACAAATGTGAAAGCGGATCACTTAACCAAAACAATTACCCTTAGCGAAAACAAAAATGTAACAAAAGCATAGGGGTTACTATCTTGAGTCAAGCATAGTAACACTTAAGGTACAACCCGTTGTGGGGTTGCGCCAGTGGAATCCCATCATAATCCACTAACTCGTAGGCTCCTTTTGCTAACACACACTTAACAATATAGGGGCCCATCCATAAGTACTTGAATTTGCCTGCTCCCAATTTATCGGACTCCTGGTCGTAAAGTAAGACCAGGTCACCTTCTGAGAAGACACAGGGTTTGACATTCTTGTCGAACTGTGCCTTAACTCGTTTCTTATGGGCTTCGTTAGCAAAAGCGGCATCATGATGGGTTTCATCCAATTGGATTAGTTCCAAGAAATGAGCCTCCTCTTCTGAATTTCCGGGGAGAAGGTCGACCACGAGTTTGAGGGACGAGATTTCACACTGAACTGGTAAGAGTGCTTCCAGGCCATACACCAGTTGAAAAGGAATAAACCCGGTTACATTCCTCACCAATGTCCGGTATGCCCACAAGGCTGAGTACAGGATCAGGTGCCAACTCCTTTTATGGACTCCAATCATCCTTTGTAGAATCCTCTTCAGGACCTTGTTGATTGCCTCAACTTGTCCGTTAGCCTGCGGATAATACATAGTAGAGCTATCATGGGACAACCCTAATTTGGCAGCCAACTCAACCATCATGTGATTGCGAAAATGCGATCCATGATCTGTGACTATGGCCTGTGGAACATCAAATCTGGAGACTACATGATTGAAAAAGAAGAGGGCAGCCGTTTCGCCGTTGTTGTTTAACGTAGGCATCGCCTCGGCCCATTTGGTAAAATAGTCTACCACGACTATGATATACCCATGCCCCCCAGCCGAGGTGGGGTTACATGTCATGAAATCAATGCCCCATTTGGCAAATGGCGCAACAGCAACAACTGGTTGCAGAGGCGCGGGTGGTATTCTGGTTTTGCGATCGAAGATTTGACAGGCATGGCAACCTCTGACTGCTGTTATGCAATCTTTGAACATTGTTGGCCAGAAGTATCCTGCTCGTAAAATATTTTGCGCCGTAGCGTAACCAGATTGATGCCCCCCACACACGCCTGAATGGAAATCATTCAGGACTTTTTCGGCCTCCTCGTGGGTGAGGCACCTCCTCAGAACTGTATCGACACCACGACGGTAAAGTGTATCACCGACGATCATGTAGTCTTTTGCTTGGTATCGAATGCGTCGTTGTTCCGAGCGGGAGATATTAGACCTATATTTTTGGGTTTGGAGATAGATGATTATGTCTCCATACCATGGATTGCTTGAAGATATTAGAAACAAAGATTCGTCCATGATCGCTTCTTCTGATGTGGCATCGTTAGACGACGATGGGAGATCGCATAGTAACTCTGCGAAAACCAAGGATTTCTTCAATTTGGATTTTATAAATTCCATATCAAACTCTTGTAGAATTTCTATCCATTTTGAATATTTTCCCCCCAGCAACTGTCACAACAGTATATAAGTCATGGGGTTGCAATCTGACAAAATGGTAGTTTTTCGAAAGAGGACATAGTGTCGAAATCTCTGTATCGCTTGAACAGCTGCGAGAGCTAGCTTTTCAACGTAGGAGTACTTGCTTTCTGTATCATTTAATTTTCTACTCAAATAATATATAGGATGTTCAATTCCATTGTCTTCTTGAACTAAAACCATTGCGATGGTCGTATCCGCTGCAGCTAGATACAGGTTAAAGTCTTTTTGATAATCAGGAGCGTACATTAATGATGCTTTTATTAGGGATTCCTTTAAAGCATCAAAGGAAGCTTGCGTGACCTGATCCCAGACGAAGGGTACTTCTTTTTTCAATAGACCAGTATAACCTTTAGCAAGTTCCGTGTAATTTGGAATGAACCTCCTCAGAAAGTTTGCTTTCCCTTGGAGTTTCTGAATCTGAAGCAAATTTGAAGGTGGAGGCAAATTAATGATCGCCTGAACCTTACATGGGTCAAGACGAATCCCGTCCTTTGAGACCACAAAGCCAAGTAAATGACCAGAACTGACACAGGACACACATTTGTGTGGATTGAGTCGTATCTTGTAGTGTCGGCAACGTAGAAATGTCACTCTCAAATGTTGCGAATGATTGGTCCACTTTCGTGAATGAGCTAGAAGATCATCGAGATATGGTTGAACGATGTTTTTGATGTCATGGAAGGCATAATTCATTGCCCTCTGAAATGTTGCCCCTGCGTTCTTTAAACCAAAGGGTAGCTTGCGATATGAAAATGTGCCCCACGGAAAAATAAATGCAGTCTTTGACTGGTCCTGTGGGCAGATATTTATTTGATTATACCTGGAAAATCCATCCATAAACGAAAATATTTCACATCCAGTGCACTCATCAATTATCTGGTCAATGAAGGGTGTAGGTAAGTTGTCTTTCAGATAAGCTTGATTTACATCCCTATAATCGACGCACACTCTAATCGTTCCTTGTTTTTTCATTACAGGAACAATATTCGATACCCAATCGGTTAGAGGAACCGAGTAAATAAAACCAACATGGAGAATTTTTTCAACTTCTGCCTTGATGGCAGCGGCTTTCTTGGGGTGCACCTGCCGTAGCCGTTGTCGTACCGGTTTGACATCTGGATACATCTTAATTTCGTGTTCAACTATGCTCGAGTCAATGCCTAGCATTTCATCATACAACCAAGCAAAGACATCTCTGAACTCGCGAAAAAGAGCGTGATATATTTCCAGTTCTGAAGGAGAACAAGATTTTCCAACATGAATATTCTCTACAACATCTGTTTTGGTCGAGATATCTATGGTGATAGTCTCTTCAATATTGGAAAAGTTTCATTCGGAATCCACCGTGTTTACAGTATTTGATAGAAAATCAAAAAACTGAGGGATGATGAAGGTCGGTAGGAGTATCTTCGTTGTAATCCGGAAGATGGGAATGATGGTGGTAATCTTCCCATGGTGCCTCGTCAATCATCATTGACTGAACAATTCCTTCGTCTGCAGCATGTATTTGCAACCAAGGATCTGAAGGGGTGCCATATTCCTTAGACCTATCTATCCAAATGCTCGATGAGCGTTGATTTGGGTTTGCCTCCCATGCCGAAAACATTGATTGCTACAATATTTCTATTGGGCTTGGAGGCAATACCTGTAGATGATCCACGTCAATATCGTTTCCAGAGATCTTTTGAATAGAAGATATCATATTGCAGGTTCCCACCATTGCCACTTCCGCCAGATTGATTGGAGGTGGTAGAGCAAAAGTCCCCATTAATATAGGGTCTTTTAGTAGGCCTACTCCGATATTTTGAAGCGAATGAGGGCTTCCATGGATCATCAGAATGCTTCTCGTAACTTGTGAACTGTTGGGGAGAAATGTTTGTTGGTTGACAATTGTAATTCCTCCTTGAAAGGGAAATGCAATCTTCCTGAAGTAGGTCAACACAACGGCAGCCATAGCATATATCTAGGGCCTTCCCAGTAGGATGTTGTAATCAAGGTTTCCATCAATTACTTCAACATCTATTTCTACTGTTTTGCCCCCCAGTTCGACTTGCAAGTTACTTAAAATCCCATATGGGGTGTATATTCGTCCATCAAATGCTTTTAATGTCGTCGAAGATTGCGACAAGGGTGGAGATCCTAAAGTTTTACAGCAACTCAATGACATAATGCATGTAGATGCCCCCTCATCAATAAATGTTCGATGAACAGTTTTGTTGAGGGCTTTCACTTGAATAAGGAAAGCTAGTTGAGCTGGTAACTAACGGTCATATCCTTTGTGATTAAAGGACACAAGATTGGAATTCGTTGGGTCAATCCCACCTATCGCTGATAATAAAGCCTGCTTTTGAGAGGGGCAATTTTGCAGTACCTCAAGCATCGACATAGCAGATGGTGATTGGGCCAGATCCTCCACTATATTATAATGTTGCGCTGCTCTGGCACGAGGATTAAATGTTGATTTTTGTACTACTCCCTTTGGCGACTTTATCGTTAGTTTAGGAATGATGGGTGGCACAACTTCGGTCGAAGTTGTTGTCGAACTACTAGGTTGATCATTAGCCTTGTTGTCTGACAGTTATGGATTCCCGTAATCTTTATTCCTTGTTGATATCAAAGCATCGTTTTGCTACTTCGAAACCAACAACATTAGCACTTAGGACGGGGAAGCATTGTCAGTAGCAACCAGATTTGTTCCTGGATTTGGAAACGGATCAGTCAATACCGCCGAGGATTTTGAATTCTTGAAGAATTTTCTAAGCTCAGCTTTATATGGACACTCTCTTGTCCAATGATCCTCATCACATATAAGGCATGGACGGTTTGGTTTCCTATCTCCAGAAGGGTTTGCAAAAGACTTTTCAGGGGATGACTCATCCTGTTTCTTCTTCTTCCCTTTCTTTTTCTTCTTGCCTCCTGGTTGCTTGGTTTCTTTTCCTTTGTCAGTCGATACAGCATTTACTTCCGAGGTGAGAAGTTCTTCATTTGCATTTTGACCTGAAACCGTACAGGCCTTCTTCGACTTAGCCTTTACGGTTTTCATGCTGGTCGTTCCTATCATGCCGTCCCCGGCATGAGAGTCTTTGTTTGATTTAGGAGAGGGAGGAACGGAAAATTCCGTTCTAGGAGCATTAGGGATTTTATCATAGAGCGTGCCAGATTGAGTATCGATCAAATCTAAATATTGCGCATGAGCAATGACTTGCGCTTCAGTGACGACTCCTCCCTTTACCACATCTTCCGTAATAGAAGGTAACAATGACTTAATAAACCATTCAGCCAACAGCTGATCAGGAACATATGTTTTTACCATTCTACGACGACGTCGCCACTCATGAATATGATCTGATATGTGAGTGGCCGTCGTTTGCTTGAAATTGGTAAGAAGTTCTGTTCCCGTTTCATACCTTATGGGTAACTAAAAATGGGTTTAAAAGGTTGTGGCTAGGGTACTGAAGTTATCAAACGAAGCTCTAGGCAATTTGATATACCATTTTTCTGCCGAACCAGTTAACGTTCGCTGAAAAAGGCGAAGCCTAATCAAATCATCATTTAGAGTGTTAAATGAACACCACAGATGAAAGGTCATCACATGATTCGACGGGTCTTCACCCGGATTTCCATTAAATTTAGGAATATCTGACAGAAGTTTATGAGGAATCGCTGGCCACCAAGGGGCATAAGCGATTGGATAGTTTGTTAGCCGATTTAGATCTGGTAACTCTAAAGTTGCCACGAAGGGCAACTATTGATTCAGGTTCGGCGAAGCATACCCAGGATAAGATGGGATTGCCTGAGCAGTGGATCTTTGCATACCAGCATAATGCATTTGATGCTGATAACTTTGGTAAGGTTGATGGGCATAACCAATATGAAATGGTTGATGTTGACCGTTTTGAATATACGACTGCCCATTACTCGCAAAGATTTGGTGCTCAGATCCTTGGTAAACTTGTTGGAATTGTGGTTGTTGATATTGCACCTGCCATGCTTGTGAGACCATGTGTTGTTGTCCAATACTGGCTGTTTGACCAAGATGAGGGGTAATGGTACCCGTTTGAGCCTGGGTCACTCCAGTTAAGGAGCCACTAATCGATGATTGTGGTGGCGTCGTAGAGACAAGGGGCTGTTGGATTGCGACCTAAGAGACTTGAGGTTGGCATACAACAGGTAACGCTTGTACTTGCGACACCGTCACAATAGCCGGTGTAGTGGGGATATTTGACATAGGCAGACTTTGTTGCGTTGAGTATACAACTCTTGGTTGTTGAGGCAGTATTGGCATCCAACCACTGGATGTAATTCCAGCATAACCTGAATTCTGTTGCGAACTCTCGTATGTTTGACCTCCCGGAGGAGATAACGAAAGGGTATATTGCCCCCCATACGACGGTAATCCGGTACTTAAGGGAATGATTTGCCTTTGAGGACTGGACTGCCCAAATTGACATTGCGAAGGATCAATTTGCTAAGACTCAACATAAGAGATTCCAGATATTATTCCGGACAAACAAACGAGAACAGACCATACTGTCAAAACAGCCCCTGGATGGGCTCCATCCAACGATTGAGAGCTAGTTGGGACAGATGGTACGCTGGCAAACATTTTCGGAGTAGCAGCAGGAAGTTCTGTTGCTGCTGTGTTAGATGATACAGTCCTAGATGTCGACAGTTGTTCAGACATATTTAGTCTATCCAAAAGATTCCTTAGCGATTCTTCAGGAACTTCCGATTGCGGGAGACTAACTTCTAATGAAGAAGGATATAGGGTGATCCCAGCTCCAAATTGCGATGGAGCACTAGATGCAGGATCCTCCACAATATCTTCTATGGCAATCAATCCAGGTGGAAGAGGTAGACTGTCAGGTCCGTAAAATATTTCCAGTGCCGAAGGAGGTATAGATTCTGCAGCAACAGATGTTTGGGGAATAACACCTTCCGAATCAGCTGCAGATGGAGCTGGTTCAGGAATAGAAGTGTTTACCTTTACACTAGGATCAGTTCTACTGTCCTCCAGTGGCTACGGAACTTCTTTTGTAGAGGCAGGGATACCAGAAACGTTTGGAGTAACCAGAGTCTCCGAGGGTGTCGGAACACTTGTTCCAACCAGACCAGGGGACTTTGAACCGGTTAAACTAGTTCGCTTTGTCCGGAATAGTTTTGATTCTGGGGACAAAGATGGTTGACTCGTAAGTCTCCACGAACGACGGGGTTTCAATTGACTTTCCTCCACGATTGCGGATTACTCGATCAACTAAAAATAAAGGGGAAAATGATTCCGATTTAAATGAATTTTAGACACTTTGACACAACTTGTTTTTTCAATTTTTAAGAGTCGAGAAAAAACAAAATATGACTCTAGTTGCCTTCAATTTTTAATGAGCCTGAAGTGACAAGTGCTCAGATGGACCTTTTCCTTTAAGGAGTCTGAAAAGGAACAAAAGAGACTACTCTGGAAATCTAGACAGAGGGATTACCAAACCAATTGAAAAACTGCAGAATACTTTTTACGGTACGACAATCAATCTTCCCGAATGTTTTGTTCAGTGCATTGCGATCGATAGGGCGGCAGACATGGATTCCTATGGATAAAGGATATAGCCTATTGTGGTCTCCCAATATATACTCGACGGTACATGGGAGCACAAGTTCGTACTGGCACTTGTCATCTCAAAGAGGAATCACCCAACCAACAGTGAAAGCGACAGTTACCAGGCTTTACGATGCCGGAATACGTCTCTAGCCTAGACTTCTAGAGGTTGTGCGTTAGGTTCCAAAGCGTTTTTATGTTCATTGAATTTATTTTACAATTGATCTTTCTTAAGAAATTTGCCTTTCATGTTCACCACGTGATGTAGATATACAATTCCTAAAATGCAATCTAAGATGATAAACAATCGTTTAATCTTCTTTTTGCAATGAAATTCCTAGCTACTAAAGAAAGAGAGATGATATTCTTTCAACATAGAGCAAAGAGCACACACTAGATGCACTGTCCTAAATCAAACCAACAAGCAGTGTAAATGCAAATGCACATGCATGTATTTGTTTTCATCTTTCTTAATGTGTGAATGACAAGAAGAATGCTAAGTACAAATCTGAATTATCTTTTCAAAGCGACAGTACTAACAAATTTCTCTTCAAAAACGAAAGGAAGATAATGATGAAACTTTGTGATTTTGAATTGAAAACTGCTTTCGACACTTGAAAAAACTACTAATTCAAATCAAATACAAGAGTAACTGTATAATCAACCATCAAGAACAATAGAATTCTTTTCTTTGACTGAAAACGACACTTGCGACACTTTCAAATCAAAAGACGACAGTTTGATTATGCTACTTTTTGTAAAAGAGAACTGTAAATGGCGCACAATACATAAAAACATTCACAATTCTTTGTACTATGGAGGCGGAATCATGCAAAGGAAGGGAGTTTCTACAGTGGTATACTGATCACAGACAGCAAAACTCTTGAATAAAGCTGAAGAGAGTGAACACAAAAACCAAAATTTGAGAGCAGAAGAGGTCTTATCTGATCAGCGCACCTGCAACACAAGGAAAGTGCGATGCAGCGCACCTACTGCACACGGGAGGTGCGATGCATCCAGATTCCCAAGAGGAGAAAGTGCGATGGTCCAGGGACGAGACTTCAACTTGGTTCCGGGTCACAGTTTGCAGCTTAGTTCAGGGATTTAGGCCGAGCTAATGATGTTCAGTAAATATAAATCACAGGGGTTGATCTAATGAGGTTACTAGAGCCACCACTAGGGCAATTAGAAGGTTTGCAAATCGATTGTTCAGTTTATAAACAAAACCCGGAGATAGATTGAAGCAACATTGATCTACTTTTCACTTGCATAGCAAATGCAGTTCGAAGGCTAGCTAGCTTGACTTCAGGCTCCGTCTGTAAGTTTATAAAACAAACAAATATAGACAAGCAAAAAATCTATTCGCTCCCTAGTGGAGTCGCCATTTTGTTATCGGGAAATCTAGTGTCCACTCGGAGCTGCTAGTCCCACTAAGACTGGTAGCTATCTTATAAACAAACTAACTAAAACTACTTTCTCTTTCCTTTATGAGAAGTAGATGAGAGGGGAATAAAGGACATTAACCTCAGTCGTGCGCTTAGTTCCTTGCTTGGTTCCTCTCCCTTCTGACAGATCCTTGTTGCTTTTCCTTCGTCTACCCAGCTTCAAAGAGCACCTGTGGAATCAAAGCAACATAATGCTATTGAAGAACAGAGATCTACAATCGTAAACAATATAGGACTAGATATATATTGACCATACAAATGCATATATCATCAAACATACAAGAATGTGGAGGAAAACTTGAATAGTTTTATTAATATCAAGAATAGCAAAGAGGATTACACCCAATTGTTCTGACCCAACGTCATCCTCCCAGCCTGAAAGCCCTTCTTCACCTCATGAAAAGCTTAGATCACCCAACTCTATGATATTCCACCAAGAAACCAACAACACTTCCTTACAAGATACCAAATTCCAGCCTTCGGATCTCTGGGATGAGGGATCCATATATAGATGATTCCAGGGGGGTGAGTCAGCTTCTGGGATTTTGATTAGTGTCCTCTCTCTGATAGTTCTTGATTCCACTTGGATATTGATGATCGCTTACTCATCCCTGGGCGAATTCAGAGAGGCAAGTGTCACAAGAGAAGTTTCTGGAAGATTCCATGACGATCCACCTTGCAAACTGTCTCTGCCATTTGTCTACTCTCGCCCATCGCACCCTACAGAAGGGCTTTCCAGTATGCATCGCACCCTTTACACTGGGCAGGTGAGATGCATCGCACCCTCTGCACCGGGCAGCCTGTATGGTCCAGCTTTGACCAGTTCTGAGCAGTTTTCTGTGGAGAAATTCTGGGAGATGATGTAATCAGCTGACCTTTTTCTTTTAGGGTGTGAAGAAACACTTTTAGGGACTTAGGAGCCCTTGGTTTATGGACATTTTTGATTGGGGTTGTAGTGCCCAAAAATTTCTATAACAAGTATGAAGAACCTGAATATTTGATTTATATTAGGTGGCTATTATTTTGTGAAATCGTTGAAACAGGGAACTAACTTCATTCTTTGATGATCAGTTCTGAGCAGTTTTCTGTGGAGAACTTCTGGGAGATGATGTAATCAGCTGACCTTGTTCTTTTAGGGTGTGAAGCAACACTTTTAGGGACTTAGGAGCCCTTGGTTTATGGACATGTTTGATTGGGGTTTTAGTGCCCAAAAATGTCTATAACAAGTATGAAGAACCTGAATATTTGATTTATATTAGGTGGCTATTATTTTGTGAAATCGTTGAAATAGGGAACTAACTTCATTCTTTGATTTCATTAAACAAACCCAAGTCATGTGAGTATGATCATCAATAAAAGAAACAAACCAACGTGCTCCACTCAAAGAAGAATTTTTGGCAAGTCCCCAAACATCAGAGTGAATAACCATAAAAGGTGCAGGACTTTTATGCATACTAATGGGAAATGGGACACGATGACTTTTAGCCAGTTCACATATGTCACACTTAAAATCCGAAACATTTGATTGAGAAAAGAGCTTTGGAAACAATTTTTGTAAATATCCAAAAAATACATGACCTAAATGCTTGTGCCATAACCAGATTTCTGAATTCTGATGTGTGTCAGGCTTATTAGCTGAGAAAACTTGAGCCAATTGATTGGAGCTTGCTGGCAGTAGATCAAGATAGTAGAGCTTTCCTCTCCTGGTACCATAACCAATTGTCTTTCGAGTCCGAATGTCCTTAAAAAAACAAAGGTTAGGCCAAAATATCACAATACAGTTCAAAGTGAGGGTTATTTGAGCAACAGACAATAAATTATGATTAAGAGAAGGAACAACTAGAACAAACTCCAAATTCAAATTTTGGGTAAGAGAAATTGAAACTTCTCCAACCATGGGAGAGGGAGTACCATTGGCTGTGGACACTATATGGTGGTCTGAGGATTTCATGGACTGAATATGTTTACCATCAAAGGTCATGTGATCTGTGGCACCTGAATCAATTATCCATTCACTATGACTAACAGGGACAGAGGTATAAAGAGACTTACCAACATTCCCAGAAGTAGCAATGAAAGAAGAGGCTTCCTCAGTAGTACTGGTGTTGGTGGAGGGCTCAGCCACAACAACAGAAGCATGATGATTTGACTTTGAATTTCGCTTGCGAGGTGCCTTGGCAGGATCCCACCATTCTGGATATCCAATTAATTCATAGCAACGTGACTTTGTATGCTCGGTTTCTCCACAGTGAGTACATATACGTTCTGATTTTGCAGCCCCTATTTCATAGCTACAATTTTGTGATCCAGATGACCGATTTTGGTCAGTTGTGTGATTCGGCGGACCAGAAGTGCGATCTGGTTTCGAATGTGTTTGCGATTGGTAAGGCTTGCCTCGACGAGCCACCATAGTAGCAGATTCAGAGTGTTCAGGTTCACCATGAAGTGCAGCTCGGCGAACGACATCACAGCGAACATATGCATAAGTTGCTTCAAGATCGAGTGCAGGATCCTTTCTGAGAATCTCACCTCGAATTTGTTTGAAGTCTTCATCTAGTCCATTCAAGATGATATGCACCCGCAGTCTCTTAACTGATTTTTATATGCGACAACATCTTCAGGATCCTTCATGACAATCCTATCACGATGATCTAGTTCTTGGAAGATTTCTACTAGATCACCATAATAGGTGGAAAGAGAATGACCAACCTGTTTGGTGGAGGATGCCCGTTGATTCAGTGCAAAGAGTTACGATTCATCTCACCCATCATAGAAAGCTTTAGCAAGAGCAGTCTAGATTTCTCATGCAGTAGGCAGTCTAAGATAGCGCTTCATAATCTCCGATGACATAGAAGTTAGCAACCATCCTTTGACCTTTTAATTTTCAGCATACCACTTTGCATAGGCAGCATCAGTAACCTGCGGAATAGGTGTTTTACCCGTGAGGTATTCAAGCTTCTCACGCCCTGCGATCTGCATTTCCATGATTTGGGACCAGACATCATAATTAACTTCGGTAAGGATGATATTGGTGGTGAAACTGGGGTTTTCTGATTGAACATGAATAACTGGTACAAAAGATGATTCGGGTTGATCCTTAGTCATGATGCGAGGGGTATATGAGAATTCAGGCACAGAGGTGAAGAACCTTCCTCTGATACCAAGTCAAAACAAGAAGTTTGTGTGAAAGGCTTCAATTATTTTTTTATTGATACTTGTTCAGCATAAATAGCCGCTATATACAATTTAGATCCTATAGTTTAGTACTAGTATAAGGAAAGTTGATACAATCACAGGAGTGATTCTTTTCTATCTGTACAACCAATTTTCAGGAGTGATTCTCGTCTATCTGTAGAGCCAGTGGCAGAGACAAATTAGGAACTTGAATTACGGAGAACCAACTTGGAGATAATTGTTCCCAATTGTCAACATTTCCGTGATTTCTTTGGAATCCAGTGTTTGCATTTTTTTCACTCATAACCTTTTAATTAACACAAAGTCCATCCTTATTAATTTATATGTTATTGCATTTCACATTAATCAATGATTTGTCTAGATTGATAAAATGCTTAGAAACCCATCACAATTATTGGTCTATTAATTTACAAGAAAATCTTCACATCATAAATATTTTACCATATATATATAGTGAATAAAAAATCATTGACACAAGAAAGCAATGAAATTCCGGGCGTAGTTTATGTGAATGATCCGCATCAAAACTGAGCACAGAACCCTAATTTATAATCATGCACAACCAAACTTAAAGTTGAAGGAGATACAAAATAATTATTATACATTAAAAAATGTATCGTATCCAATGATTATACAATAAAGAATGCCCAAGAAAACCTTAGTGTGTTTCCTCGTAAAGGAAGACCATTTTACCTTCCGTGACTTGAGTTGTGCCATAACGTCATACCTTAGCGTGTCTCCTCGCACAAGAAGACCATTTTACCTTCAGTGACTTGAGTTGTGCCATAGCGTAGAGCAAAGATATCCGCTAAACCCTATAAAATCACATCCACATGCACTTTCAATAATTAAAATGCAAAATAATAGTCAAATATGTCAGTTCAAGGTCATTTCGAATAACGAACGATAATGCTTTAAAATTTTGAAGAACTTTAACAAATCTCAGATGAATTACCGCAAAATTGAACCGGAACTTGAGACTTTTTAATGAAAAGTTCCCAATCCTTCAGCGAAGCTCCTTAAATGTCCAGAATGCCATAAAGCATTATGAGAAAGGATTATTAACCATATAAGTCAATGCAGACAGAGAAAGAAACCACAAAATAACACAAAGACAGAATTTGATAGCTTCCCAAACTTAAAAGTGCAATAATAAACATAAACCCTTCACATGTGTCAATTTTTTCGACGGTTACTCATAAATCAATGGAAAATACTCTAAACAGCTAGCTGTTTCAAGGAAGTAGGCACAGAACCTTATCGTGTTTCCTGCACTTTCCCGTTTATCATTCACTAATTCATCCACTACATTTAACATCCAACTCCACATACGTTTGAAAAAGGAATGCACAGGGACGGATGCACTTAATGGAGTGAATATTACACTTGGCAAATCGTTGAATGTGAATTGTTATAATAAAGTTTCAATGCATAAATTTTTAATCATGTTTTGTAAAAAATTAACTTAAGTATGGTTTAAACATGTGATTTGGATATGCATGGAAGTTAATGATGTAAATTCCAATTATTGATAGAGTGGCAATTTAGAAGATCCTATCAAAAAAAATTAATTTAAACCAGCCCATTAAAAAGATTAATTAAGAAAATGATTAAATTACCCAATTCCAATAAAAAAAAAAACCTATCAATATAAAAATACATAAGATTAATTTAAATATTTTTTTAAACAAAAGTAAATTGTTATGGGAGGCGATTTAGGAGAATTAAAACCGTCACTGTAACATAAGAAATATATTTAACAATGTGTAAACTAGACATAACAGAAATTAAGAAAAACTGAATCTCTAAATAGCAGAAAATATCTTCGCTAAAGGCTTAGAAAAATGACTTAATTAAGAACGCTATTACCAGGAACTTGCAAGCCATGGGAACCCCGCTGACTTAATGTTCTATATCATCCCTATAACACAACCGTGACACCAATGCTGACGCACATCATGCGTCACGGAGGTGTAATGACGAACAACCTTTCCTCATTTCCACGCACGAAGGCAGTGTTGCCCGTCTCTATTATTACACATCAACGATTACCGCAGTTAAATCACGGCTCTTCCCTGTTGATTCTGGTACGAATCACGCAATTTAATGACATTGTAAATTAAATTCACTGAAATTTATAAGTTAACACCATCCAAAACTCAAAATAAGAGACCTTACTCCCGGACCAAAAATGTACTCCATAAAATTGGAAACCCAATAAGAAAATAATATCCCATTGTACCGAACATTCCTCTCGCACGAGGCCTAAAAAATTTACCCAATTAACAACGCTATTACACCCGGCGGATTTAAGTTCTATATCGTCCCTCTCACCCTATTACTTTACAACCGTGATGCCAATGCTGACGCGCATCGTGCATCGCCGCGGCCTTACTCCACGCATGAAGACAGTGTTGCCCATCTCTATTTAACATCAACGAAGCCCGTAGTTCAATCACAGCTCCTTCCTGTTGATTATTGTACGAATCCCGCAATTTAATCATTCCTCCTCCCTATTCTGATTCTCCTACAAATCCCGCAGTTTAATCACAGCCCCTCGCAATTTTGATTCTTGAGCGTGTTTTAGGCTTCTCTGTCTCTGCATTCCTTCCGATTTGACTCTGTAAAATTGAAAGCGCAGACAAGAAGGGTAGGATAGAATCAATGGCGTCCAGTATGCATGACCAGGAAAATGGAAGGATGGCTCATAAGCATCATGTGATGATGCTGCCGTCTCTGGGTCACGGCCATCTCATTCCCTTCATGCAGCTCGCCAAGAAGCTCGCTGCCAACGGCCTCACTGTTACCTTCGTCGTCACTTTCCATCACATTTCTTCCCTGAAGAAGAAGGTCAATGAAGCTCGGGAGAGCGGGCTGGACATCCACTTGGTGGAAATGGAGGTCACCAAAGACGAATTGGCGCTGGGCAAGGTCAATAGCAACAGCGTCCAGTGGCATCAGCTGCCACCTTTGCTTGCTGGCAACGAGCGCCTCCAGGAACCCTTCGAACGCTTCCTCCACCGCTATCTGGGCGGCCAAGTGAGCGGCGCCCTCGCCACTCCGCCCCTGAAATGCCTTATTGCCGACTTTCTCCTGGGCTGGGCCTCTGCCGTGGCCAAGAAATTCGACATCCCCAGAGTGTGCTTCGACACATCTGGAATGTTCGGAGAGTCAGTCCAGCAGATCGTGTGGGACGTTCTGCCGCGCAATCTCCCGCGCACCGACTCTGGTCTTTATGTTGTCCCGGGGCTTCCCAAGGAAGTTCGTCTCACTCGCCTTCAGATGCTGCCAGAGCACCCTGAGGCCACCACCGACAACGGCACGCACCAGTTCTGGCTCCGGCAGAGGCGTGGGAACAAACAGAGCTGGAGGATCATCGCCAACACCTTCTACGAGCTGGAGGCAGAGTTTGTGAAGCATTTCCAGAGGGTTAACGGCACTCTCAGAACAATCGGCCCTCTGCTCCCTCCAGAGGCGTTTGAGGACAAACCTCGCAGGATCGCCCCTGCGGTCGAGATGGGTCTCAATACGGAAGAAGAAAAGTGCTTGGAGTGGCTGGACGCGCAGGCGGAGGCCTCGGTGCTTTACATTTCTTTTGGCAGCGAGAACTCCATATCGATCGCTCAGATTGAGGAGCTAGCGATGGGATTGGAGGCAAGCGGGACGAAGTTCGTGTGGGTTCTGCGGACCCCGTCGGACACCGGATCGAAGGCGTCCTCGTCGGCTCTGGACTTTCTTCCCGAGGGATTCCATGACCGTATGGTGGAGAAGAAGCAGGGATTTATCATTCTGGGCTGGGCCCCGCAGCTGAGCATCCTGGCGCATCCTACTACAGGGGGCTTTATGTCGCACTGCGGATGGAACGCCGTGCTGGAGACGACGACGATGGGGGTTCCCATGATCGCATGGCCGCTGTATGCAGAGCAGCACTTCAACTCAAAGTTTGTGGTGGACGAGATCCAGATCGCACTGGAGGCACCGCAGAGAATCGACCAGAATTGGCTGGTCACCAGAGAGGACGTGGAAAGAATTGTGAAAATGTTAATGATGGAAGAAACGGGGCAGGAATTGAGAGAAAGAGTCGGAGAACTGAAGGCGGCTGTTAGAGCAGCAGTGGCCGAGGGCGGATCCTCCACAAAGAATCTAAACCTGTTCGTCTCCGAAATCATGTCTCTGTAGACATAACATCATCGTTAAATCTGTAATCTCTGCAGGCATCACACCATCCATAAATCTGTAATCTCTGTATGCATCTTGAATTTGTCACGCCTCTGAAAATATAATTAAGACGTTAATTCTCAAGATATGAAAAACGAGTGTTGTAACGAGATTGTTGAAGAATAATGGATGATTAAAATATAGTGCCATGGAGAGTTTGGTAGGATTTTGAATCTTAATAATATTTTTTGGAAATCTTGTTTATAGCTACTAAAAGATTAAAAGATTTCGAAGTGTTTATTTTTATGATTAAGTATTTTTATTATCAATTTTCTTTTTTAAATCTCAAATTTTTAAATTTTTGTTCTCTATGCAAAATTAATATCTTTATGAAAAATGTTTTAAAATTTATAAATTTATTATTATATTATTAAAATGTAATTTACGATAAATAAAAAGTAAATATAAAGTTTTTACAATATTTTATTATAATTATTTAATTTAATTAAAGTAAATTAAATACTTTAATTATATTAAAATTTAATGCAATTCTTTATCATAATTATTTATAATAATATAATTAAATAGATATTTATATTAATTTAAATAATATTATAATGTGAGTTGAATTTAAATATAAGATACATGTAAAATATAAAAATTAATATAAAATTAGGCCCATGGGGTAGCTTAATTTGGGTTTGTCTTGATAATCAAATATTATATTCCATGAGACTCTAGATTCGAACCCCTTAGCCAACAAAATAATAATAATAATAATAAACTAGTAATATTTTTTTAACGATGATTTTAAGGATCTTGGATGGGGTGCTATCCGAGCGAAAACGTGGGGACGGTTTATCGTCGTTCCACCTTGCCAAGACACTGACAAGGTACCTAGAGGCAACTATTGGTTGTTTCCCTATCACACTGGATCATGTCATACCAAATTGCTTCACTTGTTTCTCATGCAGATACCTTTGTACTTTTCAATTGACGAGATTTTCGCATCAAAATTTCCAAATCTAAAACCTGACAAGAACTTCCCCATCCAAGGCTTACCATATTGTACTATTCCATGTTCATTTCGACATCTCAGTACTCAAGTAGCCCGAGACGGACCCTACAAGGGTTGACCTTTGGATATGCACTATTTTGGCACAAAACCTTCCTTTTCAACCATTTTGGCCAAAAAAGAAATACACAGGAAAACCTCATCAAATAGGATCTTGGTACGAATCCAAAGACCTTTGGGTTTGTCAAGTCAATCCACCATGGACCAATCGTGCATTGCGACATGGTCCTTCTTCAAACTCATATTTTCCATGTCTCATTGCCACATCATATCGAATCCTGAACTCAAATTTCATATGTAAACTACAGTCAAGTGTCTGGTGCTCTTGTACCCAGTATACTTAAGCACTACTAATCATGTCCCATACTCACTAATCTTGGTTTAATCATCATTAATCATGGGTTAGGGGCCAAGATTATGGAAACAAGATCTCATGACAAAGTCATTTATTTTAGTTATAATATTTTTCACCAAGTTATATACTCCCCTAAGTCTTCTATGAAATATACTAGATTATCCCTTCAACTTATACCAAGCCCCTTTGTTGCCTGTTGATCGCATTCCTCTGCAACATTGTGTTAGACCCTTAGCTACTTCTTAATCTTGGTTCGACTCCCCCTAATATTGACATCTATGAACTACATAACTTGACATCATTGACAACACATACTACCAACATAGGTACCCTTGTAACCATACCTTTAAATGATTATTTTGTCATTAGAAGGTGTTGAACTCTCTTTCGGAAAAGAAATGAGAGGAAAATTTTGACTTACAACATTGTGCATGTGGCTATGAGTTCATACTTTTTTTTTTCAATACACCATCCATATTTACATGGAATTGTTGTTTAAAGGAGAATGGAAATATGTTCTTTTCACTTTCTATGTGTTGTTTTAATTAACATTCCTTTGCACCTTCCAAGGAAATTACTCGTCTTAGTGTTTCTCTTGTCATGAAACATGGAGACAAATGTAACACAAATCTATGTAT
Source organism: Pinus tabuliformis (assembly GCA_031772625.1). Taxonomy (NCBI): domain Eukaryota; kingdom Viridiplantae; phylum Streptophyta; class Pinopsida; order Pinales; family Pinaceae; genus Pinus; species Pinus tabuliformis. Next base: position 1,680,026,491 of record CM062820.1, read on the forward strand.
TCTTATCATTGATGGTCATGGGACAACCATAAATCCAATCTCAATTGTCTATATGCACAAAACTATCGTCAATATGCTTCATATTTTGATCATCTCAATTATGTTAAGAGATATTTCAATAGCTAGTATTATATATATGGCATATATTGAGGCATTTAAATTAAAATGTTTCTCCCGAAAAATACTTTGCTACTCAAGGACACTCATCACCTCGCTGTCTTAGTCATTGATCAGGAAACCTCCTCATATGATGCCCAATGAAGGGACAACCTTCTACATGTTCTGCTTCTAAATCATAGATTTCAAAGTTTCTTTCAAGAAATAGATCAAACATGAACTAGACAAACTATGAACTGCCAAAATACTAGAAAACAATTTTCATTAGGTTAGAATTAATTGAAATAATGAGGTTTTTTCACAAGCTTTTTCAAGTTTGTGCAATCATGAGAAAGGAAGTAACTATGACTATTTATCATGAGATTCAAAACATTTGAACTTGAATTTTGTCTTTTCAAATCAAAATATTTAGATTCTTATTCTCATTAAATATGGATATGTGTTATTTATTATTTAAAAGTTGTTAGTATCTTCAAAGTGTTGGATTAATAAATTCAAGGCGGTCTATAATGCATGTCATCATGAAAGGACAACTACTCTTTGTGTCTAGATGATGGAACCATGTACTTTTCATAATATTTCTTCCTATTTGAAAGGAAGAGGGTGTACCCAAGAATGTTCAATGCCTAAAATCTAGATTGGGTAAATGATATAAGCTATAATTTCATAACTCTTGGGACACCTTCACCATTGGAACTCATGCTTCCCTATATAACACATCCTCTAACATCAACGTCGTCTTTGAGATTGGATTGTGGATCCACTATGGGGTCCCTCTAGAAAAGGTGTCATGAGATTTCCATTCTCAGAAGAGATGGGAATTGAAACCCCATATTATTTTTAAGCTCAAGGAAACCTTACAAAATGAAATGAAAATGATGTTCTCCTTTCATATATTAGAGACATGATTTTAATTGTTTATAACCATGATGAACACTCAAGGGAAATTAACCAATTAATTACACCCATGTTATATTACATCTAAATTGAAAGTAGTTAGTTCAATTATACTTTAATTTGAGTGAAGATATTATAGAGACAATTATATTTCAATGACATTTTGAATTATGAACATTTTTTTAGAACAAGTTCATGAGAGTTTCTCATATGAATTAATCTTCCCCAATGAACAAAGATATATATTTGATTTTTCAACTATTTAATGCAAATAACCCTGAATTGAGAGTGCAACAAATCCCCTTTAAAAAAACAAGGGATGAGATTTAAAATAAAATAGTTATCTCCAATTAAAAAAAGTGTTAAATGATTAATAAATGAGATGTCATAAAGAATTTGAAGGAGACAGAAAAACAGTGTCCATTCTTCACTTATCATCCATAGAGTCTATAACCCCATTTGACATGGCAATATAAATTATTGATTTTTTTTGCATTTATTTAATGGTTTCCCTAATTCAATTAAGTTTAATAAGTGTTGGTCTATATTGGTTCTACTAACCTCTATTCTATCCCATATTAATTTAAATATTCAATTTACACATAAAGCACATTTTATCTTTGGATTCACACCAATAATCATATTTATATAAATACACCAGATTGTTTTTTTTTTTACACATAAAATACATTGTATTTTATCGATTCAATTCAAATCACTCCAATAATCATATTTGTATAAATACACCAGGTTGATTTAAATATTTTTTTAAAGCCTGATGAAAACATTTATTGGAGTGATCTGGGACAAGTTAAAGATCAAATTTAAATCTAACGTTAGACGTATATCCAACCATTTGTAAATTAGATATACAGAATTTATAACTTGCGTGAACTGAAATTCAAAATAGGAGGGCTTCCTCCTAACCCAAAAATATCTTTCATAAAATAGTAAATTTTATAAAAAATAATATTCTATTATACTGAATATTCTTCTGAGCATTAATATTTAGAGTTATAAATTAGATAATATGCTCACTTAAATCCAATGAACCAATAGTGAAGCTATACAACCCTGCGAATTAATATATCAAAAACACAGTGAATTTGTTGCCATTAAAAATGCCAGTACGGGTGACCTGGGCACCCGGCTAATTTAATTTTCTATATCCTCCCTCACTCTATTAACTATAACACAACTGTGACGCACATCAACAGTGACGCCAATGCAGGCTGAGGCCGGACATCAACCGTGACGCCATTGCAGACGCACATCATGCGTCATGGCGGTGATCGTAAGAAATATTATTAATAAATCCAAATTCAAATAAATTTGAACTAATTAATATAACATCAATTATAATTCGTGACATCAACACATATGTCACAAATTTCTATTTTTAATTTATATTTTTTTATTATAAAAAAAATTATTTTTTTCTTACCATTAATAAATTCAAAATTAAAATAAATCTAAACGGATTAATATAACATCCATTTCAAAATAAAAAAAAAAAAATTATTTGCAACACACAGGTGACGGATTTCCAGCGTCTCGTCTTTTTACTTATTTATATATTTTCAGGGTTACGATTAAAGGAGACCGTGCTCTTAGAGGAGGGCCCACCGTCCATGGTCGGGGTTTCTGATTAAGTTAGAGATAGCCCAATGTGTCGCAATTATTTTTCAGGAAGGTGAAATCATTACATCAAAATCCAAATCCATAGTAAATTTCCAAATTGATTATTTAGTCACATGTTTTTATAATAATAATAATTAATTTCCAATAAAATAAATTTACTAATTATTTTAATAATATATACTTATAAATTTTATTATTTTTCTTAAACCGAAAACATTAACTAAATATATATTTCCTAATTGATATAAATTTCAAATCTAATTTTCCCATTATTCTTTTCTTAGAAAGTTAGAATTCTAATGAATATAAATTTCAGATTTAATTGACCCATCATATTTGTCATGACATTTTACTTTATTAGTCCCTGGCCAAAGGGCCGGCAGGGACTCTCGTTTGATTTAGACACTCGAAAATTAGGATGGACTTCCAATTCGAATTCAAAACGGAAAAGTACTATAAATTAGGATGGACTTGAATTCAATTTCGGACGGAAAGTTGGAATGTGGTCCTTCAATTTTATTTTGGTATATATTTATACTTTGCGATTGTTATTTTATATTTTTATATTTATAATTTATAATTTATATTTTATAGTATATTATGTTGGTATGAGTATTTATTTTGCTTCTGGTGTTTTGGTGTTTTGGTTTGATGGTGAAGGGTATACTCTTAAGGCACTTCATGCTAGGTTATTAGTTCTACCACTAAAAAAAGAAGAGAGTATTTATTTTATAATAAAGATGTTAGTATATTTTAGTTGCCTCTTTTACATTAATGGATGAAATTTTAAATATTAACTAACTTGTATTTCTAAATATATATTAACTTTTTCATATTTACCTAATACAATTATAAAATTAACATACAAATTAACAAATCACAAATAATATCATGTAAATACATGTTTATCTTTTCACATTTACCAAATACAATTTATGAAATCATTTTATAAAGTATCATATAACAATTAATATTATTCATAAAAAAAGTGATTATAATGAGACCATTAATTAAAAAAACACACACACATACATCCACAATAAACATATACTAGCCATTGCACCATATGTTGCAAAGGAAACACATAAGGCGATAACATAGGACAAAAGAACAACTGACTCATCTCCTAAAAATATTATGATTGTTATTAGAGCTTGATGTGTTCTTGGGCAGTCTGAGCTTATGAATTTGAGTCAGATGAGTGAAAAGGCTAGAGGAAAAAAAAAATGTGCCTACCTTGGTTATTATCACATTAAAAAAAAACAACTTGAACTAAGCTAGTAAGACTTTTGACAACTTTATGCTAATATAAAACCTGACCTTTAAAAGTAGAATAAACATATTGGTTTTAGTAATCATCTCAGCCATTTTCTTAGATCCCCAATAGATGAAGGGGTTGTGTCTTCTCCATTGTTGCTTTTAGAGGCAAAAATCTTTATTTTTATAGGACTAGGCATGCTCTTCAAGATTGGGCTCCTTAGACTTGGGGTATTTCCGACATATGGAACTACTGGTTGGATGTTCATATGGGGACTTTGAAGCCTTGGAGGATGTTCCTCTTGCTGCTCATGATTACTGAGAAAAAGACACATTCACATTGTAACAATTGGATGCAAGACTCTTTTGCAAGGGGCATTTTTTAAAGGAAAACACTACAATACAAAAATCCCTTTTTCCATCTGTCGGGACCTCTCAACAATTAGATTACAAGTATAGGCAACAATGTGCATACTTATCCTGAAATCACTTGTTTGACCACTAGAATTCCATTTCTAGATTACACAATTGGCCAGTCTTACTCTTGATTGGTACGAGAGTGTACACAATAGAAATTGCTCCCAACATGACAGCAAGATCAATCTAAATGGTGACAGTGTAGGTTTACAATACAAGCTTGGGTTTCCCATTTAGTACTTTAGGTTGATGAATAACTTGACCTCCTACTCACCATAGTGAGGCCCCCTCCCATAACTCGGTTTACTCTCTAGTCCATTTTTATAATTAGAACACCTAGAGTAATAATGATGGAGTTATATGTTCCATCTATGATTTTCCTCTTACTAATATCCATACAGATTAGCCTTGAACCCATATGCAGGTTGAGGCTGAGGTCGAGGGTTGGGCCTCCATAATCAAATCCTTTTCCACAACCACAATAGTGGATTCATCTCTACCATAGGAAGGGGTCGATATGGATATAAGTGTGGGTCTCTATTAATTTACGTCATGGGCTCCTGCTACTCCTCGACAAGGGCATGAAAATAATCCATATGAAAAGTCATGGATCATATCTTGCTCAACAAGGAGTATAAAAAGTGTCTTAAGAGGGAGGTTTAGGTTTGCTCGCCTAACATAAATGTATCAATCAATCAATCAACGACCTTTACGACTACTTCATGATATTAATGCTATTACCCTTGATCATATCCACCACCAAAGAGAGTTTCATTGTAGTCATCAAAATAATCCAAATGCATCATGATCATATTTAGAGATTACTTCAAGCCTGGTTTGTTTCTAACAACTTCTTGAGCTTCCTGCAAGGCTTTTGACAATCCCTTTATTCTCACGATCTCTTGCAGCTCATGTTTGGAAAGAATATATTTTCTGAGCAAGAGGCATGTTTGACACCAAATGTCATGGCAATGTGCAAAAAATCAATGCCACAAACAATCCATATGATTGAAGAGTTGATAGGGGTCACTTATTCCCATTGAGAAATGTTAAAGGCAGTAGAAAATGGAAAACATAGAGAGACAAGCCTCCCTTCATAGCTCATAAATAAGGAACATATTGAACCCACAATCCAGGTTCTTATTCAACAAATCCCTATTACTAGAATTTTTGGAACTCCTATGTCCTTCTCATTTATCGATAGTGTGATGTATGTTGCCAAGTTTGCAGTAACTGTGTTTTTTCCCTCAGCTTCTGCCTTGGAACAATAATATGGCAATAATATTTTCCAACTTCTAAGCATGGGAAGACATGTGCATATAAGAGAACACATACGAGCGCATAGAAAATGCATGTTGCAAAGAATACATTTCAATCATTAGTCTAAATGTTATAGCTTCCCAGCGAGATCAAACTTATATATCAATAATATATTTGAATACAAAAGAACCCTAATCTCTTTCAATACTCGGTCCAAGATTTTGACCCTCATCAAAGAATTCAAAAAATGCATGTGGGGATTAATTGATTGGGACTCCAAATTTCATTTAGTGGGGACCCGAGAAAGAAAAAAAATGATCCACAATTTCTGAAATAAAGCACTTGGATATTTTAAATTCAATCAGTAAAAGGACCATAGATAAAACAACTAAACCAATGAACCAATAGATTTAAACCCTAACCAACCAAAAATCACACTACGAAATGCAGAAACTAACATAAAATCGAAATCTTACCTGAGAAGTAACATTTTTAAGGAGTTGTCTCTTCTCCACTATTGCTTTCAGAGGTTGAAATCTCTAGTTTTATAGGACCAACCATGCTCTTCAAGCTTGGGCTCCTTAGACAAGTTTGGGCTCTTATCGACATATGGGATTGTCGTTTGGACGTTCATATGGGGACTTTGAAGCCTTGGAGGATGTTCCTCTAGTTGTTGCTCATGATTACTGGGAAACACACACATTGACATAGCAACAATTGGATGCAAGACTCTTTTGGAAAGGGAATTTTTTAAATGCAAACACTACAATTACAAAAATCCATTTTCCCATTTGCCGAGACGTCTCAATAATTATATTACAAGTATAAGCAATAATGTGCATACTTATCCTGCAATCACTTGTTTGACCACTGGAGTTCAATTTCTAGATTACAGAATTGGCTAGTCTTACTCTCCTAGAAGATTACAGAATTGGCTAGTCTTACTCTTCACTTCTAGGAGAGTGTACACACTAGTAATTTCTCTCAGCATGCAAACACAATCAATCTAAATGGTGACCTTCCCAAATCATTTATCAATTGCATTTTTAAGAGTTAAATGGCTTAGGATCTTCTATAGTGTTCGACATGATTTTATTTCATTTCGAGGAAAAGGTCCTTTAGATCCCAAATTATTTCTTTAAGAGTTAAGGTGATCGTCGACGTTTTATTTAGATTCTATTCGGTATTTTGTACTTCACTGGAAAGTGACAACTGATCAAGTAGTAATCTCGTTGTAGACGATTGCTGATTCATTCACTGATCTATAAAATGTTGGCAAATATTTTTCGTAATTTTCAAATTAGGCCTCTTAAGGTTGAGTTGGCCTCAAAGATGAGCATTCCTTCTTGGTCGCACTCATCAATTTTCTCTTATAATGATGTCACGAACAAGTTGGATGTCCAAATCATATGGAGTAATTCTAATCCATTTGGATCAACGCATTTTAGAACTGAACATCATGCGAAAAAACTTAACTTGTTTGATAGCTCTGAAACCCCCACAGGCCTTTCAAATCTTCCTCTAATGCAAACATTCAAAAACTTGATTCCTCCAACTTATGGTCAATCGTTGAATAGATTTCCACGCCTCATGCCTGACACAAGGAAGACAAAAATGATTGAAAGAGAGCGACGTAGAGAAATAAAAGTGCTTTTATCTCAGCTTAGATCATTGCTCCCATAATAAAATCTTCGACTCTGCTTTCTTCTTCTCAATATATAGGGTTTTGGGAAATCAACAACATTCTTCAAGGTTTTATTCAATGGAATTTGGATGTTTTGTCATGTAGGGAAAACAAACAATGTCAAAACAAGCACTCAAAGCTATGAATTAAGTTTTCCATCTACAACAAAAAATGAAACAACTTTCACCCCAAAGAAATGATAAAAACAGCTAAATTCACACAATCACAGAAACTCAATCATATATTATGCACAAATGGTGTATGTGCAAACACACTCACACACACACATTTACATTTAGATTACTCTATTAAATAGAGTTTCTGAGATCCAACTTATTCCTAAATTAGATAGAGAGGTTGAGAGAATTTCTCAACCATCACAAACCAACTTCTTAAATATGGAATGTAAGCATTAACTCCAACATCCCCCCTTAATGATTACATTACATGAAAATAACAAAATAATCAAGCTTATCAGTAGATGCTCCATCAAGTTGCCTCATAACCCTCGGAAAGGTGTAGTTGGCAAGTTGGATTCCCGAGTTCCCTTCCTCAACTCCTGAATCAAGGACCTCCCGAAGTCAATTACTGGACAGCATCCCAATCTGTCGCATAACCTCATTTGAGATTTTTTTCAATAAATATCTCGTTCAGATGATTGGATCAGGAGTGGCCTGCACTGAAAATAAACATTGTGGGTTTGGATTTTAGATCTGGATGAACGCTCTGGAAAATGAGATTGTGTATCCCTATATTCTATTGGACCTAAAAGATGATGAGCTTGAATTTTTTAGTGCCACTTCATATGCCATTAACAAAAATTCTTATCATACCATACATGCCAAGGTAATCTCTTATCGTTGTTGTCACTGTAACATCTTCTTCTACGAATAGGATAAGCTCAACACTATAAAAACACATGCAAATATTTTGCGCTGATAAAAATCCAAGGATAACAATTATTGATGGTTTTACATAAATCTTCTTTTGCACTGTTAAAAATCCAAGCTTAAGATTAATTCATGTATTTTTTTCTTTCGGAAATTAATAAAAGCAGGACCTCGCTTTATTAGGGTTACAAAGATTACATGGACATCTCTTTCATCCAAGTCTCAAAGAACTTGGATTCCCTGCTTGCAATTAGCATATATGTTCATATGTTGTCATAACGATGCAGTTGTTTGATCTCAATACTTTCAGCCACCGCAACCTCTACCAGAAGCTTTGCCAATTGATTAGCACTCAACACGCCAAGAATCAAGATCTAAGGACCAGTGGAGCTCCAACATAATGTTTTGTGGTATAAGAGAATGTTTTTAAACACCTGTCAATCTTATATTAAACGTCTATGTTAAATGAAATAATAGATTTGTCAAAAAAGATCCATTGGTAATTGAATCACGGATTTTTCTGAAATGCTTATCGAGTTATAGAATTGTTCAACGCTTATTGATTAGAGTATTGATAAACGCATCCCATTAATTACTTTGTTGATAAAGTTCACTAAATTGTATTAAAATATTTTCCACCAAAAAGTTGTAATGATGTCAATCAAAATGTCTATTTTTATATGAATTCAACCAATGATATCATGATGCATTGTATAAAAATTTTGTCACATTGTATAAAAATTTTGTCATTGAATTATGAAAATGCCATATTTAAATAATTAATGATTTATTAATAAATTTGTTGTTTAAAATATTTATATTTAATGGTCTCAATACATTTGTGTATTCTATTTTTTGAAAATTATCTGATTGATAAAGATTAAATGTCTCCATCTCTTTTCCAAGTAGTTGGGTGGAAAATTTCAGAGATAAAATAAACATGAATCATAGATTAGAAAATTCAAATTAGGAAAAAAGAAAGCTTTTTGAATTTAATTAATAAGAAATAAGGTGTAACTTTCATAAATAATTGAATTAGTAATTAAATTGAAAGAATTTAAACATAAAAATGGAGAAAATGGAAAGTGACAAACCATAACAGACATATGAAACTTATCTTGGAACTTATTTTGTATGGCAATAAATATATACAATTAATTTTGGGTGAGGCTATGAAGGTGTTGTTGTAGCGGCTACAACCACCCTCCAAAATTTTTCTTTAGGTTTTTTTTGGAGCCTCCCTACCAACCTTCATAGCATCTTGTCTTGCTTTGTCTAGTACACAAGATTTGGTGTTTTTAATTCACAAAGACAGCCTCTTGATCAAAGCTCGATGCATCCCCCCCACAGGCTCTTCATTCAGACTTGGTCCAGTTGTAGGCTGAGCAGCCCCCCCAAGAAATTGTGCAATTCTGGAGGGAAACCATCCTTCCATCCAAAAACTGCGTAATTTTGTCTGGCAACCTGCTGGGCTCTAGAATTGTGCAATTCTGGTAGTCAACCCTCACAGTGATAATTGTGAAATTTTCCCCAGCAGGCCTGCTCAGCCCAGGAATTGCGTAATCCTCGGTAGTAGTCAGCTGCTCTGCGCAAATATTGGAAAATATCCTAGGCAGCTAGCCCAACTCCTAGCCAGAAATGCGCATTTCTTTCCAGCAGTTGAGCAGCCTCATGCATGAGCAGTTGAGTTGACCAGTTCCACCGAGGACCGAGGAAACTTGACCTGCATGCATGGATTGATTTTTCCCGGAATAGAAAAAGGCAACATGCAAAAAGCATCCCATGATTCGGGGAGCTATTTTTACGAGCTGGAAGTTACATGCAAAATTCGTTTAGAAAATTTCCTCCAAGTGTCGCTTTTCCTAGATTTGTGGCATGCGCATCATGAGCCCAAAATTATTTATTCAACGCATCAAAGCTCATTATTTCACATCGATCTTGGAGCTTTGACATCCCACAACACATCCAGGACTCTTCGACACATCCAACTTAGCTAGTCACAGGTAAGTAGTCTCAACTTGTCTTTTTTAGCATTTCTGTCGCTTTTTGTGTTTTCACTTGTGTCAATGTTGTTTGCTTGATTTCTTTGAATGCTTGTTGTCATTTACATGCATAATAGCTTGTAGTAGCACCGTTTCAGTTTTCGTTGCTATCTCACTATTGTCGCATGCATGAAACTGTTTTGCACGAATGGTTGACGATTTGGCAACTCGCTTCACCCACATGCATATTGATCTGTTTACTGAATATTTCATTCAATATTTGCATGCATGATCAATCACTTATTCTTTCACTTAGTGTCACCATGCATTCACTTCTAGATTTGCTTTCAATTGCTCGTCAGTGAGTCTGGGTAGCCTTGGCCCGGACTTTGCCTCACCCAGACAACATTACGCAATCTGGGGAAGGAAGGCTTTGTCTTCCTCTCTAGAAATGCACATTTATGCCCAGACACTGTCCTCCAGGATTATTTTGCAAATTTCTGAGGGACAATGACTGTTGGCCCAGAAAATTGCACAATGCAGTCCTTTAGCCTGTAGTCATTGCCAGTTGGAATTGCGCAATCCCAACAGTCAGTAGTCAGTCTGGATTGTGCATTGCGCAAATCCAACAACGAGTCTTGCCTCCCAAACAACCCATATTGCCTTTTGTAGAGTTTTGGCAGTCAGTCACCTAGCCTCCCAGAAGAAATTGCGCAATCTTTGCCTATCATTCCCCATGTATGTGTTAAGTCATTCCCCGAATTTGCTTTGGTTTTCACTGATAGATTTCTTTCCATGCATGTTGCTTTGTCTCTAGATCTTTTAGGTGTTCATCCACCTCTTAGCAGTGCAAGATCAATGGCCTCTAAGAGATCAGGATCAAAGGACATTGACGGAAGTGCAACTGGAGCAACGGTTGAGCATGTGTCCGCATGTATACCGATCTATGAAGATAACAAGCTGTTTCTAGAGAAGGGCATTAAGTTGAAATGGCAAGAGGTCAATTAATTATTTGCAGGCACTTTTGCGGAAGACCTCGAAGACCGTCAGGTGTATGTGAACATTCACAAGTCCAGATTGTATCGGATTGCATGTAGATACCTCGTGTTCCCATGCGTGAACATGATACATAGGATCGTCTCGCACAACGATCTTGAGATGATAACTCTTAGCAGTGTTAGCGGGACGAAGATTTCCACCTTCTGGGCACATGATTATGATCAGATGTATCAGATGTCGAAGCCTGTGACCATCATGGAGACTCCTTTCAACTTACCTAGCAACAGTGCAAACTCCAAAGACATTTTGAAGAACTGGGTAAAAGAGCCAGCTAGATTCAGGATAAAACCCAACCAGATCTATAAGATGAAGATACTGTAGAATGCGTATCAATACTTGGTCATATTTTCATGTCGACTATGTGGCCAAGAAACCACAAAAACCTTCCCACAGAGTTGGGTGATCACGCTGGACCAACTGGCCAGGGAGGGTAAACCATGTAACTGGTCCAGCATGTTGGCTCATTATCTGAAGGAACAGGTATTGAAGGCTCGATAGTCAGCCGGATGTATGCAAGCAGAGATCTACATGTCTGCCTACCTCTTAGATGCAATTTGTGCTTGACAGGAGTTCCTGGGCTTGGAGTGGACATGGTCACCGACGGAGACTGATGTGAACACATATTGCAAGTTGTTATCCGAGTGTAGCTTCAGAAATGTAATCACACGGTTGTCCGATCATTTTGTTACCCAAGTATACAAGATGATATTTGAACAAGATCCACCCTGCATGTTGAAGGAAGTAATGGAGGCATTGATAGACATTTTTGATTGGAATGCCTCACCATCTGACACCTTCATACGGATGTTCAGCATGGATAAGCCTCTACATGCTCTACCAAAGTTTTCTTTGGACATACTCGTCATGCAGGAAGTAGCATATCACATTTTGACAGGATTGATAGCTAGACAACATCGGAAGAAGAAGGCACCTTGGCCCGCTCTTCTGTTGTGGATTAGGTTATACGAGATCTGGAGTATCAAGGAGGCAGATTTCGAAGCAGAACTAATGAAGAAGTATCCATTCGACCTCCGAAGCTACAATCTGTATGACCCACATTGTATTGTGAAAGATCACTACATGAGAGTACAGTTCAACTGGATCCACAGGGCATTTCATTGGGCCGAGGAGGACCCATGGAGACATTTCTATAGTTTCTCCAGACCCAATGAACAGGTTGGCTTCGCTGTGGAGTGGTTAGCGAAGCAACATGAAGCAGCATCTCGAAGAGCACCAACACTAGCAACAGTAGTAGCAGAGGCAAGCAAACCAGTGCGTGACAAGGGCAAGAGGAAGATTTTCAATCGCATGGAGGAGGAGCAAAGTTGCAAGTTTTGAGCAGACCCACTTGTGGAGAAAGCCGCTATGGCTATAGAGGTGAAGAGGCAACAACGCGACAAGTGAATCGCGTAAAGGCAGAGGGATAAAAGAAGGATGGAAGAGACAAAGGAGTTACATGAGTTGAAGGAGTGACTCTGGAAGGAACAAGAGTTGCGCAAACTGGAGAGGGAAGTGTATCAGCAACAGGTACAATAGGGGGCACAACATGTGCAAAAATATGACACATTGCCCATACAGGTAGTGGATTCATTAAAATAGCTGGCATCACGCATACAAGTTGAAACATCACAAGAGCAAGACTTCGCTCATGAGATATAGAAAGCGCTTCAACAGTTGGATACAGATATGGAGAAATGGGAATCAGAACAGGACATCAACCTTATGCCTCATCACCAAGAGGTCGAGTTACCTACTTCACCGCATCCAGATGATGAGAAAGTCTCAAGTGACCAAGGAGGCACTAAGATCCTCAGAGATTAACTGAAAGTAGAGATGCACAACATATCATTCGATGAGTCTCAACATAGAGTTGTGTATTCTCGCAGAGTGTTAACTCCGGAGGATCATACATCTCCTGTGCAAGTTGAGGAATAAGTGATCATGTCTGACGTGCACAAACATCCAGCAACCTTCGCAGATGCAACTAGAGTGTATGCTGAAGCCACTAGCTCAATTGTTCTCTTTCTGATAACTGAGAATGAGAAAATGGTTAAGGAACTACAGATGGCCAAGGAAGGAGGAGAGTTGGTGACAACATCCACCGAGTTGAACTAAAGAAGGCAATACTAGATGAAGTATTGTCCCTTGACACAGTTATGCAAGCATTGTACTCCAAGTTTGGCACTGTGCATAAGGCAGTCGTCCATCTCAACGGATGGCACAAACGATGTGCTAGAAGAGCATGTATCTTGACGAACTTGCATGCTGCTGTTGATTACATGTAAAAATGGACGATGAGGTACAAGGGAGCCTTTGCTCCACTTGAATAAGATGATGAGGGCCAGTGCGATCAAGCTGAAGGCACGTATCCATAGTCAGATTTGGAACTATGAAGAGCTCCTGCAACTCATCACTATTATACAGGCTTCCCATGCACGTGCGTTCAAGTGTATGGATGTTGTGGTGCGCGCACATGCGATCCCATCTATTGGGACTGTCACCCAGGTGAAGACAAAGGCACACGTCCCACTAGAGCTTGACTCGTACTTCGACAAGTTGATGCACATTGCCACCAGTGCATATTTGCTCATCAGTGTAGACATCATGCACAAATATGTTGTTGGTTTGACTGCATTGAAGACAATGATGCACATACTTTTAGGCGAGTTGGACAGAGGAGCCCAAGTAGTGTACTCGGATGCTATGGAGGCAAGATTCAGGTTCCTGACAGATGTCACTGTGGAGCACATGGATACCATCAAGGACTACCGATCTTGGCATCAACATGTTACTGTCAATCAGCATGAGGATGTTGAGGAGTTGGACTTCCATGGTTGTCTAAGTCATAGTGATGTCTAGCATTGCTTTCTCAAGCCATTTCTCTCACATGGGTACATGTGCATTGTAATGTAATGTATTTTCAAGTGTAAGTCAAGTTGTGATAGTTGGATGTAACAGTCATAGAGTAGATGAAGAGTCATGAGGGTAGTTGAACTATCAAAAAGGGAATGTCAAGGGCCACCCCACTCTTTGTTATAAATATTCCCTCATAACTCATTATATAGACTTTTGGTCATCCAAGCTTCTGATAAGACTATCTTGGAGAGAGCTTGGAAAGTATTGTAATGAGCCTTGGCTTCTCCACTGTGCAAAGCTAGTACATCTCTGTGGAGGAGTAGGCGGCCGTGGCTGTAATGTTCCGCTTTCGGAAGTATTGGTCTGACATGGATGTATTGTATGAAACAAACTTACAATTCTTAATATAACAAGATCCAGCACATTTCATGCATATGTTGTATTGTATTCTATGCTATCTGGTTGACTCTAAATGAGATATGTATTTGTTTTCTTACGCATGCATGTATGGACTATTCTGTATAAGTATGTGTGAGGGTATGTTAAAAAAAATAAGACAAAAAAAGGGAAATAAGAACCCCACAAAAGAAAAAATAGAAAATAATATTGGAAGTGTTTAAAGTCTAAATGCCACTACTGATAACTTAGTTATTTTAATTCATTATCAAATAAGGTTATGTGCAAATTGCTTTTGAATGCCACAATGACTAGACTTCTGTTCAAATAATACAGTTTAATCATGATTGAACACATTTAAATTTCTGTTCAATAGGATACTGAATGAATATTTACCAAACAGTTTAATCTTGGTAAATCAGTAGCTAGGTAGAAATAAAATTGATTCAATGGTTTAATATGAGTCAATGGTGAAATAAATGATAGGATAAGGTATATTTTCATAAAAGAAAAATGATTTAGGTCTGCTAGTTTAAGTGCACCCTGCAAATAAAGAAGAGAAAATGTTAGCTTAGAAAAAGAATTGAAATGCAAAAGGGTAGGTAGAAGCACTATGGTGGTTAGGGGAAAAACATGAAGATTTTATCCTAAGTAAAATGTTAAGTATTATTTTCATGTGAAGAAGAAAAAGGCGAAGGATTAAAGTTTTACTCTAAAGTTTATTATATCAATTAATATTTGGTATATTAATCCCCTATTCCTAAGTTTCAATACCCCAAAGTCACCCCCCCGCTCACATTTTTATTCATCCACCTACCCCACTACACTCACATCATTCCCCTGATATGAATTAAATTCATTTTTCCCTACCCCACTGAGCGTCTTGTCACATCACCTTAATATCCCGCCACCTTTCCAATCATCCGCGCCACCTCTTAAAATTTGATGGCCCACAATACATTTCGTGCCCCCCACACCCCCCCCGCCCCCATCTGAACTTTACCATCGGGGGGGCCCGAAATGGGTGGTATTCAAACCTATGCCCACTGCAATGTTTCACCACCACATGGTTTCGCAACCCCCTAGCCGAAACCATTAACCGCCTCCCCCCCTTCGAAAAGTGGTTTCTCCGCCAAGCAAAACCACTACCCTATCCATTGCTCTCCCCCCAATCACCATTCATCACGTCATATGCTCGTTACTCCTGCCAATCACATCCACTCCCTCCAAAATGAATCCATTAAGAAATTAAATGGTTTCACTGTTAATCCAACTAACCCGCACCACTATCAACGAGAAAGCACATAACATTATAAAATTCCTCCTTTCGCTCATTAACTAGTTATTGAGTTCATACATTTCCACTGCCATTGTCTTGTTATAGGAGAGCCAATTCGAACTAAACTTGTTTCACCCGGCCGAGCATCATACCTGCTAATTTCTATTCAAGCTGGCTCCTTTGTTTCCTGTTATCTTGAACTTAATTCTATTTCTGCACCCTGTAAACCTGCATAATCAAGACACCATCTATGTTCTAACCCTTTAGCCAATCATGCCTCCAAAAGACAAGGGAAAGGAAGAACCCGTGAGTCCCCTCATCCACCCTCCCATTGATTTTCACCACATCCTTTTAGCAGACAGAGACTATAAAATCCATGAATCCCTTCGTGAATTTGATCTTTTTGAGATGTATTATTGGCTTGAGGACAAGTTTATAAATAAATCTGATCATATTCAACTATGGGAATCTAATTTTCCCCACTATATCTTTCCCCATACCCCCAACACCCCTGAATTTGTCAGGAAATGTCATGCATGTTATCTGCCTAGCCAAAGAGCTATTATTACCTCCACTGGAGAAATTCTATTCACGAGCACTCCCCAAGCTATAGACCAAACGATGCAAGCTCCTACAGCAGAGAATGCCACCCGTTTTTCCCATGAAGCACTTGTTGAATTGTATCAGCAACTGGACTTTTCTAAAAGAGCCAAAACCCTTGAGATTTTCTTGACTGAAGATGCCCCATTACCCAAGAAAAATCATCATTAAATCTGTAATCTCTGTAGGCATCACACCATCATTAAATTTGTAATCTCTGTATGCATCTTGAATATGTCACGCCTCTAAAAATATAATGAAGAGAGTTGCTTATTTTAGTAAAAATTCAACAGTATTGCCCTCCTTCAACCTGTATTTCAGTTATTATGATTGTGTTAAATTAAAATTAATAAATCAATTTTATGGATGAACACTTTTAAGGGTTTCGGGTTTAAAAGAGAGAGTCTATTCTCGTAACAAATTCCGGTGTTTATATGAAAATGAATGCCAAAGTATTTTTTGCTATTGTGGAAATATGGGTTATATTTTGAAAAAATTACAGGGATGTTTTTTAAATTTAAGAAAAAGTTGTCAAATTTTATAATTTTAAGTGCTTTAGAAATTTTTTATAGTGCTGAATTTATTTCCACCATATGATGATTCAAACATTGTTTTTATAAGATTTTTTGAAATTTTTTGCCAAGATTCAGACCACTTTTGTATTTCTGGCTATTCCTCTAAATTTTTGATGGTGTTGAATATATTTCCACCATCAAAAACAGGATTCAAACACTACCTTTATAAAAATTTTGAAATATTTTTACCGAATTCAAATCACTTTTAACCTTCCCAACAATTCCTCAACCACTACATAGTACTCGAGAAGGAATTTAGGCTAGAGTTCTATATGCCCTCTGCATATAATTACAATCGGACAATTTTGAAAATTGTGCTTTGAAATAGAACCCTAAGTTTAAATTTACTGTATTTGCTAGGTATAACGCTCATGGCCTGAATGGTGCGTTTCATTTACAATGAAAGCTTAACAATTTAATTTTTGCTAATGGTAAATATGGTTGATATACGCCGATAGGTGTATATCAGGCAAATATATCAACCACATTTTCCAATGTGGTTGATATATACCGATAGGCTTATATCAACCACATTAATAATTATTATGAGTATCTAAGATTATTAATAACTATATAGAATTATTAATAACTATATAAATATTAACAACCAGACTATTTATATATATTACTGTATAAATATTATATTAATATTATAATAATTATATAAACTACTAATATATATTAATTAATAATAAAAATAGCTCATAATAATATTAGATTATTTTTATATTATTTAAATGCCCTAATAATATAAAATTATAAAAAAAATAATAACAATTATATTGTATTATAATAATAATAATAATAGTAATAATAAAAATATTTGATTATAATATTATAATAATATACAAATATAATTATTATTATAATAATAATATAATCAATATTATTATAATAAGAACAATAAAAACCAATTATTTATTATATATGATAATTAATAACTATACAAATAATAGCAACTATATTCTTATATATTTATAATTATTATATTAATATTATTATAGTAATATAAACTCATAATAATATTAGTATTATTAATTATTATTATTCTTAGACTTTATTATTTTTAATATTTATCTTAGGGTTTGTATACATAGGGTTAATTATTATCAGTATTTAAGATTATTAATAACTATATAGGATTATTAATAAGTATATAAATATTAACAACCCGATTAGTTATGATGATAATGATGATGATGGTTAATGTCCGCTGAGACCAAACAGTGGTCTATCGGACCTAAAGAAACAAATTATTTATTTTGATTTAAGATTTTATTCCTATGCTCAAAAAGCTTGGAGAGAAGCCTCCCGAGCTCACTATAATTTTGACATTGTAAAAGGCTAGGAAGGTCAGTGTTGTTACAAAGATTGTGAAACTGAGATCTAATGTGGTTGTATGCGGGGCACTCTAAGAGGAAGTGGTTTTCATCCTCGATGTTCCTATTCTCACATATATGGCAGATCCTTTCCATCCGTGGCATTTTAGGAACTGCCCAATGACCTGTTTCACTATGGAGCTCATGAGAATTCGTTCTAATCTTTGCTATATTAATTTTCTTCTTTGAGCTAGTTAAAATAGAGAGATACTTTTGATCTTCTAGGGTGGGGTTGATGACCTTCTTATAATAACTTAATTTTCTTTTAGCTGCTAAATCTTTCTCACACCACATTTTTTCTTTGAACTTAGAAGTAACAATATCTTTAATGTTATTTATGTTTTGCAATGCATCATTTTCGTTGATCTCCCAATAGCTTAACCAAGACCATTTATCACTGTATAAATATTATATTAATATTATAATAATTATATAAACTCCTCACATATATTAATTAATAATAAGAATAGCTCATAATAATATTAGATTATCATTATATTATTTAAATAATCTAATAATATAAAATTATAAAAAATAATAACAATTATATTATATTATTCTTATAATAATATTAATAATAATAATAATTATTGATTATAATATTATAATAATAATATAATCAATATTATTATAATATTAATAAGAGTGTATATTATTATTATAATATTATATAACATTTATATAATAATATATAGAAATAATCTCGTTGTTAATATTTATATAGGTATTAATAATATTTTATTATAATATTATAATAAAATAGCTGTTGGCTCATCTGCTTCTTGAGGGCAAGCTCCTGCCCATATCGTCAGTGAAGCCCCAACTCCCACTGTCCAGGTGGTCCAGGCCTCACTCGATGAGGCTTTGAAATTTTCCGAAAGTGCCCTAATCTGTCAATTCAATGGTTTTTGGCTACGGCTGACAGCTCTCCACAATTGGATCTTGGAGGTATGGAAGTCTGTCATTTCTGATGAAATTAATATCTACCACTATGCTAGGGGTTTCTTTATAATAGATTTTGAAAATCTTGAAAGCAAACAATGTATTCTAGATTTCGGCCTTTGGTTTTGGGAAAAATCAGGCCTATTCATGAAGCCATGGAACCCATCATTCGATCCCTCTACCACAGTCATAGCCTTAGCACTAGTTTGGGTGAGATTTCCAAGCCTCCCTTGCATCTCTGGAATCTCTCATCTCTAAAAGCCATTGGAAATGCAATTGGGAACTTTTACTGCAAGTGCCCAGAAACAGAGGAATATGCTAGAACCACCTATGCACGCATCTGTGTGGAAATGGACTTCAGCGCCAGATTCCCAGCTGAAATAAATCTAACAAGTAAAGACTATGTGTCGAACCAGAAAATCGATTATGAAAGTGTCCTCTTCAGATGTCGATCCTGCTTTGAGACAGGCCATCTAGCAAAAAATTGTCCAAAAACCTCCCAAGAAAATTTTGCTAGAAAAAACCACCAAGATCTACATGGTGGGAAGGAGCACAAAAAGAACACTACACTGTCATTAAAGAAGAATACTCTAGAGAAAACTCTGAATCACAAGAAATCGAGCAAGAAAGAAACAAGTCTCAAGACAAGCAGGGAGAAAGCCCCGCCCAACAAATCAACAGTTATGAGGACTCGAATACCGCACAAAATAAATCTTCATTTAACAGCAAAGCAGATCTCCTAGACCAAACTTCTTCTCCGACTATCTTCAAAATGACGAACACAATAGATCGCGAAGCTAAAACACCAATGTCCCAAGAACCAGAAGAGATGAAGGAGATGCAAGATAAAAGAAGTTGGAAGACCGTAGAGAAAAAAAGAAAGCTACAGCACCAATCTTGCCAAGAAAGACGAGGAGCCAGATAATTAAAAACTAAGAAAATTATAGGCCAGATAGACCAATTTGGTCTCAGTGGATGTTAATTATCATCATCATCATCATCATATTATATTATTATTATTATAATACTATTATATTATTATAATAATAATATAATCAATATTATTATAATAAGAACAATAAAGACCAATTATTTATTATTTATTATAATTAATAACTATACAAATAATAACAACTATATTTTTATATAATTATATATTTATGATTATTATATTAATATTATTATAATAATATAAACTACTATTATTATTATTATTATTATTATTATTATTAGGCTTTAGTATTTTTAATATTTATCTTAGGGTTTGTATACATAGCGTTAATTATTATCAGTGTTTAAAATTATTAATAACTATATAAATATTATCAAACAGATTTAGGATTATTAATAACTATATAAATAACTATATAGGATTATTAATAACTATGTAAATATTAACAACTAGATTATTTATATATATTATTGTATAAATATTATATTAATATCATAATAATTATATAAACTCCTAATATATATTAATTAATAATAAGAATAGCTCATAATAATATTATATTATTATTATATTATTTAAATAACCTTATAATATAAAATTATAAAAATAATAATAACAATTATAGTGTATAATAATAATATTTGATTATAATATTATAATAATATTATATTATTATGATGATGATGATGATGATGGTTAACGTCCACTGAGACCAAATAATGGTCTATCGGACCTAAAAAAACAAATTATCTATTTTGATTTAAGATTTTATTCCTCTGCTCAAAAAGCTTGGAGAGAAGCCTCCCGAGCTCACTATAATTTTGACATTGTAAAAGGCTAGGAAGGTCAGTATTGTAATAAAGATTGTGAAACTGAGATCTAATGTGGTTATACGCGGGGCACTCTAAGAGGAAGTGGTTTTCATCCTCGATGTTCCTATTCTTACATATATGGCAGATCCTTTCCGTCCATGGCGTTTTAGGAACTGCCCAACGACCTATTTCACTATGGAGCTCATGAGAATTCGTTCTAACCTTTGCTATATTAATTTTCTTCTTTGAGCTAGTTAAAATAGAGAGATACTTTTGATCTTCTAGGGTGGGGTTAATGACCTTCTTATAATAACTTAATTTTCTTTTAGCCGCTAAGTCTTTCTCACACCACATTTTTTCTTTGAACTTAGAAGTAACAATATCTTTAATGTTATTTATGTTTTGCAATGCATCATTTTCGATGATCTCCCAATATTTTAACCAGGCCCTTGTGTCTTTATGCCACCCTCGATTGAGCCTTAGGTGGTTTTGGCTAGAATTTAAAGCTAGCTTAGGAAGTCTATGATCGTTTATGTTACTGATTTTGTGCTTGTACAACAGAAACCTAAGCATAGCTAGGCTCTCAATAGGGGAAAAACCTGCTTCTATAAGGAGAATAGGATAGGGTGTATTACTTTTAATTTTCAGGTTATAAGTTATAAAACGCTTCTGGATTTGCTCAATATTTCTCCATGATTCTCTGGAGATGCTGCAACCCCAAACCTCACAGCCATATAAGATAACAGGAGTGACTAAAGTTTCAAAGAGGAACTTCTTTTTATCCCACATTACAAGGTTTGCAATTTTACAATTATTTTCAAGACCATAGTAAGCTTTCCACCCCCCATTAATCCTTTTCTCAATGCTATGGTTCCAGTTGAGCTTGTGATGAATATCAATTCCTAGGTACTTGTAAGAATACACTTCCTCCAAGTTATTATTATCATACATAAAATTAGCGTAAGTGTCCTTCTTGGATTTGATAATCATAACTTTTGTTTTGTCAGTGTTAACAGTCATACCCATGGTAGAGCAGAAATCCTTAAGAAGCCTGAGTTGCTTATTAAGATCAGATGGGCACCTTGCCAAAAGAACAATATCGTCAGCATAAAGAAGAAGGATGACGACTATCCCAGCTAAGATCGTGCCATCACATCCTGCTTCCTCTAAATAGCCTTCGAGCTTATCGATGTAAATGCCAAATAGGGTATGGGAGAGGGGGCAACCTTGTTTAACTCCGATGTTACACTTAATATCTTTCGACCACCCTTCATTGCTCTTTAGCTTGGCAATTACATTCTCGTATAATCTTATAGCAGCAGCTCTCAACTCGAGAGGAACCTTTAGCTCTTCTAATCTATTCCAAAGGTTGGATCTAGGAACTGTATCGAAAGCCTTTCTAAAGTCCACAAAGCAACAAAATAAATTGGATTTATCATTACAACATTCCTCCGCAATGATCCTAAGCGTAACAAGGTGGTCTGTTGTTGAGTGATGCCTTCTGGAACCTGCCTGGCCTTTAGCCCGCTTACCTTCACTTTGAAGCCATATGCTTAACTTTTTTTCCAAAATACTACCATATAACTTGGCTAAGAGAGGGTTGATCATAATTGTTCGATAATTAGAGGGGTTATTTGTATCCCCACTTTTAAAAATAGGGATAATGAGGCTCTTAGTCCAAGGTTTAGGGAACCCTTGCTTGACTGCTTGATTGAAAAGCTTGTGGATGTGGGGATGAGGACAGGACCTCCAATTTTTAAGATTTCCGCTTGGTAACCTTCAATGTCCTTAGCTTTCCCATTAGCGAGGCGATTAACCCCAAACTTAATGTCTTCTAAAGAGAAAACTTCTTTCGTTGTGAGAAGGGTTTCCAAATTATCCATGACATTTGGAGATTCATGAAGCTTTTTAAGATAGGAATTCCAATCGCAAAGAGAAATTTTATTATTATCCTTAGTCTTCCTAGTTAGAATCTGCCTCCAAAATTTCTTAGGAGCTACCTTAGAGAGGTGTAAGAGATTCTCCTGTCTTTGACGAATGTATTGCCTCTTTTTCCTTTTAGTTAGGGCTTTGTATATTTTTATCTTGTCCATTTTAAGAGATTCATCAATAGCTTCCTTAATTGCTCTCCTTTCACTTTTACAATCTTTGTCATACCATGGATTGGTTTTGCTATTTCTTTTATTATTTGAAACTTCAATTGAGAACTTGTTAATAGAATATGAGAGGGTTGTAGTAAAATTATGATAGAGGTCTTCTATGTTGTCTATATTAGATAAAGGAAGCAAATTAGTTTTTAATTCATTTAGAAAGAGATCATTTTTATTTCTATCAAATATTAAGTTCTTTTGGCTATAAGTATTATTTTCTATGGGAACTCTATGCATGACAAAATTGAGAGTTATAAGTAAAGGCCTATGATCAGAGTCAGGTTCATGGTCGTTTAAGATGTCAAAATTTATTATTTCGTTGTATAATGGGAGATCGGAAATAACATAGTCTACCACGCTGCTACCAAGCCCATGGATGCAGGTCATCCTGCTAGAATTGGGCCACTTCTTTAGACTGTTGCAAATTATGAGATCCTGAGCACTACAGAGCTTGACTAGCTCCGACCCAAACAAATTTTCCCCGAGATCTTCAGAGTTCCTTTTGTACCTACTAGCCAGAGTAGGGTCTTCATCTAACCAAAGAGGATTAGGGTTGGAATGATTGCTTAGAATAATAGCTTGGTTGTTTGAAGTTCGAGCATTAAATTCACCTATTAAAAGGATATTACCGTCATTCCTTAGGCTAGAAATATCATTCTCTAAACCATTGTAAGGGTTAGTTTTATCTAGATTCTTATTCTTATAGAAGTTAGAATTAATGGGGGGAAAATAACATATTGCTATGTAGGACTTTTTATTACTAATGTCTTTGATTTCTATCCAACTATATTGGTTGTGAGGGTCGTTTTTATAAATCCTAACATGGGGGGAGATGTTCTTCTTAATGTAACAAGCTATTCCCCCAATGCCTCTACGGGAGGATCGCTTGTTCCAGGTAGACCATAGCGTAAAGCCATCTATGTTAGGGACCTTAGATTCTTCGTGCTCCCAAGTTTCAACAAGCAAAATAATATCAACATCATTTGAAATCCAACTTAGCTTGGGGCCTTTGTTCCATGGGAAGCCCCGACAATTCCAAGAAAGGATCCGGAGCATGTTTAATTGCTATTGATTACTATCTTTTTGGTTTCTATCTCGAATAAAGGCTTTTCTATTTCTGATTATTGCCCATTTTCCTTCCTTTCTAGCTTCTTTTACCTTTTGAACCTCCTTTCTTAATTCTGCTTGGTCTTTTGGAATGAGATCTTCATTTATGAATATTCCCGTTCCTTTTAGACTTGAGGTTTTACTAAGTATGTCGTGCTTATGATCAGTGGAGCTCACCTTTATGCGGATTAGTCTTCCTTTATTCTCGGTTAATTTCCCCAACCTTGTTGCTTCTGTGAGACACAATGTTTCAATTTGTAATCTATTATGTAGTTCTGTTTGGGCTAAGGCTAAAGTATCCTCATCTACTTCCTCTTTTAAACCGAATATTATAAGGTTTAAGGCCCTTTTGTTACGTTCGTGGTCTGATTCTATTAATTTTTTCATTTCATCTTTAATTGGTTTGATATCTAACTTATCTACCACATTATTTAGGGTGAGGCGGCTATTAACTTTTTCTTCTAGTTTTTTAATCATGTCTTTCATTTTAAGACTCTCTAAAGTATCAGCATCTCCTTGTTGGGATGGTTGGTTAGTATCTTGCTTATGTTTTTCTATAACTTGCAGTCTAGTCTCCATTGCCTCCATTTTATTCTCTAGTAGTTCTATTTTATTTTCTATTTGTTTTTGGATCGTGTCTTCAAGAGATGCAAATTTATTTTCCAGCATGGCTTCTAACTCTTTTTGTAGCTTGGCTTCTCTTTCTTCTCTACGTTTCTCTAAAGACTCTATATACTCATAAAGGCCTTGTAGAGTAACTGTGCTAGGTCTCCCCTTGGTAATCTTTGGTAACTGTGGTGAAATATTCATACTTAAAATTATATGAGCAAATATGTATTAGAAAAAGAAAAAGATAAGGAATGTGTGCACCTCATATCAGAAAACTTGACTATTATAATAATATACAAATATAATTATTATTATAATAATAATGTAATCAATATTATTATAATATTATTAGGAGTTTATATTATTATTATAATCTTAATATAATATTTATATATTAATATATAGAAATATTCTAGTTGTTGATATTTATATAGTTATTAATAATATTTGATTATAATATTATATTATTATTCTATTATTATAATACTAGAAAAATATAATTATTATTATAATACTAATATAATCAATATTATTTGTATATATTATTATATAAATATTCTATTAATATTATAATAATTATATAAACTCCTAATATATATTAATTAATAATAAGAATGGCTCATAATAATATTAGATTATCATTATACTATTAAAATAATATAATAATATAAAATTATAAAAAAAACAATAACAATTATATTGTATTATTATTATATAATAAAATATAATAATAATAATATTTGATTATAATATTATAATAATATTATATTATTATAATAATATAATCAATATTATTATAATATATTATTATAATAATAACAATAAAGACCATCTATTTATAATAATTAATAACTATACAAATAATGGCAACTATATTCTTATATATTTATATATTTATGATTATTATATTAATATTATTATAATAATATAAACTCATAATAATAATAATAATATTATTATTATTATTATTATTAAGCTTTAGTATTTTGAATATTTATCTTAGGGTTTGTATACATTGGGTTAATTATTATTGGTATTTAGGATTATTAATAACTATATAAATATTATCAAACACATTTAAGATTATTAATAACTATATAAATAACTATATAAGATTATTAATAACCATATAAATATTAACAACGAGATAACTTATATATATTATTATATAAATATTATATTAATAATATAAACTCCTAATATATATTAATTAATAATAAAAATAGCTCATAATAATATTAAATTATCATTATATTATTAAAATAATATAAAAAACCTCAAGGCATTGATATTATAAACCCCAAGGAATAATAAAACTAAGGCATTAATACAAAAACCCCAAGGGAACCCAAGGGAATAATATTAAACCCATGGGACTAATATTATAAACCCAACATTGTTAAACCCAAATATAAACACTACAAACACTAAAATAAACATGGTTTATTTTCATGGTGAGTCAATCTTTGTCAAAATGCGACATTCAACCAAGAGACTAATATTATAAAACCAACATTGGTAAACTCAAATATAAATACTACAAATACTAAAATGAACATGGTTTATTTTGACGGTGAGACAATTCTTGTCACAATGAGACATTCAATCATGGTTGACGATGTTTGACTATGATTGACAATGGTTTACCATGATTTATATTATCAACCAAATGGAATAATAAACCCAATGGATTGATATTATAAACCCAAATGAATAATAAACCCAAGGGATAAATACTAAAACCCAAGGGATTATGAAGCGAAGGGAATAATATTAAACCCATGGGAATAATATTATAAACTTCACATCGAGTAAAGACAAATATCAATACTACAAACACTAAAATAAACATAGTTTATTTTGATGGTGAGACAATCCTTGTCACAATGCGACATTCACACATGGTTCACCATGTTTGGCTACGATTTATATTATAAACCTAAGGGAATAAAGAAAAGAAAATTTTGATATTTTAAACCCAAATGAATAATAAACCGAAGGGAGCAATACTAAAACCCCAAGGGAACATGAACCCAAGGGAACAATATTAAGCCCAAAGGACTAATATTATAAACCAAATATTTGTAAACCCAAATATAAATATTACAAACACTAAAATAAACATGTTTTATTTTCATGGTGAGACAATCTTTGTCAAAATGTGACATTCAAGCATGGGACTAATATTATAAACCCAACGTTGGTAAAATCCAAATATAAATACTATAAACACTAAAATAAACATGGTTTATTTTGATGGTGAGACAATTCTTTTCACAATGCGACATTCAATGATGGTTGACCATGTTTGGCTATGATTGACAATGGTTTACAATGGATTAATACGAAAATACCAAGGGATTATGAACCCAAGAGAATAATATTAAACCCATGGGACTAATATTATAAACCCAACATTGTTAAACCCAAATATAAATACTACAAACACTAAAATAAAAAAGGTTTATTTTCATGGTGAGTCAATCTTTGTCAAAATGCGACATTCAACCAAGGGACTAATATTATAAACCAACATTGGTAAACCCAAATATAAATACTACAAAGACTAAAATAAACATGGTTTATTTTGACGGTGAGACAATTCTTGTCACAATGTGACATTCAACCATGGTTGACGATGTTTGGCTATGATTGAAAATGGTTTACCATGATTTATATTATCAACCAAATGGAATAATAAACCCAAGGGCATGATATTATAAACCCAAATGAATAATAAACCGAAGGGATTATGAAGCGAAGGGAATAATATTAAACCCATGGGACTAATATTATAAACTTCACATCAAGTAAAGGCAAATATCAATACTACAAACACTAAAATAAACATAGTTTATTTTGATGGTGAGACAATCCTTGTCACAATGCGACATTCAAACATGGTTCACCATGTTTGGCTACGATTTATATTATAAACCTAAGGGAATAAAAAAACCCAAATTTTGATATTATAAACCCAAATGAATAATAAACCGAAGGGAGTAATACTAAAACCCCAAGGGAATATGAACCCAAGGGAACAATATTAAGCCCAAGGGACTAATATTATAAACCCAATATTCGTAAACCCAAATATAAATATTACAAACACTAAAATAAACATGTTTTATTTTCATGGTGAGACAATCTTTGTCAAAATGTGACATTCAAGCATGGGACTAATATTATAAACCCAACATTGGTAAACCCAAATATAAATACTACAAACACTAAAATAAACATGGTTTATTTTGATGGTGAGACAATTCTTGTCACAATGCAACATTCAACCATGGTTGACCATGTTTGGCTATGATTGACAATGGTTTACAATGGATTAATATGAAAACCCCAAGGGATTATGAACCCAAGGGAATAATATTAAACCCATGGGACTAATATTATAAACCCAACATTGTTAAACCCAAATATAAACACTACAAACACTAAAATAAACATGGTTTATTTTCATGGTGAGTCAATTTTTTTCAAAATGAGACATTCAACCAAGGGAATAATATAATAAAACCAAAATTGGTAAACCCAAATATAAATACTACAAATACTAAACTAAACATGGTTTATTTTGACGGTGAGACAATTCTTGTCACAATGCGACATTCAACCATGGTTGACGATGTTTGGCTATGATTGACAATGGTTTACCATGATTTATATTATCAACCAAAGAGAATAATAAACCCAAGGGATTGATATTATAAACCCAAATGAATAATAAACCCAAGGGATTATGAAGCGAAGGGAATAATATTAAACCCATGGGACTAATATTATAAACTTCACATCGACTAAAGGCAAATATTAATACTACAAACACTAAAATAAACATAGTTTATTTTGATGGTGAGACAATCCTTGTCACAATGCGACATTCAAACATGGTTCACCATGTTTGGCTACGATTTATATTATAAACCTAAGGGAATAAAAAAACCAAAATTCTGATATTATAAACCCAAATGAATAATAAACAGAAGGGAGTCATACTAAAACCCCAAGGGAATATGAACCCAAGGGAACAATATTAAGCCCAAGGGACTAATATTATAAACCCAATATTCGTAAACTCAAATATAAATATTAAAAACACTAAAATAAACATGTTTTATTTTCATTGCGAGACAATCTTTGTCAAAATGTGACATTCAAGCATGAGACTAATATTATATACCCAACATTGGTAAACCAAAATATAAATACTACAAACCCTGAGACAAATATTATAAACATTGAAATAAACATGATGTACCATCATTGATTTTCATATTGAGACAATCCTGATCACAATTCCATGTCGGACCAATGTCGACATCATAATTAACCGTGTTTGACTTAGGAATAATAAACCAAAGCGATTGATATTATAAACCCAAGGGATTAATACTAAACCCCAAGGGATTATGAACCAAAGGGAATACTATTAAACAAAAGGGACTCATAATATAAAACCAAGGGAATAAAAAACCCAAGGGATTGATATAATAAACCCAAAGGAATAATAAACCCAAGGGACTATTATTTATTTTCATGGTGAGGCAATCCTTGTCACAATGTGACATTCAAGCATGGTTGACCATGGTTGGCTATGATTGACAATGGTTTACCGTGATGGATATTATAAACCTAAGGAAATAATAAACCCAAGGGATTAATATGAGAAACCCAAAGGAATAACAAACAAAGGGATTAATACTAAGAACCCAAGGGATTATGAACCCGAGGGAATAATATTAAATCCAAGGGACTAATATTATAAACCCAATGTATATAAACCCCAAGAAAAATATTATAAACATTAAAATAAACATGATTGACCATCATTGATTTTCATATTATAAACCTAAGGGAATAGTAAACCCAACTTATTTATATTAATACTAAAATCCCAAGGGATTAATACTAAAACCCCAAGGGATTAATACTAAAACCCCTAGGGACTATCACCCAAGGGAATAATATTAAGACCAAGGGATTAATACTAAAACCCAAAGGGATTATTAACCCAAGGGAATAATATTAAACCCAAGGGACTGATATTATAAACCCAACATATATAAATCCTAAGACAAATATTATAAACATTGAAATAAACATGATCGCCCATCATTGATGTTCATATTGAGACAATTCTTATCACAATTCCATGTTGGCCCATGGTCGACATCATAATAAACCATGTTTGACTAAGGAATAATAAACCCAAGTGATTGATATTATAAACCCAAGGGATTAATACTAAAACCCCAAGGGATTATGAACCAAAGGGAATACTATTAAAAAAATGGACTAATAATATAAACCCAAGGGATTGATATAATAAACCCAAAGGAATAATAAACCCAAGGGATTATTATTTATTTTCATGGTGAGAGAATTCTCGTCACAATGTGACATTCAAGCATGATTGGCTATGATTGACAATGGTTTACCATGATCGATATTATAAACCTAAGGGAATAATAAACCCACGGGATTAATATGAGAAACCCAAAGGAATAATAAAACGAAGGGATTAATACTAAGACCCCAATGGATTATGAACCCAAGGGAACAATATTAAATCCAAGAGACTAATATTATAAACCCAACGTATATAAACCCTAAGAAAAACATTATAAACATTAAAATAAACATGATCAACCATCATTGATTTACATATTGAGACAATCTTTGTCAATGCAATGTTGGACCATGATTGAACATGATTGATTTTCATATTGAGAAAATATTTGTTGCAATGTGATGTTGGACCATGGATGACCATGGTTGATTTTCATATTGAGACAATCTTTGTCCCAATGTGACGTTGTACCATGTTTGACCATGGTTTTCATAATGTGACATTGGACCAAGAGACCATCTTCGTCACAATGTGACCACGGTTGACCATGATTAAGAATGGTTGATTTTCACATTGGGACATCTTTGTGACATTGGGACGTTGGACCATGGTTGATTTTCATATTGACCATGGTTGACCACGATTGACCATGATTGATTTTCATTTGAGACAATATTTGTCACAATGCGGCATTTTACCATGGTAGACCATGATTGAAGATGGTTGACACGACTGATTTTCATATTGAGACAATAATTCTTATAATGTGATGTTGGACCATGTTTGACCATGAATGGCCATGCTTGACAATGATTGACCATGGTTGATTATCATATTGAGACAATCTTTATCACAATGTGACGTTGGACAAAGAGACAATCTTCATCACAATGTGAACATGATTATTGACCATGGTTGACCATAGTTGACAATGATTGACCATGGTTGATTTTCACATTGAGACAATCTTCGTCAAAGTGTGACATTGAAACATGGTTGACCATGGTTGATTTTCATGTTGAGACAATTCTTTCACAATGTGATGTTGGACCATGGCTGCCCAGAATTGATGATGGTTGATTTTCATATTAACCATGGTTGACCATGATTGACCATGGTTGAGCGTAATTGACCATGATTGATTTTTATATACAATCTATGTGACAATGTGACGTTTGAATAAATATTAAAAGCCCTAAAATAAACATGGTTGTCCATCGTTGACCATGGTTGGTTTTCATATTCACATAATCTTTGTCACAATGCGATGTTGGACCATGGTTGGCCATGATTTATTTTCATATTGAGACAATATTTGTCACAATGGACGTAGGACCATGGTCGATTTTCATATAGAGACAATCTTTGTCACAATGCAACATTGGACCATGGTTGACCATGAATGACCATGGTTTTCATAATGTGACATTCGAGAAAAAGATAATGTTCATGACAATGTCACCATGATTATTGACCATGGTTGACCATGATAATATTATTTATTGCCATTAATATTAATAATTAACGTTGAAATTAATATTTATAAATATTAATAATATAGTTTTTTTTGCTAAAGCAAGAGTCGGACCTTCTATTTTATTAATCAGTAATAAAATACATAAATTACAAAAATCCTTGTAAAACCGAGGATCAAGGATAAAACCTCACACTAAACTAGCATAAGAAATACATTGTAGAGACTTGCAAGCCCGAAAAAAGAGACAGACCCAAAGCGTAACCAATTGTACCATTCAAAAAAGGATTTTAGTCCGATTAATTGAAAACTCACTAAGCTTTGGCACGAAAGGATGGGCGCTTCCCGCCAAGCACAAGTTACATCCCACCGAAAGTGCTAAACCCTGGCGCCTACCGCCATTTTCTCAACTTGCATAATTATTCTTAGCCGTTGGATCTTCACTCCCAATCCTGCAGCTACGGACGATATTTCAGGGTGAAGAAGCACGACGTTTACCTAACATGATCGAACAATCTCATCCGTAGATCCGCCTTGTGAGATCCGACGGTTGAGGTTCATATTGCACCAGTCAACATCGCCAATCAATAGCGTGCGATGAGGGCGGGTTTCCATCCGACCCCACTACCACGTGGAGTTTGCTGAATGGAATCACACCCAAAAAGGGAAAACCACTACCTGCTTGCAAGACCTGTGATCACTGAGATACCACCTTGGATGTGGTATTCTGAAAAAAAGGAGAAAAACTAATGGTTTCGAGGCCGCTAAGAGTTCCCTTTTCTGGTCATATGCTGCACCATCTCTGCTTGGCTTTCTTTGAGATGAGGCACCTGCCATCCTGCCTATCCTCCAAAAAATTGAAACGCCCGATCTGCTACCCATTGGAGTTGATTTTAAAGTATTGACCCAGATTGTGAAAGCTGACCAATGCTTGCAAACCAAAAAGGACTCGACTGTGAACCTTCCTTTAATCATGAAGCAGCAGATTTATCTGAACCCCGCCTCCATGGCTCTGTGCCGAAACACCAGCCTATCCTCATCTGCTTGGTCTTGGAAATTTGCTTTTAATCTGTTCTGAGGTGGCTCAAGCCAATTCATCAGGACCCTATTTTCTTTACTGATAACTCCTTGATTGTCCAGGAGATCCGCCAGTTTATTAGCCTTTCTTCGCACATGTTTGAAGCCAACTGTTCGAAGGCTTTGGAGATGATTGTGAATCTATTGAAATACTTGGATCAACCTCCAATTTCTTGAGGATTTTCCAGCTTCGTCCCCCAGCTGATTTTCTTGACCGAGTTAATGATTAACTCAGAATCAGCTTTGATTATCACATTATGTCGATTGCTCTGCACCAAGAGCTCTAAACAGTGCTCCATAGCCATTAATTTTGCCATATTTTTGGTGTCTCTTCCTAAATGGCAATAGAAGATGAAAAGTATATTTCCTTTTTCATCTCTTAAAACCCCGCCATGACCAGCAGTTCCCGGGTTGCCTTTTGAAGCACCATCAATGTTGTATTTCAAAAATCCCTTAGGGGGGGGATGCCAGAAATCTAATTTAGAATCCAAAATTAAAACCTTTCTTTCCAGGCCCTGAGGAAAAAGTCCCTGCAGCCTAAGCTGCCTGAGAATCCTCAAAACTGTAACGGAGGGTGGATTCGAAGGGAGGTTTCTGACACTAGCACCCATCATCTCCTTAAGTTGTTTTAAGATCTGTTCAAAAAGGCAGAGGGAAGACTTCTTTTCATTCTTGAAGATTCTATTGTTCCTTTCTTTCCAAACATTCCAAATTATAAAACTTGGCGTAAGAGCCCAAGCTGATCCCAGAACTTCCACATCTGAGAAGTTGCTCCTCCAGTTGTTTAGGGTGTTGATAATGCTTCCTTTGTCTCTATCAGACTGTTGGAAGATGTCGGAAAAGGAGTCCCACAACCAGGAGGTAAAAATGCAATTGTTGAGAAGGTGTTCCATTGTTTCCTCCTGAACTTCACAGAGCTGGCATATGGAAGGTCCCAGGATACCCCTCTTTCGAATGTTATCCCAGGTCAAAATTTTTCTATGCTGAACTAGCCACATGAAGAGTTTAATTTTCATCCAACCTTGATGCCTCCATAGATTTTTCCAAACCTTATCCGGATCTAGGGAATTCAATTCAAGGAGAATGAGTTTAGCTTCCTTAAGATTAAAATTACCCTCATTGTTGTTGCCCCATCTCAGTTGGTCATGCCCCCCTGACACTAAAATTTTCCTTTGATTTAACTTTCTCATTAGTGTTTTAGCCTTATCTTTTAGGGGATTATCATCCCTGACTACAAAGTTCCTCCATGTTCTCCATTTTCCTGTACTGTTGGTTTGATCCCAAAATTCTTTTACCTTGGATAGTCCTTTAGTATCTGTCTCTGCCTTGAGATCCTTCAATTCCTCTTTTAGCAGGATAGGTTCTTGTTTCCATCTATCCTCCCAGAATAAAGCTAAGTCTCCCTCTCTAATTTCCCAGAAGCTGTTGTCTTGGACTAATCCCCTGTTCTCCCAGGCCTTGTTCCAAATGTGTGATCCTTTAATATTTCCATCCATCCTTATAAGATCATTATTTTGCCATGCGCTAGCGTATTTTGCTTTCCAAATTTTAGCGCACTTGTTATAGACATTTTTTGGCACTGCAACCCCAAGCATAAATGTCCATAAACCAAGGGATTCTAAGTCCCTAAAGGTGTTGTTCCAACCCCTAAAAGAACAAGGTCAACTGATTACAGCTTCTCCCAGAAGTTCTCCATGAAAAACCACTCAGAACTGGTCAAAACTGGACCATTTCACCTGCTCCATAGGCAAAGTGCGTTGCATCCCACCTGAATACACACAGTAGGTGTGTTGCATGTCAAAAAGCCCTTTTATGGGGTGCGATGGGCGAGAAGGGACAAATGGCAGGGTCAATCCGCAAGGTGGAAAAGCATGGAATCTTCCAAAAACTTCTCCTGTGACACTTGCCTCTCTGAATTCGACCAGGGATGAGTAAGAGATCATCAATCTCCAAGTGGAATCAAGAACTATCATAGGGAAGATACTAATCAAATCTCAAGCTGACTCACCTCCCTTGCAGACATCTATATATGGATCCCTCATCCCAGAGATCCGGAGGCTGGAATTTTGTATCTTGTAAGGAAGTACTGCTGGTTTCTTGGTGCAATATCATAGTGTTGGGTGATCTAAGCTTTTCATGAGGTGAAGAAGGGCTTCTTGCTGAGAGGATGATGCTGGGTCAGAACAATTGGTTGTAATTCTCTTGGCTCTTTCTTGATTATCAATAAAGCTATTCAAGTTTTCCTCCATACACTTGTGTGATTGATGTTTTATGCATTTGTATGGTTAATATACATATGATCCTATATTGCTTATGATAATAAATCTATGTTCTCGTATAGTGTTATGTTGCTTTGATTCTACAAGTACTCTATGAAGCTGGGTACACAAGAAAGAAAGTAACAAAGGACTATCAGAAGAGAGAGGAATCGAGCAAGGAACCATGTGCAAGACAGAGGTTGGTCTCCTTTATTCTTCTCTCATCTATCTCTCATAAAGGAAAACGAAAGTAGTTTTAGTTTGCTTGTTTCTAAGGTAGCTACCAGTCTTAGTGGGATTAGCAGCTCTGCATAGACACTATTCCAGGTAACAAAATGGCGACTCCACTGGGGAGGGAGTAGATTGTTTATTCATCTACATTTGTTTACTTTATAAACTTACAGATGGAGCCTGAAGTTAAGCCAGCTAGCCTTCGAACTGCATTTGCTATGCAAGTGCAAAGTAGATCAACGCTGCTTCAGTCAATCTCCGAGTTTTGTTTATGAATTAAACAATTGATTTACAAACTCTCTAATTGCCCTTGTGGTGGCTCTAGTAACCTCCTTATATCTACCCCTGTGATTGATTTACTGATTACCACTTGCTCGGCCTAAATCCCTGAACTAAACTGCAAACTGTGACCCAGAACCCAATCAAAGTCTCTTCCCTGGTCCAGCGCACTGTCTGTTCTGTGAACTTCAAATGCAGCGCACTTCCCGAGGGTAGTAGGTGCGTTGCATTTCAGTTTCACTGTGTTACAGGTGCGCTGATCAAACAAGGCCTTATTCCTAAATTTTGGTTTCTGTGTTCACTATCTATTCAGGAGTTTTGCTGCCTGTAGTCAGTACACCTCTGTTTGAAACCCCTTTCCTTGCTATTATTCCGCCTCTATTGTGCAAAGAACTGTAAATGTTTTTATGTATTTTTTGAGTCATTTTCAGTTCTCCTTTACAAAGAAGTAGCGTAGTTGTACTGTCGTTTCTTGATTTGAAAGTGTCGCAAGTGTCGTTTTCAGTCATAGAAGAGAATCTGATTGTTCTTGATAGTTGATTACCCTATTACTATTGTATTCGATCTGAATTAGTAGTTTCTCTAGTGTCGAAAGCAAGTTTTCAATTCCAAATCGCAAAGTGTTGTCATTGTCCTCATTTTGTCTTGAAAAGAAACTTGTTAGTAATTGTCGCTTTGAAAAATGTTTCAAATTTGCGCATTAGATTTCTTTTTATCATTTACAAATTACGAAGGATGAAAACAAATACATGCATGTGCATTTTCATTTAGACTGATTTTCAGTTTGATTTAGGACAGTGCATATAGTGTGTGCTCTTTGCTCTTTGTTGAAAGAACGCCATCTCTCTTTCCTTAGTAGCTAGGATTTTCATTTTCAAAAAGAAGACTAAATGACTATTTATCATCTTAGATTGCATTTTAGGAATTGTACATTTACATCACGCGGTGAACCTGAAAGGCAAATTTCTTAAGCAAGATCAACTATAAAATAAATTTAATGAATCTAAAAACGCTTTGGAACCTAACACACAACATCTAGAAGTCTAGGCTAGGGACGTATTTCGGCGTCGTAAAGCCTGGTAACTGTTGTTTTCAATGTTGGTTGGGTGATTCCTCCACTTTGAGACGATAAGTGCCAGTACGGACTTGTGCTCCCACATACCGTCGAGTATATTTTGGGAGACCACAATAGGCTTAATCCTTTATCCATAGGAAGCCGTGTCTGCCGCCCTATCGATCGCAATGCACTGAACACAACATTCGGGAAGATTGACTGCCGTACCGTAAAAAGTATTCTGTAGTTTTGCGATTAGTTTGGTAATCCCTCTGTCTAGATTTCCAGAGCAGTCCCTTTCGTTCCTTTTCAGACTCCTTAACGGAAAAGGTCCATCTGAGCACTTGTCACTTCAGGCTCATTAGAAATCGAGGGCGACTAAAGTCATATTTTGTTTTTTCTCGACTCTTAGAAATTGAAAAAACAATTTGTGTCAAAGCGTCTAAAATTTATTTTAAACGGAATAATTATCACCTTTCCTACGCTGGTCTTAGGTTGAGGAAAATGGAGTCCACCAACCAAGGAGTTCCCCTTGGAGGAAATCCTAGTCCCTTCTCTTCTTGGGGAGATGTTGGTGCACCCCATATGGCCACATTGTCACTTCCAGGATTGACAATTGGTTTGCCCGTATGGCTCTTCTCAACCTCCGTCGTTCAGAACACCGCGATTCCTGAACAATCGAGTCAGCCACTAAACGATTCCAGAGTTCCCCCCCAACCCTCTACTTCGTCCAATTCTTCCTCTCCTCCTTCCTCTTCGCTTGATGAAGCTGGTAAAGCCAAAAATCAAGTACCTGAGAAGAAGAAGGAAAAGAAGAAGAAGGAGCCAAAGGAAAAAAGGGGCAACCAAGCATCGTCTAGCGAAAATCCACACACTGCACCGACCAAGCCTAAATCGCCATGTGACATTTGCAAAGCAGACCACTATCATAGAGATTGTCCTTGCATCCCTCGAATCTCAAGGGACTGTTCCCCTCGTTTGCATAACCTGGTGTCGTCAACCTCTGATGATCATGTTGAAAATACACCATCAACTAGTGAAAGTGAAGCCCCTGGACAAAAAGGAAAATGTAAATTTCCTTGTAAACTGTGTGAAGGCGATCACACCGTCCACCGTTGTCCCTTCTTAGATGAGGCTAAAAGTGTTTTGGACGACCGTCCGATTCACCGTTACGGCCTGGATATAAGAAACTCTTGCCGAGTCCGTCACTAGTTGAAAATACGGCTGACATGCCCTTGTGGTTGGCCGAAGTATCTATCATTGAAGAAAAACCATCTGAATCCATACCAGATGAAAGTCAAAAGGTCGAGGCGGCAGTTGACCCGGTCTTGCCTTCAGAGGTTCCATCTTCAGATGATACAGTCACCGAAGAGAACAAAGATGACACTGTCCAAATTCTTTTCGTAAGCACAGACTCTGATGAACATGGGGGAACTTACCCGTTCCTTTACCGCAGGAAGGAAGTTCGTCAGAGTCGTACCCGGCCATCTATTCAGTCCCACCTCCAAGCAACCTAGTTGTTTCCTTTGAATGGAATCTACTAGGCAGACCCTGTTTACCGGCTAGTGTACCATTCCGAATCATTGCTCAAGTATATAGAATGGTCATGGCCGGTACCATCATAGATGAAGGGGCTTTTGTGAGTATCCTTTCCTCAACTGCTTGGAAAGCGCTTGGTTCGCCATCGCTTTTGCCTGAGATGAGAAATCTGACAGGCTTTGACAAAGGAACCAGTCGACCGTTAGGGATCCTTCCCAATGTGCCCATAACATTGAGAGGGAAAACCGTTCACATGAACGTAATGGTAGTCCAAGGACCCCTGGATTATAATCTACTCCTTGGACGAGACTATATTTATTGCATGGGAGCCATTGTATCCTCACTCTTTAGAGTAATGTGTTTTCCGCACGAAGGAAGAGTGGTCAAGCTCGTAGACCAGCTTTCATTCCTCGGTTCACGCATAGCAAATAGTCATATACCATCCCTGAATGGTCTTTTCACGCAAGGAATGTCTCATCAATCCCTAGTCCGTCCTCCTGATGAGCGCGAGTGATTCGAAGGATATGACTGAAACCCAGGGGGCATGCACCCTGGTCTGCTTCGGCAGGAAAACTTCATGTATAGGGTAAGTTTCCGCGAGGGATATATGACTAGTCTGACACACCCGTCTGTTTTGGAAAATGGGATTAGATTGGAGTAAGATTCCCTCGTCAAAGTTATGTGAGTGGAGGCGTCTGTGCCACTCGCCTTTGTCTATTTCGGTAGACATCGCTGAAGAAGTGTTTTGTTTGTAACACAGATAGAACAATCTTTGGTAACCTGAAAGAGGTAGGCCTTTCCCGATAAAACAAATGTTTTGTCTACAAATTGAGGGGTAACCTTGAAACTCTATTTCACTATACCTGGGGGCATGCAAACCTTTTGGCATGCAAGCGAAGAGCGACCATTTATTTTTTAAATTTGTAGGTCCTCTAACTCTTTAAACTCGTAGGATTGGTCATTTCCTAACTTGCATAAAAAAAGGATGTGGGGCAAAGCTTTGAAAAAATGTCATTTTTAGATGAGACATTCTTATTATACGACTGGATCGAGCAGTTTTAATGCGGACTTCAAGCTCGTTAAAAAATAAACATAAGTAATGAGCAAGTGTTTCCCCCAGCGTTTAAGCTCATTTTAAAATAAAAAATGAACCAATTTCCGGTAAATAACCGTCGTGAATGTAGTACTTCAGCCTTTAAAGCCTTGTTTATGTTCTCATCGCCACCTCCACTTTGTATTGTCCGATCATTCACCTCCACTTGATTGTTTACCCCTTTTGAGGAACAACTGCGAAGAGTGATCCTCTTAGCCATCCTTGTAACACTACCGTGATTGGAAAATTCCAAAACCTTACCTGGAATCAGCTGCTACCTGAATTTATCACTCGTTCCTCAAAGACGAGTCTCCTTTAAGCTCTTTTCAACTAACTCGTAAAATATGAAAATATTGCCGAGCCATTGGCCTCTCCAGCTCGTTAAAGTGATCGGAAGTGCTATCCCTCCTTTAGATTTTAATCATTTTGGACCTGAGGGATTATTACACAAAAATATCGAGCGCTTGTTTTGTTCAGCTCGTTAAAAGTATCGAAAATTCATCCCTTCTGTATTATTTTATACTTTTTCGGACTTAAGGGATTAGATGACAAAAAAGGATTTTTTGGAGTTTCCTTTACGTCCCTTTTCAGACTCTCTAAAATTGAAAAGGACCGAGTTGTCTTTGTCGTTAAACTCGTTAAAACCTAATAGCGACAAACTTGTCCATAACAGACAAGAACGAGTTTCACTATCGCTAGGCTCGTTAAAACATAGCGATGGGTTTGCCCGAAGGGAAAATTATAGAACAAGAATATGTTATCCTCCTCAAGTTTGACAAAAAAAAAGAGGTACTGGTCAGCAATGACTGGGGAAAAAATTGGGAAGAAAACTTGAAGAAACTTTGTTGGTAGCAAGTCGCTCTTGAACATGACACTTTCACTCCGCATCCAAGTCGGGTTGGGTTGTTCCATTCACTGGTCACATCACCATGGTTCCATCACACCATCCACATTTGGGGTTAATGCTACCGATCCATCATGTCAGTGTCGCCGATATGTTCAAGATAAGTCGCTCAGAGAATTCACCTGTGTCTCACCCACTGCAATACATTTACGCTCCATTCTTTCATGACCGCCACCCTGAACCTTATATCACGAGATCGTTTTCACCTCCATTAAAATCATTTGCTCCGTTCCGTGTCATTGATGTGGGATTCATTAAGGCCCTCCTATGACAGATCGCTTCTTGTCAACATCAGCTCATTATCCAAGAAGTCGATCTAGGAACAACCCTTTCAGTACTTTGAAGCTTGCATGCCTCAATGGCAAGTTTCTCACTTCTGGCGACACGTTTACATCAATGGCCTTCGACCAAAAGATTTTGCGTGGTGTTCGACGCCAATTCCTTTATTCACACCACGTAAATTATACTGTAGTACATTGAGGGTCATCATCATTATCAGTGATTCCTCTCGCACCTGTTAATGGCTTACAACATTGGCTGGTAACAAAGCGATGTCTTTCCATGTTCGACTCCAGATGATCTCTCACATGGATCGAATTGTACTTTGAGTGAAGATCGAATGAGATTGAAGACCCCGGATCTAGTTTCATCCATCCGGGCTGCGATATATATTCAGGAAAATAAAGACATCAAATGTACATCATTGTTGCACAGATAATCATCCAATCTAAGGGATGATGGCTCTACCAGAATCATTAGTCTACACTCAGACGATTGTCTGTCTCATGTACATGAAAAATGAATTTATAAAGCTGAGCATGGGAATGCCCGCCTCAGCTAGATCATGAAAATATTATGAAGATAATGTATTGTATTGTATCTTATTACAGGTCTCCTTCCAGCTTGAAAGAACTTCGGATCCTCATGATAAAGCATTTCACCCGACATCAAAAAGATTAACAACCTCATGCTTTAGGGGGCAACTGTTATAGAAATTTTTGGGCACTGCAACCCCAAGCATAAATGTCCATAAACCAAGGGCTCCTAAGTCCCTAAAGGTGTTGTTCCAACCCCTAAAAGAACAAGGTCAACTGATTACAGCTTCTCCCAGAAGTTCTCCATGAAAAACCACTCAGAACTAGTCAAAACTGGACCATTTCACCTGCTCCATAGGCAAAGTGCGTTGCATCCCACCTGAATACACATAGTAGGTGCGTTGCATGTCAAAAAGCCCTTTTATGGGGTGCGATGGGCGAGAAGGGACAAATGGTAGGGTCAATCTGCAAGGTGGAAAAGAATGGAATCTTCCAGAAACTTCTCCTGTGACACTTCCCTCTCTGAATTCGACGAGGGATGAGTAAGACATCATCAATCTCCAAGTGGAATCAAGAACTATTAGAGGGAATACACTAATCAAATCTCAAGCTGACTCACCTCCCTTGCAGACATCTATATATGGATCCCTCATCCCAGAGATCTGGAGGCTGGAATTTTGTATCTTGTAAGGAAGTGCTGCTGGTTTCTTGGTGCAATATCATAGTGTTGGGTGATCTAAGCTTTTCATGAGGTGAAGAAGGGCTTCTTGCTGAGAGGATGATGTTGGGTCAGAACAATTGGTTGTAATTCTCTTGGCTCTTTCTTGATTATCAATAAAGCTATTCAAGTTTTCCTCCATACACTTGTGTGATTGATGTTTTATGCATTTGTATGGTTAATATACATCTGATCCTATATTGCTTATGATAATAGATCTATGTTATTTTAATTAATGGAAAAACCTGTGAGCAATTTATGAAACCGACGTTTCGGACTAGCTAATGAGTCCATCATCAGGGTAATGAGATCTGTATTTTGAGAAGAGAGAGTCAAGAAGATGTGAACCTATTAATAGAAGGATAGAGAGATAACTTTGGGTAGGAGAGGTCGGCTTGAATTTTCATATATTTATTAATAAATTGATTAAATTAATTTTAATTTAGTTTTGAATTTTATTTTAATAATAAATTTAAAACTAAATTAAAAATAAAATTAATTTAACCTAAATTAAAAATAAAAATAAAAATAAAAATAATTTAAACTAAATTTAAAATAAAATCAATTTA
This sequence comes from Pinus tabuliformis, assembly GCA_031772625.1. Lineage (NCBI taxonomy): Eukaryota > Viridiplantae > Streptophyta > Pinopsida > Pinales > Pinaceae > Pinus > Pinus tabuliformis. The sequence goes on from CM062820.1 coordinate 1,680,068,725, forward strand.
ATTAATTAATTAAATTAATTTTGAATTTAGTTTAAATATTATTTTAATTCATTAATTAATTAATTTAAGTATTTATTTATATATATATAAATATATATATATATATGTATATTTTTATTTTTATTTTAATTATAATTTTTTTAAATTAAGAGCTGTAAATGCTGCCCCAAGGAAGAATTTGCATAAATTAAAGTTACTTTATTTTATTCAGCAAGGGTTTCCAGGTATTACTTAGTTTAAGACCATCATCCCTATTCATATTATTAGAAGATTTTTCAATTTCAATTGCCTCTTTAATTCTTCTTTTTAAATAGTGGTCTTCCTTATGGATTAATTTAGCTTGTTCCATGCATATATAGTGAGAGGTGGAACAAGCGTGCTCTGCAAGACCTGATTTATCAGACCTATTTCTAGTAATATCACTAGTGTGTTCTTTTAATCTTACTCCAAAGGATCTCCCTATTTCCCCTATATAAACTTTACCGCACGAATAGGGAATCGAATAAACGCCTTTGTGATTTTTTGGGTCGATTGCATCTTTAGCAGATTAAAGCATGTTTTTTATGGTGTTAGGGGGGGTGAAAGCTACCATAATGTTGTGCTTAGCGAGAACTTTGGCTATTTTATGAGCGATTCCTTTGATATAGGGAAGGGAGATTCTAGGGGTTTCAAATGATTTCCTTTTGTTTTGTTTATTGGTTAAGGAATCTTTAATTATTTTGCGAATGGTGTGGTGTTGATAGCCATTGTTTACAAAAACTTCATGGAGATGGACAAGTTCTTCATCTAGATGTTCTGGGTCGGAGATTCTAGAGGCTCTGGTGGCTAGGGTTTTTATGACACCCATTTTTTGCTTAGGATGGTGGTGGGAGTTTGCATGAAGATACCTGTCAGTGTGCGTTTGTTTTCTGAAGACCTGGTGGCTTAGTTTGCCATCTTTCTTGGTGAGGAGGACATCTAAGAAGGGGAGCTTGTTGTCTTTCTCAATTTCAATGGTGAATTTTATGTGTTGAGAGAGGCTATTTATATGGGATAAGAATTCCTTGAGCATAACCACACCATGGCTCCATTTAGCAAAAATATCATCTACAAAACGTTTCCATTCTTCAGGTGTAAAGGGGAAAGACTTTAGGGCCATTTTCTCAAAGTGCTCCATGTAAAGATTGGCGATCACTGGAGATAATGGAGAACCCATTGCAACACCATGAGTTTGCTCATAAATTTTACCTTTAAAACTTAAGTATGAAGATTTAAGGCAAATGCTTATAAGTTCCACCGTTTCTAAGTCTGTAAAGTTCTTTAATACTTCTAAGGCTTCATCTACTGGAATCATAGTGTAGAGAGACACTACGTCAAAGCTTACCATTAGGTCATTGTCATTAAATTCTAGGTTTTTGATCCATTCTATGAAGGAAGGGGAATCTTTGATGTACGAGGGAGTGTTCCCAGATAGAGCTCTAAATTTGCTTGCTAGATATTTAGCTAGCCAATAAGAGGGGGATCCTATAGATCTATGTTCTCGTATAGTGTTATGCTGCTTTGATTCTACAGGTATTCTATGAAGCTGGGTACACAAGAAAGCAAGTAGCAAAGGACTATCAGAAGAGAGAGGAATCGAGCAAGGAACCAAGCGCAAGACAGAGGTTGGTCTCCTTTATTCTTCTCTCATCTATCTCTCATAAAGGAAAACGAAAGTAGTTTTAGTTTGTTTGTTTCTAAGGTAGCTACCAGCCTTAGTGGGATTAGCAGCTTTGCATAGACACTATTCGCGGTAACACCACTGAGCCTCTGGTTCTTTTACCCAGTGCCACCATAATTTTTCTCCTAAAACCTTGCTTAGAATCTCAGGATCATCTAGTCCAAGACCCCCATGGTTTTTTGGTTTGCAGATTTTTTCCCAAGCAACCAAGGCCCATTTCTTCTTTTCTTCCCCCTTGCCCCAGAGAAAGTCTCTTTTTATGGTTCTGAATTGATGCAAGACTCATTTTGGAGCTGAGAGAGCTGATAGCAAGAAGATTGGAATTGATTGGAGAACAGCCTTTGTAAGCACCAACCTTTCGGCCAAGTTTAAGGATCTCATGGTCCATTTCCTGATTTTATCTTGCAATTTATTAATGACTGGTTCCCAGATGTTCTTGTGAAATGGTTTGGTAGTTAGAGGCACTCCCAAATATTTTGAGGGGAGAGTTTCCCTTTGCAAACATAGAATTCTAGAGATGTTCCTCTGAATAGAAATATTAGTATTGAAGCAAAAAATCTTAGATTTGGAGAGATTAACTTCCATACGTGAAGCCTTGGGAAAGTCACTTAGGATTTGTTTATGTGCAAGAGCTTCTTTAACTGTGGGGATTCCCTGCAACATGGTATCATCAACAAATTGTTGATGAGTCAAGGTCTGTCCACTATCAGAAAGTTGGAGCCCTTTGATCTTACCAACGTCTTTTGCATGCTTGATAGACCGTCCTAGTCCTTCCATCATGAGGATGAAAAGAAAGGGAGAGAGTGGGTCACCCTGTCTGAGGCCTCTATAAGGGGTAAAAGTCTTCGAGGGCGAACCATTGACTAGAATTGAAAAGCTGGAGGAAATTACTAGGGCCAAGACCCATCTTACCTAGTTGTGATCAAACCCAAAAGCAATGAGAAGTTTCCTAATATAGGTCCAGTTCAGCTTGTCATAGGCTTTGGCTATATCTAATTGCATGATCATTCCAACCTTCCTGTTGCAAGTCAGAGAATGCACCACCTCATGAGCTTGAATGATGTTATTAAGGATTTGCCTTCCTTCCACATATCCAGATTGTTCCATCGAAACCAGGGTAGGAAGAAGAGGTTTGAGTCTATTGGCCACAACTTTTGATATAATCTTGTAGACCACATTGCACAAGTCTATATGTCTAAACTTATCAGGAGTTAGAGCTGCCTCCTGTTTAGGAATCAGGGTTAAGAAGGAGGTGTTCAACACTTTCAAAATAGTTCTATTGATCCTGGAATCTTCTACTACATTAAGAATATCTTGTTTGACAATATTCCAGCAAGCTTCAAAGAAGTCTACATTGAAACCGTCTGGGCCTAGTGCTTTACCATTCTGCATTTCCTTGAGGACCTCACTAACCTCCTCTTCCATCACTGGCCTGTTAAGGTTGAAATTATCCTCTCTAGACACTAGCTTAGGTATATGTCTAGTGAAGTTCCTGATTGAGTGCTCTCTTTCATAACAGGTTTCCTTTGCTATGCCTCGAAAGTGTTGAACTAGCACTGCTTCTATTTCTTCATGAGAATTGAGAATATTACCTGCCCCGTCCTTGATAGAAGAAATTCTATTATGAGCTCTATTCGCTTTGGTGGATCTGTGGAAAAATCTAGTGTTACGCTCACCTTCTTTTAGCCATTGAACTCTGGATTTTTGTCTCCAAAATATTTCCTCTTATTGACATAAATTTTCCCAGTCTTGATGAAATTTGGTGGCTTGATCACTTCTAACTTCATCAAATCCATCCGTGATAAGGGTTTGGTTGAGTTCCTGCATTTTACCTTCCACATATTTATTTTTCTCAAAAATGTTACCAAATTCCTTCTTGTTCCAATCCTTGAGCCTGAGCTTGATGTGTTTTAGTCTTTTCTGAAGAAGGAACATTCTTGCACCTTGAATGTTCAAGTCTTCTGACCACCATTTGGCAATGTTGCTGATGAAATCTGGGTGGGAAAGCCATATGTTCTCAAATCGAAAAGGCCTGTTCCTGGGGGTACCAATGCCCTGAACCTCTAGTTGAACCGGCCAGTGATCTGAGCCTCCAAAGGGGAGAACTCTTGCTTCTATTTCTTTGCCATTGAGCATAAGGTCCTTAGAGATTAAGAATCTGTCTAATTTTGAGGCTACCTGAGACTCTCCTCCTCTTTTATTGTTCCAAGTAAAGATGTCGTTACTCGTTACAATGTCCGCTAGCTTCTTATTGTCTATAAAAGTTTGAAATGTCAAAGATTCTTCACTTAGAACTCTAGTTCCCCCTTTTTTTTTTTCTGAAAGTGATTTGATCGTGTTGAAATCACCCCCCAAGATCCATGGAATGTCTGAATGTCTGTCTCTGACATCCTCTAAAGCATCTAGAAATTTGAGTTTGCCATCCATTCTTTGGGGACCATACACATTCTTGACTAGGTAGGTCTCCTTGTCTCCCACAGGCTGCATGACCACTAATAGGTAATCCCTAGATGCCTTAGCATCTAAAATACCAACTTTTTAAGGATTCCATAGAGTGAGTATACCTCCTACTGTATTCTTTGCTTTGACTTCCAGAAACTCAAATTGATTGAGCCATTTTCTATGAATCTCTTTTATTTTATGAATGGAACATTTAGTTTCCTCGATGAAGATCACATCTAGTGCTTCTTGTTTCATTCTATTGCTAATTATTATTTGTTTTCTTTTGCTGCCTAGACCCTTAATATTCCAAGAAGTGAACTTCATCATTAAAGATTCGTAAAGGAATAGCTGGTTAGGTCTTTCATCTTACCTGAGTCTATCATTAGCTTTCCACATTCCATCAATAATTCGTTCTACTTCTTCTTACCTTTTTTCTTTCCTGGGTTTCTAGATGCTAATCCTGGTGTGTTTTTCATCGTTTTCACACCTTCACTGCCTTGCCTTTCCTTGTTTCTTTGTCTCTCCCATTCTGTGGTTTGGGTTTTCCAAAGAAACAACTGCTGAACTCTATTGAACTCTTCTGGGGGTAACGAGTCTACCCCTTCCCTAGTTCCTTGATTCAAGAAACCTTCTAGATTTAGGTTCTCTTTCTCGAGAATCTCCTGTAGTTCATTATCCTCCATATCCATCTCACTTTGGGTCATTTCATGGTCATTCTCCTGTTCTGCATCACTCAACATGGCTTCTTTATGTTTATTCTTATCTTGTGTTTGTTCCCTGTCTTCTTCTTTCCCTTCCTCCTCGGGACCTCCTCCCTTTGCCTGATCTACATCTGTTATCCCTTCTTCCTCTTCGAGAACTTGGAACCTGTTCTAACTATCTTGTTGCCCTACTGACTTTTGTGTCTTTGGCCCTCTTTTGCTTCCTTTTCCTCTATGTGCTACTTTGTGAAAGCTTTCAGGATCTTCCATATTATTTGGTTTACTCTTATTCTCTATTTTACTGAGAGGGAAATCTCTGAATAGGTTCCATGCTCATGGCATTTGCGACACGTGAATGGAATATGTTCATAATCTACTATTTGCACCCATTCTTCATCAAATACTTCTAAGATTACCTCATCCGGTAGAGCTCCACAGAGATCCATCTCCACACATATTTTGGCAAAGGAAGTATACTTTCCCCTTCTAGTGGCCCCATAAGTTTTGACAGAACGTCCTAACTTATTTCCTATGGAAGATAAGGATTCCGTTTGCCAATCATCAAGAGGTAGAGAGTAGAGTCTTACCCAAATCGGGACTAAAGTAAAAGTTTCACACTCCGATACAAAATTCATAATCCATGGTCGCATATATAGGTCTGTTGTTGCATAAAAGTAGGGCCCTCCTTCAAATACTATGTTTTTATCTTTAATGTTTGCAAATACCACAGTGAAGAAACCCTTTGACCCAAGATGTAGGTCAATGCTTCCTTTTGGTTTCCAATGGTATTTGATCCACAATTGTAAAGCTTTTTTAGTGGGCCATATACCCATGAATTTACAAATGATAGCATATGTCTGCATGTGGTCCATGTGCGCTTGTAGAGCTGGATCATTTAAGACGACTCTGGGAGTAACTGTTGCTTTGGGTTTACATGGCCCCATGTGTGCTTTGTTTTTTGTTCCCTGTTCCTTGTCTTCTTCCTCCTTTTCCGCAGCGCTATTATTCTCCCTCAACTTATTACCCTCTTGTTCCTCTTCATTATCTCTTTTCCTTTCTTCTGAAGGTCCTCTATCATATTCCATTGGTTTCTTACCCCTTATGGCCACAACCTGCTTGTAGGAGGGAGTGGAGCTCCCTCCTCTATGACCTTCCATGGAGAACAGTCTCCGCAAAAGCCTGAAACCCTAGCTGATCGTCCTGCGCTCCCCTATCAGATTCCTTAGTCTACTTGGTCAAGCCAACAAATATTAATAATATTAAAAGTAATATTAATATTCGTATTCATATCAATTAATATTAATATTAATCATTAATATTAAAATTAATATTTATAAATAAATGAGAGTACCTTTCAGATTAATCACATTATTAGGATTTGGTCGACATTTCGAACCAATTAATGTAGTTCATCCATATTAAATGTGGTTCATCCACATTAGTTGGTTCAAAATGTCGACCAAATCCTAATACTGTGATTAATCCGAAAGACACTCTCATTTACAATATGGATCACAAAAGCCTAATATCTAACATTTGTAAATAATATTAAAACTTAATATTTAAATTTCAGTAATATTTAATGTTATTAATGTTGATGGTATATTAATTAATTAATTAATTAATATCAATAATATTAATAAGTTAAAATAATAATAATAGATAAGATTGTAAATTTAAAAAATTAAATATTATTTTTAATATTAAATGTTGATGATATTATTTATAATAATAATGTTAATGTCATTAATAATTTTAATATTTTTATTAATTAAATGTTATGAATATTAATATTGGAGATCTATAATTGAATGCATAATTTATTCTTCTAATTATATTCATCATCTATTTCAATTTATTCTTTTAATCTATTTCATATTTTGATTTTTTTTTTAATTGCATTTCAAAAATTATTATTTAACAAATATATTTCAAAGCTTACTCATTCACTAGTATTGATATCTATAATTTTTCAAATTAAATTTAATCTACTTTACATTTTAAGAATTTAATGTTCAACAAAGATAAATTTTAGAATTATATTTCAATATTTAATATTTTTCAAAAATAGATACTTATCATTTATTAATTGATGTTTTGTTGTTATTTTCCACTTGACATTTTAAAATTTCTATGTTTAATAAAAATAAGTTTTACAATTACATTTCAAAATTTGTTGTTTCACAATGAACATGGATAATTTGATACATATCCATTTTTTTCGGATTAATTTTAATATACACTTCATATTTTAACATTTCTATCTTTAATAAAGACAAAATTAATATAATATTTCAAAATTTTATGTGTTATAATTACAACTTGGAATCCATATATTTATGATGTGTTGTTATTTTCCAATTTACATCAATTTTTTAATGTTTTTCTACTCTTTCAAAACCATGTATATTTATAATGTTGTATTGTTCTTTCCCACTTTACATTCTAAAATTTATGTTTAGTGAAACTTTAAATTTGTAAAAGTAAGCTTCAAAATTACTATTTCACAAATATGGACATGTATAATTTAATAGATACACAAGATCTTTAATTAATTTTATATTCTATAGTCTGATATGATAATTATTTTTGTAATGAAATCTTTGTGTTTAATTTTTTTGTTCATTTAGTTATATTTAAGCTAAACGGCAAGTACTAACTACTATATAGCCTTGTTTTATCTTATATATACTAATTTATAATCAAATAAAATATAAACATAAATTTAGAAATATAAAGTAAGTAATATTTAAAATATTATTATTAAAATGAAAAACATAAAAAATTGCCAATTTCTTTCTTTTTATAATCATAAAAATACTAATTATATTAAAAAAATTAATTTTAAATTAATTTAAAGTTTAGAATTTAATTTATCAAACAAATGCAAATATTAATATTTACAAGATAATTCAATTATGAAATTATTTACAATCATATTTACATTTATAGCAGCTTTGGATTTTTCATGGCAATCATATTTGCATTTCCAGCAATTTGGGATTTTTCATTGCAATCATAATTGCATTTCCAGCGTTTTTGCATTTCCAACTTTTCTGGTGTTTTTCTGGGAAATCATCTTTGCATTTACTGCATTTTTTTTTCCAACCATATTTACATTTTTGGATTTTTTGAAACAACCATCACTAAAAGCATGTTACGAATTTCTACAAATTTTCCACAACCATATTTATGTTTTCAATTCAATCATAGATTTTGGTTTTTCTTTTTTTTAATAATCACTAATATCATGTTCTGAAATTGTTAATAAAATAGAAAGTTTGCATTAATGAAATTGTAATTTTAAATGTTTAAATATATTCAACAGTGTGGAAGAACTTTTACTACTATTTAAATATGTTTTTTCAGATTTTTTTATTATATTTAAAGAAAAATAAAAATTAAATGATCACTATTTCATAAAAATAAAAATAATTTTGTGGGGTAAGTTTATCTTTTTTCGAACTTACATTTAAAAGAAAAAGTTAATAAAAAATAAAAATTATCGATATTTAATAAAAATAAAGATAATTTTGTCCAAATAAGTTTATCTTTTTAATTATTCTTATCAACTTTCTCCTTATTTTTAAATTGAAAGAACATGAAGAAATATCCAACAACCTTCGACTTTCTTTAAAATTGAAAGATGGCTAGGAAATATCAAAATCGACCTATCCCACCCTCCATGTTGTGTTCAATGATGTCAATACACATGAATTTATCGACAATGGCTGTCTGCAATTTGACATGGAACGGAGCAATAACATAGTGCTCCAATGCGATAGTGCGTGGACTATTGGAAATGGCTATCCGTGATTTAAACACTCCAACGCTGGGATAAGATAACAATAGCGGACCCGATAACCTTTTCACTTTTCTCCATAATGGTTCGGGTCTGGGTTGTCGGAGTAACTACTATATTTTTGTCAAGATGAAATAACACAATTTCGTTTGGCCACTGATTTTGGAATGGTTTGTAATACATTCATTCAATATTGAATCTACTATATGGAGTAACTACTATATTGAATCTACATTCATTCAATATTTCATGGAAAATGCCCGCAAAAGGCTATGAAGTTTTTGAGGCCAAAGGAAAAAAAGGATACCCATGCTGTGACTTTTTTCATTGGTATTACTTATATCATAATTAATAAAAAAAAACAAAAAGGAAACCCACAAATAACTCAGAAAATTGAAATTGAGCCTTAAATGGGGCGAAATGCTCCTTTGGTAGGTAAAGATTATACTTGACTATGATAAAGTATAACCACGGCTTATACTTGATTTTCTTTGGGTTTTAAAGAGCGACTATGATAAAGTATAAGCACAGTAATAACATATTTGGAAATTCAAAATACAGGGGTAAGAGAATTTTCATTTCCAAAGTTAGCTCCGAGCGACATTTATTAGATACAGTATAAGCACAGTAATAACATATTTGGAAATTCAAAATACAGGGTAAGAGAATTTTCATTTCCAAAGTTAGCTCCGAGCGACATTTATTAGATACAGATCACTTTCAAACGTTATTAAAATGTAATCCACCTTGAGACGTTATTAAAATGCAATCCTACAAAGTAATGAATTTGGGCCGGGAATCTTCCATCCGGGAGTCTGCAGTAGGCCAACGAAGTATACACATCGGAAAATAGAGAACTGCAAGCAGTTTCAAGTGAAAATTTCCTAAGAATCCAGAAAGTTGTGCAAATGATAGAATCTGGGCTGCTCGTGACAGAATTTGGCAATATTGCCCTCGGTCATCGTAGTGGATCTGGATTTCTCCGAGTTGGCAATCTTTACAGTTGAGACTTGAGACATTTTGTGTTCCGGTAAATTGGCTCTTCACTTGCACCAACACATTAACAAGGGCGATTACCATCAAAATGTACATTTAAAGATTTTGTGAATAAAAGAACTACAGAGTAACTTCGTAATCAAAAGTGGAAACCATGCTAGCTTTTTGAGTGCGCTTGTCTTGCGAATTGTTCTCGAGAGAGTCTTGACTGCATCTAATTACATCTGCATTGGGGTTGTTGGTGTACATGCACTTAGACTAGTAGTTGTTGTTGTACATGCACTTAGACTAGCTGTGTTGGTGTACATGCACCTAGATTAGCTCTAGTTAACTTATTGTTTGCATGTGGCACATGTACACATTAACATAAGATAAAGCACACTTAGCTTTAGTTAGCTTTAGTTATTGCATGTACAACTAAGCTTAACTTAGTTGCTTTTATGTATTTATTCTAAAACTAATATTGTAGAATCAATTTCATTCTTTTCTCAATTCTTGCTCACTTCCTTCTCTTGCAAGCTTGTTTATTGTTTTGCAGATCTAGATCTGTGTATCTCAAAAATCTTACATGGTATCAGAGCACAACTCAATTCTTGCTCACTTCCTTCCTTCTCTTGCAAGCTTGTTTATTGTTTTGCAGATCTAGATCTGTGTATCTCAAAAATCTTACATGGTATCAGAGCACAGGGATTTGTAATCAGTGCACAAGCAATTTTATTTGCAGGTTCAGAAGATTTAAGCAAAAACAAAGAATGGAGTCTAAATTGGAGTTTCCACAATCGGCAATTCTCACTCCATATAATTATTTCGAATGGAAGCCAAAGATTCAACTTCATCTCAGAAGTAGAGGCTTATTTCGAATAACCATGAAAACGGAAGTTGAACAAACATCGGCAATGGAGAAATCAAGATATTTCAATCGCATGGACGAGGCCTTTGGCATCCTATGTTTATCTATTTCTCCGGAACTGCTATTTCATGTTGAATCATGTTCAACTCCAAATGAAGTATGGAAAAAATTGGAAGGATTGTTTGGAAAACAGGATGAAATGCAAGGTCACATTCTCGAAAATGAGTTACACTCATTAGATCCGAGAAACTTTGAGAACATTCAAGATTTTTTCACAAGGTATAAAGCCTTGTTGGTTCAGCTGAAAGGATGCGGGATCGACAAATCCAAGCAAGAAAATCAGTTGATTCTTTCCATTTTATCAAAACTTGGTCCAGAGTATGCAGTATTCGTCTCTACATTCCACACAGTCAGATTTGCAACTGGTGCAGATTGGAAGATGCCCTCATTGGATTCTTTTATTCAGTCTTTGATGCATGAGCAAGATAAGCTCATCAAAATGGACACACTTAAAAATTCCAAAGCGCATGCACTTACTGTGCATGCAAAAGGAAAGGAAAATTCCAAAGACCATCAGAAAGGAAAAGGGAAGAAGGATCCTGATCCAAGAAAGGGAGGACATCCCAAACCCCCTGATGGATCATCTGGCTCAAAGAAAAGGAAAGGAACGAAAGGGCAATCAATGTGCAATTATTGCCACCGTGGTTTTCATCATGAATCTGCACGCATGAAGAAGACTATAGATCTTATGGCGCAGACACTCCAACAACACAATCTTGGAGACCACATTCCTGAGAATGCTAAGAAGAAGTCTGGAGAAAAAGCACTAGATCCAAGAGGTAACGGGCATGCTTGGATTGCTCTTCATTCTGCACCACAAGAATGGATCATCGATTCAGGAGCTTCACATCATATGGCTTCTTCAAAGGAATCCTTTTCTTATCTACATGCATACTCAGGTCCTCCCATTCTCATGGGGGATAATTCTGCAGTTGCAGCAACTGGACAAGGAAGAGTGCAATTCGAAGATGGAAGTTTTGAAAATGTCTTGCATATTCCAAGGCTTTCTGTGAATCTTCTCTCAGTGTATCAGATGACACACACAGGCAGTGGAAGGAAAGTGGAATTTACCCCAGATTCCGTGAGCATTTATGACATGCAAACCAATTTGAAGATTGCATCTGGCAAGGTAAATGATCAATCTCGTCTGTATACATTTTCTGATTTTGTTCCTCAATCAGATTCCTGTGATGGAAATCGAGGTCAACAAGTAGTGAAGGGTTCTCTAGTTGTACCCTTCCCCCCAAATCCAATGAAGGTGAATGCCAAGGCTGCTCCACCTCTAAAGCCTTCCCATGATTGGAAAATATTTGGCCAAGAACTCAGCAAATCTACCGAAGCTGTTGTCACCAAAGTGGAAGATAGAGATCGTCATTATCAGCCCGTTTTCCGTCCACCTTACGCCCATGCTGCTTCCTATGTAACAAACGAACAGAGGATACCTTATTCAACTGTCAATCAGAATGGGTTGCAATCACCGAACTGGAGCCATATCAGTAATGGTGAGGCTGGGGAAATTTATAATAAGCGTGATCTGATAAAACCTAGCATATTTTCGCCACTTGGTGTTGCTGGCCCTTCGCTTAATGAAGTAACTGCTCGACCGTCCATTATGGAATCTGAGGAACACTCAGATGTGGAAGCCTCGGAGCGTAGGTCCGTGGTGGTTGAAGAGCGTAGACCAAGGAAAAGGGGAAGGAAACCAGCCAATGGAAGAGAAGAGCCCCTCAATCACGTGGAAGCAGAACGCCAAAGACGTGAGAAGCTCAACCAACGATTTTATGCATTGCGAGCAGTGGTGCCAAACATCTCAAAGATGGACAAAGCTTCATTATTAGGGGACGCAATTTCCTACATTCAAGAACTCCAGAGTAAAGTCAAGGATATTCGAACAGACGTTAGTCCATCGCTAGCGAAATCATGGGATGCCTCATGAAGCCACGCAGACGATACAATGTTGCAGTACTCCGTCGAACAGGAAGTGGCTTCTTTTCTCTACTTTTGCATTATATTTTGAGGGGGGGTTTTCTTCCCACTGGGTTTTCCCTCTTTCCTCCTTTTTATGCATTGTCTATGGGTACCTAAAATGGCCGTGTTGCCGGGACTCATTAATTTTGCATCACACTCACCTAAGTTATGCTTAAGGGGGGGTGTTGGTGTACATGCACTTAGACTAGCAGTTGTTGGTGTACATGCACTTAGACTAGCTGTGTTGGTGCACATGCACCTAGATTAGCTCCAGTTAACTTATTGCTTGCATGTGGCACATGTACACATTAACATAAGATAAAGCACACTTAGCTTTAGTTAGCTTTAGTTATTGCATGTACAACTAAGCTTAACTTAGTTGCTTTTATGTAATTATTCTAAAACTAATATTGTAGAATCAATTTCATTCTTTTCTCAATTCTTGCTCGCTTCCTTCCTTCTCTTGCAAGCTTGTTTATTGTTTTGCAGATCTAGATCTGTGTATCTCAAAAATCTTACAGGGGTAAATGCTTCCCATATTGGCTTCATGATCAACGATCGAATTAGGCTTAGTTATAGCCTTTCTAGGTACAATGCTATCTACTGATGTCGCTCGCTGAGCACCATGCACCATTGATAGGAAATGTAAGTTCAAATGCCTTGATCATCAAATTAGTTACTTTCCAAAAAGACCAAAGGTTATTGTGAGCACAAAAATTTACATTTACATTGGCCATGCCTACTCTTGTTCCTGCTGGTGACGCGGGTTTCTTGAAATTCCCTGGCTTAGCCGCTGTAGCCTCCGACATGCTGATGATCTTTCATCATGCCAGTATTCCTCCTCCCGTCCATAACGAAAGCCTCTTCTTCGCTAGGCAGTGACAAGGGATAGCGAAATAAGAAGAAATGAAAAGTAAAGCATCAGAAGCGCTGATCCCACTCTCATCCTTCGCTCCATTTCGGAACCAAAGGTTTTGGTCGACGGACTGCTGCTTGCTTTTACTCAATCTATTGCATGTGTGGTGTATAATTATGAGCGAATAACCTGGTTTCTTACATTTCAGAATGCAAAGAGACATCAATTTCAACATTTTGTGGCATTAATTTTTTAATTTCATTTTTCTTATCATTTTTTCTAATCCCATATAGCTGGGAGAAATGCCAACAGTCAAGTGTTTCATGATTAAATGATGGGATAATTGGATAATTGCATGTTGCCAGGTTGCGCATATGCAAGGAAAACTGTTGTTCCATCCTATATTGTTTCATATTCTTTTTATTTTTATTTTTAATATTATTTTTGTTAATCTTTATCCGTGGAGATAAATGAGAGGCACAATAAAATTTTAATCTCATTTGGTAAAAAATTAATTTAAGTAGGGTTTAAACACCCCTTTTAGATATGCAAGGAAGTTATGGCTTTTAATTTCAGTCATTGTTCTAGTGGAGACTACAAGAATATATTGCATCTTTGAATTCAGGCCATCCGATCAAAAATATTAATTAAGAAAATGATTAACTTGTTGATTCTGATAGGGAGAACGCCTATCCACGTAATTAGTTTACTGATATATAAATTAAAAAATAAGCGCCACCTAAACATTATTGCAGAGATTTTTTAGAAAATTGTTTATTATAATTTATCTATTTTTTTTAGAACTTTAAAATTTAAGTACGAATTAGTTTACTCATATATAAATTAAAATAATAATAAATGTAAATAGGCGTTAGTTAAACATTATTGCAGATATTTTTTAGAAAATTGTTTATTATAATTTATCTAGTTTTTTATACAAATTTAAATTTAAGTAGGAATAAAAATCTAAATATGTAAGTTTAATAAATATAGTATTCATTAAAATTTAGGCAAATCTTTGCACAAAATATAGATGGGATGATTGATATTATTATTTTTTCACTAATTTAAAATTAGATTGTGAGAATAAAAAGAGATGATAGATAAATGTAGATAAATATTAATCCAAGAGTTACTTTAGATTTAGGTAAATAATGTGCACCATATTTTATGCAATTCTTTACATAAATTTAGATAAAAGTAAAAATTATATATGCAGATTAAAGTTTAGTGTCCACCAAAATTTATGGAAATCTTTGCACAAAATTTAGGTAATAAGATCAAACTAGCCAATGATTTGTGCAATAATGTATAGTCACTATTTATGTAAATTCAAATATTTTGCAAATCATACTCAACCATTCTCCAAAAATTCTCAAGTATCTTGAGAAACAATTTGTAAGTACAAGGAGTTATGAGAGAAATTATCACTAATGAATAATATGTAAAAGTATATAAAATCCCAATATTCAGACACTAGCTTTTCAACATGTAACATACATTTTATATTGATATTGTAATATTATTATTTTTTTATTTATAATATAATTTATTTTAAATTGTATTTATAATTAGCTTATGAGGTGTAGAGTAGATGGTGAGAGGGTCTTCTCTTAAGGCATTTCCTGGCATAAAAGACACTAATTCTAAACTTGTCAGTAAAAATCCAGCCATGCTAAGGGTTGGTGTGGCCCAAGCTAAGACACAGGTTAGGAGTATATATATATATATATATGACTTTTCTGGATATGTTGTATTTATAAAATGTGTATTCACCCATGGTCTTGTAACATAGTATTGACTCATAGTTATTGTAACAAAGTCTATTTACACATTAAGAATTTCTATGGTTAAGAATTGTGTTACACATTTTCTTAAATATATGTATATTTAACTTATATATTAATTGTTTTTAATAATAATATTATTTATAATTTAAGATAAAGGTAGAATTTAGTTAATGTTATGATTTTTTTATCTTAGCAATGTAAAATGTGTCATGACGTAGGTGTTTTTGATGCATATCCGTATTTACCAACCATTTTGTAATAAGAGAAATATATGTGACAAAATAATTTCATCTTATTTCCTTTTGACCTGGTCAATCATTTTGTAATAAGAGAAATATTTATGTGACAAAATAATTCATCTTATTTCCTTTTGACCCGGTCAATCAGCTTTTGAATATATTCATCCTAAGTTGTTGCTTACACATGGTACATGAAACTTTGATAGTGTTGTCTCTAATTTTCAACTTATTTTTATGATGTTATAACTACATAGATAGACATCCTCTTATTGAACATTAATAGATTAATTTCTCTTTTAATCCAAATCTTTATTTTATGGTGATAAGTGAAAGATATTAACATATTGTTGTTGTCTCCTTTACATTAATAGACAGAATTTCAAATATTAATTAACTTGCATCTCTAAACATATATTTACATATTCACATTTACCTAGTATAATTATTAAATTACAAAGTAAATTATCAAATAATAAATAAAATTGTGTAAATATATGTTTATATTTTTACATTTACCTAATATAGTTATGAAATCACTCTCTAAATTATTATATAACATTATATAATAAAAACATTATGTGAATAAAAAATTTATAAAAAAATAATTATAATAAAACCATTAATTTAAAAGGAAAAAATAATAACATTAACTATATATTAATCACATTTACTAATATAAATATGTCAATAATCACTCCAGTAAATCACTATTAATACAAAACAAAAATCACTCATATAAATCACTCTAGTATATATGTCAATTTCATGACCCACAACAGATTCGAATCTTAAAAATACTTAGTCGCGACAGATTCCTCAGTTCGAAAGAGAATGTCGCTGTACCGAGATTATTGAAGAATGATGGATGATTAAAATATAGTGTCATGGAAAGTATGGTAGGATTTTGAATCTTAATAATATTTTTGGAAATTTTGTTGTTTATAGCTACTAAGGTGTAAGATTTCAGGTGTCCAAGAGTTTAGAAGTGTTTGATGATGTTAAATTTATTTCTATCATAAAAATAAAAATATCATTAAGGTATTTTTATTATTAATTTTTTTTTGGAAAAATGGTTAGATTTTTAAATTTTTGTTTTCTACCCAAAATTAATATCTTATAAAAAAAATGACTTAAAAATTATAATTTTATTATTATATTATTAAAATGTAATTTATGATAAATAAAAAGTAAATATAAAGTTTTTACAATATTTTACTATAATTATCTAATTTAATTAATTATCTTAATTATATTAAAATTTAATGTAATTTTTTATTATTATTTTTTTGCTTAAGCAAGAGACGGTCCTTCTATTGACTTAGGGAAAAAAATAAAATACAATGGTTACAACAAGCGCACATAGGCGCAACCCCCACAAAGGAAGAGGGAAAATTAAACCAAGTGCCCTGAAAAGCTCAGAATTAAAAACGTGCACGAGGATCTCAAAGTCCTCTCACAAGTTAGCCTCCATTGATCTTGTGCTTTTTAATCTGACGGTTTAAAAAACAAATCTCACGAAGAAGTAGCCCGCAGAATACCCCCTGAACTGCTTGACCAAATATGACTGTCGATCACTCCCTTTCTGATCCTACGGCTAGTATCCATATCGCACAACTTAAGAGCCCAACGCATATCGCGCGATGAGGGCGATATTCCTTCCCCATCCCCCGCCACATGTTGCCCTCCGAGTGGCATCGCTAGCTTTTCATGAAAACCATCTTTGGGTTTGAGGGCGCTCGATAAAGGTGGTGAGCCGTAAGCAGTTTTGACCCTCCGTCCCCACAAACCTGCACAACCATATGTGGCCGTTGATCGACCCCCTCCTGATCCGACGGCCATAAGCAATATCGCGCAGCACATAAGCTCTATAAATACCGCGCGATGAGGGCGGTATTCATTCTTATTCCCCCGCAACGCGTCGCAAGCTGAGTGGCATTGCATGCCATCCGGGAAAACTACTTTTTGTTCAAACAACGCACGATGCATGTGGTTTATCCTAAGTAGTATTTGACTTCGGTTTTCTACTTCCCCAGTCACCAAAGCATTGCACAAGGAAAACATGCCCTGAAGGGTTGCGTCTTGCACGGAAAACACCAGGAAATGCGCTGGCCCCCTTAATCGTTTTTCATGGTAGCCCATTTCCTCGAAGCTTTTCCTTTTGAGCAGATAGCTTCTGGCCTGATGAATTCCTCTGTCCAGGTTTCCAGTAGCCCCCAAGCTAATGTGGACTTTGTTAAAATTTTGTGCAATCTTAAAGTGTCTGTTTGCTGAGAAGCTGTCTAAAGTGATTTTATTCCTCATTTACCTAGAGAGAAATGTTGTCTCTCTGTCTATTCTGATAGTGCTTTCTGTCTGTGAGGGCCCGATATGAGCATTCCTCTCTCAATCTGTCATCGGTTACCTCCTCCCACCTACAACACCTATCGATGAGCTTGCTTCTAACCCCCTCATTGGCAAGCCAGTCCGCTAATTTATTCGTGTCCCTGCAAACATGCACAAACCTGAGAGTTCTTAGAATTCTTAGGTTTGCTTGAATTCTCTGGTAGACTTGCAGTAGCCACCAGTGCCCTGGGATTTTCTTTAGTGTTTCTCCTGCACTTATCTGCTTGACTGAATTAATGACTAACTCCGAGTCAGCCTCAATTATGACATTATGGATGTTGTGCTTGAGCAATATTTCGAAGCACAGTTCCATCGCCATGAGCTCAGCCATGTTTTTGGTTCCCTTCCCTAGATAACTATGGAAAATTACCTGTATGTTGCCCTCCTCATCTCTCATGACCCCTCCATACCCTGTGTCTCCAGGATTACCTTTTGAGGCTCCATCTATGTTAAACTTCAAAAAACCTTGTGAAAGGGGTTGCCAAAAGGCCTTTCCTTCTGAGTTGTGCTTGGTAATCCATAGAGGACTTTGAGGGAGATGAACCTGAAGCTCCAGCTTTTACAAGATACTAGCCTCTCTGTGTCCCCTGGGTTTTCCTGAGGAAACACCCCCCAACATGTGGACAGTCTCCTTGATTTGTTTAAGGATTAGCTTTATGATGTTGTCCACCGGGTCCATTTTATCTTTGAAAATCCTGTTATTGTGCTCCTTCCATACATTCCAGATCAAGAACCCTGGAGTCAAATCCCATGTTGAGTTTATTGTCTCATTATCCGAAAAAATTTTCCTCCAATTTTTCAGCATAGCAATGATGTCATTTTCATGCCTATCTATCTGCTCGAAGACATTCCCCACCCAATTCCATAGTGTTGCAGTGAAGGAGCAACTATTGAGGAGACGATTAGTGGTTTCTTCCTGTTGACCACACATGTGACATATTGAGGGGCCAACAAAGCCTCTCTTTCTAAGATTATCCAATCTTGACTTGTCGAACCAGCCACTTGAACAGTTTGACCTTCATCCAATGAGGTAATCCCAGAGTTCTTTCAAGGTATTGTCAGTGCTTAGAGAGTTAACCCATGTAGCTATTCTTTTGGCCTCTTTAAGGGTGAAGAGACCCGCCTTATTCCTCCTCCATCGCAATTGATCATCTCAGGTTGAGGTTAAGATTTGCCTTTTTTCCAGAATACCTTTGAGGGCCTTAGCTTGAGTATTTAGGATGTTCATCTCATTGTAAGCTGGAAGTTTCCATATTCTCCATTTTCCATTGTTCCTTGACTGATCCCAATAGTCACTTACCCTTCTTAAGCCTTCGTTGATGGTATCTATTTGGATACTTGCTAATTCCTCTCTACTCAGTTGCCCTCTTGTTGCCAATTGTCCTCCTAGAACCAGGCTGAATTTCCATTTCTGATCTCCCAAAAACTGTGTTTTTGAATTAAGGCCCTGTTCTCCCAGGCCCTGTTCCAAACTTGAGAACCTTTTAATTGTCCTGTAATTCTTATGAGGTTCATATCCTACCAATTCATTGCATACTTTTGTTTCCATAGTTTTGCCCAGGGGACTCGTATTTCCGTTAGCCATCTCCACAAAACTTTTGCTCCCAGAACTCTGTTTAGAATTCTTGGGTCATGGAGACCCAGGCCACCATGGGCTTTAAGGATGCATACCCTTTCCCATGCCACCATAGCCCATTTCTTCTTTTCTTCTCCTTTCCCCCAGAGAAAGTCTCTTTAAATGTTTCTTAATTGAATACTGACTCCTGTTGGTGCTAGAATGGCTGATAACATATAAATAGAGATGGTTTGGAGTATAGCCTTAGTGAGAGTCAACCTCCCTTCAAGATTTAGGGCTCTGTTTGTCCACTTACCGACTTTATCTTTCAATTTATTTAGAATAGGCTCCCAAATGTCCTTGTGAAATGGTTTGTCGGTGAGGGGAAATCCCAGATACTTCGAGGGTAATGTATCCCTTTGAAAGCCAAAAATTCTGGACAAATTTATTTGAATCGAAATATTAGTATTGAAAAAGAATATCTTTGACTTAGTAAGACTTACCTCAGTGCCGGCTACCATTGCAAACTCATACAGAATTTGCTTGAATGCTTTGGCTTCCTTGACTATGGGTGTGCCTTAAAGCATAGTATCATCCACAAATTGTTGATGAGTCATCGTGTCTCCACCTCGAGTGAGTCTCGGACCTTGAATTCTTCCTTCCTCCTTAGCAGCTCTTATTGCTCTATCCAACCCTTCCATCATGAGAATGAAAAGGAATGGGGAACGAGGATCACCTTACCTGAGACCCCTCGTGGGCTTAAAGGTTCTAGAGGGGGAGCCGTTGAGAATAACAGAACAGCTAGCAGTAGTAACTAGAGCCATGACCCATCTAATCCAGTTGTAGTCAAAGCCATAAGCTTTTAGCATTGCTCTTATGTAAGTCCAGCTAAGCTTGTCATAGGCTTTCACTATGTCCAATTGAATTATCATCCCTGCCTACTTATTGGTAATGAGTGAAAGAACCAGTTCGTGAGCTTGAATTATGTTATCAAGAATCTGTCTTCCTTCCACATAACCCGTTTGCTCTTCTGACACCAGGGTAGGGAGGATTCATTTGAGTCGATTGGCAATTACTTTGGATATTATTTTGTACACCACATTGCATAAGGCTATAGGTCTGAATCTATCTGGAGAGGTGGCATTTTCCTATTTGGGGATTAAAGCAATGAAGGATTCATTAAGCACCCTCAAGACTGTTTTAGATCTTCGTGAGTCTTCCACCACCTCTAGAATATCATGCTTTACAATCCTCCAGCAAGTTTTGAAAAAGTCCACATTGAAGCCATCAGGGCCTGGAGCTTTCCCATTGTGCATCTCTGTGATGACTTCCTCAAGATCTTCCTCTGTTACTAGTCTATTGATATTGTAATTGTCTTCTGTGGAGACCAATTTAGGAATGTATTGCGTAAACATTTTCATAAACTATGATCTATCTACAGTGGTCTCCTCAAAAATGCTTTGAAAATGCTGGACTGGAACCTCTTCCATCTCCTCATGCATGTCTCTTTCAACTCCATGATGGTCTGTGAGTTTCACAATTCTATTGTGTTTTTTGTGATCTTTAGTGGATCTGTGAAAGAATTTTGTGTTCCTCTCCCCTTCCTTAATCCATTGGACCCTGGATTTCTGTCTCCAGAATATTTCCTCTTGTAGACATTTGTTCTCCCATTCATGTTTAAGTGAATATACAAGCTCTTTCCTTTCGTCTGTGTAGCCTTCTATGATAAGAATTTGATTTATCTCCTTTAGTTTCTTTTCCACTTCTCCTTTAGCTTTGAAGATGTTGCCAAATTCATTTTTATTCCACTCTTTGAGTCTGCCTTTAATGTGTTTAAGCCTGCAATGGAGAAGGAACATCTTTGTGCCTTGAAAGTGTATCTCTTTGTTCCACCATTTTTCAATGTTTTTGAGGAAATCTGAGTGCGTGAGCCATACATTCTCAAACTTGAAGGGGTTGTTCCTAGGTTTACCAATTAGAGAAGCTTCCAATTGAATGGGCCAATGGTCTGAACCACCAAAAGGTAGGATGAGCACTGTGAGGCTTCTTCCCATGAGTAGAAGTTCCTTTGAGATAATAAATCTTTCTAATTTTGAGGCTACTTCGTTAGAGCCCCCCCTTTTGTTGTTCCAAGTGAAAATTCCATTGTTAGTGTCCATATCCACCAGTTTCATATTGGTGAGGAAGTTATGGAAGGCAACTGAATCCCTACCAAGTGTTCTAGTTCCCCCTTTTTTCTCCATGAGATATTTTATCATGTTAAAATCCCTCCCTAGAATCCAGGGTAAAACTGGGTATCTCTTTTTCATATCCTCCAATGTAGTAAGGAGCTGAAGTTTGTCCTCCACTGGTTGAGGACCATAGACATTGATAATCATATAAGATTGTCTATCACCCACAGGTTGGATTATCAAAGAAAGGTGGTGTCTGGATGCCTCTACATCTTGTATACCAAATTTCTGAGGATCCCATAGAGTGAGAATGCCTCCAGCCGATTTATTTTCCTTGACCTCCAGATATTCATATCTATTTAACCATTTGTTGTGTTTTTCTCTGATCTTCTCCACAGAGAATTTTGTTTCTTGTATGAGCACTATGTCAGGTTTCTCCTCTCTGATCCTATTTCCTAGATTCCTTTGTTTCCTTCTTCTCCCAAGTCCTCTAATGTTCTAGGTTGTGATCTTCATTGAGGTGGGGTTTTGAAGGAGTAACTAGACAAATCTTTCATCTTTCTTGAGTCAATCATGAGTTTGCCACATTCTAGCAGCAATTCTTTCCATCTCTTTCTTCCTCTCTTCCTTCCTGGGTTTTTTGCCAATTTTCCTGTTATTAATCCTGTTGAGGAAACCCCTTTGTTTTCCTGATTGGCATGTCCTCTCTTTGCTCCTACAGCTATTTGATGTGACTTGTTGAGGAATATCTACTGAACCTTGTCAACTTCCTCCTAGAGTATGGAGTTAATACCCAGGCTTCCTCCTTGTTCTAAAAACTTTTCTAGCTCCAGGTTCTCCCTTTCCAGGATATCCTGTAAGTCTTGGTCCTCTGTACCACTTTCTCTTTGAGTCATTCCATGGTCTTTTTCTAATTCCATGGTACTTAATGGGTCTGTTTTGTGTTCATTCTTTTCCTATATGAACTCCATACTTGTCTCTTTTCCTTTCCCTCTTTCCACCTAATTCTCTGTTTGCATTTGATTTCCCTCATCTTCTTCTCTTTCTTCTAAGATCTCAAAACTATTGTGACTTCTAATTTTGTTATCATTAGGGTTCTTTTTGTCTTCCTTCCCCCTCCTTTCCCCTTTCCTCCCACTTTAGTGAAACCCGTATGTTCTTTCCCTTTACTGGTGTTTTGGAATTCCTCCTTTTTGTTAAGAGGGCAATCTCTGAATAGGTGTCCATGGTCATGACATCTGTGACATCTGAATAGGATGTTCTCATAGCCAAATGCCTGAACCCATTCATCATCATAGACTTCTAGAATGACCTCATCTAGAAGAGATCCTAATAGGTCCTTCTCCACACATATACGGGCGTAGGAGGTATACTTTCCTCATACTGTTGCTTCTGAAATCTTTAAAAAATGACATAATTTATTGCCTATAGCTTTTAAAGACTCTGACATCCAATAATCTAAGGGTAAGGAGTAGAGTCTAATCCATACTGGTACCGAAGTGAAAGTCTCTCATTCCGGCACAAAGTTCCTCATCCATGGGCGCATATAGAGACTAGCTGCTGCATAGAAGTATGGTCCTCCTTCAAAAATCCTATCTCTATCCTCCATGTTCGTGAACACCACTTTAAAAAAACCTTTGGATCCAAGATGTATAGTTAACTCCCCTTTTGGTTTCCAGTTGTATTTTATCTAAGTGTATAACGATTTTGTCTGTCGGCCAGATTCCCATGAACTTTCATATTATAGCATAGTTTGTCATATGATCCCTGTGCACTTGTAGAGCAAGATCATTCAGTATTACCCATGGTTTAGTGTTGGTATTGGGTTTGCAGGGCCCCATCTTGGTTCTGTTCTCTATTCCCTGACCTTTGTCGTCCACTTTATCCTCTTATCGGTCTTGCTTGTGGGTCCCTTGCTCTTCATGGGTTTTGTTCTCTTCTGCCGTCACGAATTTTTGTCTTGTCCTCCAAGGAGTGCAGAGGCTTGTTCCTATTCCCTGCTCTTCCTCTATTTGAAACCACATTACTGTAGGAGGGAGTGGAGCTCCCTCCTCCTTGCGCTTCCATGGTTACCTGTTGACCCCTGTCTTCTTCGTTGGTGAACACTAGCTCCTGGTTGCTCTCCGTCCAATGCAATTATTTATTATAGTTATTTCTAATAATATAATTAAATATATATTTATATTAATTTAATCATATTATAATGTGAGTTGAATTTAAATATAAGATACATGCCAATATAAAAATTAATACAAAATTAGGCCCATGTGGTAGCTTAATTTGGGTTTGCTTGATAATCAAATATTATATTCCATGAGACTCTAGATTTGAACCCCTTATAGGTCAGCCAACAAAATAATAATAATAATAATAAACTAGTAATATATTTTTAACGAGTATTTAAAGGATCTTGGATGGGGTGTTATCCAAGCAAAAGTTGGGGATGGTTTATCGTCGTTCCACCTTGCCAAGACACTGACAAGGTACCCAGATGCAACTATTGGTTGTTTCCCTATCACACTGGATCATGTCATACCAAATTGCTTCACTTGTTTCTCATGTAGATACCCTCGTACTTTTCAATTGATGGGATTTTTGCATCAAAATTTCCAAATTTAAAACTTTACAAAAACTTCCCCATCCAAGACTTACCATATTGTACTATTCCATGTTCATTTCAACATCTCAGTACTCAAGTAGCCCGATACGGACCCCACAAGGTTTGACCTTTGGATATGTACTATTTTGGCACAAAACCTTTGATTTTAGCCATTTTGGAAAAAAAGAAATACACAGGAAAATCTCATCAGACGGGATCTTGGTATGAATCCCAAGACCTTTGAGTTTCTCAAGTCAATCCACCATGGACCAATCATGCATTGCGACATGGTCCTTCTTCCAACTCATATTTTTCATGTCTCATTGCCACATCATATCGAATCCTGAACTCAACTTTCATATATAAACTACACTCAAGTGTCGGGTGCTCTTGTACCCAATATACTCAAGCACTACTAATCATGTCCCATACTCACTAATCTTGGTTTAATAATCATTAATCATGGATTAGGGGCCAAGATTAAGGAAACAGGATCTCATGAGAAATTCATTTATTTTAGTTATAATATTTTTCTCCAAGTTATATACTTCCCTAAGTCTTCTAGGAAATATACTAGATTATCCCTTCAACTTATACCAAGCCCCTTTGTTGCCTATTGATCACATTCATCTACCACATTGTGTTAGACCCTTAGCTACTTCTTGATCTTGGTTTGACTCCCCCTAATATTGATATCTATGAATGGCATAACTTGACATCATTGACAACAGATACTACTAACATAGGGACCCTTGTAACCATACTTTTAAATGATTATTTTGTCATTAGAAGGTGTTTAACTTGAGAGCAAAATTTTGAGTTACAACATTGTGCATGTGGCTATGAGTTCATACTTTCTTTTTTTTCAATACACCATCCATACTTACATGGAACTGTTGTTTAAAGGAGAATGGAAATATGTTCCTTTCACTTTCTATGTGTTGTTTTAATTAACATTCCTTTGCACCTTCCAGGGAAATTACTAGTCTGAGTGTTTCTCTTGTCATGAAACATGGAGACAAATGTAAAACAATTCTATGTATTCTTATCATTGACGGGCATGGGACAACCATAAATCCAATATCAATTGTCTATATGCACAAAACTATCGTCAATATCCTTCATGATAATTGAAAAACAAACGATAATTGAACAACAAATGACCATGTAAGCATCTCACGGAAAGAAATCAATTCTAGCCGTGAAATCTATGATAACATTACTAATCTGAAATGAACATAACCAATTCGAGAAAGAGCATCACAAATATGACATCACACGGCTAATTCTTGAATATTGAATAAACAACAAATTTAAATCAGAATTGGCAATCCTCTCATAATTAGAATCTTAACAATAAAAAACAGTGAAGAATAAACAAAAATTATTATAACATGAGTGAAGCAGTAGATATTCTCTTGATTGGGCCCAAAGTCGCCAGAATTCCCCACTATTAGATACTCATAACACGATTATGAATTAAACACAGTCTTCTTCATTGAATCAAGTAACAGAGTTACAACATCACCAAGATGAAAGTATTATATGTCTAAAATAATAGTTACAATCTGTGAATTTCTAAACTAACTGTTCAGTTTCCCTTTTTGTGTTATATAATAGTTAGAAAAGTAAATAGATAAAAGCGAATCCTCGTGATGAGGGGATCCTGAGGATTTCACAATACTCGATCTGATTTCATCATAAAATAGCTTTGGTATACTCGGTCTTCCATTGTCCTGCTTGCCCTAGACGCTATCTATTTCCTTTACTTGCTGTTGTTGCTCTATCGATTGAACAACCATCGTCCAATCCGTGTCTCTGAACATAAAGATATTAAAAGTTAGTTTTCTACGCCCAAATTTATCTAATGTGCTACTAATAACTTTTACCCAACTTTAGTTGTTGTTTCCTCTATTTTGATCCATAAAACAAAGATAAAAATATGAAGACAAATGTTAAATTAAGCTATTGACGACGAGAAAACATACCTTTTTCTCGTCCCAACAAGTGGTTTAGTTTCAAATTCTTTCCCTTTGACTTCATCTTTGAAAGATCTTGTGCCCTTTGCACTGGTTTCGGAGCATCCCCCGTGTAGACATAGATTGAGGATGATGATCGATTATGAAGGAATGCCATAGTACTGTAGTGTATGATTATCCTATAGGATTTTTCCTGAATAAATCAAACTTTGTCGACTTACTAATATGTCGAGATGGTTTTTTATTTCAACCTTTAATTCGTGTATCCACCTCCCCTTCCAGATCCGCTTGCAGACAGTCCGACCTTGCAGTGTTCTTATGAAAATTTGTATCATATCCAATGTTGTGTTGGGTGGATCTATCCTTGACGGAGCTCGATCTATTGAAAGGTACTTAGGTTCTATTAGATCTGGTTGAAATGGACCCCCCTCTATTGCTTATGTCTTCAAAGCTGGACTAACATGGCCTTCCTGTGTGATAGGCAGTGTAGGTTACTCATTGCTCGATCTAGAAAGACCCTCAACTAAAGCAGTCACAACGTTCTCTGCTATTGTTGTATACTGTTGCTTGTTTTCGATCTGGTGGGCCTCATTTAAAACATTCACTACATTTTTTGATCCAGGTACTGTGTAGCGCTCATCGAACCCACACTCACAATTTTGTGGGTTTCAGATCAGATTCACAATGTTTGCAGGAGGCCCATTGTGATCTAAGCGGGGCAGGGCAGGTTGTGCTTCAAGTGATTCCTTTGCTTCTGCACTAGATCTGTGTCATGTAGTAAATCCGATGAGGCTGACGCTTATGGAATCCGATTTGGAGTAAATGCGATAAAGTACGTGAATCACCAAATCTGGCCTATGCATAGGGAAATCCACTTGATTTAAGGGCGTATCCATTATAACGATGGGATCCGATCTAAAGTGTGATCCAGAAGATAAGAGTAAATCTAGATCCGGCCTGTGCATGGGCAGATCTTCTTGTAGTGAGGGTGGAACCATGAAAACTTTGTCAGATTTGGATGTAGGCGTGTGTTTCGAAAGGCAAAATATTTTCCCATTTCTAGTGAGATTATGTACGAGGGCATGGATCATTAGCACCAATTCATGTGAGGGAGTTTCCAGTAATGACCCAGCCGATTGTCCAAAAAAAATGGTGGATTTGCTGGATGTACCATGGGAGCTAGACCTTGGTGCATTGTTGTTGCTCAGGAGGCTGGCCTGAACAAAACCGGAAATGACTCCTACAAAACCCCTCAAATCTGCTACCATATCTCTTCACCCCTTCCCAATCGAGAATAATCAACAAACCAAAATTGCCTTAACTCCAAGAGGAATTTTTGAATTGAGCTTTGAATGAATTCTTTGCTACAATCTTCTTCTAGAACTTCAAATCCAAAAGTGATCATTTATTATAATTATTGCTATATAATAATAATAATAATAACAATTATATTGCATTATTATTATAATAATATAATATTTTTATTATATTATTATTATAATTATAATATTAACTCCGAATAACAACCATGGTCCAATAATAATTAGAATTGTGATAAGGGAATAATAAACCCAAGGGATTAATATATAAACTCAACATATATAAACCCAAAGATAAATATTATAAACAATAAAATAAACATGATTGATCATCGTGGATTTTCATATTGAGATAATCCTTATCACAATTCCATGTTGGGCCATGGTTGACATCATAATAAACCATGGTTGACCGGGGAATAATAAACCCAAGAGATTGATATTATAAACCTAAAGGAACAATAACCCAAGGGATTAATACTAAAACCCCAAGGGATTATGAACCTAAGGGAATAATATTAAACCCAAGGGACTAATATTATAAACCCAAGGTATATAAATCCTACGTGGAGACAATTTTTGTCATAATGCAAGATCGGACCATGATTGACCATAGTTCACCATGGTTGACCATGATTGATATTATAAACCCAAGGGATTGATATTATGAACCCAAGGGATTAATACTAAACCCCAAGGGATTATGAACCCAAGGGACTAATATTATAAACCCAGCATTGGAAAAACCAAATATAAATATTACAAATACTAAAATAAACATGGTTTATTTTCATGGTGAGACAATCCTTGTCACAATGCAACATTCAACCATGGTTTACCATGGTTGGCTATGATTGACAATGGTTGACCATGATTGATATTATAAACCTAAGGGAATAATAAACCCAAGTGTTGTGGGGAAAAATGCCTATGCAGGACGATCCTATCCACCTAAGGTGTGACAGTGCCTTAGAAAAAAACAGAGACAACTATTCTAGTATTCTTCCTTTATGAATTAAGAATGAAGAGAGATAGATGGACTAACCGGTGTCTTCCGTTTGTCCCTCGATCTGGTCTCTCTTCTCTTTGAGGGTTCCCAGCTACTTGCCTTCTCACTCGCCCAGCTTCAAGAGGTTTCTGCAAGATCAAAAGAAGAGAACACTACACAAGACATGGATTCATATTCATAACTAGTTCAGGATTAGAAATAAACTAAACATACTAATGCAATCATATCATCAAAGATACATCAGTATATAGGAGAAACCAAGATAGCTTTATTGATGAATAACAAGGTTCAGGAAGAGATACAACCCAGAGGGCTCCAATCCAGCATCTCCTTCCCAGCAAATGGAATTCCTATCTTCACCCCCTTCAAAGCATTAAGCAACCAATGATTCCAATCTCAAACCAACAACAATTCTTTGCAATAACAAAATTACAGCCTCTAGATCTCATGGAGGAGAGATCCATATATAGATGTTTGGAGAGAGGATGAGTCAGCTTGAGATCTGACTAGTGTCCTCTCCCTCTGTCAGTTCTTGATTCCACTTGGAGGTTCTTGCTTCCACTTGGAGATTAGGAACCTCTTACTCATCACCAGTCAAATTCACTGAGGCAAGTGTCATTGAGGAAGATTCTGGAAGCTTCCTGGGTCTTGACACCTCTTGGAATGAACTTGCCACATGTCAACTCTCGCTCAGCGCAGGTAGCCAGTGTTGGCTTTGACATTCAGCGCAGACAGCTAGTGGAGCCACTGAATTGATCCTGAATTGACTTGTTTTTGAGCAGTTTCTGGTGGAGAACTTCTGTGAATTGCTGTGGTTTGTTAGCCTTGTTCCTCTAGGGGTAGGAACAACATGTTTAGGGACTTTGGATCCCTTAGATTATGGACATTTCATGCTTATAGCTGTAAGGCACAAAAATGTCTATAACAGTTTCCCCCTAAAGTATGAGGCCGTTTATCGGGTGAAATTCTTTATGAGGAGGATCCGAAGTTCATCCAATGCTGGGAGGAGACCTATAATAAGATACAATACAATACATTATTTTTCATACTGCTTTCATGATCTAGCTGAGGTGGGCATTCCCATGCTCAGCTTTATAAATTCATTTTTCTGTACATAGAACAAACAATCGTCTCGTGGTAGACTGATAATTTTGATGAAATTATCATCCTTTGGGTAGGATGATTATCTGCGGCAATGATGTACATGTCAATGTCTTTATCTTTCCTGAATATATATCGCAGCCCGGATGGATGAAACTAGATCCGGGGTCTTCAAACTCGTTCGATCTTCACTCTAAGTACAAGTCGATCCATGTGAGAAATGTTCTGAAGTCGAACATGGAAAGACATCGCTTGATTACCGGTCAATGAGGTAAACCGTTAACAAGCGCGAGAGGAATCACCGATAATGATAATGACCCTCAAGGTATTGCAGTACAATTCACGTGGTGTGAATAAAGGACTTGGCGTCGAACACCACGCAAAATATTTCGGTCGAAGGTCATTGATGTATACCTCTCGCCGGAAGTGAGAAACTTGCCATTGAGGCATGCAAGCTTCAAAGTACTGAAGGGGTTGTTCCTAGATCAACTTCTTGGATAATGAGCTGATGTCGACAAGAAGCGATCCATCAAAGGAGGGCCTTAATGAATCCCACATCAATGACACGTAACGGAGCTAATGATTTTGATGGAGGTGAAAACGATCTGTGACATATGATTCAGGGTGGCGGTCATGAAAGGATGAAGGATAATGTATGGCAGTGGATGGGACACGGTTGACTTTTCTGAACGACTTCTCTTGAACATATGGCGACACTAATGTGATGGATCGGTAGCATTCCCCCAAATATGGATGGTATGGCAAAACCATGGATGTGACCGGTGAATGAAACAACCCATCTCGATTGTGGTACGGAGGAAAAGTGTCATGTTCAAGAGCGACTTGCTACCATCAAAGTTTTCTTGAGTTTCTCCCAATTTTTCCCCAGTCATTGCTGACCAGTAAGTCTTTATTTTTGTCAAGCTTGAGGAGGATAACATATGCTTGTTCTATAACCTGCCCTTCGGGCAAGCCCATCGCTATGTTTTAACGAGCCTAGCGATAGTGAAACTCGTTCTCGTCTAAAGACAAGTTTGTCGCTATTTAATGATTTTAACGAGTCTAAAGACAAGGATAACTCGGTCCTTTTCATTTTTAGAGAGTCTGAAAAGATACATAAAGTTAACTCCAAAAGTCCTTTTTTGTCATCTAATCCCTTAAGTCCGAAAAAGTATAAAACAATACAGAAGGGATGAGTTTTCGATAGTTTTAACGAGCCGAACAAAACAAGCGCTCGATCTTTTTGTGCAATAATCCCTCAGGTCCAAAAAGATTAAAATCTAGAGGAGGGATAGCTCTTCCGGTCGCTTTAACGAGCTGGAAGGCCAAAACTCGGCAATCTTTTCATATTTTACGAGTCAGATGAAAAGAGCTTAAAGAAGACTCGTCTTTTGAGGAACGAGTGATAAAACGGGTTAGCAGCTGATTCCAGGTACAGGTTGGAATTTTCCAATCACGGCAGTGTCACAAGGATGGCTAGTGAAATCACTCTTCGCAGCTGTTCCTCAAAATGGGTAAATAATCATATGGAAGTGAACGATCGACCAAATGAAAAGTGGAGGTGACGGTGCAAACACGACCAAGGCTTTAATGGCTGATAATGTTACATTCACAGTGGTTATTTACCGGGTAGTGGTTCATTTTTTATTTTAAAATGAGCTTAAACGCTGGTGGAAACACTTGCTCATTGCTTATGTTTATTTTTTAACGAGCATGAAGTCCGCATTAAAACTGCTCGGATCTTGTGTTTATTTTTTAACGAGCATGAACTGTGTGCTAAAACTGCTCGAATTACCCAGTCATATGATAAGAGTGTCTCATTGAGATTCTATTTTTTATGGAGCTTCATCTCACAAAGCTTTACCCCAGATCCTTTCATTATGCAAGTTCGGAAACGACTAATCCTACGAGTTTAAAGGGTTAGACCTACAGGTTTAAAGGGAGGACCTAAAAATTTAAAAAATAAATAGCCGCCCCTTGCTTGCACTCCAAAAGGTTTGCATGCCCCCAGGCATAAAGTACGATTTCAAGGTTACCTCTACTTCATTTCCGTCAAAACATTTGTTTCACCGAGAGAGGCCTACCTCTTTCAGGTTACCCAAAGATTGTCTCGTTAATCTTTCAAACAAAACACTTCCTCGGCAATGTCTACCGAAATAGACAAAGGTGAGCGACGTAGCCCGCCAACTCACATAACTTTGACAAAAGAATCTTATTCTAGAATAACCCTCTTCCTAGACGGACGGGGTACAGACTAGTCATATTCTCCCGCAGAAACCTACTCTATACCCAAAGTTTCCCTGCCGAAGCAGACCAGGATGCATGCCCCCTGGGTTCCAGTCATATCCTCCCGGATTGCTCGCGCTCATCAGGAGGACGGACCGTGGGTTGAGACACTTCTTGCGTGAATAGACCATTTAGGGATGGTACTTGACTATTTGCGATGCGTGATCCGGGAAATGAAAGTTGGTCCACGAGCTTGACCATTCTTCCTTCGTGCGGAAAACACATTACTCTAAAGAGTGAGGAGACGATGGCTCCCATGCAATATATATAGTCTCGTCCAAGGAGTAGGTTATAATCCAAGGGTCCTTGAACGACCATCACGTTCATTTGAACGGTCTTCCCTTTCAATGTTATGGGCACATTGGGGAGGATCCCTAAAGGTCGACTGGTTCCTTTATCAAAGCCTGATAGATTTCTCATTTCAGGCAAAAGCGCTGGCGAACCAAGCGCTTTCCAAGCAATAGAGGAAAGGATACTCACAGATGCCCCCTCATCAATGATAGTGCCAGCCATTACCATTCTGTATATTTGAATGATAATTCTGAATGGTATGCTTGCTGGCAACCGGGGTCTGCCTAGTTGGTTCCAGTCGAACAAGACAACTAGGTTGCTTGGTGGTGGGACCGAATAGACGGCCGGGTATGACTCTGGCGAAGTTCCTTCCTGCGATAAAGGAATGGGCAAATTGCCCCCTTGTTCGTCGGAGTCTGTGTTGATGAAGAGAATTTGGACGGTGTCGTCTTTATTCTCTTCTGTGATGGTATCATTTGAGGATAGAGCCTCTAAAGGCAAAACCGGGTCAACTGCCACCTCAACCTTTTGACTTTCGTCAGGTATGGATTCTGACGGTTCATCCTCAATGATAGGTGCTTCGGCTGACCACCTGAGCGGGCCAGCCAGGTTCTCAACTGGTGAAGGACTTGGCAGGAGTTTTTGATATCCAAGAGGAAGTCACACTGGTAAAACCGGGCGATCTTCCAAAACTCTTTTAGCCTCGTCTAAAAAGGGACAACGGTGGATGGCATGGTTGCCTTCACACAGTTTGCAGGGAAATCTAGCTTTCCCTCTCTGTCCTGTGACTTCACTTTCACTAGTTGACGGTGAGCTGTCAACATGGCTATCAGAGGTTGACGCCATCGAATTGTGCAAACGGGGGGACCAGTCCCTTAGTATCCGAGGGATGCAGGGACAATCTTTGTGGAAGTGGTCTCCCTTGCATATGACACATGGCGATTTAGTCCTAGTCAGTGCTGTGTGTGGATTTTTGTCAGACGACACTTGTTTGCCCCCAGTCGCTTTTGGCTCTTTCTTCTTCTTCTCTTTCTTCTTCTTTTCCTTCTTCTCCTTAGGAACTTGGTTTTTTGTTTTACCAGTTCCGTCAAGCGAAGAGGAAGGAGGAGAGGAAGAATTAGATGAAGTAGAAGGCTGGTGGGCAACTCTGGTATGGTCTAACTGTTGATTTGACTGTTCAGGAATAGTGGTGTTCTGAACGACATTGGTTGAAAAGAGCCAGACCGGCAGGCCAATTGTCAGTCCTGGAAGCGACAATGTGGCCATATGGGGCGCACCAACATCTCCCCAAGAGGAGAAGGGACTAGGATTTCCACCAAGGGGAATTCCTTGGTTGGTGTGCTCCATTTTCTCAACCTAAAGATCAACGCAGGAATAGGGGTGATTGTTCCGTTTAAAATAAATTTTAACGACGCTTTAGACACAACTTGCTTTTTCAATTTTAAAAAGTCGAGAAAAAGCTAAAGATGACTCTAGTCTCCTTCGATGTTTTAACGAGCCCGAAGTGACAAATGCTCGGATGGAATTTTTCCGTTATAGAGTCTGAAAAAGGCCAAAAGGAACTGCTCTGGAGTTCTAGGTAGAGGGTGTGCCAAACTTTTCGCAAAACCGCAGAATACTTTTTAGGGTACGGGCGGTCGATCTTCCTGAATGCTGTGTTCAGTGCATTGCGATCAATAGGGCGGCCGACACGACTTCCTAAGGATAAAGGCTTTATGCCTATAGGGGTCTCCCAATACATACGCGACGGTACGTGGGAGCACAATCCGTACTTGCGCTATTGTTCCTCAGGAGGAATAACCCACCATCAACGAGATCGACAGTCACCAGGCTTTACGACGCCGGAACACGTCTCTAGCCTAGACCTCTATGTTGTGTGTTATGTTGCAAAGCGTTGTTAAGTTCATTCAATTTATTTTAGGTTGATCTTTTTAGAAGTTTGCCTTTTGAGGTTCACCACGAGATGTATGATACAATTCCTAAATGCAGTCTAAAGATGATAAGCAAGCTTTATATCTTTTCGACTTATGAAAATCCTAGCTACAAAGGGAAAAGAAAGACACCATCTTTTCTCAAAGAGCAATCAGCACACTCTAATGCACTTTTCCTAAATCAAACATGCAAACTATCAAGATGCAAATGCACAATGCAGGTGTTTGTTTTCCACTTTCTTAGTATTGATGCCTACAAAGAAAGCTTTTTGTACAACTTTGAATTTGCTTTTAAATGACAAATACAAACAAGTTTACTATTTCGAAATCAGAGAGGGTAGAAGAGATTACAACACTTAACGATTTTCGAAATGAACACTTGTTTCGACACTTAAAAGAGACAAACTCGAACCAATAAGCAAGAGTAAATGTATAATCAACTGTAAACAGCCAATGAACTCTCTCCTAAGATCACAATCAACAGATCTGAATCAAGGGCTACAGGATGATTATTTCACTCATGCAAAGGAAAACTGTAAATGACGCCACAAACACATAAAAACACTCACAGTCTTTTTGTACAAAAGGAGGCGGAATTTAAGCAGAGAAAAGGAGTTATCAGACTGGTACCTATGCTGGTTATAGGCTGCAAAAAATCAGAGATCAAAACAAGGCAAAACAGAGCAGAGAACCCCAGCTGCACAAGGGCTAAACTGGTTCAGCGCAACCTCAACACAGTGGTTTTTACATTTAGCGCAGGTAGCCTTCACGGGACCTGCGTTGAAATGCAGAATCCCTTCACAAGGTCTGCGCTGAAGGAGAAACTCTCGTTTCTCACTGGTTCTGTGTCACAGATTGCTATTTAATCTACTGTTTTAGGCCAAATAAAAGCAACAAGCAAGGTACAATCAAAAGGATGCTTTGAGGGGGTACTAAGATCTATCACAAAGGATCATCAAATCATTTGTGAGTCCATTGTTCAGATCATAGACAAGTCCAGTGATTGGATCAAAGTAGCAACTGTCTACTTTGCATCTGGGAATAGCAGATGCAGTTCGATCGTTGCTGTCGAGTCTATGAAACAAACAATGATGGAAACACAAATAAAATGACTAAACAAATCTCCCCAGCGGAGTCGCAAATTTGTTGTGGGGAAAAATACCTATGCAGGACGATCCTATCCACCTAAGGTGTGACAGTGCCTTAGCAACAAACATTGACAACTATTCTAGTATTCTTCCTTTATGAATTAAGAATGAAGAGAGATAGATGGACTAACCGGTGTCTTCCGTTTGTCCCTCGATCCGGTCTCTCTTCTCTTTGAGGGTTCTCGGCTACTTGCCTTCTGCTCGCCCAGCTTCAAGAGGTTTCTGCAAGATCAAAAGAAGAGAACACTACACAAGACATGGATTCATATTCATAACTAGTTCAAGATTAGAAATAAACTAAACATACTAATGCAATCATACATCAAAGATACATCAGTATATAGGAGAAACCAAGATAGATTTATTGATGAATAACAAGGTTCAGGAAGAGATACAACCCAAAGGGCTCCAATCCAGCATCTCCTTCCCAGCAAATGGAATTCCTATCTTCACCCCCTTCAAAGCATTAAGCACCCAATGATTCCAATCTCAAACCAACAACAATTCTTTGCAATAACAAAATTCCAACCTCTAGATCTCATGGAGGAGAGATCCATATATAGATGTTTGGAGAGAGGATGAGTCAGCTTGAGATCTGACTAGTGTCCTCTCCCTCTGTCATTTCTTGATTCCACTTGGAGGTTCTTGCTTCCACTTGGAGATTAGGAACCTCTTACTCATCACCAATCGAATTCACTGAGGCAAGTGTCATTGAGGAAGATTCTGGAAGCTTCCTGGGTCTTGACACCTCTTGGAATGAACTTGCCACATGTCAACTCTCGCTCAACGCAGGTAGCCAGTGTTGGCTTTGACATTCAGTGCAGGTAGCCAGTGTTGGCTTTGACATTCAGCGCAGACAGCTAGTGGAGCCACTGAATTGATCCTGAATTGACTTGTTTTTGAGCAGTTTCTGGTGGAGAACTTCTGTGAATTGCTGTGGTTTGTTAGCCTTGTTCCTCTAGGGGTAGGAACAACATGTTTAGGGACTTTGTATCCCTTAGATTATGGACATTTCATGCTTATAGCTGTAAGGCACAAAAATGTCTATAACACCAAGGGATTGATATTATAAACCCAAAGGAATAATAAACTGAATGGATTAATACTAAAACCCCAAGGCATTATGAACCTAAGAGAATAATATTAAACCCAAGGGACTAATATTATAAACCCAACGTATATAAACTCTAAGATAAATATTATAAACACTAATATAAACATGATTGACCATCGTTGATTTTCATATTGAGACAATCCTTATCACAATCCCATGTTGGACCATGGTTGACATCATAATAAACCATGGTTTATTGGGGAAAAATAAACCCAACTGATTGATATTATAAAAAAAAAGGAACAATAAATCCAAGGGATTAATACTAAAACCCAAATGGATTATGAACCTAAGGGAATAATATTAAACAAAGGGACAGATATTATAAACCCAAGGTATACAAATCCTAAGAATTAATATTTTAAACTCAAGGGATTAATAAACCAAAGGGCTTATTAATATTATAAACCCAAGGTATACAAATCCTAAGAATTAATATTTTAAACTCAAGGGATTAATAAACCAAAGGGCTTATTAATATTATAAACCCAAGGAATTCTTGAACCCAAGGGATAAATATTAAAAACCTAAGGGATCAAGAAGCACAAGGGATCGATATTACAAACACAAGAGATTAATAAAGCTGACCATGATTGATATTATAAACCGAAGTTAATAATAAACCCCCAAGAGATTAGTACTAAAACCCCAAGGGATTATGAACCCAAGGCATTAATATTAAACCCAACATTGGTAAACACTAATATAAATATTACAAACACTAAAATAAACATGGTTTATTTTCATGGTAAGACAATATTGTCACAATACGACATTCAACCATGGCTGACCATGGTTGGCTATGATTGACAATGGTTGATCATGATTGATATTATAAACCTAAGGGAATAATAAACCAAGCGGATTGATATTATAAACCCAAAGGAATAATAAACCCAAGGGATTAATACTAAAATCCAAAGGGAATAATATTAAATCCAACGTATATAGATCCTAAGATAAATATTATAAACAGTAAAATAAACATCGTTGGCCATCGTTGATTTTCATATTGAGACAATGCTTATCACAATTCCACGTTGGACCATTGTTTAGCATGGTTGACTAGGGAATAATAAACCCAAACGATTGATATTATAAACCCAAAGAACAATAAACCCAAGGGATTAATACTAAAACCCCAAGGGATTATGAACCTAAGGGAATACTATTAAACAAAAGGGACTAATATTATAAACCCAAGGTATACAAACCCTAAGATAAATATTAAAAATACTAAAATAAACATGGTTGAATTAATAAACCCTAAGAATTAATATTTTAAACTGAATGGATTAATAAACAAAAGGGATTATTAATATTATAAACCCAAGGAACAATAAACCCAAGGGATTAATACTAAAACCCCAAGGGATTATGAACCTAAGAGAATAATATTAAACCCAAGGGACTAATATTATAAACCCAAGGTATGTAAATGCTAAGTAGAGACAATTGTTTTCATAATGTGAGATCAGACCATGATTGACCATAATTGACCACGATTGGTTATGGGGCCCCATGATTTGTATTATAAACCCAAGTTAATAATAAACCCAAGTGATTGATATTATGGACCCAAGGGAAACATAAACCCAAGGGATTAATACTAAAACCCAAGGGATTATGAACCCAAGGGAATAATATTAAAAACCCAACATTCATACACCCAAATATAAATATTACAAACACTAAAATAAACATGGTTTATTTTCATGGTGAGACAATCTTTGTCACAATGCAACATTCAACCATGGTTGACCATGGTTGGCTATGATTGACAATGGTTGATCATCATTGATATTATAAACCTAATGGAATAATAAACCCAAGGGATTTATATTATAAACCCAAAGGAATAATAAACCCAAAGGAATAACAAACCCAAGGGATTAATACTAAAACACCAAGGGATTATGAACCCAAGGGAATAATATTAAACCCAATAAACTAATATTATAAACCCAACAATGGTAAAACCAAATATAAATACTACAAAGACTAAAATAAAGATGGTTTATTTTCATGGTCACACAATCCTTGTCGCAATGCAACATTCAACCATGGTTGACTATGATTGACAATGGTTGACCATGATTGATATTATAAACCCGAGGGAATAATAAAGCCAAGGGATTGATACTATAAACCCAAAGGAATAATAAACGCAAGGGATTAATATTAAAACCCCAAGGGAATAATATTAAACCCAAGGGACTAATATTATAAACCAAACATTGGTAAACCCAAATATAAATATTACAAACACTAAAATAAACATGGTTTATTTTCATGGGAAGACAATCCTTGTCACAATGCAACATGCAACCATGGCTGACCATGGTTGGCTATGATTGACAATGGTTGACCATGATTGATATTATAAACCTAAGGGAGTAATAAAACCAAGGGATTGATATCAGAAACCCAAAGGAATAATAAAGCCAAGGGATTAATACTAAAACCCCAAGGGAATAATATTAAACCCAAGGGTCTAATATTATAATTCCTAAGATAAATATTATAAACACAAAAAAAAACATGATTGACCAGCGTTGATCTTCATATTGAGACAATCCTTATCACAATTCCATGCTGGACCATGGTTGACCATGGTTGAAATCATAATAAACCATGGTTGACTAGGAAATAATAAACCCAAGTGATTGATATTATAAACACAAAGGAAGAATAAATCCAAGGGACATATGACTCTGTTGTAAGACATAAAAGAAGCAGAGAATAGAATAGATTGCAAATAACATGAGCATTTCCAGCTTTGTAACAATACAAAAATCGCCACCATAAAATAACAAAGTATATTCACCACCCCGAGTTTTTAGACACAATAAGGTGTAAATTAACTAC
This sequence comes from Pinus tabuliformis, assembly GCA_031772625.1. NCBI lineage: Eukaryota > Viridiplantae > Streptophyta > Pinopsida > Pinales > Pinaceae > Pinus > Pinus tabuliformis. The sequence goes on from CM062820.1 coordinate 1,680,107,881, forward strand.
CCAACACCTATTTATATGAAATGAAAAGCCCTAGTAGAGGAAGGAAACCTAAAACTGCTAACTGAAATCCTACTTCCCGAGATTCTTTATCCCAAGAGATTCATCATCCCAAGACCCTGTATGATGGAGGCTTTAATTCTGTGAGATCTTCTATCAGATATCATCCAAGTCTTGTCCAATCTCCCTATCTCTTGCATCGCCTCCATACCTGCGACATAATATTAGATAGAATGTTTCATCTTGTGGAATAAGGAAAACTTTTCGCCCTCCAACATTGTGAATTTAATGTCATCCCCCTTGCATTTTACGAACACCATATGTGAAATAACTCGATGCCACATGTACGGTAGAGGCCATGGCTCACCCTCTAAAGGTCGCCTTCAACTTGGCCATTCGTATGCTTTGCATGCAAATTATTACCAGCAACGAAAGATTGCTGCCGGAATCCATCATTTGATTAATTTCTGGGATAACACCCAATTGAGATTCTTTATAATATAACACTCACCAATATCTAACATACGAGATAACGTCAATGGGACCTTATATTGAACAACCCAAAACCATGTGTACATAGACTCAAATTATATTTCTTTATACCATGCAGAACACTCACCAATATCTAAACAGACGAGATAACATTAATGGGACCTTATATTGAACAACCCAAAAACATGTATACATTGCATAAAATTAAGAATATTAAATGCACTGACTTCGTTGTTTGAGCTCCAGCCTCCGACCAGTCATATTGGACATTCAAAAATTCGAATTATATGTCCTCGTAAAATGAATGATCCCCTAAAATAATAATATCTTACTGAAAATTTGAATTAGATGTACTTGCTCTTAAAAATCAATCGTTATTTATAACTAGCACAACCACATTTACCAATGTGGTTGATATACGTCGATAGGCATGTATCATCCGCATTAATAATTATTATGCTCATTTTGTTAAAAGCCAACTATCTCTTATTATTCATAACTATATAAATAATAACAACCATATTATTAGATATTTATATATTTATGATTATTATATTATATATTAAAATAATATTAACTTACTCTATAATATTTTATTTAAAATTATTTAATATAATTTAAATATTTAATAATAATATTAACTCATAATAATAATAGTAAATTTAATTAACAATAATAATCTTAATAACAATAATTATTTTAGTAAATATGGTTGATATACATATAAGACTTCATTTGTGTCTATGACATAAACCAATAATAATAATAATAATAATAACAAGGAGCCACTGTTGTGGCGCTAGTCCCTGCCGGTTAACAGAACAGTTTGGTCAGTTATTATTATGAGATTTAATTTGCGTTATCATGAGAGCTGGTTTCCATTACTAGTGTGTTGTAGGCATGCTTACTTGTATTACGATTTAATGAATTGGATGGCCAATTGTTGTATGAACTTTTTGACTTTATGCGAAGAGTGAAATATAATGAACTTTGCCTTTGTTAAGTAAGAATTGTCATAAATGTCATTGAACTAATAAATGCTTGTAATGTTGAGTTTGTATTTCTTAAAATAAGATTAGTTTTAGATATAATTTTCCAATGTCTCATGATTTAAAAAACGCTTAGAATAATAATTAAAATATAATAAAATTTAACAGTGAATCATAGAAAACTGGAGGGAAAAAAACTATAAAAGGTAATAATAATGCATTATAATGTATGAAGAATTAGAGAGTGTTTTTTTTTTTGCTTGTTAAGACTAACCTACGTACCCACAGGGGATTTGAACCGGTGACCTATCGCAAGGAGTGCCTTAACAACGCACCCATTCACCGTCAATCCAAAGCCCCGTGGGCGAAGAATTAGAGAGTGTTAAAGTAAGTTATGTATTTTAATAAGCACGGGGTATAAAATATATTTAAATGCATAATAATGAATTATAATGTACGAAGAATTGGAAAGTGTTAAAGTGAGTTATGTATTGTAATAACCATGGTGCACAAAACATATTAAAATAATAGGAAGGTGTTAAAGTAAGTTATGTATTTTAATAACCATGGTGCACAAAACATAGAATTTTCTTATTTTTTTACATTTGAATATTATGGAAATATTCATAAAATGATAATGACCAAATAAACATTATTATGAATATAAATTTGTTAATTAAATTCGTGGTGGAGAGTGTTCAATATTTACATAGATCATTCTCGAAGGTCAAAGAAGAACTTAAGCATTTAAAAATTATAGTTATGGAGTCTTGAACCCATGATTGGAAGATTACATATCTAGTAACATGTTTGGACATAAATGATACCATTCAGGTTAATCTCAATGATTGACGAATTATTCCATTGTCAAAAGAACAAAAGATATATTTATTTAAAAATATTGTTTATCATAACTTTAGTGTGAACTTTAAATTTGTCCAATTACTAATTAGCAAAGAAAATAAACACTGCATCTAATTTCTAATTAGTAATTTGTTGCATTTAATTAATAATTTGTTGTGATGCAAAAGGACATGACTTTTGACCTTTTTTATAGTTTTGGGTTAGTAAATATAGCATCTAAGTACAATAATAAAATAATTTTGATAAGTTTATTTTATAAATTAAAAATTAAAATAAACAAATTAAAATTAAAAAAACATTTAAACTTTACGAGTTGAAATGTAAATTGATCATGATCTCCAAGAAAAAATTCAATATCTTTTGGTGTTCTATACTCTTGCTCTCTGCAATATCATAGTATTCGAATTAAAAAATATAATTTATAATTTAAACTGATAAGCTAATACATTGTGTAATAATATATTGAATATATATAAAAATATATATTTTTTACACAGAGAACATTGGTTTTGGAGCATAAGAAGTGGCAGTAGAATCCAAATTCAAAATATAATGCAGTTCATGTTTATCAAAATCGTTCTATCATTTTTGTTGCAAAATACATTTATGTCAAGTCAAAGAAATGGCACTTTATAGGCTGGATAAAGAAGTATTGTGTCAGTACAATGTCAAATTTTGTGCTGTAACATTTTGTCATTCTGTCAGTACAATGTCGTTTTGTCAGCAATGACAGCACTTCATTCCAAGTCTCCATGTTTCAAAAGTTTCAGTTGAAGGGGATCCCATGGAATTTGCAGAAATTTATGCTTCTTTATACGAGCTTAGCTGCTGAATTTTAACAACATCATTTCCATACTTTCCTAGAATGGCTGCAACTGTGCGTTCAGATATTACAACTTCAACTGTAGTTTTTGTGATAAGCTCACCAGCTGTTGTGACACTGCCAAAGGTGATATACAATGCTAGGGACATTAGTACAGAAATGGTGATCAGCAAAACCCCCATGATAGCAGCAATCGACAAAGTTTTGCAAATCTTGTGTACCTTCCAAATCTGCCAGAACTCCCTTGACGAAGAATTGGCTCCTCAAACTCAGAGAAATTGCCAATACTGTTTATATCGAGATTTGACTGAATTTTGAAACAAAGCATATAGTTAGTACTACAGGGGTTGGTGTTTGCAGACAGATTTATGCTTAATTATTTTAAATAGAAATTTAATTGCAGCAAGGAATCTGCTTTTATTCTAAGAAATCAAAATCAAAAAGTAGCAACAGAGGGATAGTAGAGGAATTTTTGGCAAATGTTGGAAAATGTCGGAGGGAAATCAAGAACTGCATACAAAATGGGTGCACTTGTTTGCTGTGGAGTTCCTGAAATTTCAACCAGTGCTTCAGATGTTCCTGGTCTAACTTCAAGAAGATTAACTTTGGCATGAGAAATCTGACCATACAAAGAAAACATGATCAGTAAATAAAGGGTCTTCATAGCAAGGTATCAACAATTGAGCTTGAATCACTAGCGATTTAACACATTGTTATTTCCTCTAGCATTGAAGCTAAATTTATGGTTAATCTCATACTGGTGCCATGTTATCTCATTGCGGCGAAATGCGGCAACAGTTTTAAATATACAGAACAGGTCCCGTAAAAAATTGTTCCAGTACAAATACCAGAGCAGAAATAATGTCGAATAGTTGATAATAGTCGTCAAAGACAAAAAACCTTGTTTTAATTAACAATGGATGAAAATTAATAAAAATGTTTAAACAAAGCTGACCTTTGATGACCATGGGGCTGGTGAAGACTGCATAGTCAGATAGCTTGATGATGAATGGCCAGAATCTTGAAACGGGATGCTAGAAGAGAAAGATGTACGAGGAGAGCGGTATTCAAACCTTGTTCTAGTACTTGATGGTGGCAGAGATGAAGAAACCATAGGTGCAGTACTGTACTTGTCATGGTTTAAATTTTCTTGCAGTCTTGAAGTTATATGAACTAAAGGTTCTCGTGCAACCCTTATATCATGTACAATGTGCCAAAAGCTTGTTTAACATTAAAAAGAGTATTTGATTGACTAAAGCTGTATAACAGTAAGATACATCCCTAACATGAGTTGTCTAACTTCAAGGAGATTAGCTTTGGCACGATAAATCTGAATATACAAAGAAAACATGATCAATAAAGGATCTTCATAGCAAGGTATCAACAATCGAGCTTCAATCACTAGCCATTTAACACATTGTTATTTGCTCTAGCATTGAAGCCAAATTTATCGCTAATCTGATACTGCTGCCATGTTATTTCATTGGGGGCAAAAGAATATTCAAAATAGAAAACTCATAATGTATACAGGAACCAGTATGTGGCAGCAGTTTTAAATATACAGAACAGGTCATGTCAAAAATTGATCCACTACAAAATTCTGAAAATGACAGAAACTGTCATTTGCTAAAATTCTAAAATTGAAACATGATACATTGAACCAAGCGATTATAACCTAAGTCGAACAAAAGTTTTGGGGTGGAAAGGTTTTGGGGTCTTATTGCGGGTTTCACATTGTTCGAGGTGAATGGCAGGCTTTGGCTCAGTGTTTGACATTACTGCGGTACAGATGGGAGTCCTTTTGAACGCAGACGGATGTACATTCCCACGGCTACATAGGTACATCACTAAGCTGGAGTATGTATGTGCCGCATATTGTGTTTTTAATGGAATGTATTATGGTTTGGAGAAAGGAATAAAGACCTGCAAGTATTTTTCAAGGGCCTTTTGGAGACTTTGTTAACCAATTTCGTCATTTGCTCATTTCTTGTTTTTGTTTTTGGGTGGGAGTGTGAGGATTTTTACAGAAGCTGTTGTGTTTCTTCGAAGCTTGAGCGAAGTCTGGCGAGCTTTAGCTGAAGAAAACATTGGTACACCGTTGTAGGGTTTCTTTTTTCTTCTTTTCGGGTGAAACTGTGATTCTTCGTACAGATTGAGCAGCAATCTTTTGTAATTTGAACTGTTTTTGCACATGAAGATCTAAATAAATTGGGGTTCATGGGTATTTAGATTGAAGCTGGAGTATGTATGTGCCACATATTGGCTTTTTAATGGAATGTATTGTGGTTTGGAGAAAGGAATAACTGGGCTTTTCATGGTTTAAATTTTCGGGCAGTGTTGAAGTTATTTGAACTAAAGCTTGTTGTGCAACCCTTATATCACGTACAATGTGCGAAAAGCTTGTTTAAGATTAAAAAGAGTATTTGATTAACTAAAGCTGTATAAGACTAAAACACATGCCTAACATGGCTTGTTGCAGCTTTGCAATGTTGAGGAGATCTCTTTTGATTTGCAAAAACAATTTATTAGAAAGTGAGTATTGTATATACCTGAACCAACTGATCAGTTTCGAAAGCACACCGAGGAAGGTCTTCTCTTTGTAATGTTCTAATATTGGCAGATGTTGTGTGCCTGATATCAGAAGTCACTGCAGCACCCCTGCCAATTAGACAACACAATTTCAAAATAAGATCAAGCTGCTGAAAGGTACTTTATCATATGAAATCCTATTACTGGTTACAAAACTGTATCTGCCATCAAACTTCAGATTCACGCTAACTAGCTAAACATGACAATGCAGAAGGAGAGATCTGTTAGGCCAGGGTAACTCCTCATTAAACGAGAGAAAACACTGATTGATTTTTATTCATTAGCTAGCACTTTATTTATACAAATACAAAACGGATCAGTTCATCTTCTAGATGACTGTCTGGCTTCACCTCATCCGTTTCGGATTAGGTGTCAACATTCCCCCCCTTAATCTGAAGGGATGTTGGTGAGTCCAAGCATCATTCTGAATCTTTCAAGCTTTTCTCTTCCAAGCGCTTTGGTGAAGATGTCTGCAATTTGCTCGTTTGTGGAACAATGACGGAGATGGATTGTTTTGGCCTTAACATGATGTCGGATCAGATGATATTTAGTATTGATGTGCTTAGTACGATCATGGAACTTTGGGTTCTTGGCCAACTTTATTGCAGATGTGTTATCAATCATGAGTGGAGTTGATTGTATTTGTTTTACCTGCAAATCTTCAAGAATTTTCCTGAGCCACACAATTTCTTTCGTTGCTTCAGCTGCTGCCACATATTCTGCTTCTGTTGTGGAATCTGCTGGTACTGATTGTTTGCGTGATCTCCAGGAGACAGCTCCTGATCCAAGACTCATAGCATATCCTGAAGTAGATACTCCTGTTTCTTTGTCTCCATCGAAGTCTGAATCAGAGTATCCAATCAAGTTGAAGTCGTCCACCTGTGTATACTTGATTCCAAGGTCTTGAGTTCCCTTCAAGTACCTTAGAACTCTTTTTGCAGCAGACCAATGTCCCTCACAAGGCTTTTTCATAAATCTGGAGAGGATTCCAACAGCAAATGAAATGTCTGGTCTGGTAGTAGTGAGGTAGATGAGACTTCCTACAAGCTGTCTATACTTTGTTGCATCCTCAAATTCTTTTCCTTCAATAGATGTGAGCTTCAAGTTTTGTTCCATTGGAGTAGAAAGGGGATTGCACTCTGTCATGCCAAATCTGTTTAACAAATCTCCAATGTATTTCTTTTGAGAAAGAAATATGGACTTTGGATGTTGGGTTACTTCAATGCCAAGATAGTAATGAACATAGCCCAAATCAGTCATTTCAAAAAATTTTCCTAATTCTTTCTTTATGGATGCAATATAGCTTTCATTGTTCCCTGTCATTAAAAGATCATCTACATATACCACAAGATATACAACTGTTTTTCCAACTTTCTTGACAAATAAAGTTGCATCATCAAGATCAAAATGTTTGAAGTTGAGTTTCAGAAGATGCTCAGTTAGTTTTTCATACCAGGCTTGTGGTGCTTGTTTGAGGCCATACAAGGACTTCACAAGTTTGCATACTTTGTGTTCATGTCCTTTCATAGCAAATCCTTCAGGCTGGGACATAAAAACATTCTCTTTTAGATCTCCATTCAAGAATGCAGTTTTTACATCCATTTGATGGACTTTCCAACCGTTCTGAGCAGCTAGTGCAAAGAGTGTCCGGATGGTGGCCCATTTTGCTGTGGGAGCAAAAGTTTCCTCATAATCGACCCCTTCCTTCTGTGCAAAACCTTTTGCCACAAGCCTAGCTTTGTGCTTGTCAAGTGAGCCATCAGCTTTGTACTTGTTCTTGTAGACCCACTTGCAGCCAATTGGTTTGGTTCCAAATGGAGGATCAACCAGCTTCCAAGTGCCATTCTTTATGAGGGCATCATACTCCTTCTGCATCGCTTCTTTCCATTCATCATGAGAAGCAGCTTCTTTGAAGGAAGTTGGTTCAAAATCTGTAGACAAGTTCAATTCAAAATCATAAGTAACATCCATATCAACAGGTGAATTAGAGTTATCTACATCACCTCCATCTTGTCGGTTTGTATTTCTGGTTCCTGTTTTTCCAATTTCATCAGGATGAACACTTTCAAGTGTCTTTGTCAGCCACTTTGGGGGACCTTTCTGAGATGGTCCAGGCTGTTCTGTTGATTGAGTTGGGTCTGAATCAAGATTGAGTCTCCCAATTCTATCAATTACATCACTTAAAGCATCATCCGTTGTTGGAGTGTCAGGCAGGGGAGATTGTTCTTCAGAAGAAGATTCCACATGTTGATCTAGTATAGGAATCCCCCCTTCAAGATGTGGAATCTGATTATCAAACTCTTGAAATGATTTCGGTTTTGTGAATCTATCCAAGCGATCAAGTTGCCGCTCAACAACACTGTCAGATTTGGATGATTCAAGAAAAATGACATCTCTAGATAAAACAAACTTTTTATTTACTTCATCATAAAGGCGGTATGCTTTAGATGTGTTTGAATACCCCAGGAAGATACACTTACGACTTCTAGCACCAAGTTTGTTTCTATGTACCTTTAGTATTAAAGCATAACAGGTGGAACCAAATATCCTGAGATGTTTTACCGAAGGAACATGTCCATACCACAATTCATAAGGAGTCTTGTTTCTTATAGCACTAGATGGACATCTAGTCTTTATATATGCAGCATGGATCATACCATATTCAAAATTGTTCTGTTCATTCTTTCAGCTACACCATTCTGTTGAGGATTATAAGGCACAGTTGTTTGATGTTTAATCCCATGTTGGCGAAGATAGTGTTCAAATTCATTTGATGTATATTCTTTTCCATTATCAGTGCGAATATGATCTGAATTTGAAACTACTTGAAATTTGTTTGCAAGGTATTCAATTCAGAAATAAACATATTTAAAAGCTTCCCATGTCTTGCAGAAATGAAACACATGAACTTTTCAGCTGATTACAACCCATTTAAGCATAGCAGAATTATTTCTTTTTACTGTTTAACACATAAAAACGAATTTGTTCTGCAAAATAAACCAACCACATATGCACAAGAAGTTGATAAAGCAGTTCACCCCCTCCAGGGCTACGTCTTCTGGGTCCAAAGCCTCCAAATGGGCTTGTCCTTGTTTTTATTAAATGCTCAAATTGAAAATACAGCTGAATAGAAGCATCTACAGGAGAAATAGATGGTAGAAATGGATTCAGAACACATGAATCCTTCAGGATTGACTATTGGATCACCTCCAATGGATACCTGCAACCCTGTATAGTCTTCCCAATACTGGCCCCTGGTGGCTCCTAGAACTTTCACGGCTCCAAAAAGTATGCAAATGACCTCTTATGGCTGTAAGACCTGCACCAATGGCTTCAGAAGGTCGCAATTATCCAAAATAAAAAAAAAAATCGTCCAAAACCGACTTTCTGGGCCAAAGTTATGGCCATTTACTCCAGACTGCCAGTTTCCCTTAAAAAACTCAAGTTATCTTTAGTTGGCGCCAGTTAGGCCCGCCAAATATGGTGCGCTCTGCCAAACTGCCTCCAACAGAACCGCGGGTTTAACTGTGAGTTTAATGCTGCATGTGAGCGCACATCATGGGCGGTTAGGTGCCTTGGATTCCGCGCCGAGGTTAGAGTTAGCCCACGGTTCTCAGATTGTGGTCATATGGTGGGGGGCTGGCGCTTAGGGGCTGGCCCCCTTCATTTCCCGCCCAAAACGCTTTTCAAACTTCAAACACAGTTTGTGCCGCCCTTTTAACCACATGTGACCACGTGGTCCAACGGTAAAGGGCTGTAATGTTATGCATAATGTTGTGGGTTCGATTCACAATCCGACCACAAACTTTTTTAACACATCCGCCCAAGAGCTGCTGACGTCATCTGGGGGCCACGTGGCGCCCTTCGGGCCTGCCATGTGGCAGCCTCTGATTGGTGGCTGAAAAGGGAATATTCCCTGGAATATTCTAAGGAATATTCCTTTTTTAATTTTTTTAAAAAAATTCCAATTTTCTAATGTACTGGACAAAATATTCTTTTTATCATATCTTCTTCATACGGCGACCGTTTTCCGAACCGTTTGCAGTGCCAGAATCGTGAGGACGAGCACTTTCCGGTCGTTCAGCTTCGAACCAGTTCTGAGCACTTTGAATTTTGAGCATTTTTACGACACTAGGACATGAACACCTGATCACGCCTCCCCATTGGGAAGCTTTTGGACCCCAAAAGCCTTCAACTACCTGTTAAAGAGGTGAGGGTACAGCTCCCTCACTCTGTCCACCTCCATCCACTTTGCCTTGTTCGGTTTGCTGCCTTTGAAACCAACCCGAACATAATCTACATTGCCCCTCCTTGAAGTGCGTGTCCTTCTGTCAAGGATTGTATCTTCTTTCAGCTCATCTAAGAATTCTGGCGAGAAATCTTCTATAGATGGCAGCTGAATAGCACTTTCATGATCAACAATCAAAGGAGGTTCATACAAATGTAAGTTCTCCACATTGACAACAGAATACATTTGCATGTAGGAAGGCAAATCTAATTGAAAATCATTATTTCCAACCTTCTTGAGGATTTTGAATGGACCATAACGAATAGGCTTCAGCTTTTTACCTTCTCCTTGCATCCTTTCCTTACTAATGTACAGCCATACCTCATCCCCTTCTTGAAACTTGTGATCGACTCTATGCTTGTCGTGTCTTTCCTTGTACTTGCTTTGACTCTTCTCAAGCTATTCTTGAATTTGCTGATGTATTTGCTGAATTATTTCAATGAATGAATGAGCTTTGTCAATGTCACTATGTCCCTCAATGGCGACATCTTTCTCAAGAATGAAATCAAGAGGTGATTTTGGCAAGTAACCAAAACAAGCTTCAAACGGTGAGGTGTTTGTGGAAGAGTGCTTGGCACGGTTGTAAGCATGCTGTATGTAGTGCAAATGTTCATCCAAAAGCTTGGGATGCTTGCTGCAATAACCTCTCAAGAGGTGCACAATGGTTCTGTTCACAACTTCAGTTTGTCCATCTGTTTGCGGATGGAAAGCAGTGCTTTTCTTCAACTTGGTGTCCATCATCTCCCATAGGTTGGACCAAAAATTCCCCACAAATCTGGAATCCCTGTCACTAATAATGGAAGTAGGAAAACCAAAGTGAATCCATACATGATGAAAAAATAATTCAACAGTTTGTTCAGCAGTTATAGTTTTCTTACAAGGCATAAGTATACACATTTTGCTGAAACGATCAACTACTACATATAAATAATCATGCTGCTTTCTAGATTTTGGCAAACCTCCTACAAAATCCATAGAGATGCTCTCCCATGGTCTAGAAGGTACTGGCAAAGGAGTATACAAACCAAGCTTCCTATTGCTAGGCTTGCTTGTAGCACATAATGAACAACCTCTTATGAACCTTGAAACAGAATCTACCATGCGAGGCCAATAGCAATACCTCTGTAGATGTGCAATTGTTTTGCTCACACCAAAGTGGCCAGCAATAAGAGAAGAATGAGCTTCTCTCATGACATTTATCCTCTCCCCCTGTGGTATACACAACTTGCCCAAATGAAACAGCAAATTTTTATGCATGTGATAATCATTTTCATCTACATGATTCCCTTTACTCAAGTTAGCATACACATCTTTAAAGTCATCATCAGATGCATATTGTTCTATGTAACTATCATGTACAATGGAATCATTCTTAAGTAAAGTAACAGCACCAATAATAGGCCTTGAAAGCATATCAGCAACCTTATTCAAAGTACCTTTCTTGTACCTTATTACCAAATGGAACTGTTGCAAGAAGCCCATCCATCTGAAGTGTCGTGACTGTTGTAACTTGCTTTGTGATTGCAAGTACTGTAAGGGCTGATGGTCGATATGTATAACAGTTTCTTTGCCCATCAAATAGTGTTTCCACTTTTTGACGCTTTGTACCAACGCATACAACTCCTTATCATATGTAGGATAATTTACAACAGCACCATTAAAAGTTTCAGAATGAAATGCAATAGGCTTACCATGATGTAGAAGAACTGCGCCCATAGCATAATCACTAGCATCAGTTTGTATCTCAAATGGCTGTCTCAAATCCGGTAATGCAAGGACTGGAGCTGAACTAATCTTCTCTTTCAAAGATTCGAAAGCTTTTTGCTGCTTGCCTCCCCATTGGAAAGCATGCTTCACACTTGTCACTGCATGCATAGGAGCTGCTATAGAAGAGAAGTTAGAGATAAACTTCCTCCAATATTGAGCTGCACCCAAAAAACTTCTTACCTCTGTTATGGATTTGGGAGTAGGCCACTTCACAATAGCCTCAATCTTAGCAGGATCAATTCTCAAAGCACCTCCTCCTACTATGTGTCCCAAATAAACCAAAGAAGTCTTTCCAAATTCACACTTTGACATTTTAAGAAATAACTGATTCTTCTTCAAAACATCAAGTAATTTTCTAACATGCATGACATGATCTTCTCTAGACTTGCTGAAAATTAAGATGTCATCTAAGTAGACAATAACGAAATCATCAAGAAAAGGACGCAAGACATCATCCATTACCCGCATGAAAGTTGCAGGTGCATTGCACAAACCAAATGGCATCACAAGCCACTCAAAGAGTCCTTGTTTGGTTTTAAAGGCTGTCTTCCATATGTGACTTTCTTCAATTCTTACTTGATGATATCCACTGCACAAGTCTAGCTTAGTAAAATATCGAGCATCTTTCAGCTGGTCTAGCAAATCATCTATCCTTGGGAGTGGGTAACGATTCTTTACCGTTATATTGTTCAAGGCCCTGAAATCAACACACATACGCCAAGTGCCATCTTTCTTTGGAATCAATACAATCGGTGACCCACATGGCGAAGTACTTGGCCTTATGAAACCCTTGTCCAACAAGTCCTTGATTTGCTTCTTTATTTCAGCATTCTCCATAATAGACATGCGGTACATGCCTATGTTTGGAAGAGGACAATCTGGATGCACATGGATTTCATGCTGAATCTCCCTCTTAGGAGGCAAACCTGTTGGCTCCTGAAACATCTCATGATATGCATCAACTACATCATACAGATCTGATTTAAGTTTTGGATCACAATTGTCAAATGACTCATGATTCACATCAACCTTGGGCTTAATCATAAGAAGAACAAAATTCTTACTTGAATTGACCAGCCTTTTTACCTGTCCTGTATTCACCATCGCTATATTTGTCTTCTTGCGATGAGCTCTAACAATGAACTCCTTGCCATCTTTGAACAGATGATATTTGTTTTCATGGCGATGAAAGATAGCTTTCCTGTCAAACAAATAAGGACTTCCCAAAACAATTCCTGCTATATCAAAGGGTACCACATCAAGTTCAACTGTGTCAATAAAATGTGCAGTAATTGCAAAGCGCAATGTGCACTTTCTTGAAACTTGTAAATTTGCATCCTTGCAAATCCATCCAAGTGGATATGGCTTCGGATGTGGAACGGTCTCAAGTTTAAGCTGCTTGACCAAGTCCTCTGATATAAGGTTTGATTGTGACCCACTATCAAAAAGTGTGTCAATCTTAGTATGTTTTGAAATCACCCTCACATGAAACAGTTCAATTCTTTCTTCCTCATTAGGAGCTTGTACATGGCAGTTTGAGGTACTAGTGCTGGCTTGAGTTTCAATTTCTTTTCCCTTCAAGTTTTTCAAACCCATGGCTGCAATTTTGGTTTCATCACCTGAATCTTCCCCTAAATCTTGTGGTGTAGATGTAGTAGCAGCAGTTTTCTGTTTCCCTTTGGATTTGTTAAATTGAGGTCTTTTTTCAGGATATAATTTCCAACAGTTTTTCTCCTCATGGCCTGGTTTAGAACAGTGTTTACATATCACTTTCTCACTCTCCTGTTTGACAGATGCATTCTTTTTCCCTTTTCCCTTGGAGGTTTTCTCTTTGCTTTTCCCCTTGGGGGGCTTGTTTCTACCCTCTTCAAATGTGTTTTTTCCCCTTGCCTCTAAATGGGTAGCTTGGACACAAACCTCGTCCAGGCTAGTAGGGTTAAACATCAAGATGGTGTGTCTAAGGTAGCTATGCAAGCCACCAATGTATTTCAGCAGGGTTTCTTGGGACTGTAAATCTACCCCTAACAAGAGAGCTCTTCTCCTGAATTCTTGGGTGTAGTCTTGGACACTCTGACCCTTAAGTTGTCTGAAATTTTTCCAGTTCATAATGGCTTTCTGCATGTGAGCAAGAGGATAAAACTGTTTTTTAATGGCTAACAGAAATTCAGGCCATGTTAAGGTAACCTTACCAAATTTCTTGATCTCCTCTTTAGTCTTGGCCTCCCACCAGACCAAGGCTGCTCCATCCATTCTCAAAGAAGCCAACTGAATCTTTGTGGCATCATCATGCATATTTTGGATCCTCAAGTAAACCTCCAACTGCCTAATCCAGTTGTCAAGCTTTTCTGCATTCACTTCACCATTAAACATAGGTAATTCGAATTTTACATCAAGCTTTAAAAAAGGACTTTTTCCAGAGGATCTATGCTTATGAACAGAAGAAGACGAGGACGAAGAGGAAGAAGGTGAAGATGGGGGTGGTGGATCACCATTTCCTCCATGTCCTTTCTTGGAATGATCATCATCCTTCTTACCTCCTGAAGAGCCTTCTCCTTCAGGTGGATGTTTGGACCCTTCTCCAGCCAATTTCTCATTTCTTTCTTGGTACAATATCCTCACCATTTCAGTGAGATCTAAGAAAGCCTTTCTGAAGATTCTTTCCTCTTCTCTTGGATCTGTCTCTAGAGGAATTTCTCTTCCATGTTCAGACATCCTTGAAGCTTCTGCTGAGACTCTTGAGGGTGAAATTGAAGGTGGAGGTGATGGCTCTATGGCCTTCCTTGACTGAGGATTCTCTCTTTCTCTAGTCAACTGTCCTTCACCTCTTTTAAGTTTCAACCTGGTAAGCATCAATACTTGCAAGACAGTTAGAAGATCTTTGCACAAAAACCCTGAGCTCTGATACCAACTTGATCTGAATTTGAAACTACTTGAAATTTTTTTGCAAGGTATTCAATTCAGAAATAAACATATTTAAAAGCTTCCCATGTCTTGCAGAAATGAAACACATGAACTTTTCAGCTGATTACAACCCATTTAAGCATAGCAGAATTATTTCTTTTTACTGTTTAACACATAAAAACGAATTTTTTCTGCAAAATAAACCAACCACATATGCACAAGAAGTTGATAAAGCAGTTCACCCCCTCCAGGGCTACGTCTGCTGGGTCCAAAGCCTCCAAATGGGCTTGTCCTTGTTTTTATTAAATGCTCAAATTGAAAATACAGCTGAATAGAAGCATCTACAGGAGAAATAGATGGTAGAAATGGATTCAGAACACATGAATCCTTCAGGATTGACTATTGGATCACCTCCAATGGATACCTGCAACCCTGTATAGTCTTCCCAATACTGGCCCCTGGTGGCTCCTAGAACTTTCACGGCTCCAAAACGTATGCAAATGACCTCTGATGGCTGTAAGACCTGCACCAATGGCTTCAGAAGGTCGAAATTATCCAAAATCAAAAAAAAAATCGTCCAAAACCGACTTTCTGGGCCAAAGTTATGGCCATTTACTCCAGACTGCCAGTTTCCCTTAAAAAACTCAAGTTATCTTTAGTTGGCGCCAGTTAGGCCCGCCAAATATGGTGCGCTCCGCCAAACTGCCTCCAACAGAACCGAGGGTTTAACTGTGAGTTTAATGCTGCATGTGAGCGCACATCATGGGCGGTTAGGTGCCTTGGATTCCGCGCCGAGGTTAGAGTTAGCCCACGGTTCTCAGGTTGTGGTCATATGGTGGGGGGTTGGCGCTTAGGGGCTGGCCCCCTTCATTTCCCGCCCAAAACGCTTTTCAAACTTCAAATACAGTTTGTGCCGCCCTTTTAACCACATCTGACCACGTGGTCCAACGGTAAAGGGTTGTAATGTTATGCATAATGTTGTGGGTTCGATTCACAATCCGACCACAAACTTTTTTAACACATCCGCCCAAGAGCTGCTGACGTCATCTGGGGGCCACGTGGCGCCCTCCGGGCCTGCCATGTGGCAGCCTCTGATTGGTCGCTGAAAAGGGAATATTCCCTGGAATATTCTAAGGAATATTCCTCGCAATATTCTTTTTTTAATTTTTTTAAAAAAATTCCAATTTTCTAATGTACTAGACAAAATATTCTTTTGATCATATCTTCTTCATACGGCGACCGTTTTCCGAACCGTTTGCGGCACCGGAATCGTGAGGACGAGCACTTTCTAGTCGTTCAGCTTCGAACTAGTTCTGAGCACTTTGAATTTTGAGCATTTTTACGACACTAGGACATGAACACCTGATCAGAATAGACCCAATATGAGATTGTGCATCATTTTCAATCCACTTATGAAAATTCTTGAATGTTTGAAAAGCATCAGATTTGTTCTTCAATAAGTAAACCCAACACATTCTGGTGTAATCATCAATAAATGTCATGATATATTTATTTCCATTTGTAGAAGAAACAGGCATTGGGCCACATAAATATGAATGAATAAGTTCAAGCTTCTTATGTGCTCTTGAATGTGAATCATGAAAAGACAGTTTGCTATGCTTTCCTAGAATGCAAGCATCACATTGTTTATGTTTTCTAGGAATTGTAGGCAAACCAGCAACACCATTTTTCTTCAACAAGCGGAGACTATCATAGTTTAAATGTCCAAATCTAGCATGCCATAATAAACTTGATGGAAGTGCACCTTCTTCATGATGAGAAATATATGAGAAATGATGTGCATGAGCAGAGGTTCCTTGCAGTTTAAGGAGTCTTTCTTCTTCTATACCCCTCATGACAAGTGAGTGGTCAGATGCCTTTCTTACCTCAAGCTTGCCATCAAACATGTGAATGGAGTGACCTTGCTGGCGGATGTGGACCAGGGACAGCAAGTTTCTCTTCAGCTATGGGAGATATAGAACATGATCCAGAAGAAAGTCTGGAAGACCAGGCAGTTTAAGCCTGATTGTGCCAAGCCCTGATGGCTTGATTTTTGACTGATCTGCAAAGTATACTACTCCATCAACATTGTCAGTGAAATCTTAAAAAAATTCTTTCCTATAAGTCATATGACAGGTTGCTCCTGAATCAAGCAACCAGTCATTTTTCGAAGAAGCAAGTGAAGCATTAAACAAGTCTTCATTTACTCCAATGTTACATTGTACCTCAATATAGTGAGCGAATTCAGGTGCTTTACCTTTGTCTGTGTCATCAGTTTTACCTTTCTGCTGGTTTCTTCTCTGCTCAACCTTGTCCCATGGTAGCTTGCATGTAGAAGCATCATGTGATCCATTTCGTTTGCAGCGAATGCAATGCAGATCTGAATTTTCTGCTTGAGAATGTCTGCCCCCCTGCCTCTGAAGTATCTTCCTCTTCCCCTTCGTCCACCTCTTCCTCTTGCAGAATCTTGAGCAGGATGCTTTTCTTTGTGAGCAAGGCAAACAGTCTCTTCAGAAGATTCAGGGACTGTTTTCTTTCCAAAGGCTTTCTCTCTTTCAGCAAACTTTTTCACAAGAGAGTCAAAGGTTATATCTTTAAGGTTTCCATTTGCTTGTAAAGACTCAAGATAATTAGAGTAGGTAGGATAGAGTGCTTTGAGAAAGGCGATAAGAGAGATATCCAGCTCAACCTTAGTGGATTTTATATCATGCATTATAGACTTTATTTCAGATGCAAGAGCAAGAGGATCATTATTTTTCAGTTCAAGAGTGAAGAGTTTAATCATGAGCTGAACAACTTCAAGTGCAGAATGTGTATCATAGAGTTCTTTAAGCTTTTGTAAAGCTTCAAAGGCAGTGGAATAGCATGAAATATGACGACTTACTTCCTCATTTACAGATGCTGCGATCAATGCAAAGGCTTTGCTGTTCTTGTTTTCCCAAATGGCGAGTTCTTTGTCTGATGTGGGCTGCACAGGGTCTTTGTCTTCTTCTCTGACACACACTCCTTTCCACAGCTCATTGTAGATAAGGGTGTGTTTTACCATCCGAGACCATTCAGAATAGTTCTCCTTGCCAGTGAGAACTATTCCGACCATAGAAATGATTGAATGCATTCTGTAAAAATATCTCTGCTAAAAAAAAAACTTCTGTTGATAAAAGATTTCTGCTGAAAAAAAAAATCCTTATGCCACAGCCTTATGTATTTTATTTTCTTCCTATGTTTGATAGAAGCATCAGCATCACTGCAATTTTACTATGTTTGAAAAATGCGCAATGGATCTCATCACTTCATTCTATAACTTCAATATATCAATATATATGCAATTGAAAAACTGCGCAAGAGATATATATCTTCAATCAATGCAACACGCATAAGGGATAATATATATTACTTCAATATATATTAATGCAAAGCTGTTATGAAAGCAGTGCAATATATTAAACTTTTTGAATGAAACAACGCGTTTTAATCTTCACAGTCTCCAACACACAACTTTCACCGAAATTACCAAACACCATTCAAAACTGCGCGCACTGAATGAACCGATGCCGAGAGCAGAAATATGATACCATAAAAAAAACGCAGTCAATCATTACAGGCTTCAATACATCAAACACAGTCTTCTTGCGTTGCTTCAAACAGCCAGGCTTCAATACATTAAACGCAGTCAACCATTAATACGTTGCTTCAATACATTAAACGCAGTCAATAAAAAAAACGCAGTCACCCACCGATGCCGAGAGTCTTCAATAAAAAACTCAGTTCCACGGTGAAACAAGAAAATGGCTTTCACTAGAGATGCTCTTTTAATACGTGGCTGTGGTCGCACTGATTTTCAGGGAGGAAGTGCGGAACAACTTTACAAATCTGTGCACTCAAAGATTTTGACATTGCAGCGCGTGCTTTTCAATGAGATCTAATAGAAACATTGGCTGAAAATATTTCACAATGCTGAGGATGTAGGCAATTATGAGATTGGCATTGTCTTAGTATACAACAAAGGGGAAAAATGGTGCAAGAAAACCTTTAAGTCCCCTTGCCGAAGTACTCCAAAGGTAGCTTCTCCATACACGACACTGTGTGTGAAGTGCACTTCAAATCATATAAAAAATGAAATGGGTTGAGGTAAACTTACTGCTTTGAAATCCAACATTGAGTGCGAGCAAGAATACCAATGGAATGAGTGGAAGCTACCAGAAATGTATATCGGCCATTGTGTCCTTCGTCCTTTGTAGATTGGAAACCATGTGACCATTCTTCAGATTGTAAATTGCAAACCATGTCAGCACTCTTCAGATATATGGCATATTCAGATGGTCTGTGGGATAAATTCTGTGCTGGTAGTGTTAGTAGATTTTATGCAAAGCAGTTACCCTGTAGCATTCGTTTCGAAAATATAACTCTACGTTTGACTTTGAATCAGATGTATTTAGGAACATGCAAAAAATTTAAGCAAATTGTAGAGGTAACAGTAAACAGAAACTTACGTAAAATAAAACAAAACCTTTCCATTGCAAAACTTTTGTTCGACTTAGGTTATAATGCTATTATAATGAAAAATCATGTCCGTCAAGCAACGACCAGCAATTGATCGATCCCATATAGTCACAGGGAGGTAGTAATAATACCAAATGCATTATGCCATAATTCCATTTTCAAACAACATATATTCATTTTAAAGTCCATATAGTTTGGTGCTATTTATAAAGTCTAGCTTCAAGCATGTTGCAGAATGCGTTCGATCTCAAATACAAGACAGAAACACAAACAGTACAAACAGACATGTATAAAGACTTTCTAGCTCTCTTTCCTGAATCGTTACCTACACTATGCAAGAAACAAAAACTAACATAGCATTCAGCCATAACATAGGAAGAAACAGAAATGAGTAAGCGATTCAATATACAATTTGTCATTTAACTTGAGTGGATAATAAGTACATGTTTAATCAATCTATGGAATCTTTGGTGTTTGCA
Source organism: Pinus tabuliformis (assembly GCA_031772625.1). Lineage (NCBI taxonomy): Eukaryota > Viridiplantae > Streptophyta > Pinopsida > Pinales > Pinaceae > Pinus > Pinus tabuliformis. Next base: position 1,680,127,570 of record CM062820.1, read on the forward strand.
TTGAGCAGCTGTAGATACAAAATTATTGCTCATCTGATGTTGCATTTGCTGTATTCAATGATATAATTTAAACCAAACATGGTAGTTTTTAAGATGGAGCAAAAATATAAATAAAAAAGGTGGCAAGAAAATCTCTGGTTGTCAAGCTTGAAGCATGATGCAGAATGCGTTCCATTTGAGATACATAACAGAAACAGAAACAGTACAAACACAGATGCATAAAGACTTTGTAGCATTTTTCGTCAACTGTTGCGTTACATGTTCTTTGTAAATGAGTCAAAATTGCAAGTCAAATACTTGTATTACAGTAAGAGCATAATATGAAGAAACATATTCATATTACTTTTGCATTTGTTCTGGACGTGAAGGCCAGCATGTTCCTACATTTTGTAATCTGTATAACAAATAGTTAGTTAGAATAAAATGATAACATTGTAAATTGAAGAGAGGACATATTTGAGACAAAACATCTTAAGGAGTTATGTGAACTAAAGCTTCTTGTGCAATCCTTATATCATGTACAATGTGTCAAAAGCTTGTTTAACATTAAAAAGAGTATTTGATTGACTAAAGCTGTATAAGAGTAAAACAGATCTCTAACATGGCTTGTTCCAGCTTTCCAATCTTGACGAGATCTCTTTTAATTTTCAAAAACAATTTATTAGAAACTGAGTATTGTATATACCTGAACCAACTGATCAGTTTCGAAAGCACACCGAGGAAGGTCTTCTCTTGGTAATATTCTAATATTGGCAGCTATTGTGTGCATCATTTCAGAAGTCACTGCAGCAGCGCTACTAATTAGACAACAAAATTTCAAAATAAGATCAAGCTGTTCAAAGGTACTTTATCACATGCAATCCTATTACTGGTTACAGAACTGTATGTGTCATCAAACTTCACATTCACGCTAACTAGCTAAACATGACAATGCAGAAGGAGAGATCAAAACCATGAGGCTACAAATTCATAAACTTCTGAAATAAGGCTTGGAGTGCCTACTTTTCAACGAGATCTAATACAAACATTCACTCAAAATATTCCACAGTGCTGAGGATGTAGGCAATTATGAGATTGCCATTGTCTTAGTATACAACAAAGGGGCAAAATGGTGCAAGAAAATGAAAACAGCCGACTAGAAATTCTAGGCACTGGTTTCATAAAAACCTTTAAGTCCCCTTGCCGAAGAACTCCAAAGGTAGTTTCTTGATACACGACACTCTGTGTGAAGTGGACTTCAAATCATATAAAAAATGAAATGGGTTGAGATAAACTTACTCTCTGTGTGAAGTGGACTTCAAATGATATAAAAAATGAAATGGGTTGAGATAAACTTACTGGTTTGAAATTCAGCATTGAGTCCGAGCAAGAATACCAATGGAATGAGTGGAAGCTACCAGAAATGTATATCAGCCATTGTGTCCTTCGTGCTTTGTAGATTGGAAACCATGTGACCATTCTTCAGATTGTAAACTACAAATCATGTCAGCAGTCTCCAGATATATGGCATATTCAGATGGTCTGTGGGATAAATTCTTTCCTGGTAGTGTTACCAGATTTTATGCAAAGCAGTTACCCTGTAGCATTCGTTTCGAAAATATAACTCTACGTTTGACTTTGAATCAGATGTGTTTAGGAACATGGAAAAAATTTAAGCAAATTATACAGGTAACAGTAAACAGAAACATAGGTAAAATAAAAAAAACCTTTCGAGCCCAAAACTTTCGTTCGACTTAGGTTATAATGCTATTATAATGAAAAATCATGTCGGTCAACCAACGGTCAGTAATTTATCGATTGCATATAGTCCCAGGGAAGGACTAATAATACCAAATGCATTATGCCATAATTCCATTTTCAAACAACATATATTCATTTTAAAGTCCATATAGTTTGGTGCTATTTATAAAGTGTAGCTTCAAGCATGTTGCAGAATGCGTTTGATCTCAAATATAGGACAGAAACAGAAACAGTACAAACAGACATGTATAAAGACTTTCTAGCCCTCTTTCCTGAATCGTTACCTACACTATGCAAGAAACAAAAACTAACATAGCATTCAGCCATAACATAGGAAGAAACAGAAATGACTAGCCGATTCAATATACAATTTGTCATTTAACTTGAGTAGATAATAAGTGCCATGTTTAATCAATCTATGGAATCTTTGGTGTTTGCATTCAGCAGCTGTAGATACAAAATTATTGCTGATCTGATGTTGCATTTGTTGTATTCAATGATATAATTTAAACCAAACATGGTACTTTTTAAGATGCGGCAAAAATATAAATACAAAAGGTGGCAAGGCAATCTCTGGTTGTCAAGCTTGAAGCATGATGCAGAATGCGTTCCATTCGAGATAGAGAACAGAAACAGAAACAGTACAAACACAGATGCATAAAGACTTTCTAGCCTTTTTTCATCAACCGTTGCGTTACATATTCTTTGTAAATGAGTCAAAATTGCAAGTCAAATACTTGTATTATAATAAGAGCATAATATGAAGAAACATATTCATATTACTTTTGCATTTGTTGTCGATGTGAAGGCTGCCATGTTCCTGGATTTTGTAATCTGTATAACAAATGGTTAGTTAGAACAAAATGATAACATTGTAAATTGAAGAGAGGACATATTTGAGAGAAAACATGTCAAGGCATATGTTGATGTACCTTCCATTTGTTAGTTGACATGTAATAGCTCACTATCTTCATTGAGTGTGAACTTGCTCTGAATTTTGAAGTCATGTAAGATGTAAACAGTGGTAGATTTCTGTTGCAAATATGTTTCATATGACATTGATTTTAAATCAGGAAGCAAGTCATGTAATAAGGGCTCCCTGATAATGCACTGGACAAAGTTATTTGTAATGGATTCTATTACAGCATTCATACAATGCTTGTAGAGGAAAGGGCAATTATCATTGCATTGTGAAGAGAAAATTGTTGCATTAGCTATTGCTATGGATGAATTCACTGGGGAGTTACAAATTGCACAAACAGGTTCGAAAGGAGTTGAATATGGATTTGTTGCGATCAGAATACCTTCGACCTGTTTATAAAACATTCAAGCGTTAATTTACATTATTACATGGCGAATGCAAAGGCATCAAAAACATTATTATTGCTATACTTACAGCATAGGTAGATGTAGTTAGTTTTCTGAGATTGTTGAGTGCGTCTGTGTTAAGTTCAGTCATGAATGTTGACTTCGATGCTCTGAATATTGTTTCTTTTGTGTTTAACTTTTTTGTTAAATTTTTGAAAAGGATGAGCGGAAAGTGTCCTTTTTGCAATTGTTTTTCCATTGAAAGGAAAAATTGTTCATATGTGTCAAAGAGTTGCAACTGCAAAACAGAAATTGTTATGTATTGAAAAATACAAAAAGTAATATGCAAATACATTGTTCGTATGCATTGAAAAATTGCAATTGTACTAGACAAATTACAAAAACTATAGACAAATTACAACAACTATGTATTGAAGTGATATTTGTTATTTACTGAAAATTAGGAATAAGTAACATCTGAATACATACAGTTGCATTGTCGTTTTCAGAATCTCCATCTTTGATATGAAGTATGTAATGCAATCCAACTCGTTTGGCAAGTGTAACGGCGGCAGCGATTGTGCCAATTGGGTACATTTCTTTTTTGTTTGCAAATTTCCTAATGGTTGTATTGGGAATGAAGCAATATTCTTTGCAAACTTCAGGTACAGTTTCTATGATACTTGATTCATTAAGCAATATTATTTTGTCACAGTCACCGCGATCATAAACAGTTTTAGGCAATATCCTGAAATTTGTAATTGAGATGTTGTTGCCTTGCAAAATTTTGTGTTCATGTCGCTCCACCAAATGTGCAGGTACACTCAACGTTATAGTCATCATTCTTTGAGCATCTGTCAAATCAGCTTGCAATACTTGACGTGATTTGTTTGCTTTATCAAGGAATGCAGTATAGACAACCATTATGTCTCCAACAAATAGCTGCCCAATTTTACGACTATTGAGATCTTCAATTGATACTTTAATTGGCAGTATCTGTTTTTTCCTATTAAAATTGCTTAGTTAGAAATTGCTATAAACATTTGTAGAATAGTATGTTTCTCCTAAAGACTGAATAAGTAGAAATAGATTAGAGTGTTGTGTTTCATATGCATACCTTTTTGATGTATCATTTTGTACATTTGTTGAATGAAGTTTGGCTGCGATTGTTTCAGTTGGACTAACACAGGCAAACGCATGATTCAATATGATGTGGATATTATCACATGTATCTTGTGATAAGCAATCAATAAAGAAATTGTGATATGTAACCTGTACATGTCTTATTGCTGCATTGTTTAGGGGGACTTACTACTAGTGCTTTCTTCACTCGTCCAAGATTTTCTAATTTATATACATTTAAATATAGATATGTAAAAAGAGAAGATATATATAGTAAACATTAATCTGATATATATACATTTAAATATAGATATGTAAAAAGAGAATATATATATAGTAAACATTAATATTTTAAATAGAAAATAGCATATTTGTATAGTTGTCATACATACCTTTTCAAAGCAAGTGGTTGGTTTGCCTTTTCTAATTGAGTTATGCGCTCTATTTCTTCAGTTGTTTGTTTTCCTTTTTCAGGATTTATGCTATGTTATAGAATAGCAACATATATTTAGTTCAATTTGAAAGAGCATATAGAAGTAAACAGTTAACAAGGAACATTAAAACCATAGAACCATACATATGTAAAGATAGAATGCATATATAGTAAACATTAATATTCTAAATACAAATTGGCATATTTGTATAGTTGTCATAGACATACCTTAGTGAACATTATTATTCTAAATACAAATTATAATATTTGTATAGTTGTCATAGACATACCTTTGTAAAACAAGTGGTTGGCTTGCCCTTTCTAATTGGGTTATGCATTCTATTTCTTCAATTGTTTCTTCTCGTCTTTGAAGATTTAGGCTATGTTATAGAATAGTAACATATATTTAGTGAAAATTAGAAGTAAAAAGTGAACACGAACATTAAAACCATAGAACCATACATATGTAAAAATAAAAATAGAATGCATATATAGTAAACATTAATATTCTAAATACAAATTAGCATATTTGTGTAGTTCTCATAGACATACCTTTGCAAAACAAGTGGTTGGGTTGCGCTTTCGAATTGGCTTATGCATTCTATTTCTTCAATTGTTTCATTTCCTTTTTCAAGATTTATGCTATGTTATAGAATAGTAAGACATATTTAGTGCAAGTCAAAAGAACATATAAAAGTAAAACTTGAACAAGAACAGAAGATCCATAGGAAAGGAAAGGCAAAAAGAATATACTCTGTTTGTTTATGTTGCATGTTGTTGTTCTTTTTTCTTGGTCGTTCTGTTCAATTGAAAAGGGTTTTACTAGCAGAATCTGCATCCATAAATAGATGAGGTCATATCTGCAAATTTATGATAGGATACTTGTGTTGGTTAATTGAAAAGGCTGTCTTTGGCATAACTTGCATTGATCAGTACAGAACGCCATATATGTAAATGTACAATAGAATGCATATTATGTATGCTGTTATCACTTCGTTTAGTACAAAAAGGATATTGTAGTATGCTTTAGTAAAATAGATATGGTAAAACCAATGAGGTATTGCAAAAATGTCAAAATTTGGAATTTTGTAAACTGTTTCATGTGTATATCATAGCTGAAGGACAAGAGATATTGTATCATGGTCAGACCAATATGTATCCAATACGAAAATTCTATATTTTATATTAGCTAGATTTGCCCAAACATGGTCAATCAATGATTTGTGCATGCTATTAGTTTTGTCAACTAGGAAATGAAGATTGTAGTTTTGCATGCAGGTTTCTAGCTGCTTTGTTTTTTGATTGCAATGTACCATATCAATATTGAAGTCCCCTAATATAACTATGATATTGTTTATATCTAAGTGGTATAAAGCTTTTGCAATGACATTGAGGATATTGTTTAGGTTTGCATGTGGCAATGCATATATATTGAGTATTGCAATTTGTAATGTGTGAACTTTTATTTTTGCGAGCAATGCTTCTACAAAGCAGTCTTCAAAATGGGTATGTTCAAGGATAATGATATTTTTCTTTATCAATATCATTACTCCATGCTTAATGCAACTTGAGATGCAATTGAAATTTTTGAAGTATTCATTTTCCATACACAGCAACATATGTGTTTCTTGTAAGCACAAGATATCAGATTGCATTGTGTCATAGTCATTGCATATGTCAGTAAGATGCGCATGAAGATTGCGAGTGTTCAATGAAAGAATAAAGATGGATCGCAATGATTGTATTGATGAAGAGTCATATTCTAATTGCCATTTTGCAGTGGTTTGCAAACGTTGCATTTCACAATTTACTTTTTGCTTGACCTTGAAATTATTATGTTTAAGAGGATTAAGCAAGTACAATGATTCTATGTTTCTGACACGTGATAGTGTTGTGTATACTAGGCCATGCACTTGTACTCCAGTAGGGTCGAATGCAAGCCTATCCAAGGTTAAGCCTTGTGATCTATGTATTGTGCGTGCACATGCAAGTTGAATTGGAAATTGTTTTCGTATTTTCAATGGGGCCATCTTTGATGTCATAGGCATTTCTTTTGATATTCGCAATATTGGTGTCCAATCATGTGCTATCTCTGAAGTATACAAATGAGCTAGTTTTCTAGATTGTCGATGACCAATATTAGGGTCATGGAACTTAATCCATAGAACATCGACCTTATCTGTATGGGTATATGCTTTAACTATTCCATCTGCACCATTCACTAGCCCATCTGGTGCATCATAATTGCAAGCATACATTTCAACTAACATGTTCAACTTTATCAAAAGGTGCGGAGGCAAAATAGTCGTATGTTGATGAGTTGGGAAATTGTCGTTATTCTCCTCATTTTCGTCAATTGCATTAATTAAAATTTCTTTGCCAGGCATCAGCATCAACATTTTCTTGTTATGCATTGCAACATCTTTGTTTTTGTAAAATAAATAGGGAAATGTTGGATCATTTGGTACAGGGCGCATGCAACTTGTATTCATGTATGTTATATCGTCAGATGTTTGACAATTTGTTCGCATTCTATTTAACACTGATATGAATCTCTTATTTGTTTGTCGCATCGTCATATGAAATTGGAAGCACTTGACATTATCCTTCCAGAAATCATGTGTTATCGTTTGATTGTTGATTGTTGGTTGTTCAAAAATAAGAGAGTCTTGAATAGGTTGTGCTTGATAGAAATCACCACAAAATATGATGTCAATGTTCCCAAAGTATTTCGTTTGGACATGTTTTATGTTTCTGATTCTATTGTCAATAGAATATAAGAACCGACTTCCAATCATCGATATCTCATCTATGAAAGCTACTTGCAATTCTTGATATAGCTTTGATAAGTTGTCCAATACTTCTTTGCTTAGTGAGAACAGTTGAGACTTGTTAAAAGGCATTAGCAATGCAGAATGGATTGTTGTTCCACCTGCATTATATGCAGCTTTTCCTGTGTATGCTAATATTAGACCTTTTGGTTTCATAGGATCAGTTGTGTTTTGTGAATCATAAATTCGTATAAGCATTTGGAAAATCACTTTTGCTGTGAGCGTTTTACCTACACCTGCTCCACCTGTAATAAAAAGGTAAATTGGTTCCTTGGGGTTTTTTTTTTTTTTTAATTGCAATGTCTTTTACAATTGCTTGTTGCTCTTTGTTCAAGATTCTTCTAAGTTTGTAATATTCATTGTTCTCCATTAAAAATGGATGGGCAGTAATTTGAAATCCAAGATTGATTTTTTTCTTCATTTCAAATTGTTTTGGAAATTGCAAGTCCGATTGCAAATCATATTCCTCATAATGGGAATTGTTCTCTTGGTTTTGCATATTCATTTGGTTAGTATTCAAAGAACTAATTTGCTCATTTGTTGCAGTCTCTAAATCACCCCATGTTGGATTGATGTTATATGTAAATTTGGCTTCATTGACTTGAATTGTTTTTTCATGTAATGTATATGCAGAGAGCCATGTAGGCAATTCTTGTTTCAATGTATCTTCACAATTTTCAAATGGCATATATAACAATAATTTCTCTCGACAAAAGTTTTCAATATCATTGTGTTTGTGATATTTGACAAATCGTATAACATTTGGTTTTTTCCTTTTAGATATGGGTCTGCCATCTTTCTTGTAATTTGATACAAATTCTGCAAGGCAGATTTTGCTAATGGAACTTGGTCGTCCAATGTAGTAGTCAACAATGGAATGGCACATAACATCTTCTGAATCATCAGGTTCTTGTTTCAAAAGAATAGGCGGTTTAAGCATAAATGTGCGTTCATCAACTGGAGACGTGTTTACAAATATACATTCCCTTGAACTACAACTCAATGGCAATGAAAGTGCTATATGCACTGCTTGTTGAGCTGACATTTGCTGTAGATTGAGTAATGTATTTCCAAGTTTACGAATCATTTGCATAGCATCAATTTCATCTTTCTGATGCTCTTTGCGTATTCTTCTAAATGCATTTGTCATAGACTTGTCAATTTTGGTCATATATGAACTACAATATGACGCTGCAGCATATGCATTTAGCACAAATTGTGCATCTGTATTTGCATTCCATAAAGTAGGCATAGCCTTTGCAAAACTGTTATTCCAAATGTGAGAAGGTTTTCGTTTCAGGAAAATTGTTGGTTGCTTTATTGTATGTTGTAATAGTTCTATGTACTCATTTTCTAGTAGCCCTATTTCTAGGAGGAAATTTTCATGTGTTATTGAATCATTGTAGTTTGTTTGCTCCAAGAATGCAAAAAACGATATTGATTTCTCTACAATTTTTTTATTTTCTGCATTGGTTGGTTCAATGATCATTGTTGATTTCATTGGTGGCATGGGGAAGTTGTATCTGCAATTTGAATTTTTTCGCTTCTTACAACTTTTTGTATGGTGATGTTTATGCAATTTAGCAACATCTGGCTCCAAATGATCTGTATTACAAGTGATGTAATTGTCAAGAAACTTCTCAATTTCTGAATTTCTTTCTTTTCCATATATTGGAGCATTCTCTATCCATAACAGTCCATGTTCATGTTCAGTTCCTCTATTTTGGAATTCTGTTACGAAATAGTAATCAGATATTTTTCCAAAGAATGTAGTATCTTGAGATATCAATCGCTTTATAGCATTAATTCTATGTCTATAGTATTGGCTACATGTGACTGGATATTTTCTTATAAGGTAGTCAATGTCATCATCTTCTAATATATCAATAGCATTTTTATTTGCTTTATTTCTAAACAATGTGACGAGTGTATCTACTAATGGTTTCCATCGATGTTCTGCACTTGTGAATGTCACAAAGAAAGTTGGAGGCCCCAGTTGTCGTATCATTGCAAATATGTTTTTCCTAATTTGTTCCAAATGGTCAGAAGATATGCGAATGTTTTTGAAATCTATGTATCCAATGTCAGACTTCAATAACTTTTCCAAATTTGCTCGATACTTGACATCTTTTGCTAATATTTTCCTGCCTTTTAGTTGTCCTTTTCTTATTCGTACCCATATGCAAGAAAGCACTTTATCAATTATTATTCGCAGTGTCTTGAAAAACAAATTTGTTGTATGATATTGGAAGTCACCACTTGCTTGTAACAATTCCCATTGTACAATTTTTTGGTAACTAAACCTATTTGTGATGTCATGATCACGTGCATTGTCATAAAATAATGTTGGAAAGTTCATTTCTTCTGCATATTTGTCCTTGAAAATGCCTAATGGTCGTTGTCCTTCAGCAGGTGCCAATTCAATAATCTTGTCTTGCAAATCGTAGATGCATTGTGATTCTATTAATCCATGCACCAATGTTTCAGTAGGGGTTTCATTATTTGCATCACTATCTGTATCACTTTCATTGTCACTGTTTGAATTTTGTACAATGTATTCATTATTCTCTTGTAAAACATGGGCCCAATTCTCATTTATACAAATGTTGCTAGCTTTATAAAGACTTCTAGAACATAGTTCGTTCAATGCTTTAATGACAATAATTGGACGTACTTTACCTGTTTGGTATGCATTTTTGTATTGCAATCGTCTTTTCAATGCAACTGCAATTGTCATTGTATCATTTAGATATTGTGGCAATGCTTTTTGCACAATGTCCATATGAACTGGTACATTGATAATTGATCCTGTTAAGCCAATTTGTGATCGTCTATGTCCCCATTGTCTGATTTGTGCAAATGCAATTCTCAATGACACAAGTCTTTCTTCTAGGTCTGAAAGTATATTTACAGTTGGCAATGAAATGTTACGTCTTATTTGTTCAGGTGTTGCAAATTGTGGTAGCTTTCCATTCTCGAGCACTTTCTTGCAAGAAACACATATGTTTTCATTGCTAAAGGTCCTATTGTTCAACGTCAAATTCATATGCTTTTCTTGCAAATCTATAGTGAAGAATCTAATATTTTTTGCAAAATGCAATTTGTTGCAAACTGCACATGTATTCCTAGGCGTGTCTTCGACTTTTTCCATATAAATTTGTATTGCATTTTTCTTGCTTGTAATTCTTGACTTCTTATTAGAAAATGGTTTTTTGCATTTGTCATTGCATTTGCGTTTTGTACGTATGAATTGCTTTAGATTGTGATAATTCAGCCTACAATCCTTAGTTGGTTGCATTTGATCTAAATGACATGCTATCTCAAATGCAATATTATTGCTAAAATGTACTTGAGATATACATTGCTCGTTTTCTAGTATATGCTTATGACGCAATTGATTACAAACGTCATTTGCTTCCATGTGCAGTTGTTGAGAATTGTGAACATATTCTTGTATCATTGCGTGGTAGTGAATATGTGATGTATTTGTCATGAATGACAAGATGTTAACAATATCATTGCATCTCGAATAAGCGGAACTGTAATTGACAAAGTTATTAGCAACAGAGGACCATACTTGGATATTGACTTTGAATATCACAGATATCCATTGTAGACAAAATGGTCCGCCTTCCACTTGTCCTTTTTCATATGGCATTGCCATATTTATCAGATATTGTTGCCAGTTGCTATTCATTGTATAGTGTATCGCATCAACTACTAGGTATTGCTCTAAACAATGCAATGCCTCTTGATTCTTATGCATAAGTCCATTGCAAAAAGATTGCACAATGTAAAGTCGCAAACACTCTGCATTGAATTCTGTTGCTACTAAATAGCAAATTGCATTAAAGAGACTGTCACCACAATTAGATGTCACTTGCTTTGCAATTGTTAGTCCATTTAAAAGCATATTATTTGCAATGTGCATCCAATGGATTTCAATATCTTTGCAAATAGGTGACAGGTAGATATTAGACTGGTTGCAAATGCAAATTGGAAACTTTTGGTAAACCAATGGTTCATAATGACCACTAACAGGATTTGCATCATGAAAGAGAATGCAATATGGAATCGCATTTTCATGTTGATTAAAGAGCAAATATCTCGTTTTTCTTGTCAATGACCAAACTGCAATTGATATATCTAGCCATTTAGCTAACCAATGTATGCAAAAGGTATCACCCCATAAACCTCGGTCAGACTCCTTTATATTTGTAGATGCAGAATAACGCATTTTATGAAGATATGTACCAATATCATTAACACCATGTAACTCGTATAGGAAGTCAGGTGCTAGTTCATACTGATATGACTGTATTGCTTCAACGTCATTGTTCTTTAAGCAAAAAAGAAAGTGGTCTATTAACCCATTTCGCAATTCATTTGAAGTATAACGAAAATGTAGAAGCATTTCGAATGAGTCAAATAGACAATCTCCTACAGTATATGAAAATGCATTTAGTCTAAAAAGACCATTTCTTTTTAATACAATATCAATGTTCTCAGGCAAAATGCATTGCAATCTGAATTTGTAATTGTCAACATCTATTATTTCTTCCATCATTTGCAATTGCTTACCAGAGTTGCCTTTTGCAATTGTCTTGTACAGCTTTGCAAAAAATATTGATGAAGTTAGCAAAAACTGAACATGATTGTTTTGAACAAAATGTATGTATATTAAAAAAATAGGCTATTGCATTATGTTGCTAAACAAATATCAAATTTCTAGCAAGAAGCCATATTTATAAATAACAAAGAAATTGGAAATGGAAACAATGCAAAGACATAATGAAAAAATGGAGCATAATTTTAAGAATATTTGTGCAAGTTAACAAAAGGAAGCAATGGAAAGACAAAATGAAGTTAACAAAAGGAAGCAATGGAAAGACAAAATGAAGAAATGCAGCATAACTTTAAGAATATTTCTGAAAGTTAACATCATTGTCAATTTCATTTGTGAAATAAAATAACTGTGAGGCTATTTATGAGTTTTACATAAGTGGTGCACCAATTCAACTGTCAAAATATAAAAAGTATTGTCTCCAATTTGTGCTAGGTTGCAACTCCAATATATTTCAAGGTAAAAAGTTTCCTGCTATTCGGTATCAGAGTATGGTTATACTATATGGATCTAAACAGAATTCAAGGATCAAGGAACCCAAACAAGGCATTGAGAACCAGATACGAGTAGTGCATAAGCGTACTTCCATAAGGCTTGTCAAGAAGATCCATCATTATGTGATGCTGGAGGTATGATTCACATAAATGATGAACATGTAATATGTTCAAAGGACAGCTTTGGCAAACACCGCAACAATCTGCCTGAGCAAATTGTCCCAAGACTGTTGCCAATTGTGGCACGTGAAAAAAGATGCCCAAAAATTACAGATCTTTGATGATTCACAAATTGTGGTGAATTGGATGAATGGAACAAATTCATTGGATAATTATAAATTTCAGCCTATATTTCAGGAGATTCAACTTGCTTGAACAGAGTATTTAACACATTATCTTTCAACATGTCTACAAAGACAGGAACATGGAAACTGATGGACTGTCAAAAGCTAGATTACACTTGGTAGCACGAGCTTGGATCATTCAAGAGAAAGTGGAAGGGCAGCTCATGGAATGTCTTGACACACTTTTCATATAATCATGGGACTGTTTAAATGTGAATATCTATATGTATATTTTTTTATGGCACTGTTTATGAACATATCTAGGAGCTAATTTTTTATGAGACAAAACTGGTTTCAAACCTGCGATATATGTCAGAATGACCATGATAGGGCTATCATATTGACATTTTTGAAAACTGTTTATGAAGCAAGATATCTTCTCAGCCATACTTTTATCACTTCCTATGCTTAAGGATATCTCTATATGTATATTTTTTTATGGGACTGTTTATGGACATATCTAGGAACTAATTTCTTATGAGACAAAACTGGCTTCAAAGCTCTGATATATGTTAGAATGACTATGATAGGGCTGTCATATTGACATTTTTGAAAACTGTTTATGAAGCAAGATATGTTCTCAGCAATACTTTTATCACTTCCTATGCTTAAGGATATCTGTGAAATGCAGAAACATATATAGTAAATGTAATTTTGTTTTCATAATAAAATTATTTTTTCTCTCTGAGGAGAATAAGGTAGTTGAACATCATATCAGAACCAATCTGGTTATAACTAGCTAACATGAGATTTTAATCTAAGGTTTAAATAGACAAAATGTCTTGATACATCATTATACGGAGCTAGTTGGATGCATTACCCAACTTCTACTTGTTGGGATCATCTCAAATAATATTATTGTTATGATTATAATAATTAATAATATTAATATTAATATTAATGTAAACACAGAATAAACAACGACGATTCCAGATTTGAATTCCAATATAATTGAATGAGAGAAAAAATACAAATGAGCCAATACAGCTTAAATATCTATATTTTTTAAAACAATCACGGAGTAACTCGACTATAAACCTACAGTAACTGGACCATAAACCTACACAATGCAAAAATTAAAAGCCTAACAAATTGACAAAAAGAAATTAATAGAAAAATTGACAAAAAGCAATTAGTAGAATAACGTCGTACCTGCAACGAAGCCGAGGGTTCGAATTCCTTCTCGTCTAGACCATATTCATGCACAACACAGCCTGTACGAGTACCATGAGAAAATGTGCAAATGACGAAATTGGTTAACGAAGTCTCCAGAAGCCCCTCGAAAAATACTTGCAGGTCTTTATTCCTTTCTCCAAACCATAATACATTCCATATAAAAAGGCAATATGTGGCACATACATAAATACTTGCAGGTCTTTATTTCTTTCTCCAAACCACAATACATTCCATTAAAAACCCAATATGTGCCACAAACAGTTCAAACAGTTCAAAAACCCCAATTTATTTAGATCTTCATGTGCAAAAACACTTCAAACTACAAAAGACTGTCGCTCAATCTGTACCAAGAATCACAGCTTCACCCAGGTCGTCTCGGCCCAAATGACAAGGAAGTCACATGGTGGTCGAAACTGACATTTACGGAAATTTCCATAAAACCCATGCAGGTAACATAAACCCTCAGTATCACGGAAAATCTTATAATTTTCGCAAAGGAAACATTTCATCCAATATATAAACAACAACAAACGAAGAACATCTAGTACCAGTATAGCAAACCTTCAATTCAGCAGTTCTTAACAAAGCAAATGAACTTAACAGTAACTAAATGAACTTAATAGAGTTCTTAACAAAGCAACCTTCCGCTCTAGGAGTAATGTCAGAGTCGAATATTCATACATCCATAACAGAATTACAAACTTAAAAAAACATTATGCACCAAAGTAAGCATACAGATAAATTATACAAGCGAAAAACCTTGAATACACGCCTAAGATAGGAAACCATGCAGTTACAAAACAGACTGCAATCTTAAATATTTTAACATTTCGGGCAAGTAGAACAGCAAAACTTAGCGACAGGAAGAGCAGTCTGCTCAAGCCTGACAACTGGTGAAACCAGACCCTTGAATTTAACAGAGGAGTACCAGGAAAACAACGCTCCTTTCTCCAAAACATAACACATTCCATTAATAACAATACATTCCATTAATAAAAAAAAAAGGCAATATGCGGCACATACATACATAAATACTTGCAGGTCTTTATTGCTTTCTCCAAACCACAATACATTCCATTAAAAACCCAATATGTGGCACAAACAGTTCAAATAGTTCAAAAACCCCAATTTATTTAGATCTTCATGTGCAAAAAAAGTTCAAACTACAAAAGACTGCCGCACAATCTGTACCAAGAATCACAGCTTCACCCAGGTCGTCTCGGCCCAAATGATAAGGAAGTCACATGGTGGTCGAAACCGACATTTACGGAAATTTCCATAAAACCCATGCAGGTAAGAGAAACCCTTAGTATCACGGAAAAGCTTATAATTTTTGCAAAGGAAACATTTCATCCAATATATAAACAACAGCAAACTAAGCTAATTCAATTGGTAAGCTCTCATTCTCTGTCCTTCTCAGAAACCATGCCAACCTTCTTCCTATCTCCGCCTTGTTAACCAGAATGCCATTAACTTATAATGCTCAAATAACCATGGACTCTTGAGGGAAACGAACAGACAACACTGTGACAAACATCAATTCCAGTGGAAAACGCCAAACAATAGAGGAACAAACATATAAACAATACAGTAGCCAAACTTACCAAAGCGTCACCAGACAGTCGAGGCATACAAGCCGGACCTGGAACAACAGAACCGCAACCAAACGTTTGCTATACAGTTAACCGAGCACGCAGGAACCGCATTGTGTTTTCACCGCAGACAATACAACAAATACAAAGGAAAAATCGCAGAGACTGCAGAGCTAAACAACCAAGTAACAATAATAACCCAAAGGACGCGAACAGGGTAAAACCCAAGCCGAGTAACTTTCCAGGATCTCGAGGAGGGACAGTTGTCCGCCGATAAGACCACCACAGTACATGCCGTAACCCAAGTTGATTGTAAATCAATCTGAATTTATTACCAAATCAATTGTATACTGTCTGATTCATAGGAGCGTTACACATCCGCTTGGGAGTCGCGGGACCACGTGCCCTTCACCTCGAATGATGCGAGGCCCGCAATAAGACCCCAAAACCTTTCCACCCCCAAAACTTTGGTTCGACTTAGGTTATATTGTTAATATAATGAAAAATCACGTCGGTCAACCAACGGTCAGCGATCGATCGATCGCATATAGTCCCCGGCAGGGATCACGGAGTAACTCGACTATAAACCTAGAGTAACTTGACCATAAACCTACACAATGCAAAAATTAAAAGCCTAACAAATTGACAAAAAGCAATTAATAGAAAAATTGACAAAAAGCAATTAGTAGAATAACGCAGTACCTGCAACGAAGCCGAGGGTTCGAATTCCTTCTCGTTTAGACCATATTCATGCACAACCCAGCCTGTGCGAGTACCATGATAAAATGTGCAAATGATGAAATTGGTTAACGAAGTCTCCAGAAGCCCCTGGAAAAATACTTGCAGGTCTTTATTCCTTTCACCAAATTCAGCAGTTCTTAACAAAGCAAATGAACTTAACAGTAACTAAATGAACTTAACAGAGTTCTTAACAAAGCAACCTTCCGCTCTAGGAGTAATGTCAGAGTCGAATATTCATACATCCATAACAGAATTAAAAACTTAAAAAAACATTATGCACCAAAGTAAGCATACAGATAAATTATACAAGCGAAAAACCTTGAATACACGCCTAAGATAGGAAACCGTGCAGTTACAAAACAGACTGCAATCTTAAATATTTTAACATTTCGGGCAAGCAGAACAGCAAAACTTAGTGACAGGAAGAGCAGTCCGCTCAAGCCTGACAACTGGTGAAACCAGACCCTTGAATTTAACAGAGGAGTACCAGGCAAACGGCACATACATACATAAATACTTGCAGGTCTTTATTTCTTTCTCCAAACCACAATACATTCCATTAAAAACCCAATATGCGGCACAAACAACTCAAACAGTTCAAAAACCCCAATTTATTTAGATCTTCATGTGCAAAAACACTTCAAACTACAAAAGACTGCCAGTCAATCTGTACCAAGAATCACAGCTTCACCCAGGTCGTCTCGGCCCAAATGATAAGGAAGTCACATGGTGGTCGAAACCGACATTTATGGAAATTTCCATAAAACCCATGCAGGTAAGAGAAACCCTCAGTATTTAAGCAGAATGCCATTAACTTAAAATGCTCAAATAACCATGGACTCTTGAGGGAAACGAACAGACAATACCGTGACAAACATCAACGCCACTGGAAAACGCCAAACGACAGAGGAACAAACATCTAAACAATACAGTAGCCAAACTTACCAAAGTGACACCAGACAGTCGAGGCATACAAGCCGGACCTGGAACAACAAAACCGCAACTAAACGTTTGCTATACAGTTAACCAAGCAGGCAGGAACCGCATTGTGTTTTCACCGCAGACAATACAACAAATACAAAGGAAAAATCGCAGAGACTGCAGAGCTAAACAACCAAGTAACAATAATAACCCAAAGGGCGTGAACAGGGTAAAACCCAAGCCGAGTAACTTTCCAGGATCTCGAGGAGGGACAGTTGTTCGTCGATAAGACCACCACAGTACATGTCGTCCGCTTGGGAGTCGCGAGACCAAGTGCCCTTCACCTCGAACGATGCGAAACCCGCAATAAGACCCCAAAATCTTTCCACCCCCAAAACTTTGGTTCGACTTAGGTTATATTGTTCATATAATGAAAAATCACGTCGGTCAACCAACGGTCAGCGATCGATCGATTGCATATAGTCCCCGGCAGGGACTAATAATAATAATAATAATAATAATAGTTTATTTGATCTTTTATAAAATTTAATTTAATAAACTACTTATTTTATTAAAAAAAATAATTAATTTTTAATATTGTTTTTAGAAAAATATAAATATTTATATTTATATTTTATAATTTGTATTAGTTTATAATAATAATAATATTATTATTATTGTTGTTGTTGTTATTATTGTTGTTAATAGTAATTTACTAATAATAACTAATAATTAACAATTAATTAATTAATTATTATTAAATAATAATAAAAATTTCTTAATTAAATATTATTAAATAATAATAATAATAAACCCTAGGAATGTGAACCCTTAGATCAATAAACCCAAGGTACTGATATTATAAACCAAAGAGAATAATAAAACCCAAGGGATAAAAATTATAAACACAATGTATATAAACCCTAACATAAATATTATAAACCCTAAAATAAACATGGTTAACCATGGTTGACCGTGGTTGATTCCCATATAGAGAAAATCCTTGTCACAATGCAATGTTGGACCATGCGTAAACTTGGTTGAACATGATTGGTTTTCATATTGAGACAATCTTTGTCAAAACACGATGTTGGATGATGGTTGACCATGGTTGATTTCCATATTGAGACAATCTTTGTGGCAATGCAACATTCAACCATGGTAAACCTAGGGTCTATAAAGCTAAGGGAATAATATTAAACCTTAGGAATATGGACCCTTACATTAATAAACCCAAGGGATTGGTACTATAAATCCAAGGGTATAATAAACCAAGGGGATAAAAGTTATAAACCCAAGGTATATAAACCCTAACATAAATATTATAAAACCTAACACAATATTAATCATGGAATAACATTAAACCCTCGGAATATCAACCCTTAGATTAATAAACCCAAGGGATTGATATTATGAAGCCAATGGAACAATAAACCCAAGGGATTAATACAAAAACACCAAGGGATTATGACCCCAAGGGAATAATAGTAAACCCAAGAGACTAACATTATAAACCCAAGGTATAGAAACCTTAAGATAAATATTGTAAACACTAAAATAAACATTCTTGACCATGGTTGATTTTCATATAGAGACAATCCTTGTCGCAATGCAATGTTGGACCATGGTTGACCATGCTTAACCATGGTTGATTTTCATATCAAGACAATCTTTGTCACAATGTGATGTTTAACCATGGTTGAGCATGATTGACCATGGAAAACCACGTTTGATTATACAAACCATGGTTGACTTTACAAAACATGGTTGACCATGGTTGACTATGGTTGACTATGATTGGCCATCGTTGACTATGATTATCATATTGAGACAATCTTTATCATAATGTGACATTGGACCATCATTGCAACAATGGTTGGTTTTCATATTGAGACAATCTTTGTCACAATGCGATGTTGGACCATGGTTAATCATGATTAACCATGGTAGACCACAAATGATTTTATAAAATATGGTTGACCATGGTTGAATAATATTAAACCTAAGGGACTAATATTATAAATCCAAGGTATATAAACCCTAAGATAAATATTATAAACACTAAAATAAACATCATTGAACATGGTTGACCATGGTTGATTTTCATTTTGAGACAATCCTTGTCACAATGTGATGGTAGACCATGGTTGACCATGAATGATTTTCAAATCGAGAGAATATTTTTCATAATGCGACATTGGACCATGGTTGACCATGGTTGATTCTCATATTGAGACACTATTTGTCACAATGCGACATTGGACCATGGTTGACCATCATTGAATTTATAAAACATGGTAGACAATGGTTGACCATGGTTAACCATGATTGATATTATAAACCCAAAGGAATAACATACCATTGGGATTAATACTAAAAACCAAAGAACTATAAACCTAAGGGAATAATATTAAACCCTAGGAATGTGAACCCTTAGATATATAAACCCAAGGTACTGATATTATAAACCAAAGGGAATAATAAACCCAAGGGATAAAATTATAAATGTAGCATATATAAACCCTAACATAAATATTATAAACCATAAAATAAACATGGTTGGCATTGTTTTACCATGGTTGATTTCCATATAGAGAAAATCCTTGACATAATGCAACGTTGGACCATGTTTAAACTTGGTTGAACATGATTGTTTTTCATGTCGAGACAATCTTTGTCAAAATGTAATGCTGGACCATGGTTGACCATGGTTGATTTCCATATTGAGACAATATTTGTGGAAATGCAACATTCGACCATGGTAAACCCAGGGGTCTACAAAGCTAAGGGAATAGTATTAAACCCTAGGAATATTGACCCTTAGATCAATAAACCCAAGGGAATAATAAACCAAGGGGATACAAATTATAAACCCAAGGTATATAAACCCTAACATAAACATTATAAACCCTAAAATGAACATAGTTGACCATGGTTGATTTCCATATTGAGGCAATCCTTGTCACAATGCGACGTTGGACCATGGTCCACCATCATTGACCATTATTTTTTCATATCGAGACAATATTTGTGAGAAAGCGATGTTGGACCATGGTTTACCATGGTGGGTTTACATATTGAGACAATCTTTGTCACAATGCAACATTCAAGCATGGTAAGCCCAACGGACTATAAATCAGGTCAATAAACCCAAGGGATTGATATTATAAGCCCAAGGGATAGAAAATATAAAACCAAGTTATCTAAACCCTAACATAAATATTATAAACTCTAAAATAAACATGGTTGACCATGGTTGATTTCCATATTGATACAATCCTTGTCACAATGCAATGTTGGACCATGGTTTACCATCATTGAATTTCATATTGAGACAATCTTTGTGATAATGCGACATTGCACCATGGTTGATTTCCATATTGTGACAATCTTTGTCACAATGCAACATTCAACCATGGTTCACCATGGTTGGCTATGACTGAACATGGTTGACCATGATTAACATTATAAACCTAAGGGATTGATATTATGAACCCAAGGGAATAATAAACCCAAGTGATTAATACTAAAATCCCAAGGGAATAATAAACCCAAAGGATTAATACTAAAACCCCGAAGGATTATGAACCCAAGGGATTAAAAATCCAAGGTGTTATTAACCCAAGGGAATAATATTAAACCAGAGGGACTAATATTATAAACCCAAGGTATATAAACCCTAAAATAAATATTATAAACACTAAAATAAACATGGTTGACCTTCATTGATTTTCATTTTGAGACAATCCTTATCACAATGTGATGTTGGACCATGGTTGATTTTCATATCGAGACAATCTTTGTCACAATGCAATGTTGGACCATGGTTGATCATGGTTTATTTTCATATCAAGACAGTCTTTATCACAAAGTGACGCTTGGCCATGGTTGACCATGATTGTCCATGATTTTTATATGGAGACATTTTTTGTCACAATGCGAGATTCGACCATGGTTGACCATGGTTGGCTATGGTTGACCATGGTTGGCTACGGTTGACTTTGGTTAACCATGGTTGATATTATAAACCCAAGATAATAATAAACATAAGGGATTGATATTATGAACCCAAGGGAGTAATACTAAAATCCCAAAGGATTATGAACCCAAGGAGACAATATTAAAGCCAAGGGACTAATATTATAAACCTAAGGTATATAAACCCTAAGATAAATATTAAAAATACTAAAATAAACATGGTTGATTTTCATGGTGAGACAATCCTTGTCACAATGCAACATTCAATCATGGTTGACCATGGTTGGCTATGATTGACAATGTTTGAGCATGATTAATATTATAAACCTAAGGGAATAATAAACCCAAGGGATTGGTATTATAAACCCAAAGGAATAATAAACCTAAGGGATTAATACTAAACCCCAAGGGAATAATATTAAACCCAAGGGACTAATATTATAAACCCAAGATATATAAACCCTAAGATAAATATTAAAAATACTAAAATAAACATGGTTGACCATGGTTTATTTTCATATTTAGACAATCCTTGTCACAATGTGATGTAGGACCATGGTTGACCATGGTTGAACATGGTTGATTATGGTTCACCATTGTTGAATAATATTAAACCCTAGGAATATGAACCCTTAGATCAATAAACACAAGGGATTCATATTAGAAACCCAAGGGGATGATAAACCTAAGGGATAAAAATTATAAATCCTAATATAACTATTATAAACCAAAAAATAAACATGGATGACCATGGTTGACCATGATTGATTTCCATATTGAGACAATCCTTGTCACAATCCAATGTTAGACCATGGTTTACCATCATTGAATTTCATATCGAGACAATATTTTTCAGAACGCGACGTTGGACCATGGTTGACCATGGTTTATTTCCATATTGAGACAATCTTTTTCACAATGCGACATACAACGATGGTTGAACATGATTGCCTATGATTGACCATGATTGACCGTGATTAATATTATAAACCCAAAGGAATAATGAACCTAAGGGATTGACATTATAAACCAAAGGGAATAACAAACCCAAGGGATTAATACTAAAACCCCAAGGGTTTATGAACCTAAAGGGTTTATGAACCCAAAGGAATAACATTAAACCCAAGGTATATAAACCTTAAGATAAATATTATAAACACTAAAATAAACATGGTTGATTTTAATATTGAGACAATCCTTGTCACAATGTGATCTTGGACCATGGTTGACCATGAGTGATTTACATATCGAGACAATATTTTCTACAATGCGACGTCGGACCATGGTTGACCATAGGTTATTTGAATATTGAGACAATATTTGTCACAATGCGACATTCGACAATGGTTGACCATGATTGACCATGGTTTCCTACGATCGATTTCCATATTGAGACATTCTTTGTCACAATGTGACATTCAACCATGTTTGACCATGGTTGGCTATGATTGAAAATGGTTGACCATGATTAATATTATAAACCTAAGGGAATAATAAACCCAAGGGATTGGTATTATAAACCAAAAGGAATAATAAACCTAAGGGATTAATACTAAAATCCCAAGGGAATAATATTAAACCTGAGGGAGTTGATTTCCTTATTGAGACATTCTTTGTCACAATGCGACATTCAACCATGGTTGACCATGGTTGGCTATGATTGAAAATGGTTGACCATGATTAATATTATAAACCTAAGGGAATAATAAACCCAAGGGATTGGTATTATAAACCAAAAGGAATAATAAACTTAAGGGAATAATACTAAAACCCCAAGGGAATAATATTAAACCCAAGGGGCTAATATTATAAACCCAAGGTATATAAACCCTAAGATAAATATTATAAACACTAAAATAAGCATGGTTGACCATGGTTGATTTTCATATTTAAACAATCCTTATCACAATGCGATGTTGGACGATGGTTGACCATGGTTGATTTTCATATCGAGATAGTTTGTCACAATGCGACGTTGGTACATGGTTGACCATGGTTGATTTTGTATTGAGACAATCTTTATCACAATGCGACGTTCGACCATGGTTGACCACGATTGCCCATGGTCGACCATGTTTGATTCTATCAAACATGGTTGACCATGATCAACCCTCGCTAACCATGGTTGTCCATGATTGTCCATGATTTTTATATGGACATAAATTTTGTCACAATGCGACATTCAACCATGATTGATATTATAAACCGAAGGGATTGATATTATGAACTGAAGGGAAAAATAAACCCAAGGGATTAATACTAAAAACCCAAGGGATTATGAACCGAAAGGAATAATATGAAACCAAAGGGACTAATATTATAACCCCAAGGTATATAAACCCTAAGGTAAATATTATAAACACTAAAATTAACATGGTTTATTTTCATCATCATACAACCCTTGTCATAATGCAACATTTGACGATGGTTGAGCATGATTGATATTATAAACCTAAGGAGCCCACGGGGCTTTGGATTGACGGTGAATGGGTGCACTGTTAAGGCACTCCTTGTGATAGGTCATTGGTTCAAATCCCTCGTGGGTTCTTACCTACCAAAAAAAAGATATTATAAACTTAAGGGAATAATAAACCCAAGAGATTGATATTATAAACCTAAAAGAATAATAAACCCAAGGGATTAATACTAAAACCCTAAGTGATTATGAACCTAAGGGAATAATATTATAAACCCAATGTATGTAAACCCTAAGACAAATATTAAAAACACTAAAATAAATATGGTCGACCACGGTTGATTTTCATATTGAGACAATCCTTGTCACAATGCAATGTTGGACAATGGTTTACCATTATTCAACATAATTGATTATGGTTGACCATTGTTGAATAATATTAAAACCTAGCAATATGAACCCTAAGATCAATAAACCAAGGGATTCATATTATAAACCCAAGGGATAAAAGTTATAAACCCAAGGTATATAAACCCTAACATAAATATTATAAACCCTAAAATAAACCTGAGGGATTATAAATATTATAATCCCAACAGATTAATAAACCCAAGGGATTAATATTATAAACCTTTGGGATTAATAAACACAAGGGATTAATATTACAAACCCTACAATGAAATTTTTATTTTCAATTACCATTGAAACCAATATGTCCATGGAAAAATTTGAAACAATTCATGGACATATTTGAAATGGTTGTTGTTGCCACCTAACATGTCACATAGAAGCTCTACCATTCATTTTAGAAACAGAAAACTCAGACTATTCATTTCCAAACCCTCAACCATGGTTGACGATAGTCGACCATGCTAACTTAAGTCAACTATAGTTGACAATGGTTGACCATGGTGACCATAGTTAACTATGCTCAATCGTAGGTGACTATGATTAACTATGCTCAAGTTAACCATAGCCAATCATGATAATGATACTTGATCATGCTTGATCGTGGTTAGATTATGCTTGACCTTGACTATAGTGGAATACGTTATATATATATATATATATATATATATATATAGAGTATGGTATTAATAAATTAATGTTTTAGTTAATATAGTAATCTATTAATTAATATTTTTATTAAATTAAAATATTATATATAATATTTTTTTAATAATTAATAATGATATTAAAATTATTATTAATACGTTTTTAATATTATTTTTAATAATAATCATGTTATTTTGTTAATAATAATGTGTTATTAATAACATTAATTACTACTGATATCATTATTTTATCAAATGCTATTTTTATTATTTAAATATTAATAACCTTAATATTGCTAGTAATATCCCTAAAATCTAATATAATAAATGAATTTTTATATATAGTAATATTTAATTAACATATTTAATTGCCAATGGAGCTAATTACAGATTGGAAGTAATGGCGATAACTTATTACTATTACCATAAATACATACAATTAAAGAAATAGAGCTAGAGACAAACAAAAAATTTGTAATCACGGGAATTGAGAAGACTAATACAGTTTACACGACCGATATAGGTTGAGAGACACAGATTTTGTCAACTTGGATACAATAGCTATGGTGGTCCTGCTATTGAGATTCATCGTGGGAATAATTGGGCAAGATCACCTTCGACTTGGAGGGGAGACACCAAAATAAAATGAACCATCCTGTAAATGGAAACCTTGCCGTGACCGTAGTAAGTGGAGTGTCCCCACACCATTCAAATTTGACCTCATGAAACAGAAATAACATTATTTAGTTTATTAACTCATAAAACACCATGAAAAATTAGGGTTTTGGTTAAATCTACCTCTCCATTTTCTCTGAGAAAAAAAAATATTCGTTAATAAGAAATCCTCACCTATTCTTTAATATAAAATCCTCACCATTTATTTAATTAAAACCCCTTAATCTTAACCATTAAGCCTAAAAAATATTTAAATACATTTAGGAAACCCACATTCTTATTCCATAAAAATATGTATTAAAAGCTGATTACTTCGAGTAATGTTGAATATTTACTTTGATCACGATGTTTTTCTTTGGGAAAAATAATCATTTATTCTGGAAAGCAGGGTAGAAGGGATTTTCTACCTTCGGTTTCACTTGATTTAAATTTGAATCCCAATTTTCTCCATAAAAGGAGTATTGTTAATTAATAAACACAAAGAAATGGGTTATATTTGTCTATGTTGAAAAATTTGTTAAAGAGGTCACATGCATGGATTGTGATGAGACACCCCTTAGTACTACGATTTCACAAAATAGACCACACTCAGAATATGCATGATTCTTACATCTTCCCAATATGCGGTTCACGGATTTTAGCATGTTTTTCTAAGTGTTTCCCCTTCTAATCAAATCATATTGTAGCTTGTTAAAATACTTCCTTGCTATCTTAGGGCATGTTTGCTTCACTTGATACATTGATTGAAACAAATATTAACGAATTCTAAAAAACTCTGGAGAGAATGTTGTTATCCTGATGTATTAATCAAAACTTATTAATTATATTTCAAGACTTGCATCAAAATGTACCTTTCAACCTATTTTTTCTTACAAGTTTTCCTACCTTATTGAGTGCCATTAATTTTGGATTTGTTTTACTTTTCCAATAGATAGAATTTGCAATCTGAACTGAAAGTTGTTATGATATTTTTTTTTCATATTTTGACTAATAAATACATTTCATAATGTATTTCATTGGTAATTTTTAATTTTTAGAAGTTTGTTAAATAATTACATCGTAAAAGGTAGTTATAACAACAACTTTTGAAATTAATCATTTGTTCTCAGACAATTAGGGCAAAATCTGAGACGTAGGTTTTTTCACCTACTGTCTCGATCTGGAAGAACACATGCCCAATAACCATGCGATCAATGCACTCAATCTAGTAGCAAAAGTGTAGGGCAGTTTTATATTTTCGCTGAGATCTAATATTTTGAGTTTCGCTGATATATTTTTATAATCACCCAAATTATTATAATCACTCAATTAACAAATTAATTGTTACCAAAATAAATGAATGAGTTGGGTTACCGCAGGAAAAATTAAACATTGTGATTATTGTTATTAGCATTCTTTAAATGTTAACCTCGACATTCAGCTTTTGTGGAAATCCAACCATTCATAAATCTAAATTGCATTGCCTGGACATTGCACAATTTATAAATCTCTATTTCCTTAAGGAGCTAGATTTACATTTTTTTTTATGATAGCTATCTGCTCATCGGTAATTTGTTAGGGTTCCAGTGGATGCGCATTTCCGTGATTTCTTTGGAATCCAGTGTTTGCATTTTTTTCGCTCATTGCATTTCACATTAATCAATGATTTGTCTAGATTGATAGAATGCTTAAAAACCCATCACAATTATTGCTCTATTAATTTACAGGAAATTTTCACATCATAAATATTTTACCATATATATATATATATCGTGAATAAAAAATCATTGACACAAAAAAGCAATGAAATTCCGGGCGTAGTTTATGTGAATGATCCGCATCAAAACTGAGCACAGAACCCTAATTTATAATCATGCACATCCGAACTTAAAGTTGAAGGAGATACAGAATAATTATTATACATTTAAAAAAATGTATCGTATCCAATGATTATACAATAAAGAATGCCCAAGAAAACCTTAGTGTGTTTCCTCGCAAAGGAAGACCATTTTACCTCCCGTGACTTGAGCTGTGCCATAACGTCATTCCTTAGCGTGTTTCCTCGCAAAGGAAGACCATTTTACCTTCAGTGACTTCAGTTGTGCCATAGCGTAGAGCAAAGATATCCACTAAACCCTATAAAATCACATCCACATGCACTTTCAATAATTAAAATGAAAAATAATAGTCAAATATGTCAGTTCAAGGTCATTTCGAATCGAACGATAATGCTTTAAAATTTTGAAAAACTTTAACAAATCTCAGATGAATTGCCGCACAATTGAACGGGATCTTGAGAATTTTTAATGAAAAGTTCCCCATCCTTCAGCGAAGCTCCTTAAATGTCGAGAATGCCATAAAGCCGTATGAGAAAGGATTATTAACCATATAAGTCAATGCAGACAGAGAAAGAAACCACAAAATAACACAAAGACAGAATTTGATAGCTTCCAATAAGTTCCCTTAAAAGTGCAATAATAAACATAAACCCTTCACATGTGTCAATTTTTTCGACGGTTAATCATACAGTTTTTTGTGCTAATACACGGGTAATATCTTTAAATCAATGGAAAATACTCTGAACGACTAGCCGTTTCAAGGAAGTAGGCGTGTTTCCTGCACTTTTCCGTTTATCATTCACTACATTTAATATCCAGCTCCGCATACGTTTGAAAAAGGAATGCACATGGACGAATGCACTTAATGGAGTGAATATTACACTTGGCAAATCGTTGAATGTGAATCGTTATAATAAAGTTTCAATGCATAAATTTTTAATCATGTTTTGTAAAAAAATAATTACGTTGTAAGGCGTTTCCTCTAAAATGAACTCCCCAAACTGTTGTGGTGTCATTACGCCGTAAGGCGTTTCTCTCTGAAATGAACTCCCCAAACTGCTGTGGTGTCAAAATATGTGCCGTTCGATTTTGTTGTTAGACAATTGGGTAATCATTAGCCGTTGATTTGAATTGAGCAATGCCAGGCACAACGGTTGTTCGTTTGTTGGATCCTGCAATAACTGTCAACTATCTTCCATATGAACCGTCAACCGTCTTAACATCCAGATGTGACGTATCAAATTACCAATTTCTTGATTGTAGTGGTAGGGATTACCAAACAATTCATCGGGTATTCTACTTCTTCATTTAGGTTGTTAGATGATGGGGTCGCTTCCATTAAGTCCTCAATGAATCAACGTTGTTTCCATTATCAGGCTGATGAATCAGCTCGGTGGTTGATCGTTTCATGGTTGAGGGATCATTTCTCCACGCCGCGCCACGCTACTTTGAGAAAGGTAATATTAGTTTTTACCATGAAATGCCATTGAAATAACATTGATTTCCCTTCCCAAGATATTTAGCATTTTTGGTGACACAATTTGAGTAGGTCAGATTTTATGGCCTAGGTATGAGCAATGGAGCAGCCAAGTAGCTTCACTAATTTTGTGTGATGTTGGAGCAGTGGAGCAACGAGGTAGCTTTATCGGCTCTGCTTTAGATTTGCACAGTGGAGCAACCACGTTACGATCCGATGACAACAACCAAATGGTTTTAGTGGTGTTATCGGTATGTTTTTGTGCCATTATTCAATCTTGTTTCAAACTTTTTATTTATATGTTTATGATATGTTTTGCATTTTGTAACCAGGTTTTCGATAGATTCTATGTCCATCAGGGCGTTAAAGAACATTGAAGAATCTGCGTATATCCCATGCCTGAGTACTCGACCCAGGAGGATCCACTTCAACGTTTGGAATGGGGACAAATTAAAGTGGTCACCTAAGGAGGAAGGGTTAAAATAGATTGGCGCAAGACTTCGTTTGTGGCCTCTTACCAATCTGTGAATGCATGCAGGGATATGGAGATCCCTCTGTTCAAAATCTTAACAATGCCACTGCCAATAATAACAACAATGCTAATTTTGATTTTAATTCATTGCATATTTTGCATGAAATGGCCATTCGATTTTGTTGTTAGACGATTGGGTAATCATTAGCCGTTGATTTGAATTGAGCAATGCCAGGCGCGACAGTTGTTACTCGGTCGTTGGATCCTGCAATAACTGTCAACTATCTTCCATACGAACCATCAACAAGGTAATATTAGTTTTTACCATGAAATGCCATTGAAATAACATTTATTTCCCTTCCCAGGATATTTAGCATTTTTGGTAACACAATTTGAGTAGGTCAGCGAAGTAGCTTCATTAATTTTGCGTGATGTTGGAGCAGTGGAGCAACGAGGCAGCTTTACTGGCTCTGCTCTAGATTTGAGCAGTGGAGCAACCACGTTACGATCCGATGACAACAACCGAATGGTTTTAGTGGTGTTATTAGTATGTTTTTGTGCCATTATTCAATCTTGTTTCAAACTTTTTATTTATATGTTTATGATATGTTTTGCATTTTGTAACCAAGTTTTCGATAGATTCTATGTCCATTAGGGTGTTAGAGAAAATTGAAGAATCTGCGTATATCCCATGCCTGAGTACTCGACCCAGGAGGATCCACTTCAGCGTTTGGAATGGGGACAAATTAAAGTGGTCACCTAAGGAGGAAGGGTTAAAATAGACCTAAGGAGGAAGGGTTAAAATAGATTGGCGCAAGACTTCGTTTGTGGCCTCTTACCAATCCGTGAATGCATGCAGGGATATGGAGATCCCTCCATTCAAAATCTTAACAATGCCACTGCCAATAATAACAACAATGCTAATTTTGATTTTAATTCATTGCATATTTTGCATGAAATGGCGAAGGATAGTCAGTGGTGCAACGTTGATTTTGGTGGCAAGAAATGTGATGGCCCAGCCCTCCAACGATGCGTAGTGTTGTTTCAACCGTGTGTAAGTTAATGCGAACGTAGTTGGTAACCGTGCTAGGTTTGTTGTTGGGAAAAGTATCCAATACGAAATGACCCTATCCCACTCTAAGGGTGATAGTACCTCAGCAACAATCGAAGCAAAGCTATCTAAGATTTCTTCTTTATGAAAGTAAATAAGGGGAGAAAGAGATCCACTAACCGATGTCTTCCGCTAATGGTTGATCCAATCTTCTCTCCTTGCTGCTTGCTCCCAGCTCCTTGCTCTTTCACTGGCCCAGCTACACCAAGATCCTGCAAAATGACAAGAGAGGGAAACTACAAGAAGCATACATTCATAATTGATTCAAGGATTAGAATAAATCAAATACACAAGCATAACAATACATCATTGAGATACATGCATATAGAAGAACCTCAAATGCTTTATTAATGGAAGAAGTAAAGTTCAGGAAGTGATACAACCATAAGAGGCCCAATCCAGCATCACCTCCCAGCAGAAAGAAATATCCTCTTCACCTCCTTCAAAGAAAATCACCCAATAGTTCTAAACTCAAACCAACAGCACTTCCTTACATTCACAAGATTCCAGCCTCCATAGACCTCATGAGAGAGCTCTATATATAGGAGTTTTGGAGAAAGGATGAGTCAGCTTGTAGCTGGCATGAAGCTGACTAGTGTCCTCTCCCACTTTAGTTATTCTTTAGTTCTTGAGTCCACTTGGAGGTTCTTGCTTCCACTTGGAGATCTAGACCCTCTTACTCATCACCAGTCGAATTCCCTGATCCAAGTGTCATTTTGGAAGCTTCCTGGGCATTGACACCTTGAAGAATGACTGTGCCACTTGTCCCAACTCGCCCAGCGCAGGTAGCCTTCTTTGCAGTTGACATTCAGCGCAGGTAGACAGTGGAGCTCTTGAAATTCAGCGCAGATGCTCAGTGGAGCAGTTGACATGATCCAGAATTAGCTTGTTTCTGAGTGTTTTCAGGTGGAGAACTGATATTTAGTGCTGTGGTTTGCTGACCTTGTTCCTCTAGGGGTAGGAACAACATGTTTAGGGACTTTGGATCCCTTAGATTATTGACATTTCATGCTTCATGCTGTAAGGCACAAAAATGTCTATAACAGTTGCCCCCTAAAGTATGATGTCGTTTATCGGGTGAAATGCTTTATCAGGAGGATCCGAAGTTCATTCAATCGCTGAGAGGTGACCTGTAATAAAATACAATACAATACATTATTTTTCATTCTGCTTTCATGATCTAGCCGAGGCAGGCATTCCCATGCTCAGCTTTATAAATTCATTTTGGTACATATAACAGACGATCGTCTGATGGTAGACTGATAATTCTCTGCTGAAATTATCATCCTTTGAGTAGGATGATCATCTGCTGTAATAATGTACATATCAAATGTCTTTATCTCCTGAATATATATCGCAGCCCGGATGGATGAAACTAGATCCGGGGTCTTCAAACTCGTTCGATCTTTACTCTAAGTACAAGTCGATCCATGTGAGAATTGCGCTGAAGTCGAACATGGAAAGACATCGCTTCATTACCGGTCAATAATGTAAACCGTTAACAAGCGCGAGAGGAATCACCGATAATGATAATGACCCTCAAGGTACTGCAGTACAATTCACGTGGTGTGAATAAAGGACTTGGCGTCGAACACCACGCAAAATCTTCTGGTCGAAGGTCATTGATGTATACCTGTCGCCGGAAGTGAGAAACTTGCCATTGAGGCATGCAAGCTTCAAGTACTGAGGGGGGTGTTCCTAGATCTACTTCTTGGATAATGAGCTGAAGTCGACAAGAAGCGATCCGTCAAAGGAGGGCCTTAATGAATCCCACATCAGTGACACGGAATGGAGCTAATGATTTTAGTGGAGGTGAAAACAATCTGTGAAATATGATTCAGGGTGGCGATCATGGGTGGATGAAGGATAATGTATGGCAGTGGATGGGACACGGTTAACTCTTTCTGAACAACATCTCTTGAACATATAACGACACTGATGCGATGGATCGGTAGCATTACCCCAAATGTGGATGGTTTGGCGAAGACCATGGTGATGAGACCGGTGAATGAAACAACCCAACCCGATGTGATACGGAGGAAAAGTGTCATGTTCAAGAGCGACTTGCTACCATTAAAGCTTTGAGGTTCTCCCAATTTTTCCCCAGTCATTTCTGACCAGTACCTCTTTATTTTTGTCAAGCTTGAGGAGGATAACATATGCTTGTTCTATAACCTGCCCTTCGGGCAAGCCCATCGCTATGTTTTAACGAGCCTAGCGATAGGGAAACTCGTTCTCGTCTAAAGACAAGTTTGTCGCTATTTAATCATTTTAACGAGTCTAACGACAAGGAAAACTCGGTCCTTTTCATTTTTAGAGAGTCTGAAAAGGTACAGAAAGTTAACTCCAAAAATTCCTTTTTCGTCATCTAATCCCTTAAGTCCGAAAAAGTATAAAACAATACAAAAGGGATGAGTTTTCGATAACTTTAACGAGCCAAATAAAACAAGCGCTCAACCTTTTTGTGCAATAATCCCTCAGGTCCAAAAAGATTAAAATCTAAAGGAGGGATAGCTCTTCCGGTCCTTTTAACGAGCTGGAAGGCCAAAACTCGGCAAACTTTTCATATTTTACGAGTCAGATGAAAAGAGCTCAAAGAAGACTCGTCTTTTGAGGAACGAGTGATAAACAAGGGTAGCAGCAGATTCCAGGTACAGGTTGGAATTTTCCAATCACGGCAGTGTCACAAGGATGGCTAGGTGAAATCACTCTTCGCAGCTGTTCCTCAAAACTGGGTAAACAATCATATGGAGGTGAACGATTGGCCAAATGGAATGGAGGTGGCAGGTGCAAACACGACCAAGGCTTTTTATGGCTAATAAATTTACGATCACAGTGGTTATTTACTGGGGTATGTTCATTTTTTAATGAGCTTGAATGCTCAATCTTATGTTTATTTTTTAACGAGCATGAACTATGTGCTAAAACTGCTCGGATCTCGCTTTTCTATTTTTTAACGAGCATAAATTCCGCGGTAAAACTGCTCGATATACCAGTCATAAGATAAGAATGTCTCCTGTGAGATAGCTATTTTTTATGGAGCTTTATCCCACGAAGCTATGCTCCTTCTCATCCTTTCTTTATGCAAGTTCGGAAACGGCTAATCCTACGAGTTTAAAGGGTTAGACCTACAGGTTTAAAGGGAGGACCTAAAAATTTAAAAAAATAAATAGTCGTCCCTTGCTTGCACTCCAAAAGGTTTGCATGCCCCCAGGTATAAAGTAAAATTTCAAGGCTGCCCCTACTTATCCGTCAAAACATTTGTTTTAAAGGGTGAGGCTTGCCTCTTTCTGGTTACCCAAAGATTGTTTTTTTAACACCATCAAACGAAAACATCTCCTCGGCACCGTCTACTGAAGTAGACAATGGTGAATGACCTTTGTCAAACAAGTAACCTTAACAAAAGAATCCTATTCTAGAACAACCCCTCTTCCATCCACGGACGGGGTACGGACTAGTCATATTCTTTCGCGGAAATTCTGCCTTATACCCAAGGTTTCCTCTGCCCGAAGCAGACCAGGATGCATGCCCCTTGGGTTCGAGTCCCATCTTTCTGAATCACTCGCACTCATCGGGAAGGAGGACTGGGGGTGGAGACATTTCTTGAGTGAATAGACCATTGAGGGTTGGTATGTGACTATTTGCGATGCGTGATCCCGGAAATGAAAGGTGGTCTACGAGCTTGACCATTCTTCCTTCGTGTGGAAAACACATTACTCTAAAGAGTGAGGAGACTATTGCTCCCATGCAATATATATAGTCTCGTCCAAGGAGTAGGTTATAATCCAAGGGTCCTTGAACGACCATCACGTTCATTTGAACGGTCTTCCCTTTCAATGTAACAGGCACATTGGGGAGGATCCCTAATGGTCGACTGGTTCCTTTATCAAAACCCGAGAGATTTCTTATCTCAGGAAAAAGCTCCGGGGAACCCAGTGCTTTCCAAGCAATAGAGGAAAGGATACTCACAGATGCCCCTTCATCAATGATAGTTCCAGCCATTACCATTCTATAAATTTGGACTATGATTCTGAATGGTACACTGGCTGGCAACCGGGGTCTGCCTAGTTGGTTCCAATCAAAGGACACAACCAGGTTGCTTGGCGGTGGGACCGAATACACGGCCGGATATGACCCTGACGATGTTCCTTCCTGCGATAAAGGAATGGGCGCATTGCCCTGATGCTCATCAGAGTCGGTGTTGATGAAAAGAATCTGGATGGTGTCATCCTTATTCTCTTCAGTGAGGGTGTCATTTGAAGATGAATCTTCAGTGACGGTGTCATTTGAGGATGAAACCTCTGAAGGAAGAACCGGGTCAACTGCCGTTTCGACCTTTGGACTTTCGTCAGGTCTGGATTCAATAGGTTCATCCTCAATGACTGACGCTTCAGCTGACCACTTGAGCGGGCCAGCTGTATTTTCAACCAACGAAGGACTTGGCACGAGTTTTTTGTATCCAAGAGGAAGTCTCAACGGTGAAACCGGGCGATCTTCCAAAACTCTCTTCGCTTCGTCTAAGAAGGGACAACGGTGGATGGCGTGATCGCCTTCACACAGTCTGCAGGGGAATCTTGCTCCCCCTCTTTGTCTTGAACCTTCACTTTCGCTGGTTGACGGTAAGCATTCAACATGGCTATCAGAGGTTGATGCTCCCGAACTGTGCAAACGAGGAGACCAGTCCCTTAGTATCCGGGGAATACAGGGACAATCTCTATGGAAGTGGTCTCCTCTACATATGACACATGGCGATTTAGGCCCGGCCTGTGCTGTGTTTGGATTTTTGTCAGATGTCTTTTGCTTGCCCCCAGTCGCCTTAGGCTCCTTCTTCTTCTTCTCTTTCTTCTTCTTCTCCTTTTTCTCCATGGGAGCTTGGATTTTGCCGGCTCTACCTTGCGAAGATGAAGGATTGGAGGAAGAGTTATAGGAAGTAGAAGGCTGGTGGGCAGCTCTAGACTGATCTAACTGTTGACTCGACTGTTCAGGAACCATGGTGTTCTGAACTACATTGGTTGAGAATAGCCAAATAGGCAGGCCAATTGTCAGTCCTGGAAGCGACAATGTGGCCATGTGGGGCGCACCAACTTCTCCCCAAGAGGAGAAAGGACTAGGATTTCCATCATGTGGAATTCCTTGGTTGGGGCGTTCCATGTTCTCAACCTACAGATCAACGCAGGAATAGGAGGTGATTATGTTCCGTTTAAAATAAATTTTATAACGACGCTTTAGACACAACTTGCTTTTTCACTTTTTAAGAGTCGAGAAAAAGCTAAAGATGACTCTAGTCTCCTTCGATGTTTTAACGAGCCCGAAGTGACAAATGCTCGGATGGACTTTTTCAGTTATAGAGTTTGAAAAAGGCCAAAAGAAACTACTCTGGAGTTCTAGGCAGAGGGTGTGCCAAACTTTTCGCAAAACCACAGAATACGTTTTACGGTACGAGTGGTCGATCTTCGTGAATGCTGTGTTCACTGCATTGCGATCAGTAGGGCGGCCGACACAGATTCCTATGGATAAAGGCTTTGTTCCTATAGGGGTCTCCCAATATATACGCGACGGTACGTGGGAGCACAAGTCCGTATTGATACTTATCGCTTCACCGTGGAGGAATCACCCAACCACTCAACGCTAAGATATCACGTTTAACGACGTCGGAACACGTCTCTAGCTTAGACCTCTATGTGTTTGCGTTATGTTTCAATGCGTTGTTAGGTAAATTCAATTTATTTTAAGGTTGATCTTGTTTAGCAGTTTGCCTTTATGGATCACCACGAGATGTATAGTAACACTCCTAAATGCAGTCTAAGATGATAAGCAAGCTTTTCAATCTTTCAACTTTGAAAATCTTAACTACTGAGGGAAAAGAAAGACATCATATTTTCACACAGATCATAGAGCACACACTAATGCACTTTTCCCTAAATCAACATGCAAACTGTCAAAATGCACATGCACAATGCAGGCATTTCTTTTCTCTTTCTTAATGTTGGTGCAATACAAAAAGAAAGCTGTTGTATAACTTTGAATTCAATTTCAAGTGAAAGCAAACAAGCTTGTCCAAAATCAAAAGACACCTTAAGATTTACTTGTTTCGACACTAGAAATACATAAATTCAAACCATATGACGAAAGCAAAAGCTCAATCAGCTATGAACAGCAAACAAACTAACTCTTAAGATCAAAACGACACTTATCACAGGTCTAGACCTAAGAGGCCACAGCAAGACTAGTTCACTTTTGTTATGGGAAACTGCAAATGATATAAGAAATACACAAAGAACAAATACAGTTTCTTTATACAACCGAGGCGGAATAGTGGCAAGGAAAGTTGGTTTCAGATAGGTACATTGACAGACAACAGGCTGCAAAAACAAGGGTGAAAACAGGGCAATAAACAGGAGGGAACCCCAGTAGCACTAGGCAAAACTGGTTCAGCGCAGGTAGTACACTGGCAGTTTGACCTTCAGCGTAGGTATCCCCTTCGGGAAATGCGCTGAAATGCAGACTGCCTTCACAGTGCCTGCACTGAAGAGATAAACTTTCGTTTTTCTCAGTTTCCGGGTCACAGATTGCTCAAAAATTCACAGTTTTTGGCCAAATCAGAAGCTATCAGTCAAGTACACACTAAGGGATGAAAAGGAGGATGAAAAGCTATCACTAAGAGCTATTTAGAGTCCTTGTGGATCAGCTCTTCAAATCATAAACTTGCCCAGAATGAGCTACAGTAGCTGCCCTCTACTTTGAATTTGAAAGAATCCAAATGCAGTTCGATTCGGTACTCCCTGTGTTTATGAAATGAATAGCAAAAACACAAACAACCATCAAGATACGATCCCCAGCGGAGTCGCCAATTTGTTGTTGGGAAAAGTATCCAATACGGAATGACCCTATCCCACTCTAAGGGTGATAGTACCTCAGCAACAATCGAAGCAAAGCTATCTAAGATTTCTTCTTTATGAAAGTAAATAAGGGGAGAAAGAGATCCACTAATCGATGTCTTCCGCTAATGGTTGATCCAATCTTCTCTCCTTGCTGCTTGCTCCCAGCTCCTTGCTCTTTCACTGGCCCAGCTACACCAAGATCCTGCAAAATGACAAGAGAGGGAAACTACAAGAAGCATACATTCATAATTGATTCAAGGATTAGAATAAATCAAATACACAAGCATAACAATACATCATTGAGATACATGCATATAGAAGAACCTCAAATGCTTTATTAATGGAAGAAGTAAAGTTCAGGAAGTGATACAACCATAAGAGGCCCAATCCAGCATCACCTCCCAGCAGAAAGAAATCTCCTCTTCACCTCCTTCAAAGCAAATCACCCAATAGTTCTAAACTCAAACCAACAGCACTTCCTTACATTCACAAGATTCCAGCCTCCATAGACCTCATGAGAGAGCTCTATATATAGAAGTTTTGGAGAAAGGATGAGTCAGCTTGTAGCTGGCATGAAGCTGACTAGTGTCCTCTCCCACTTTAGTTATTCTTTAGTTCTTGAGTCCACTTGGAGGTTCTTGCTTCCACTTGGAGATCTAGACCCTCTTACTCATCACCAGTCGAATTCCCTGATCTAAGTGTCATTTTGGAAGCTTCCTGGGCATTGACACCTTGAAGAATGACTGTGCCACTTGTCCCAACTCGCCCAGCGCAGGTAGCCTTCTTTGCAGTTGTCATTCAGCGTAGGTAGACAGTGGAGCTCTTGACATTCAGCGCAGATTCTCAGTGGAGAAATTGACATGATCCAGAATTAGCTTGTTTCTGAGTGTTTTCAGGTGGAGAACTGATATTTAGTGCTGTGGTTTGCTGACCTTGTTCCTCTAGGGGTAGGAACAACATGTTTAGGGACTTTGGATCCCTTAGATTATTGACATTTCATGCTTCATGTTGTAAGGCACAAAAATTTCTATAACAAGGTTACAGGTCCCTCTTGTCCCTTCGTTATTTAAACTGTGGTTATATTACATGTCATGTTGTGGTGCGGCGATATTAAACACTCCTCAGGGATCCGTGGATTTGGATCCACTTGCAATCTTCATGTATTTATTACTGTCCCTTCCCACCGGTCATGGGACGCCACCTGTCGGTCTCCTCGGTCTGGTCGCTCCCGCCTTTTGACAAACCCTACCCTCGTTTGGCTATCATTCTCATTTGTTCATTGTGCTTTGGCTCTTCGCTCTGCTTTGCCGAGGTATGTTGGTGCCTCCGGGTTTCTTTTGTTCTGTGCGTTGAGCTTTTATGAGGGCGACAACACCGTCAGTTCCCTGCTCTGTGCTATGGTATGGTTGCTGTTACTCTGGACTGTTTCTGTCGTATGGGTTCGTTTCTCTGCTTTGGTAACTTGTTGGTTTTTAATTGTGACAGGGTAACCTTCAGTTCCACGCTTCCGGCTTGATTCGTTCGACCTTGCCTCCGAGGTATGCACTTGTTCTATGCCATACTCTGCTTCGCACCTTTTTCAGTTTCTTACGGACTCGTTCCTTGTCATCAGGCTCTGGTTGTCGGTTTCGGCTTTGCAATGCCGCCTTATCAACCACAGGTAAACGCCAATGTACTTGTGGCTTTGTTTTGTTTGTTGTGTTAGCTCGTTCTCTCCTTCCGGTTCTGCACTTCCAACAACTAACCCTCGTCCTCCTCTGTTTGCAGGTTATTTAAGGTGGCTGGTTGCCGAGGGCTTGCTCTCTCTGCAATCTCCGGGGAGCAGGACAAAGCCGGCTAGACTCACACAATGGGTAGGGTCATTCTGACCACGATTCGATTGTTAGCTTTGTGATGGGTTTCGATACTCTTGGTTCTCGTTCCTTTGTAGTTACAGTCACCTGAGTTGTAGTTGGGTCCGTGTTCCACTCTGTCACTTTATGGCTCGAATAGCCCCTGCTATGTTGTATTTAGCTTAAAAGGTTTCTTTTAAAATCAATTTGTTTTTGTTGAGCGCTGTCTGGCTCAGAAATCTTTCTGTGCGCTCTTGCTTGTAATGGACGGTGGTTAAATAGGTTAATCGAATTAAATTGTTTCACATTTGCTTTCAGTACTTGTATTATTTTTGTAAATGGGTTGAAGGCATCGTATGCGTTACGTGGTCGTTCGTCGGTGACTGTTGCTTATGCTGAATGGTTCTCCCTCTTCCGCTGAAAATGGTTCCCTGTGTGCAATGCTTTTCCCTTTTCGACTTGTATAGACCTTGTTAGAGTAAATACAGCTTGTTGTTCTATTGATTCAGATGCATTTTATTCACAGTAGAAGGAATAATGAAATGAACATAGAACTCAGTGTATGGAATAATTGGCAATGGATTTTTAGTTGGCAAAGAAAATGATTTTATTTCTTTATTACAGAAGACTGTCTTCCTATCTGTTTCTTCTCACTGGAGATTCTACCTTTTTTTCCAACTATTTTTCTTTGTTTTAATACTTGTAAGGTGTAACTGCTTCTTACTTTCGGTTGAACTTTTCAACCAGAATTTGTCCAACTGTTAGCCAGTTCTTTTTCTTTTTGTTTTAAAAAAAAAAAATAATAATAACCAACTGCTAATTATTTCCTAAACTAAAACAGTTCATAATTGTAATCCTGCTGTCGTTAACAGACTTCTGGAAAAATGAAACGAATAACAAAAGGAACCAAAAATGACAAGTTTAATAACCTGTCTAGCAATACATGTAGTCTTCGGCTTGTTTTTTTCCTTTTTCGAGACAGTTAACCACCTTCTGTCTCCTCGGAGCTGGATGCTCTTGCATCAGGCTCCCGGGGTGGCAAAACGTCATGGCTCTGTTCCATTAGGTCGTCGACAGAATAGTCTGCTTTCTGTATCTGTGTTGTGTCGAGCCACGAACTGTCCTCTATCGGACGGTCCTTCCACTTGACCAAGTACCGCAGATATTCCTTCCTGCGTGTGCGCCTCGCTACCTGTGTGTCAAGGATCCTCTCGATCTCAAGGGGTTGTGCCATTGGCATCTGTCTCATCCATGAACTTTCCTCACAACTGGTGTTCCGCGGTGGCTTTGCTGCTGCACTGTCTTCCGGATCAGCGACATAGGGGAACAGATCTGCCACGTTAAAGATGGGAGAAATACCGATCCCTGGTGGCAACTGTAGCTCATAGGCATTTGCAGAAAACTTGCGAATGATTTTGCAAGGACCGATCTTTTTATACTTCAACTTGTTGTATTCCCGTTTTGGAAACTGTTCCTTACGTAAATACGCAAGGACTTCATCTCCAACGTTGAACTGAACTTCCCGACGCTTTGAATCAGCTCGCTGCTTATACTTTTGACTACTGTCCTGCAATTTCAGCTTTACCTGCTCATGTAAGTTGCTCATTGCTTGGGCGAAATCTTCCCCATCAACACTTCGTTTTTCGAGCTTTCCCAAATCTCGTAATTCATGCACTCCGCGTGGATGCATGCCGTATAAGATCTGGAAGGGACTATAACCGGTGCTGCGATTAGGTGAATCGTTATATGCGAATTCCGCCTGAGCAAGTACATGGTCCCACATCCGTGAATTTTCGCCTATCAAGCTCCGTAGCAAATTCCCCAGACTCCTGTTTACCACTTCAGTTTGTCCATCGGTCTGCGGGTGGTAAGCGGAGCTGAACTGTAACTGGGTGTCCAACTTTTTCCACAGGGTTCGCCAAAAATGTCCGGTGAACTTTACGTCCCTGTCGGAGATGATGGACCTTGGGAGACCATGCAGTCTAACGTTCTCGGTAAAAAACAAATGTGCTACATAAGTAGCATCACTAGTTTTCTTGCAAGGTATAAAGTGCGCCATCTTTGAAAATCGATCTACCACTACCATTACTGAATCGAAACCCCGCTGTGTCTTAGGCAAGCCCAGAACAAAATCCAAGCTGACGGAGTCCCAGGGTCTGCTCGGAATGGGTAATGGTAAATAAAGACCTGTATTCTCACTGTGACCTTTTGCTAGTTGACAAATCTTGCACCTACTTACGTACCTCTGTACATCCCGTTGCAACTTTGGCCAAAAATAGAAATGTCTTGTCTATACCAAAATGTCCAGCCAGACCCCCACTGTGTTTTTCCTGAATAATGTTCTCTCGTATAGAACAGTTGGGAATACATAATTGTCCTCCTTTAAATAATAATCCTTCCTGTAAATTGTAGTCCAACCATGGGCTACTATTTCTCAACAGAGGGTTTTGGCAGGCCTCATAGGCCTCCTTAAAATCTGCATCTATTTGATACAGTTCCCTCAGGTGCTCAAAGCCTAAAACTTGCATTGTACTTTCCTGTAAGAGTAGGGTCCTCCTACTCAACGCATTTGCCACCTTGTTCGCTTGCCCACTAATATGTTTCAATACGAACGTGAAATTCTGAAGATACTCAACCCATGCTGCATGCTTATGGTTCAATTTATGTTGCTGCATGATGTACTGTAATGCAGAATTATCCGTAAATAAAACAAACTCATTACCCAACAGGTAATGTCTCCAATGCTTTAACGCTTGTATAATTGCGTAGAACTCCTTGTCATAGGTTGAGTACTTCTGTCTACTCTCGTTTAGCTTTTCACTGAAATACGCGACTGGTCTATCCTCCTGACTAAGCACTGCCCCAATGGCTGTACCACTGGCATCACAAAGAACTTGAAAAAGTTTGTTGAAGTCAGGCAGCTTCAATATCGGCCTTTCGGTAATCTTCCTTTTCAAAATCTGAAAATTATTTTCCGCTGCTTCGGTCCAGTGAAAAGGCTGATTTTCCTTCTTGATTGTATCCAGCATGGGTGCGCAGATCTCACTGAAATTCCTGATGAATTTCCTGTAAAAACTTGCTAGTCCGTGAAAACTTCGGACTTCAAATAAACTTCTTGGAGAAGGCCAGCTAACTATGGCTGCCACCTTTTCTGGGTCCATCTTCAGTTCATTCTCCGCAATTACAAAACCTAGGTACACTAACTCCCATTGAAAAAAAGTACACTTTTTCAGATTGATCAGCAACTTGTTTTGCTGCAGCTTCCTCAACACACTTCGAACATGCCTGAAATGTTCTTCCTTAGTTTTACTAAAAATCAGAATGTCATCCAAGTAAACTATTACGAACTTCCCAATGAATTCCTTCAGCACCTCATTCATCAGGCGCATGAAAGTACTGGGAGCGTTGCTCAACCCAAATGGCATCACGAGCCACTCATACAGCCCTTCATTTGTCTTGAAAGCTGTCTTCCACTCATCTCCTTCCCGGATTCGGATCTGGTGATATCCACTCTTCAAATCAATCTTCGAGAAATAAGCCGCCCCACTCAAA
This sequence comes from Pinus tabuliformis, assembly GCA_031772625.1. NCBI lineage: Eukaryota > Viridiplantae > Streptophyta > Pinopsida > Pinales > Pinaceae > Pinus > Pinus tabuliformis. Next base: position 1,680,170,162 of record CM062820.1, read on the forward strand.
CAGTCCATCATATCGTCCATTCTCGGCAATGGAAATCTGTACCTAACAGTAATTTTGTTAATGGCTCTAGAATCCGTGCACATTCGCCACTCTCCTCCTTTCTTTGGAGCCAAAACGGTCGGTACTGCACAGGGGCTCATGCTTTCTCTAATCAATCCCTTATCCAACAACTCCTGGACCTGCTTCCTAATTTCTTCGTGGTCCTTAGGGCTCATACGATAGGCTGCTTTATTTGGCAGACTAGCCCCTGGTATAAAGTCAATATAGTGACTAATACCTCTCCTGGGGGGTAGTTCATCCGGAAGATCATCCACCACGATGTCTCCAAATTCCTGCAACATATTTTGAATTCCCTCGGGCAAGTCTGAAATCTGTGTATGCAGTATCACTGCCTTTGGCCTTCTTATGACAGCAAAATTTACATCACTGTCTTCAATCTGTTTTATAAATTCTTTTCCGCCCATCAATAATGCTTTTACCCCACTGGTCTCAGCTGCACTCTCCTCTTTAATGGGTACAAGCGTGTGCTTGACCCCATCTTTGACAAACTTATAACAGTTAGTTTTCCCGTCATGAACTGCGCTTCTGTCAAACTGCTAGGGTCATCCTAGCAGTATATGACAGACATCCATTGGCATAACATCGCAGATAATTTTATCCTTATACCTGCCTATCTGAAACTCCACCTCACACTGTTCATCAACTAACAGTTGATGTCCTTTCTGCAGCCATGACACTTTGTAGGGAGTGGGGTGCTTCAGCTTTTTCAATCCCAGTTTCTCCACCATCTCTACAGCCACTAAATTGTCGGTACTTCCACTGTCGATGATCAGCTTGCAGCACTTACCCTGTGACTTGCAAACTATTCGGAACAAAGCCTTTCGCTGGTCAGGTTCTGCAATTTCTTTTGCTGGTTTCAACAACACCTTATTCAACACCAAAGCTTCACCCGTCTCTGGTGCGTTCTCCACTTCCTGAGGTAATGCCTCAGCATCCTCTGGCTGGGCAACATAAGCTCCTCTCCCACCTACTGGTTCACCTTCAGGACAGTCATATGAATTGTGTCCCCACTTGTGGCAACGATAGCACTGGACAGTGCCCCTGCCCCGACCATTTCCTCGCCCTCGCTGGGCCGGTCGTCCTCCTCTAGTGCTATTGTCCTTCTCTGCTGTTATTGTAGACTTAGAACTGCTACCTTCTTCACTTGAACCTACACCTCTGCCTCTGCCAAAAACCTTTCCATTTCCCCTGCCAGTTCCGCCTCCTCTCCTGGCATTCTGTTTCCTGTTGATTTTCTCCTCCGCCTTTAGTGCAAACTGGTATGCTTCATCCAAATTTCTGGGTGAGAGGATACCGATTTCATCCAGTATTTCTTCCCTCAACCCATTCACGAATCTGGCTGTCTTTTCTGGGGTATCTTCCATATACCCTGCCCGCAGATTCAGCTTATAGAACTCTTTTGTATATTCCTTAACAGTCATCCCTCTTTGCTTCAAATTTTGTACCTGCCTATACAACATGATCTGATAGTCTTTCGGCAGAAACTTCTCCTTTAGTTTTGCTTCCATCCTGGTCCACTTCTTTATAGGCTGTTTGTGTAGCCTTTTCCTTTCCACCTGAACGCTATCCCACCACAAGGACGCATGTCCTTTCAATTTCGTGGTGGTGAACTTCACCTGCTTGTCCTCACTGGTTTCCTCAAACTCAAAATATTTGTTTACTTCACTCAACCAATCCAGTAACACATCTGCAGACAAACTTCCGTCATAAGTGGGAAGCTCGTGCTTTGGCTTATGACTGGACAACAAAACTGACTTTAATAACCGGAGTTCAGGTGTCACCCCTTCAAACTCGTCTTCTAGTTCTGCCACATCTTCATCACTATCATCTGCTGGGTCCCTCCTTCCCCCAGCTTCTACTACTGCCAATCTTTCACGCAAAACGCGAATCTCCTCACGTAGTCCCTCTTATGCTATTCTCCGGACTACTCTTCCTCTTCCTCTTCTGCCAACCTCCATTTTTTTCTATTCAGCAAACCTGCTCTGATACCACTTTTGATGGCCCAGCCCTCCAACGATGCGTAGTGTTGTTTCAACCGTGTGTAAGTTAATGCGAACGTAGTTGGTAACCGTGCTAGGTTACAGGTCCCTCTTGTCCCTTCGTTATTTAAACTGTGGTTATATTACATGTCATGTTGTGGTGCGGCGATATTAAACACTCCTCAGGGATCCGTGGATTTGGATCCACTTGCAATCTTCATGTATTTATTACTGTCCCTTCCCACCGGTCATGGGACGCCACCTGTCGGTCTCCTCGGTCTGGCCGCTCCCGCCTTTTGACAAACCCTACCCTTGTTTGGCTGTCATTCTCATTTGTTCATTGTGCTTTGGCTCTTCGCTCTGCTCTGCCGAGGTATGTTGGTGCCTCCGGGTTTCTTCTGTTCTGTGCGTTGAGCTTTTATGAGGGCGACAACACCGTCAGTTCCCTGCTCTGTGCTATGGTATGGTTGCTGTTACTCTGGACTGTTTCTGTCGTATGGGTTCGTTTCTCTGCTTTGGTAACTTGTTGCTTTTAATTGTGACAGGGTAACCTTCAGTTCCACGCTTCCGGCTTGATTCGTTTGACCTTGCCTCCGAGGTATGCACTTGTTCTATGCCATACTCTACTTCGCACCTTTTTCAGTTTCTTACGGACTCGTTCCTTGTCATCAGGCTCTGGTTGTCGGTTTCGGCTTTGCAATGCCGCCTTATCAACCACAGGTAAACGCCAATGTACTTGTGGCTTTGTTTTGTTTGCTGTGTTAGCTCGTTCTCTCCTTCCGGTTCTGCACTTCCAACAACTAACCCTTGTCCTCCTCTGTTTGCAGGTTATTTAAGGTGGCTGGTCGCCGAGGGCTTGCTCTCTCTGCAATCTCCGGGGAGCAGGACAAAGCCGGCCAGACTCACACAACGGGTAGGGTCATTCCGACCACGATTCGATTGTTAGCTTTGTGATGGGTTTCGATACTCTTGGTTCTCGTTCCTTTGTAGTTACAGTCACCTGAGTTGTAGTTGGGTCCGTGTTCCACTCTGTCACTTTATGGCTCGAATAGCCCCTGCTATGTTGTATTTAGCTTAAAAGGTTTCTTTTAAAATCAATTTGTTTTTGTTGAGCGCTGTCTGGCTCAGAAATCTTTCTGTGCGCTCTTGCTTGTAATGGATGATGGTTAAACAGGTTAATCGAATTAAACTGTTTCACATTTGCTTTCAGTACTTGTATTATTTTTGTAAATGGGTTGAAGGCATCGTATGCATTACCTGGTCGTTCGTCGGTGACTGTTGTTTATGTTAAATGGATCTCCCTCTTTCACTGGAAATGGTTCCCTGTGTGCAATGCTTTGTGTAGACCCTGTTAGAGTAAATACAGCTTGTTGTTCTATTGATTCAGATGCATTTTATTCACAGTAGAAGGAATAATGAAATGAACATAGAAATCAATGCATGGAATAATTGGCAATGGATTTTTAGTTGGCAAAGAAAGTGATTTTATTTCTTTATTACAAAAGACTGTCTTCGTATCTGTTTCTTCTCACTGGAGATTCTACCTTTTTTTCCAACTATTTTTCTTTGTTTTAATACTTGGAAGGTGTAACTGCTTCTTGCTTTCGGTTGAACTGTTCAACCAGAATCTGTCCAACTGTTAGCCAATTCTTTTTCTTTTTGTTTAAAAAAAAAATAAAAAATAATAACTAACTGCTAATTATTTCCTAAACTAAAACAGTTCATAACTGTAATCCTACTGTCGTTAACGGACTTCTGGAAAAATGAAACGAATAACAAAAGAAACCAAAAATGACAAGTTTAATAACCTGTCCAGCAATACATGTAGTCTTCGGCTTGTTTTTTTCCTTTTTCGAGACAGTCAACCACCTTCTGTCTCCTCGGAGCTAGATGCTCCTGCATCAAAATGACACAAGCCAATGCTTATCGCATCAGTCCATGATGTCACATTCTAAGTGGTAACCAGTAATGTGTATAACGTGAACAAGTCAGTGAAAATTTTGGTTTCTTAGAAATATGTTTGTGTGTTAAAAGCATATGTTTCTGAGTTTTTTATATGCACCTCATTTAATATTACAATCAGGCCCTATTCAAATATTGGCTCATCAATAAAAAGTTTTGACTCCGTCGTAAGAGCGTGTTTTAATTTTAGGCGTAAGTGATATTTACCAAACCTCATAATTTTACCAAGAGTTTCGAGCTTCATACATTTTAATGTGTTACGGTAATGAGAAGGATTGTAACCATTTCATGTTCTATTTTATAACGCCCTATTGTCATGACCCTACTTGATAACAAATCGTAAACACAATTTACATGTTTAATCCCGCATTCACCACATTATTTTCGAAATTTCAAAATATATATAACATAGTATTATGAATTTTATTGACATCTTAGGCATTCTCCCTTTGCCAGCGAATGAAAGAAAATGTGAATGTGGGCAGAATTACCATGCAAATTAAAAGTTTATTCAAAATAATATAAAAATAATGTTAATTATATGATATTTACCAGGTAAATTTTATAACAACTGCCAATATTTTATAAACTTATAATATAATATTCACATACATCATTTTTATTTTCAAGTATATTTTATATTAGTGTGTACATTGTGTATTAGTGAAGTACTTAAATAAATTATAATTTTATTTTAAATTATTGTTATTAATTGTAAAAAAAATTAAGATATTAGTCAAATATATAGATATTTAAAAAACATGTAACAAGATTTTTAACTATGAAGATTCACCTCTATTTTACTTTGGAAAATCTTAATCTATAAAGAGACTTTGTTATAATACTATAGGTCAATACCATGGCTTCCTAATACCACATATGCATAAACCATAACATATATTGATATAGCACTTATATGACACATGTTCATTTGACATTTTTTGCAATTAATCAGTTTAATCAAAAGCACATAACTACTTTTGAAATAAATCACAACTTTTGCTCTATAACTATTACTAAGAGTATTTTAAAACATTCTATGGAGATTAAATCCTTACCCATCATCTAATAATTATTGATAATTAAATTGTAACATGGAAAACTTATTGTAAAATATATACATCTATAAACGTAATTAGTACTTCTAATAGAGTTGAACTATAATACATTTAAATAATTTAATTTCATCATCCAAATTTTAGGAACATATGATTTTGACTATATATTTATATAAAAAAGTATAAACAAAACAAAAATAGTTATAAAATTGAAACATTCAAAAATCATCAACAAAATAGAGAACAAAAATATAAATAAAAGGGAAAATAAAAATATAATAATGTTCATAGCATTATGTAAATGTTTTGTAGAATATTTTATTATCAAAAAATGGAGAAAGAATAATAATAAGGTGATTTAAATTTCATGTTATGGTTTTTTTAAACTTAATGATATATTTAATAATACATTTATAGTCATAGATTTTGTTCGTCAAGGATCTCCCATAGCCATGGCAAAGGTTCTTGTGTAAACAAATGAGGCACATGAAACTTGTGTAGGTAGCTTCAATTATGCTATTATACAATGTTGTAAGCTTTTATTTAGCAAACAATGTTGATTGTTTCCATTATAGTTGCAAGAATGGTGGTGTTATTTTATTACATTCAAACCCCAGGTTTTTCTGCAATAAATCACCTTGACATTGTTTTTATTTCTTATTTCAGGCGTCAACTTGAGAAGATCATTCTTGACAAGAATGAAGACACCATGAGCAAGATGGGTGAAATTTTAGCTTGTGGTATTTTAGATACAGGTGGTTGGGATGTCTCAATTAAGTTTTCATTTAGGACTAAGCATGACAAAATTACTGTTGATGTTATTATGGCAGTATTCACTCAATTTTGGTATTAGTATCCACTTCTATATTTTTTTGAGCTATGGATGAGGGAAACATTTCTGGTGAAGAAGGACCCATGAAAAACCCAAAATCTAGTGATAAGGAGGGAAAGCAATGCAAGTAATTTCCATCTGTAACTTGATTCCATACTTTTACAAGTTCTCAACATAAATGGGATATTTTTATTAAATGGAAGTGCATAAGTCAACATCGCTTTCTAGATTTTTGTAGAGCTCCTTTACCATTCATTGACATGTTATTATAGTTACAAGGTTATTTGTCAAATTTCATATCATAGCTATTTTAGTCTTGTCACCTTTTATTGGTCATTTCCCATTTCATATCTATGATATCTTTGTATTATTTCCACCTTATTGTATGTAATGGTTTTCTCTTTAGTGAAAATGGGCACAAAGTTTCTGTAGCCAAAATTTAAGTTTATTTCACATGCGAAGCCCTCATTATATGAGTATCCTCATCCTACAACACCTCCAACATAAAATTCTACAGTAAAATTGGCAACTGTTGTTTTGTATCTATTAGCAAAGGCTAAAGTGAGAACAAAGAAAGAAACATATCAAAAAACTGCTATGGATGAGGAAAACATTTCTGATGAAGCAAGACCCATAAGAGGCCCAAAATCTAGTGATAAGGAGGGCGAAGAAATGTAGGTAATTGCCACCTACAACTTGATTCCATACTTTTACAGGTTCTTAACGTAAATGGGAAATTTTTATTAAATGGCAGTTCGGAAGTCAACATCTTTTTTTGAATTTTGTAGAGCTCCTTTACCATTCCTTGAACTGTTATTATAGTTGGAAGGTTATTTGTTAAATTTAATATTATAGCTATTTTAGTGTTGTCACCACTTATTTGTTATTTCCCATTTCATATCTATGTTATCTTTGTCTTATTGTCACCTTATTATATGTAATGGTTTTCTCTTTAGTGAAAATGGGCACAAAGGTTCTGTACAAAATATTGTAGTTTAGATCTACGAATGGAGTGTATCACACCAGTGTTGTTTATGGTCATAGTTGTCTTGAGAAAATCAGGGTCAATTTAACATTGTTATTTAAAGTTTATTGCTCCTTCATTTTATGATCTTGGGCTTCTTCTCAATTTGGCTGTCTACATAACCCACTCTTCCTCTATGCTTATTCAAGTTAATTTCATTTTTGTAGGTGGATATTACATCTGAAAGGAAAGCTCAAGCTGAGCTATTTTGTGAAAATCTCTCAACTCTTGCTTGAGTTGCTCAAGTGCAAGAAAAGTATATTGAATTTTTTTAAGGGAGTAGATATGTGCACATTAAATTAATTCCTTGAAGGTTTGTTGGAGCTAGCAAAACATGCAAAATTGGAACCACATTGAAGTGGACCATATGTGCAGTTGTCCAACATCTATGTTGTCGCTGGTAGATGAGATGATAAAGCCAATATTATAAAGGTGATGAAAGACAAAGAGGTGAAGAAGGAAATGGGACACAACTAGATCAAGATTAAGAATGAGGTGTATACATTCAGCACACCTGAACACTCTTTACTTAGATAGTGCAATCTCTAGAGAGGATTTTGGCATAAGTATGGCCTTGCTTATAGTTGGAACTACGAGTGAAAAGGGCAGTGAGACACTTGCATATGCACATGGTACTCAACATGGAATGATTATTAGGTATTGGTGGTTACTTACGTCTGAAATTTGAAAAATATTTCATTTGAAAATAATATTCGAAGATTTATTTTTCCTTATCTAATTCAACTCAATTTGAAACTTTCCACCAGATTTTAGTATGTCCATTTGTAAACAATTATGTACAAGGATCTGGTGCTTGAAATATCATTAACTGTATATGGAAGAGGAGAATAGGTAGATATACTTATAGAACAAATGACTCGTGATTAGTATCCAATTCTATGATATGGTGTGATTTATGCTCTCGCCCTCCCATACAGGGGCACATCCAATAACAAATCCATTCATCATCTATTGCACTTCATTGTTTTTGATGTTAGTGATGATGTGAGAAGAACTGCGGTGCTAGCACTTGGATTTGTTTTATACTTTGAACCTGCGAAGCTTTATGTGCTATCTTACATTGTACCATGTTTTTATTATTAAATCAATTTTAGACTTGATTTGTTATGAATTTTGTACTACAACTTGGTGGAGCATTTGGCTCAAAATTGTAAGAATAATAACAATGGGGTCAGTATATGCTCTTTTTCTCCTTTATGATGGTGCTAAATCAAACTCTGCAAATTTAAGAGACCATATGAATAGTTTCTTTACTGTCTGAGTCATATAATCCACATGTCAGATATGGAGGAGCCTTGGTTGTGGGTCTATCGTATAGACACATAAGTAAGTGAGGCCATTTTGTTGTTGGAACCATTAACATCAAATGTGGTAGAGTTTGTTTGTCAACGTGCCCTTATAGCCATTGGATATGGTTCCGTGCAAACAAATGAGAAACATGAGCCTCGTGGTAGGTAGCTTCAGGTATGCTATTATATAATATTGTAAGATTTTATTTAGAAAACAAATATTCATTGTTTCCATTGTAGTTGCAATTCTATTGTTATTTTTTAATGCAAAGTTGATTTCTACCACTACTACTATAACATGACTATTACCAATTAAATTGTTCATAGAAAACTTACAATTTATTCCCTTTATCTAATACTATTTGGTATTTTTTTATTTATTTCTTTATTTTTCTTACACTTATACAATTATCTTAGAACATAAATTATGCACATAGTTAAACCTATAATATTCAAATTTCTTTGAAAGATCTTTCATACCATCCATCTCTACATACATTTGAATATAGTTTATTATTAATTATCCTGCAATTTAGTTTGTTAGCAAATATAGCATTAAAATTATATTTTAAATATGGAATTATAATTTAATGTCTCTTCACCTTAGTTGTTGTTAAACTTCAACCTCTCTTTGGTTGCCAACATCCTTATTAGTTCGCAAAGGATCATTTTCTTCTCATTTGTCACACTATGTTGCATGACCATATATATTAATGAGTTTGATAATGGACAATATACCCTATATATTTACCTCATATACATATCATGTAACATTATCCATATCATTTGGCCCTGAAGAAGAAAGAGTGATTCAATTTTTCTAAGCGCTAAAAATCTCAACAAATAATCAAGTTGAATTTCTTGTGCTTTGGAGGGTTTTGAAAATGGCTTCCTCTAGAAGTATTCACCAATTATCACTTTTTTGAGACTCTATGATAGTCATCCAACAAGTGATTAAACTTCAAGGAAATAATGAGCAGTTAATTCGCACAGATCTACATCGAATAATGCTAGCTACGGACAAATGTGATCATATTAAATTCTTCCACGTCAAGACAAACCTAAATAAGGAAGTCGATGTCTTCGTCAATTAGGGAGCACAACTCGAGTAAGGAATATTAAACATAATTGACAATATAATATTTTTTTCTTAGAATAAATTATTTGGTAGAATTCATTTGTAGCCTTTGCACTTGCAAGTAGATTTTACATTTGGCATTAACACAAACTAATCTGTCTTGGGTTTGCAATGTATCATTGTATGTCAACTTTTACAAACATAAATTTACCAACTCTTATACTGTTTAGCTAGGAAATTAATACTATGTATCCTTTTAAAGTTGCTTTTTGTAATATGTTAGACAACATTATAACTGGCCTAGAAGGTTAGCCACTACACATTGCTTCCTTATGTCGGCAAAATGGCCCTTGAGAGGTTTGTCACTAGAAAAAACTCTTTGCAATTTAGTTTTAGCAATTAATACTTAGCATTTGTTTTGATGTGCTTCCTTCAAAGTTAAACATTATAAGTGCTTGGAGGGGTGTGAGAGGTGAACCACTAAGCACAACTGAGAGCATAGATTTCTCCAGATCAGAAATGCCTAATTATACAATCCCTTCTAAATTAAACATATCAATCTCAATTTCATCATAAAAATAATAAATATTTAAACATAATAATTATAATCTCTTTGGAATAATCTCGAAATCCATTGGCCACCTCCAACAACTAGAAAAATTAAATCATGCTCTGAACCAATTATCGAGTAGTATAAATGCAACTCTTGGGAAATGTTTACTACAACTAGCCCTATCATATAATATGCTCACAGGGCACATACCTCATGAAATTGGGGGTCTCCATTCATGTAGGCCTAGGTAAGCCTCTTGTAAAGTTAAATTAGTTTATTACCTATTTTTTTATGAAATAATTTATGTTGCAAAGGAACAGTTCCAAACTAGACAACATCTACATCATATAACATATCACATCTCTCTTCATCTATGTTCTTCTTCCATATGCCACCAGCGTATCATGTTTCACTGGAGAAGGCCTCTTTTCCTAGTTTGTTTTGAGAAGACAAGGCACGTATTATGTGGATTAAAATTTGGAGGAGTGGGAGCATGGGATAAGGTGGTTTCTTCTTCATATCGCCAATCTTTCCTACTACTCCCATTCCTATTTCCTTCATTATACATCCCTTCTTTGCAATGAGTCTCTGTACTAATATGAAAATTTTGGATCTTAGTTTTACAACAGTAGATGGTTTATGTTTGGCTATTATAGCGAGTGGTGCCAAAATGCTCAGGCATTTGAGCTTGGTGGGGTTTTTTGTCTGGTAATTTATTGAGATATAGAATGCACAACTTTGATTTTGGTTGGGTGATGCTAATCTTGTTACATATATGGTTTTAACATGTTAACTTCTACTATAATTTTGTTCCATTATTTGAATTAATTTTTATTAATATAATATGCTTTGATTAGGATGCCAATCAGTGTATATATGGTGATATGTGGTCTTAAGATGAGAAGTCTTTTACACTCAATAGAAATTTCATTATTAAATCTTATAAGGAACGAAAAAGAGGTTGCGACAAAATGTATATTTAGATTAACCTTTCAGAATTAAAATAGATAATGTATATTCAAATAATGAAACATTCAATAAAGTACTCCCTTAATTCTAGAGAAAGTATTTTTTTTTTTTTTGATGTCTAGCTGAATCTGTAATGACACTGGTGTCGTACTCGTGTTACACGGGGTTGAATCCCACTATCTGCCATTATAACATCTAGGAGGAACCACCCAGCCCGCAAGGAATGGCCCCTTAGGATAAGACGATACTTGAACACGTGACGTGCACAGCGGCATGAACGACTTAGTAGACCATTCGCTGACCACGAGACCAAACCCCTCCGGGCTTAGAGAAAGTAATTTTAGAAATGAACCCATCTTGCAATTATAATCCATGATAGTGTTTGATTTTGTAAAGTTTAAATTTCAAATTTTTGAAGTTTCCACAAAATGTATATTGACATTAACCATTTCTATTTAGAATAGACAATGTATATTCAAATGATGAAACTATGTTATTACATGACAACAATTCTTTGGAGAAGGAAAAATGCCAAGCGGTGGGTTTCGTGTGCTGCATCTTGTGAGACCATTTCTTTCAATCTTACCATAAGTCTAGACAACCGAATGAAAAGTACCCTTTAGGGAGAAGGTTCTTTAAACTGTAATCTCCCTTTTAATCTTTCTCGTATGCAGTCAGTTGCCTCTATATGGAATACATTCAGCAACCGGTGCGGATCCATTCTATTGGATGCGTGTAATTCTAGCATAAATGTGCGCATCAATCAGTTTGATAAAAACAGAAAGAAGAAAAGAGGAGTTGGAGGTTATATTTTAGAGTGGGTCAACACTAATCAAATTCGTTAGCAATTTTGGGATAGCGGCAGACGTAAGGAATAATTTAATGACTTTCGAGATACACGTGGTCTTGTATTACATCACAATTGATGCGGGGAGAGGTCATGCTGGCAGAGAGCAATGGTATTCATGGGAGCAGTTTATTTCAATACCAGAACTGTGTATGCGATAATCTTATCTTGGCATCTTGTTTGTCAAGTTTTCCCAATTGCGTATGCGGACAGTATGTTAAAAATGAGCGTAATAAAAGTGAGCACTAGTTAAATATTGTCCAAGCGTGACAAGATGCCCTGCATTGCATTCTGTATATCCATATATTCTGTATCTTTGAAGTCTGGACAACTATCACAATTTGCAAGTTGCAACGAAGGTGCGTTGAATATGCTTCGATGTACTTTTATGGTCATTATCATCAATAAAACAAAACAAATACATGAGATATCATTGACATCCATGTGGGATAATTTAAAATATAGTTGAAAGTGCTAAATGGTGTTTTTAAAAGTTGTTTATTAATGATATCAATAAAAAATAGTGAACAAGTACATGACATATCGTTGACATCCATGTGGGATAATTTAAAATATAATTGAAAGTGCAAAATGGTGTGTTTAGAAGTTGTTTATTTAGATTTCTGTTTAATTAATAATATTTCATCTATATTAAATGTATTATAATTATTAATAATTAAAAAATAAAATAACAATTATTATAATTTCCAAAGTTATGAGAATATCTCATAGTACCCACTCATACATAACTTACTCTATATAATTTGGCACATTATTTCATACTTTTTTTTGTTAGTTTACTACATATTTTAAAAATAATAGTTTACTACATATTTTAAAAATAATTATTTTAAATATTAAAATACGACTTATTATAAATTCAAATTTAAGAAAAATGATCTTAGAATGCATTATTTGAACAAAATATCGCAGCTTGAAGACTCTTGTATGTGATATGTCTCAGCCCTATTCAAAGTTGTAAAGTGTGTTTTTTGATGATCTCCTTGTTACTAGTGGTAATGCTTCGAAGGACAAGGGCAGTCCTTTGATAGACAACAAGATGGGGCAAATGAATGGAGAAAAAATGATGGGAATTGAATAAAATCAAGTGGTCAACTGAAGAAGAATGAGGTTCATCTGAGGATGGGAATGCTGTTTTTGATGGCAGGTCACATCCATTGCAACAATTCGGATATAAAGAACACCCACTCTAGGATTTCATGTTTCTTGGCTCTGTGATGAAAATAATGAATACAAAATACATGTTAATCTGTTACTTGTGTTCTTTGATGGAAGTTTTGTAATGAATGATTGAGAGCAAAATGCATATTATGCTAATTAAAGAATGTTTTTCACTTGTTGAACAGTATTGAATTTAGCACACTAACACTTTACAACAATGAACTAACAATCTTCATGATGAAAATAGTAATATGGAAGATTTATCTACATAATGGAAAAGGCAATATGGGATATTCCAATCACGTTCCAAGGCATTTTTTAAAATGTGGATGTGAGAAAAGGTTGTTGAGGAAGGTGTTGTTTGTATATGGGAAATTTCCTGATCATGGTGTGTAATCCTAATGTTGATAGATATGTCTACTTGTTGTGGAAGGTGTTGTTTGTATATGAGAAATTTCCTGATCATTCTGTGTAATCCTAATGTTGATAGATATGTCTACTAAGTGGTTCCAGTTAATGGGACATTGATGTGAGCATTCAATATATTTTTATTCTTTATCAAAGTATTTTTTTGTTGTATTTGCGTAATTCAATTTATGCCTTATGACGTTTCCTTTGCAACATGTGATGCAAATGCTAGTTTAAGTATGGTTTAAATATGTGATTTAGATATGTATGGAGGTTAATGGTGTGAATTCCAATCATTGACGGAGTGGCAATTTAGACCATCCCATCAAAAAAATTAATTAAGAAAATGATTAAAGTGCCCAATTTCAATAAAAAAGAGACCTATCAATATAAAAATACATAAGATTGATTTAAATGTTTTTTTAAACCAGAGTAAATTGTTATGGGAGCGATTTCTGGTGTCGGACGCGATCGCTCTGCTAGGGTTCTGAGCGACCCATCTACGGCGCTGACAGCACACCAGGCTAGATCATTTCAGAGGTGAGAGGGCAATTGCAGAGTTCCAGAACTGCAGCGCATCAGGGCCTCACCATGGCGCAACCTCTGGGGGGGGCGTCAGAGCCCTCCCCGTCGTAGCAAGATCCTGCGCAAAACGTCATTTTTGGCTCAGTGGACAGAGAGATCCTGAACAGGGGGAAAAAACCCCAGAACGACAACAAAGGAAACGGAAGACGTAAGGAAGGAGAAAGCGGTCCCCAAGAGGGAACAGAAAAGTCTGAAGAAGGTCCGAAGATAACTTCAACCACATGCAGACCAGTGGCCAAGGAAAGGCCACGAATCGAGCTGCCAGGAGACAAGATTGACAGAAGAATAGAGTTCATGCGAGATCACGCCCTCATTGGGAAGTTCATAGGGTTCTGGCCTACTGAGAAAGCCCTATATGGTTGGATAGCGGCGAAATGGAAACCAAAAGGGGATGTCACGCTACAGCTAGGGCCGAAAGGTTTCTTCACAGCAATCTTTTATTGCTTGGAGGACAAATACAGAATACTAGTAGGAGGGCCTTACTTTTTTAATTCGGCTGGATTATACCTGCGGGATTGGATCCCCAGATTTAACCCAGACAAGGAAGATTTAACATGGGCGCCAGTCTGGATCAGGTTATACTCTCTCCCGGATGAATACTGGGAGGAGGACTTACTCAAAAGGATCGGAAATGGGGTGGGAGAATATATCAGAGCGGCAGAAGAAACCAAGTCTCGTAAGTACATCTCCTATGCTCGAATCTGTGTATTCATTCGCCTCAATGAAGCTCTTCCAGAGTCAGTAACTCTAGCCCATCGAGATGAGGAATGGATCCAGCCTCTCGACTATGAACATGTTCCTTTTCGATGCCGAAAATGTCATGCCCTAGGTCATCTCTTTAGGGATTGCCCTCAAAATGTCCAAAATAGCTTACCTGACTCTTCTGATACCCCTGCCCAGGACGGCTTCACTAAAGTCCCTAGCAGGAAGCGTTCTCACAAAAAACCCCAAAATGGGTCTAAACCCCAGCCCAACAAGTCTCATGGCCCAGTAACCAAGAACAGCTTTGATATTCTTGGCCAAGCCTCTGAGGAACTCCCATCCAATGTTGAAGCCAACCCTGATCACCCATCCTCCTCTTCTCCTCCCCCTTCATCTAATCCCCCTCCTAAATCTCCATCCCCCATCATCATCCCTACCATTCTTAAAAGGGATCAGAAAGATGCTGCAGAGATCCTCAAAGAAATGGAAGTTGATGGTAAAACAGACCTTCCCCAGAATCCAGAGACCAGCATTGAAGACAGCGATCAAGCGCAAATAATGGAAGAAGAGCCAGAGAGTATAGATCTGAATGGCTTAGACATCCTGGAATTGGAACTGGCTTGCAAAAAGAAAGCATACGATACAATTCCAGAGCTTCAACTCAATAAGCTCGAAGTGATCATTTCTCGAGCTTATCATCAGAACCAACTCGGGATACAACCAGGCAGCCAGTGGGATGGAAGTCTGCGCCCAAAAGATACAAAAAAAAGAGGAAGAAAGACAGACCTGCAAAGAACAATAGAGATTGGGAAAATCCTGGTAGATTCAGGCAGATATGCTAAGTTGACAAAGTACTACAAGCCCTCTGTCAACGGTTAATCATGAAGCTGGTGTCTTGGAATATAAGAGGGCTAAATAGCCCCGGAAAACTCAGGATGTTAAAAAACATGATAAAAAAGGAAAAGCCACAAATGTGCTTTCTCCAGGAAACTAAGTGTAATAGTACTACGCTAGGCAGCATTCTTTCAAAAGCCTGGCCCGGATGTAGTTCGGTTGCAGTGGATGCCTCCGGAGCTTCAGGAGGGTTGGCAATAGCATGGAATACCCAAGCGGTATCCCTTTCAGATTTTCATGCAGCGCACTACCTTATACAGGCGACCTTTCACATTTTGGGCACCAATATTTACGGCAACCTATCAAATGTTTACTTCCCACAAGACACTGGAAGTAAGGTAGCGCTCCTTGACACGATTGAAGCTCTAAGCAACAGCAGAAGGTACCCACTCTGGATCGTTGCTGGGGATTTCAACATGATAACTAAAACTGAAGAGAAGCTAGGAGGCAGAAGTAGAATGGAGCCTGAAGTCAGTCGCTTCAAGGATTTCATACAAGCAACATCTCTTATAGACATGCCGTTCTGTAATGGCACCTTTACTTGGAGTAATCGCAAGGCTGGCAAACACCAAATCGCATCTAAATTGGATCGCTTCCTCCTCTCAGACAACGCGGTCCACTTAGGAGGAGACATCTCAGCGGCCATCCTTGCTCACACTGGATCGGATCACTGGCCAATAGCTCTACAGTGGCAAAGACCAGGTAACTTAATCAAAAGACCCTTCCGATTTGAAGGATTTTGGCTCACGCATCCCACTTTCAAGGAGTTTGTCAAGACTACCTGGGCCTCATTCATTCCCCCAGAAGGAGCAAAAATGTATCAATTCCAGCAAAAGTTAAGATTTCTCAAAAGTCACCTAAAAAGATGGAATAGGGAAACCTTTGGAAATATCTTCGAGGCGCAGCAAAAGCTAATTTAGGACCTGGAGATTCTTCACCAAAATATTATCACGGAGGGGCACACAGAAGCCACCCTGGAGCAGGAGCGTCTCATCCATAGTCAGCTGGAGAATAGGAAGAAGCAGGAAGAAATCTACTGGAGGCAAAAGTCAAGGGTCAGATGGCTGAAGGAGGGTGAGCGTAATACCAAATTCTTCCACAGAACTACAGTTCAACGAAGAATGCATAACAATATACCCTTCATTCAAAACCAAACAAGGGCAAAAGTAGAGACTCATGAGGAAATTGAAGAGGAACTCCTCAACCACTTCCAACAGATCCATCAAGAGCAGAGAGAAGATCGGCGACAGGCCATTCGCAAAATCACCAGCAATATTCCAAAGATCATAACGGAGGAACAAAATGATCTCCTAATGCGCCCTTTTCGTCCCCAGGAAGTGGATGAAGCAATGACACAGCTCAAAGAAGGTAAAGCCCCAAGGCCAGATGGATTCACCACCACTTTCTTTCACTCTTTCTGGGACATGCTAAAGGAGAAAGTCTGGCAGATAGTTGAAGAATCCAGGGCAATGCGTTGGCTTCTTCCCTCTCTCAACTCCACCTTTATTACTCTCATCCCCAAAGAGGAGGACTCCATCACCCCTGACAAGTTCAAGCCAATTGCATTATGCAATGTCATTTACAAAGTTATATCAAAAGTCATAGCAAATCGTCTTAAACCGCTCCTTCCTGGGCTCATCTCTCCGGAACAGTCAGGGTACGTGGAAGGACGACATATAATGGATGGCATCCTACTCTCTCACGAAATCATTCACTCCCTCAAGCACTCAAAGCAAGCAGGTATGCTTCTCAAATTAGACCTTTCCAAGGCATTTGACAAACTAAGCTGGAATTACATTCATCATATGCTAAAAGCTTTTGGTTTCTGCTCTTCTTGGATCCGTTGGATCATGAGCCTGATTACTACCACTCATTTTTCAATTCTTGTTAATGGTATTCCCTCCCGTCCCTTCAATCCCTCCAGGGGTATCCGGCAAGGGGATCCCCTCTCCCCCTTTCTCTTCGTCATTATGGCTGAAGGGTTGGGGCGACACATCAAACAAGCCCTCCATTCTCATCAGATCAAAGGCATCTCTGTGCACAACTCCCCTGCCACCTCCCACCAGCAGTTCGTAGATGATACTATGCTTTTTGGTTATCCATCTGCTCAAGAAGCCCTCCGTTTGAAATCCCTCCTCCAGGATTTTTCGGAGGCCTCGGGCATGCATATCAATTGCTCTAAATCACAGGTTTTATTCTTCCATACTCCGCCCTCGGTCAAATCCGCAGTTTCTCACATCTTGGGTTTCCCCTCGGCTTCCCTACCCTCCAAATACCTGGGCGCACCCCTCACGGCTTCAGCCATTAAGCTACCCGCATGGCGCTCCCTTCTTGAGAAACTTGAAAACCGTCTCAACCTCTGGACTTATAGATCTCTTAACTTAGCCAGTCGAATTGTCCTCATCAAATCAGTTTTGCAGGCAATGCCTCTGTACTTGTTCTCTATTCTAGCTGCGCCAAAGTGGGTTTTAAAAAGCATAAGAAACCTTCAGCGCAATTTTCTGTGGAGCAGCTCTGCTACCAATCACAAATGGGCCCTGGTGAAGTGGACCAATGTATGCATGCCCAAAGATAAGGGAGGCATTGGGTTAAGGGACCCTGAGCACAACAATTCCATCATGAACGCCAAGATCTGGTGGCAATGGATCACTAACCCAGATAAGCCCTGGGGAAAAATCTGGACTGCCAAATATGCAGGAAATCGACCTCAAGAAGAACTCATCAGATTCATTCTTACTGAAAAGGGATCCACAATATGGAATGCAGCCAAGCAGCATTATCAGATAGTCCAAAAGCACAGCTTCTGGGAAATCAGGAATGGATGCACTGCAAGATTCTGGACTGATGCCTGGAATCAAATGCCTAAACTCAAAAATATTCTTCACCCTTCTCTAATTCCAGATAGGCAGGAGCAGCAGCAGGAAAAAGTTCACCAATTCTGGATGCCGGAGATGGAGTATGGCTTCAGGAAATGGAAACAGAGCAACCAAATACTCAACAACACAGATGTTCGGAAGGAGGAAGAGCTCAGGATCGAACTAAGGAAAAGAAGTATTAGGCAGGATAATGGTGGGGATATTCTCAGATGGGGATACCTACCCAAGGGATCCTACACTCCCTCAGAAGCCTACAAGTTGATATGCAACTTCCCCTCTCCTCCAGACCCTGTTTGGAGCAGAATATGGGAGCTCGGACCTTGGCCAAAAATCTCCTACTTTCTCTGGCTGGTAGGTCACAAAAAAATTCTCACTTGGGATAAGCTTAGAAAGCGGAACTTTCACGGACCCTCGATTTGTCTTAACTGCTCTCAAAGTGAAGAAACTCTCCATCATCTCCTGGATACCTGTCCTCTAGCCAATCATCTCTGGGATAAGGTCAGTTTCAGATGCCAAAAAAGATGTAGAGGGGAGGGCGACATCATCAATTCCTTAAGACAATGGCCAAAGCATCCCTACAAAAGTAAGATCCTCAACCACTTATGGAGTATCATTCCGGGGATTGTCCTCTGGAATGTCTGGAAGGAAAGAAATCAGCGTATTTTCAAAAACAAACGATCTCCTTTAGAAGAAACCTGGAGCAGGATTCATAGGAACATTCAAGAGACGATGGCGCTTCAGGTATGGAATAAGGAAGATCTTCCATCTACAGATAATGAGCATAACATTCTAGACAATTGGCAGCTGCAGTTACCTCAAGATTCTCTCAAGATCAATACTCCTAATAACAACTGTAAAATCATCTGCCAGTGGAAAGCCCCTCCCAAAAACTCATACAAGCTGAATTTCGATGGGGCTTCCAAGGGCAATCTAGGAGCAGCCGGATACGGAGGCATATTGAGGGACTATGAAGGAACTCCTATACAGATTTATTTTGGGAGCATAGGGTGGGATACCAACAACTCAGCCGAGTTGGAAGGGCTGTGGCAGGGCCTTCTGCAAGCTTGGAATCTCAACCTTCAACCCCTGATTGTAGAAGGTGACTCCCAGATTCTTATCAACATGGCCATCCGTATACAGAATGGCTCGCAAGCAAGGAAAGTAGCACCCAGTTGGAGGCTAGAAGCAAGGTTAAATGACATAGCACAAAAGCTCAGCAATTCTAGAGCCATCTCCTTCATACACACTAAAAGGGAAGGCAACAAAATAGCGGACCTCCTAGCCAACATTGGAGCAGAGACTGATCTCCCCCTTCTATTTGGAGGCACAGATATCATTCCTAACAGGCAACAGCTCCAGGAATGTCAAAGCCTGATCCAAGAAGAGGTTGTCGCCCCGGATGCGGGTGTCATCAAGTCTGGACAGGGAGAGCCACATGCCCAGCATGGGCTGCCACGTGAGGATCAAGGGCCTTTAATGCCTCTCGCCGCCGAGACTTCAAGTCGGGAGAAGCATAAGGGTAGCCTTAATGAAGGCGCTGGAGGCGATGGCAAGCCTGCAGAGAGTATTCAATGCGGGCAAGTACCGAGGGAATGTTAATGGGTTTAAGAATGATGGATTGTTGGGGTGCGGAGCTCAGTGCGACGAGAAGGCTACTCAGAACTCTGAGCGAAGATGCTGCGATTTCATTGCTGAGAGCTCGGACGAGGTCCGCTCCATGCTTGTTTTTTCTGGTCTTTGTCTATGCTCAGTTGTGCTCAGCCTCGACCCAATTTGGAGACAGCAAGCAGCTGGTAAGGAACGCAGTAACAGTAGGCCCTCCTCTGCTCTGGAACAGGATAAGGAATTTGCGGATACCATGGCGCGGCCGCGTGAAAGGATGCCTTGCAGAAGAGGTTCAGGGCGTGGTGAATCCTCACGTCCCCCTGCAGCGGATGTTCACCATCACTGCTGCTGCTGCTATTGTTATAGAAGGGCGGGAGCTACCCCAATTCCAGCCAGTCAGCTTCTGGAGGCTGGTAGCTCCAATGATGGAGCGCCCATGCTCCCAGCGTTTGGCTCTGTCATTTTTACACTGGGCAGCTCCAGGGACAATGCTGGAATTAATGCACATATCTCAGTGCTTTTCACCAAAATTCCTGAGGAGAATGAGGAAGGACCGTCAATGGTCCCTGTTGATGAACGTCCAGAGGACAATAGGGGGAAGCGCCCAATGGGGGAGCCATCGAATGCAGAGGGTAATTCAGAGAGGGAGCCTCAGCAAGCCCCCTCCCGAACTCGAGAACAAGAGCTACCAGCCCCCGCGCAAGATCCCATGGCAGTATGGGATGGTATCCGAGAGGGACAAGGATGGTGCAGAATACTTGAAGAGGAACCAGAGGAGTAACCCCCAGCGGCACTCCCATGCTTTTTCTTCCTTCTCTCAGGTCGGGTACGGGGTCTCGGTTGATATCTGGTTTACGTCTTATGTCTTTGTTTGTTTCCTTTCTGTTTTGAGTCATGTTAGCGGCTACTCTAGTCTTTCTGCTCTGGGTTATGCTCGCGGCTATTATAGTCTTTCTGGGTCATGAGTCTTTTGTGGGATGCCCCTGCGTGGGCCGTTTTGGTGCTACATTGGAATATCACCGTGTCATGTGTATCGTTCTAAACTGGAAATATCGCTCTGCGAGGCAGAATTATGAGTCTGATAGAGCCGCCCAAGGAGCCACAGTTGGTCCTGGGCAGCCAATATTTTTTGGATGTAATGTTTACCTGTATATAATAATATAGATTAGTTAGTGTTGCCGAGCAAAAAAAAAAAATTGTTATGGGAGCAATTTAGGAAAATTAAAACCGTCATTGTAACATTAGAAATATATTTAACAATGTGTAAACTAGACATAACAAAAATTAAGAAAAACTGAAACTCTAAATAGCAGAGCCTACTCTCCTGGACCAAAAATATGTTCGCATAAAATTGGAAAACCTACAAAAAATAATATACTAGTGTACCAAACGTTACTCTCGCTAAAGGCTTAGAAAATTGACTTAATTAAGAACGCTATTACAGGGAACTTGCAAGCCATGGGAACCCAGCTGACTTATTGTTCTATATCATCCCTATAACACAACCGTGACACCAATTCTGAAGCACATCATGCGTGACGGCGGTGTAAATGACGAACAACCTTTCCTCATTTCCACACACGAAAGTAGTGTTTCCCGTCTCTATTATTAAACATTAACGATTACCGTAGTTAAATCATGGCTCCTCCCTGTTGATTCTGGTATGAATCACGCAAATTAATGACATTGTAAATTAAATTTACTGAAATTTATAACTTAACACCATCCAAAACTCAAAATAAGAGACCTTACTCCTGGACCAAAAATGTACTCCATAAAATTGGAAACCCAATAAGAAAATAATATCCCATTTTACCGAACATTCCTCTCGCACGAGGCCTAAAAAATTTACCAAATTAACAACGCTATTACACCCTCTCACTCTTTTACTTTACGAATTCAACTATAACACAACCGTGATGCCAATGCTGACGCGCATCTTGCATCGCCGCACCCTTGGTCCATGCATGAAGATAGTGTTGCCCATATCTACTTAAGATCAACAAAGCCCGTAGTTTAATCACAGCTCCTTCCTGTTGATTATTGTACGAATCCTGCAATTTAATCATTCCTCCTCCCTGTTCTGATTCTCCTACAAATCCCGCAGTTTAATCACAACCCCTCGCAATTTTGATTCTTCAGCGTGTTTTAGGCTTCTCTGTTTCTGCATTCCTTCCGATTTGACTCTGTAAAATTGAAAGCACAGACAAGAAGGGTAGGATAGAATCAATGGCGTCCAGTATGCATGACCAGGAAAATGGAAGGATGGCTCATAAGCATCATGTGATGATGCTTCCGTCTCGCCAAGAAGCTGTTGGAAATTTTTGGTAATTTCAAACAAATAAACTAAACAGAGAAACAATGCTCTATTTTAACCCAGGAAATAATACCCTGTTTTAGCACAGGGAAGCAAAAAAAAATTGTTTGCTGGAGATGAAGAATAGAGTTTCACACACCAAAATAAACACTTTGTATTCATTAATCAAACCACTGCAGTTACAAATTTCTTCCTCTCTCAGAGGGATTTACACAAAAAAAAACTTCCACCAAAAATACTCTGTCCCTCCAGAAAATTTTACACTGCTGTGTAAAAATTTCTTTACATTCACCAAAAAAAAATTCTTACATTCACTCGCCCTGCTGCATGTTGCGTATTACATTACGCATTACATATACAATAAAAAAAATTCATTCTCTCTAGCGCTGCTGCGCATTCCCATTCGTCTTCACTCAACGAACAAAACTACACACTGCTGCTACATGCTCACATTTACCATACACAATGAACAATAATAAAAAACATTACATATACTATTACCTATGCCCATACTTCCGTGCATAAAAAAAACTAATAAAATTAAAAATTCTTACCTATGTTCTACCCATCACAATAAATTTCATTAACTTGCTTTATTGATAGGATGGCGGTCAACAAAGATTTCACTTCACGCAATGTCCATATGGTGTAGGGCTGTACACATCTTTGGCTTTAATCAATGGACATCCACCATCCCTTCAATCGGACGACTGATGCTCAGACAAACTAAATGAGATTTACGTTCCGGGAAAAAAGTGGTTTTCAAAAATGCTGTGGACACGCGTCAGCTGGCGTATAGTATCGGGGCCGTTTGAGAAAATACCACCAACTTGTGAAAAGCGGTGCGATAAACTCATGGTGGTTTTGCTGAATTAAATGCGTGGCATTTGGAATTATATTTTCAACACTTCCCTTTAATTTCAACTGTTGGGTTATCAGTCATACCCAAACATTTCCTCAAAAATTCAAAGCTTTTCTGTCCCAATGGCTTGGTCAGAATGTCTGCAACCTGCTCCTGAGTTCTGCAATGTTCTAAGACAATTTCTCCACTGTTTACCAATTCCCTGATGTAGTGAAACTTTATGTCAATGTTTTTCGTTCTCTTATGAAACACAACATTCTTGGATAATGCAATAGCTGAGCTATTGTCACAAAAAATCACAGTTCCTTTTACTTGCTCTTGGCATAAACTCCTTAACATCCTTCTCATCCAAACTGCTTGACATGCTGCTGCTGTAGTTGCCACATATTCTGCTTCTGCTGTAGACAATGCTACGATAGGTTTTTTTTTAGAAGCCCATGAAATGGACCTTGAACCCATGTGAAAAACATAACCGGATGTGCTTTTCCAATCATCTATACTTCCAGCCCAATCACTATCAGTGTATCCAATTAAATTTGAACATTCTGAAGTAGTATATAAAATGCCAAATCTTTTAGTACCTTTAACATACCTCAGAATCCTTTTTTTTGCCTGCCAATGTGCTTCTTTTGGCTTCTCCTTGAATCTAGAAATTAAACTAACAGCATGCATTATATCCGGCCTAGTTGCAGTCAAATACATGAGGCTGCCAACTATGCTCTTGTACAACCTAGGATCAAAATCCCTGCTGCTGTCCTCTTTGCTGAGTTTTAATCCCATCACTGTGGGAGTGATTGATGCTTTTCTCTCCTGCATATTAAATCTTTCCAACACTTCATTAACATATTTTGCTTGTGAGATAAAAATCCCATTTCCACTTTGTTCTACTTCTATTCCTAAGAAGTATCTCAGCAAACCCATGTCAGTCATTTCAAATTCTTCTTTCATGACTGTTTTGAAATTTTCAACAAAATAAACATCATTACCTGTGAAAATCACATCATCAACATATAACACAACAATTAGAATTTTACCATCCTTTTCTTTGATGTAGAGAGTGGGTTCTCCCTCACACTTCTCAAATCCATTTTCCAATAGATAGGAATCTATCCTACTGTACCATGCTCTTGGTGATTGCTTCAGCCCATAAAGAGCTTTCTTCAATCTGCACACTTTGTGTTCTTGCCCTTTCTTTTCATAGCCTAGAGGTTGTTCAATGTAAACCTCTTCCTTTAACACTCCATTCAGGAATGCTGACTTCACATCTATTTGGTAAACTTTCCATTTGTTTTGTGCTGATATGGACAACACTGCTCTCACGGTTTCCATTCTAGCAACCGGTGGAAAATTTTCCTCATAGTCTCTCCCATACTGCTGCTTGTATCCTTTGACAACCAATCTTGCCTTGTGTCTTTCTATTTTGCCTTCAGCATTACTCTTGGTCTTGTAGACCCATTTAACTCCAATGACTTCCTTTCCTTTTGGTAGTTCAACTAAATCACATGTCTTGTTTCTTTCTATGGCATTAATCTCCTCATACATAGCTTCTATCCATTTCTTATCCTTAATTGCCTCTTCGAAATGAATAGGGTCATCAACATGACAATATAATGCAAACAAAGAATTCATACCTTCATTTGCTACCTCTTGTTCATAAATATCACTTAAATTTCTAAACTTCTTACCTCTTTCATTTGGTGTGCAAGTGCTTGAAGAAGCACTTGAATTTCCTCCTTGTGGTGTGCTTGTAGAAGCACTTTCATTTCTCCTCAAGGGTGTCCCTTGCTGTCCTTGTGTTGGTGCTGCTGTTTGGGGATGTATTTCAGCCATCTCCTCATCATGTTCATCATGTGACAAAGAGCTTTTAACATTCACTGTTTTCTCTATGCTTCCATCCCAAGCTTCCTCCTCAATGAACTGAACATCTCTACTCACAATGAGCTTCTTGGTGGATGGGTTATACAACCTGTAAGCTTTGGATTCCTCACTGTATCCAATGAAAATACATTTCTCCCCTTTGCTGTCCAACTTCTTCCTTAGCTGATCTGGAATGTGTGCATAAGCCACACATCCAAAAACTTTCATGTGGGTGACTCCTTGCTTTCTCCCACTCCATGCTTCTTCCGACACTCTGTTCATGACTGCTTTTATAGGGCATCTATTCAAAATGTATGCTGCACAATGTACAGCTTTAGCCCAATAATCATTTGGCAGATGCTTTGCCTTTAACATGCTCCTCGCCATATCCATGATTGTCCTATTCTTCCTTTCAGCAACTCCATTTTGCTGTGGGGTGTACCTAGCTGTAAACTGCTTATGAATTCCATTTTCTCTACAAAAATGTAGAAATTCCTTGGAGATATACTCACCTCCTCTATCAGTTCTCAGAACTTTGATATGCATCTCGCTTTGGTTTTCAACAAGTGCTTTGAAATTGCAGAATCTTTCAAACACTTCAATTTTGTTCTTCAAGAAATAAACCCAAGTTTTTCTTGTAAAATCATCAATGAATGTTAATATGTAGTGGTTGCCTGCAAGTGATGGAGTTTGCATCGGTCCACATAAATATGAGTGAACAATTTCTAAGGGTGCTTTTGCCCTTATGCTTTTCCCTGATGGAAAACTTTCTCTGTGTTGTTTCCCCAAGATGCAACCTTCACAAAGGCTGTCTGGTTTCTCTATCAATGGTAGTCCTCTTACCATTCCTTTTCTGCTCAACAAATTAAGACCTCCAAAGTTGAGATGTCCAAATCTCAAGTGCCACAACCAATTTTCATCCTTTGGTTCGCTTTGGAAAGCCTCTTGAGTCACTGCTGCAATTACTTCTTTATTTTTCAAATCTGCCTTCATTCTGAGAGGGAACATCCTGTTCCTTGTCATCTTCACTTCAGCAATACATTGTTTGCTGGGTGCTCTATCCATGATGGTGCATACATCATTCACAAAGAAAACATTGTAACCCTTTTGAACAAGTTGTCCAATACTTAAGAGATTACATTTCATTCCAGGAACATAATAAACATCTGCTATGGTTTTCTTTTCACCTTTCTTTGTTAAAACTTTTACTTCTCCTTTTCCCATAACAGAAACTTTGTTATCAGTCCCTAGTGTGACTTGTGACTTCACATTCTGATCTAACATGGAAAACAGGGCTATGTTTCCTGTCATATGGTTGCTGCAACCGGAGTCTAGGAACCATACATCTTCACTATTTTCTTCAGCCATATTACAAGCTAAAAACAAATTATTTTGGCTGATATTTTCTCTAGTAAGATTTGCATTAGTTCTATTGTTCATATCATGTTGCTTCTTCCTACATTCATTTGCATAATGCCCATATTTTTTACAATAATAACATTGAACATTGGCTTTTTCATACCTTTGTCCTTGAGCATGATGTTGTCCACTTTGTTGGGTGCTGCCTTGGCCTTGGTTCTGATTTGGATTGTTGCCTCTTCCTTGAGCATTTGCTGGATTGTTTCTTCCACCTCTGTTTTGGCTTCTGCCTCTTCCTCTCTTGTTTCCTCTGCCTTGACCTCTTCCTCTTCCAAAGGACATCTGGGTCTTGAAGGCATGCTCTAGAGATGAGTTTTTATTTCTACTCAATCTCTGCTCATGTGTTATCAACGATGCATGTAGTTCATCAACTGTGAAGCTTGTGAGATCCTTTGTCTCTTCTATGGTGGTGATAATCACATTGAACTTTGAGGGTAGGACCCTCAACAGTTTCTCCATAATCCTCCTTTCTTCAAGAATCTCTCCATGAGACCTTATCTGTGTGCCCAGACCAATCACTTGTGTGAAGAATGAGTCAATATTGTCTGACTCCTTCATGCAAAGATTCTCAAAATCTCTCCTCAGCAACTGTAGTTTTGCTGTCTTCACTTTGTCCATGCCTTGATAGACAGTCTTGAGAGTTTTCCATGCTTCTTTGGATGTCTTAGCTGCTGCTATCCTTGGAAAAACACTCTCATGCACTGCTTCATACAAAAATACGAGGGCTTTTGAGTCCTTCTTCTTATAGCTCTTCAACAGATCTTTTTCTGCCTGTGTCAAGTTATTAAACTCTTCTTCATCTGCTGGTTCTTCAAATCCATCCTCAACAAATTCCCATAAATCTTGTGAGGCAAGCAAAGCCTTCATGGTTATTTCCCAATAGTCATAGTTTTTCCCATTAAACTGTGGGAGCTGAGGATTTAATTTTCTATATCCTCCCTCACTCTATTAACTATAACACAACCGTCACGCACATCAACACTGACGCCGCCAATGCAGGCTAAGGCCCCACATCAACCGTGACACCATTACAGACGCACATCATGCGTCACGGCGGTGATTGTAGAAAAGAGATTTAATCTTTTTCTATTATTAATAAAACCAAATTCAAAATAAATTTAAACTAATTAATATAACATCAATTATAATTTGTGACATCAACACATATGTCACAAATTTTCACCTTTTAATTTTATTTTTTTATTATAAAAAAAATTATTTTTTTCTACCATTAATAAATTCAAAATTAAAATAAATCTAAACTAATTAATATAACATTCATTTCAAAATAAAAGAATTATTTGCAACACACAGGTGACGGATTTCCAGCGTCTCGTCTTTTTACTTATTTATATATTTTGAAGGTTACGATTAAAGGAGACCGTGCTCTTAGAGGAGGGCCCACCGTCCGTGGTCGGGGTTTCTGATTAAGTTAGAGATAGCCGAATGTGTCGCAATCATTTTTCAGGAAGGTGAAATCATTACATCAAAATCCAAATCCATAGTAAATTTCCAAATTGATTATTTAGTCACATGTTTTTATAATAATAATAATTAATTTCCAATAAAATAAATTTGCTAATTATTTTAATAATATATACTTATAAATTTTATTATTTTTCTTAAACCGAAAACATTAACTAAATATATATTTCTTCCTACTCCAAACAAGTTAAAATCCTAATAATTATATTTTTCTCCTTATTCTATCTAGACACGTCAGAATCCTAATTGATAAAAATTGATTATTTAGTCACATGTTTTTATTTCCAATAAAATAAAATTGCTAATTATTTTAATAATATATACTTATAAATTTTATTATTTTTCTTAAACCGAAAACATTAACTAAATATATATTTCTTCCTACTCCAAACAAGTTAAAATCCTAATAATTATATTTTTCTCCTTATTCTATCTAAACACGTCAGAATCCTAATTGATAAAAATTGATTATTTAGTCACATGTTTTTATTTCCAATAAAATAAATTTGCTAATTATTTTAATAATATATACTTATAAATTTTATTATTTTTCTTAAACCGAAAACATTAACTAATTATATATTATTTTTCTTAAACCGAAAACATTAACTAATTATATATTTCTTCCTATTGTTTCCTCATAATTATATTTTTCTCCTCGTTCTATATAAACGCGTCAGAATCCTAATTGATATAAATTATGTTTAGAATTTTAATAATTATATTTTTCTTCCTATTCCATCTAAAACAAGTTAGATTCCTAATTGATATAAATCTCAAATTTAATTTTTAGAATTCTAATGAATATAAATTTCAGATTTAATTGACCCATCATATTTGTCATGACATTTTACTTTATTAGTCCCTGGCCAAAGGGCCGGCAGGGACTCTCGTTTGATTTAGACCATCAAAAATTAGGATGGACTTCCAATTCGAATTCAAAACGGAAAAGTACTATAAATTAGGATGGACTTGAATTCAATTTCGGACGGAAAGTTGGTATGAGGTCCTTCAATTTTATTTTGGTATATATTTATACTTTGCCAGTGTTATTTTTATATTTATAATTTATAATTTTTATTTTATAGTATATTATGTTGGTATAAGTATTTATTTTGCTTTTGGTGTTTTGGTTTGATGGTGAAGGGTATACTTTTAAGGCACTTCATGCTAGATTACTAGTTCTACAACTAAAAAAGAAGAAGAGAGTATCTATTTTGTAATAAAGATGTTAGTATATTTTAGTTGCCTCTTTTACATTAATGGATGGAATTTTAAATATTAACTAACTTGCATTTCTAAATATATATTAACCTTTTCATATTTACCTAATACAATTATAAAATTAACATACAAATTAACAAATCACAAATAATATCATGTAAATATATGTTTATCTTTTCACATTTACCAAATACAATTTATGAAATCATTTTATAAAGTATCATATAACAATTAATATTATTCATAAAAAAATGATTATAATGAGATCATTAATTAAAAAACACACACACATACATCCACAATAAACATATACTAGCAATTGCACCATATGTTGCAAAGGAAACACATAAGGTGATAACGTAGGACAAAAGAACAACTGACTCATCTCCTAAAAATATTATGATTGTTATTAGAGCTTGATGTGTTCTTGGGTAGTCTGAGCTTATGAATTTGAGTCAGATGAGTGAAAAGGCTAGAGGAAAAAAAAATGTGCCTACCTTGGCTATTATCACATTAAAAAAAAAACAACCTGAACTAAGCTAGTAAGACTTTTGACAACTTTATGCTAATATAAAACCTGACCTTTAAAAATAGAATAAACATATTGGTTTTAGTAATCATCTCAGCCATTTTCTTAGATCCCCAATAGATGAAGGGGTTGTCTCTTCTCCATTGTTGCTTTTAGAGGCAAAAATCTTTATTTTTATAGGACTAGGCATGCTCTTCAAGATTGGGCTCCTTAGACTTGGGGTCTTTCCGACATAGGGAACTACTGGTTGGATGTTCATATGGGGAATTTGAAGCCTTGGAGGATGTTCCTCTTGCTGCCCATGATTACTAAGAAAAAAACACATTCACATTGTAACAATTGGACGCAAGACTCTTTTGCAAGGGGCATTTCTTTAAGGGAAAACACTACAATACAAAAAGCCCTTTTTCCATCTGTCAGGACCTCTCAACAATTAGATTACAAGTATAGGCAACAATGTGCATACTTATCATGAAATCACTTGTTTGACCACTAGAATTCCATTTCTAGATTACACAATTGGCCAGTCTTACTCTTGATTGGTACGAGAGTGTACACAATAGAAATTGCTCCCAACATAACAACAAGATCAATCTAAATGGTGA
Source organism: Pinus tabuliformis (assembly GCA_031772625.1). Taxonomy (NCBI): domain Eukaryota; kingdom Viridiplantae; phylum Streptophyta; class Pinopsida; order Pinales; family Pinaceae; genus Pinus; species Pinus tabuliformis. The sequence goes on from CM062820.1 coordinate 1,680,200,384, forward strand.
AAGTGTAGGTTTACAGTACAAGCTTGGGTTTCCCATTTAGTACTTTAGGTTGATGAATAACTTGACCTCCTACTAACCATAACGAGGCCTCCTCCCATAACTCGGTTTACTCTCTCGTCCATATTTATAATTAGAATACCCAGACTGATAATGCTGGAGTGATATGTTCCATCTAGGATTTTCCTCATACTAATATCCATATAGATTAGCCTTGAACCCATATGCAGGTTGAGGCTGAGGTCGAGGGTTGGGCCTCCATAATCAAATCCTTTACCACAACCACAATAGTGGATTCATCTCTGTCATAGGAAGGGGTCGATATGGATATAAGTGTGGGTCTCTATTAATTTACATCATGGGCTCCTGCTACTCCTCGATAAGGGCATGAAAATAATCCATATGAAAAGTCATGGATCATATCTTGCTCAACAAGGAGTATAAAAAGTATCTTAAGAGGGAGGTTCAGGTTTGCTCGCCTAACATAAATGTATCAATCAATCAATCAATGACCTTTACGACTACTTCATGATATTAATGCTATTACCCTTGATCATATCCACCACCAAAGAGAGTGTGATTGTAGTCATCAAAATAATCCAAATGCATCATGATCATATTTAGAGATTACTTCAAGCCTGGTTTGTTTCTAACAACTTCTTGAGCTTCCTGCAAGGCTTTTGACAATCCCTTTATTCTCACGATCTCTTGCAGCTCATGTTTGGAAAGAATATATTTTCTGAGCAAGAGGCATGTTTGACACCAAATGTCATGGCAATGTGCAAAAAATCCATGCCACAAACAATCCATATGATTGAAGAGTTGATAGGGGTCACTTATTCCCGTTGAGAAATGTTAAAGGCAGTAGAAAATGGAAAACATAGAGAGACAAGCCTCCCTTCATAGCTCATAAATAAAGAACATATTGAACCCACAATCCAAGTTCTTATTCAACAAATCCCTATTACTAGAATTTTTGGAACTCCTATGTCCTTCTCATTTATCGATAGTGTGATGTATGTTGCCAAGTTTGCGGTAACTGTGTTTTTTCCCTCAGCTTTTGCCTTGGAACAATAATATGGCAATAATATTTTCCAACTTCTAAGCATGGGAAGACAAGCGCGTATAAGAGAACACATACAAGCGCATAGAAAATGCATGTTGCAAAGAATACATTTCAATCATTAGTCTGAATGTTATAGCTTCCCAGCGAGATCAAACTTATATATCAATAATATATTTGAATACAAAAGAACCCTAATCTCTTTCAATACTCGGTCCAAGATTTTGACCCTCATCAAAGAATTCAAAAAATGCATGTGGGGATTAATTGATTGGGACTCCAAATTTCATTTAGTGGTGGCCCGAGAAAGAAAAAAAATGATCCAAAATTGCTGAAATAAAGCACTTGGATATTTTAAATTCAATCAGTAAAAGGACCACAGATAAAACAACTAAACCAATGAACCAATAGATTTAAACCCTAACCAACCAAAACTCGCACTACGAAATGCAGAAACTAACATAAAATCGAAATCTTACCTGAGAAGTAACATTTTGAAGGGGTTGTCTCTTCTCCATTATTGCTTTCAGAGGTTGAAATCTCTAGTTTTATAGGACCAACCATGCTCTTCAAGCTTGGGCTCCTCAGACAAGTTTGGGCTCTTACTGACATATGGGATTGTCGTTTGGACGTTCATATGGGGACTTTGAAGCCTTGGAGGATGTTCCTCTTGTTGCTCATGATTACTGGGAAACACACACATTGACATTGCAACAATTGGATGCAAGACTCTTTTGGAAAGGAAATATTTTAAACGCAAACACTACAATACAAAAATCCATTTTTCCATTTGCCGAGACCTCTCAATAATTAGATTACAAGTATAGGCAATAATGTGCATACTTATCCTGCAATCACTTGTTTGACCACTGGAATTCAATTTCTAGATTACAGAATTGGCTAGTCTTACTCTTCACTTGTAGGACAGTGTACACACTAGTAATTTCTCCCAGCATGCAAACACAATCAATCTAAATCGTGACCTTCCCAAATGATTTATCAATTTCATTTTTAAGATTTGAATGGCTTAGGATCTTCTATAGTGTTCGACATGATTTTATTTCATTTCAAGGAAGATGTCCTTTAGTTCCCAAATTATTTCTTTAAGAGTTAAGGTGATCATCAACGTTTTATTTAGATTCTATTCGGGATTTTGTACTTCACTAGAAAGTGACAACTGATCAAGCAGTAATCTTGTTGTAGACGATTGCTGATTCATTCACTGATCTATAAAATGCTGGCAAATATTTTTCGTAATTTTAAAATTAAGCCTCTTAAGGTTTGAGTTGACTTCAAAGATGAGCATTCCTTATTGGTCGCACTTGTCAATTTTCTCTTATAACGATGTCATGAACACGTTTGATGTCCAAATCATATGGAGTAATTCTAATCCATTTGGATCAATGCATTTTAGAACTGACCATCATGCGAAAAAATTTAACTTGTTTGATAGCTCTGAAACCCCCTAGGCCTTTCAAATCTTCCTCTAATGCAAACATTCAAAAACTTGATTCCTCCGACTTATGGTCAATCGTTGAATATATTTCCACGCTCCATCATGCCCAACAAAAGGAAAAGAAAAATGATTGAAAGAGAGTGACGTAGAGAAATAAAAGTGCTTTTATCTCAGCTTAGATCATTGCTCCCCTAATAAAATCTTCGACTGACTATGCTTTCTTCTTCTCAATATATAGGGTTTTGGGAAATCAACAACATTCTTCAAGGTTTTATTCAATGGAATTTGGATGTTTTGTCGTGTAGGGAAAACAAACAACGTCAAAACAAGTACTCAAAGCTATGAATTAAGTTTTCCATCTGCAACAAAAAAAATGAAACAACTTTTGTTGGAATTTAATTCCAACTGCAACATAAACAGCTGGACAGAAATCTGATTTGCTGTAGATATTCCAGACTGTTGGATGCCTCAAAGTCGTGTTTGATATTTTCCACATTAATGTGCATTAAAATTTCAGTATTAAATTCCCCTGCAACAGCCGACTTCATTTCTTCAAAAGGCATCACCGCTTGCTGCATTCAATACGCAGATAAGCTTTAGAAGATATTTTTATTATCTTATTGTTTAAAGCCAAATATGTTTTAACATATAAATGTAATGAACAAAAATTCTGTTTTAGGTTAGAAGAATGATAGAGAATTTTTTTGTAACGCACAACAATGCTGAAACTGTACTTTTCTGAGATAGCAGAAATCAGTTTGTGGAACTGAAGCGTTCCTGTTGTAATCCCTCTGTCAAGAGGAAGATGCTCTTCAACATAATCTTTTGTGAAAATCCCTCTATGTGAGGAAGACGAATTTGTATGAGTTGATTTACTGTTTATAAATAGAAGTTTTATTTCACGTCGCTGTTACACCGTAACCAGAAAATAGTCTTGACGTCAAAACAGAGTGTTGTTGGTACACGAGTTTCAGCGTTGTTGAAACACCGTTGCTGATACACTGCAAACAACAACTGACAAAACTGCGTTGCTGAAACACCGTATTCAGCAAACGATTTTTATTTTCGTTGTGTTAAAACAGAGTATTGTTCTGTTTTTTCAGTTTTGTTTAGAATTATCAGAAATTCCAACATGGTATCAGAGTTGGTCTAGGTACTCAGTGAGTCAAAAACAGAGTTTGTTTTTTCACTGTAGGAGCTATAAGAAGCTTATTGAGCAGATTTTCTCCTGCAGAGAAAGTTTTTTGCCTATTTTTAATTATATAGTCAGTATCTCTTCTTTACTTATATAGGTTAAGATGGCAGATGCTGGAACAGGTTTGAAAAATTTCCAATTGCCACAATTTAATGGGAAAAATCACAGTTATTGGTCCATAACAATGAAAGCATTGTTTGCTTCTCAAGGAATATGGGAGCTGGTTGAAACTGGCTATGCTGAACCTGCAAATGCAACAGCGTTGTCTTCTTTGACAGTAGCGGAAATAGACCAGTTGAAGAGCGACAGGAAGAAGGATGCCAAAGCCCACTTTTTTCTATTCCAATCAGTACATGAAAGTGTTTTTCCACAGATTGCAGCAGCAACAAAATCCAAGGAGGCATGGGATATTCTCAAAACTACCTATCAAGGCATGGAGAAGGTGAAGACTACAAAGTTGCAGATATTGAGGAGAGACTTTGAAACACTCAACATGAAGGAATCTGATACAATAGATTCATTCTTCACTCAGGTTATTGGGTTGATAACCCAGATAAGATCTCATGGTGAGATTCTTGAAGAATGAAGGATTGTAGAGAAGATCTTGAGAATTTTACCCTCAAAGTTTGAATCTATTGTGGTAGCAATAGAAGAAACAAAGGATCTCTCACAGTTCACAGTAGATGAATTGAGTGCTTCTCTTATGTCTCATGAACACAGACTGAGTAGAGGAACAGATTCCTCTTTTGAGCAAGCATTCAAGACTCAGATGTATTTTGGCCAATGAAAAGGTCGAGGCAGAGCAAATAACATAGGTCGTGGAAGAAGCCAAAACAAAGGCAGAAATAATCCTGTAAGCACAGGCGGAGGGAGCTGCAATCAGAATCAAGATGAAGGTTCAAGCAAACAACAAGCTCATGGACAAAGGTATGAAAAATCCCAAGTCCAATGTCATTATTGTAAGAAATATGGGCACTACGGCAATGAATGTAGGAAAAAACAAAATGACATGAATAGTAGGTAGAATGCTAATTTTGCAAATGAAGAAGATAAGAATCCAAAGATTGTGTTGTTAGCATGTAACATTGTACAAGACAAACAAGAATATTTTTGGTTCTTAGACTCAGGTTGTAGTAATCACATGACTGGAAATATTGAAATGTTTGCCAATCTGGATGAAAATGTGAAATTTGAGGTAACAACAGGAACTAATAGTAAGATATATGTCAAGGGTAAGGGCAGAGTCAGTATCCAAGCAAGAAATGGAGAACAGATGATTGTGCCAGAGGTATACTATGTACCTGGTCTGAAATGTAATCTTTTGAGCATTTGACAGCTCATTAACAAAGGTTACAATGTGTTCTTCAAAGATGATATGTGTACAATCAGAGACATACCTCCAAGTAAGAAGATCATTGCACAGGTGTAGATGACCAACAATAGAATGTTTCCTCTCAAACTCAGGGCAGATTTGAAATAAGGAAGAACTATTGCAGCTGTAACACAAGAAGTCTTTCAGGAACAAGTGAAAGATGAGAATTGGTTGTGGCACTTGAGATTTGGACATCTCAATTTCGGAGGTTTGAATCTGTTGCACAGAAAGGGAATGGTAAAGGGATTGCCATTGATCGAGAAACCGGACAGCCTTTGCTTAGGCTGCATCTTGGGCAAGCAACACAAAGAAAGCTTTCCAGCAGGAAAGAGTATAAGGGCAAAAGCACCCTTGGAAATTGTTCACTCTGATGTGTGTGGACCGATGCAAATTCCATCATTTTCTGGAAATAAATATGTTTTAACTTTCATTGATGATTACACCAGAAAGACATGGGTGTATATGCTGAAACAGAAGAGTGAAGTGTTTGAGAAATTCCACCACTTCAAAAATCTTGTTGAGAAGTAGTGTGGGCATTATATCAAAGTGCTCAGAACAGATAGAGGAGGAGAGTACATCTCCAAAGAGTTTCTGCGTTTTTGCAGAGAGAATGGCATACAAAAGCAGTTCACCGTAAGGTATACACCTCAACAAAACGGTGTTGCCGAAAGGAAGAATAGGACCATTCTTGACATGGTCAGAAGTATGCTGAAGGAAAAACACTTGCCGCATGAGTATTGGGCAGAAGCTGTCATTTGCGCAGTTTACATCTTGAATAGATGCCCAACTAAAGTTGTCATGAACAAAATACCAGAAGAAGCATGGAGTGGTCAAAAGCAAACTGTCACTCACATGAGAGTATTCGGTTGTGTAGCATATGCACATGTACCAGATCAGCTAAGGCAGAAGCTTGACAATAAGGGGGAGAAGTGTGTCTTTATTGGCTATTGTGATGAGTCAAAAGCATACAAACTCTATAATCCATCCACCAAGAAATTAATAGTAAGCAGAGATGTGCAGTTCATTGAAGATGAAGCTTGGGATGGAAGCTTAGATAAGACAGTGAATGTGAAGACAATTGTGTCTCACGAAGAAGAAGAGGAAGGGACAACAGCAAATAATCCTTCTTTGGTGGCTCCTCTTCCACCACAACAAGTACAACAAACCACACCACAAGCTGGAATTTGAACAACCTTGAGAAGTCAAGGAAGTGCTTCTCCAAGCACACCACAGGGATCAGAAATACCCTCAAGTTCAGATGGAACTCCAAGCACACCAAGAAGACCAAGATTCAGAAATTTGAATGAGATTTATGAACAAGGAGAGGTAAGTAACAATACTGGTCTGAATTCATTATTTGCTTTGTATTGTCGTGTTGATGACCCAGTTCATTTGAAGATGTTGTAAATGAAGATAAATGGATTGAAGCAATGAATGAAGAAATTGGTGCAATTGAGAAGAGTAAAACATGGGAGTTAGTGGACCTCCCTGAAGGCAAAGATGCCATTGGAGTTAAGTGGGTCTATAAGACCAAAAGAAATGTTGAAGGAAAGATTGACAGGCACAAAACAAGACTTGTTGTGAAAGGCTACAAGCGGAAACAAGGCAAAGACTATGATGAAACCTTTGCACCAGTAGCAAGGATAGAAACAGTCAGAACAGTGTTGTCTATTGCAGCACAACACAAATGGAAGATTTATCAGATGGATGTTAAATATGCATTCCTGAATGGAGTGTTAAAAGAAGAGGTTTATGTTGAATAACCTCCAGGTTATGAAGTTGAAGGCCAAGAGCATAAAGTCTGCAAATTGAAGAACGCTCTTTATGGGTTGAAGCAAGCTCCAAGAGCATGGTACAGCAGAATAGATGCTTATCTGATTGAGAATGGGTTTGATAAGTGTGATGGTGAACCCACACTTTACATAAAGGAGAATGACAGTAAGATTCTTATTGTTGTTTTATATGTAGATGATTTGATTTTTACTAGCAATGATGCTTCTCTCATCGCTGATTTTAAAGCAGTCATGAAAAGTGAATTTGAAATGACTGACTTGGGCTTCTTAAGATATTTTCTTGGAATTGAAGTAGACCAAAGTGAAAATGGTGTTTTAATTTCTCAAGTTAAATATGTAGAAGCAGTGTTGAAGAGATTTAACATGCAAAATAGCAAGGCAGCTGTGACTCCAACTGTAATGGGGTTGAAATTGACCAAAGAAGACAGAAGCAAGGATTTTGATTCAAAATTGTACAAGAGCATAGTTGGCAGCCTTATGTACTTGACTGCAACTAGGCCGGACATTATGCACGCTGTGAGTTTAATCTCCAGATTTATGGAAATACCAAAAGAGACTCATTGAGAGGCAGCCAAGAGGATTCTAAGGTATGTGAATGGAACGAAGGGGTTTGGTATTTTATACTCCTTTTCTAAAAGTTTCATGTTGACAGGTTACACTGACAGTGATTGGGCTGGAAGTGTTGATGATAGGAAAAGCACATCGGGATATGTGTTTCATATGGAATCGGGAGCCATCTCATGGGCTTCCAAGAAGCAACCAGTTGTGTCTTTTTCAACAACAGAGACAGAGTATGTGGCAGCAACAGCAGCAGCATGCCAAGCAGTGTGGCTGAGAAGAGTTCTCAGAGATTTGTGTCATGAACAAGAAAATGGCACAACCATTTACTGTGACAATAGCTCAGCAATAGCATTGTCTAAAAACTCTATTTTTCATAAAAGGACAAAGCACATAGACACCAAATTTCACTTCATACGTGAATTGGTTAACAATAGTGAGACTGTTTTGCAGCACTGTAGAACAGAGGATCAGTTAGCTGACATCTTGACAAAACCATTGGGAAAGAAAAGTTTTGATCATTTGAGGAAATGCCTGGGTATGCAGAAAAACCCAACAGTTGAAATTAAGGGGGGGTGTTGGAATTTAATTCCAACTGCAACATAAACAGCTGGACAAAAATCTGATTTGCTGTAGATATTCTAGTTGGATGCCTCAAAGTCGTGCTTGATATTTTCCACATTAATGTGCATTAAATTTTCAGTATTAAATTCTCCTGCAACAGCCGACTTCATTTCTTCAAAAGGCATCACCGCTTGCTGCATTCAATACGCAGATAAGCTTTAGAAGATATTTTTATTATCTTATTGTTTAAAGCCAAATATGTTTTAACATATAAATGTAATGAACAACAATTCTGTTTTAGGTTAGAAGAATGATAGAGAGTTTTTTTTGTAACGCACAGCAGTGCTGAAACTGTAATTTTCTGAGATAGCAGAAATCGGTTTGTGGAACTGAAGCGTTCCTGTTGTAATCCCTCTGTCAAGAGGAAGATGCTCTTCAGCATAATCTTTTGTGAAAATCCCTCTATGTGAGGAAGATGAATTTGTATGAGTTGATTTACTGTTTATAAATAGAAGTTTTATTTCGCGTTTCAAAACAGAGTGTTGTTGATACATGAGTTTCAGCGTTGCTGAAACACCGTTGCTGATACACTACAAACAACAACTGACGAAACTATGTTGCTGAAACACAAGTTTCAGCGTTGTTGAAACACCATATTCCGCAAACAATTTTTATTTCCGCTGTGTTAAAACAGAGTATTGTTTTGTTTTTCCAATTTTATTTAGAATTATCAGAAATTCCAACAACTTTCACCCCAAAGAAATTAGAAAATGAAGGTTAACTCTGATAAAAAATGAAAATATTCCATTTGAGATTTTTTTCAATAAATATATCTCGTTCAAATGATTAGATCAGGAGTGTCGTGCACTGAAAATAAACATTGTGGATTTGAATTTTACGCTCTGGAAAATGAGATTATGTATTCCTATATTCTATTGGCCCTAAAAGAAGATGAGCTTGAATTTTTTTAGTACACTTCATATGCCATTAACAAAAATTCTTATCATACGATACATGCCAAGATAATCTCTTATCGTTGTTGTCACTGTAACATCTTCTTCTACGAATAGGATAAGCTCAACACTATAAAAACACATGCAAATATTTTGCACTGATAAAAATCCAAGGATAACAATTATTGATGGTTTTACATAAATCTTCTTTTGCACTGTTAAAAATCCAAGCTTAAGATTAATTCATGTATTTTTTTCTTTCAGAAATTAATAAAAGTAGGACCTCGCTTTATTAGGGTTACACAGATTTTACATGGACATCTCTTTCATCCAAGTCTCAAAGAACTTGGATTCCCTGCTTGCAATTAGCATATATGTTCATATGTTTTCATAACGATGCAGTTGTTTGATCTCAATACTTTCAGCCGCCGCAACCTCTACCAGAAGCTTTGCCAATTGGTTAGCACTCAACACACCACGAATCAAGATCTAAGGACCAGTGGAGCTCCAACATAATGTTTTGTGGTATAAGAGAATGTTTTTAAACACCTGTCAATCTTATATTAAACGTCTATGTTAAATGAAATAATAGATTTGTCGAAAAAGATCCATTAGTAATTGAATCACGGATTTTCCTGAAATGCTTATCGAGTTATAGAATTGTTCAACTCTTATTGATTAGAGTACTGATAAACGCATCCCATTAATTACTTTGTTGATAAAGTTCACTAACTTGTATTAAAATATTTTCCACCAAAAATTTGTAATGATGTCAATCAAAATTTCCGTTTTTATATGAATTTACCCAATGATATCATGGTACATTGTATAAAAATTTTGTCATTCAAACTTTTGAATTATAAAAATGCCATATTTTAATTAATGATTTATTAATAAATTTGTTGTTTAAAATATTTAAATTTAATGGTCTCAATACATCTGAGTATTCTATTTTTTGAAAATTATCTCATTGATAAAGATTAAATGTCTCCATCTTTTGGAATTCTGAGTATTCTATTTTTTGAAAATTATCTGATTGATAAAAGATTAAATGTCTCCATCAAGATTAAATGTCTCCATCTTTTGGAATTCTGAGTATTCTATTTTTTGAAAATTATCTGATTGATAAAAGATTAAATGTCTCCATCTTTTTTCCAAGTAGTTGGTGGAAAATTTTAGAGATAAAATAAACATGAATCATAGATTAGAATATTCAAATTAGGAAAAATGGAAATTTTTTTAAATTTAATTAATAAGAAATAATGTGTAACTTTCATAAATAATTGAATTAGTAATTAAATTGAAAGAATTTAAACATAAAAATGGAGAAAATGGAAAGTGACAAATTATAATAGATGTATGAAACTTATCTTGGAACGTATTTTGGATGGCAATAAATATATACAATTAATTTTGGGTGATGCTATGAAGGTGTTGTTGTAGCGGCTACAACCACCCTCCAAAATTTTTCCTTAGCTTCGTTTTGGAGCCTCCCTATCAACCTTCAGAGCATTTTGTCTTGCTTCATACAAAATTCGGTGCTTTTCTTGCACAAAGACAGCCTATTGATCAAAGATCGACGCATCCCATTCAAAGACTCTTCATTCAGACTTGATCCAGTTGCAGGCTGAGCAGCCCCCCCAAGAAATTATGCAATTCTGGAGGGAAACCATCCTTCCGTCCAGAAATTGTGTAATTTTGTCTGGTAGCCTGCTAGGCCCTAGAATTGTGCAATTCTACCAGTCAACCCTCACAATGATATTTGTGAAATTTTCCCCAGCAGGCTTGCTTAGCCCAATAATTGCGCAATCCTGGGTAGTAGTCAGTTGCTCTGCCCAAAAATTAGCAAATCTCCTGGGCAGCTAGCCTAGCTCCTAGCCAGAAATGCGCACTTTTTTCCAATAGTTGAGCAACCTCATGCATGAGCAGTTGGGTTAACGAGTTCCACCCGGGACTGAGGAAACTTGACCTACATGCATGGCTTGCTTTCTCCTAGAATAGAGAAAGGCAACATGCAAAAACCATCCCATGATTCAGGGAGCTATTTTTACCAACTAGAGGTTACATGCAAAGTTCGTTTAGAAAATTTCCTCCTAGTGTCGCTTTTCCTAGATTTGTGGCATGCACGTCATGAGCCCAAAATTATTTATTCGACGCATCAAAGCTCATTCTTTCACATCGATCTTGGAGCTTTAACATCCCATAGCACATCCAGGACTCTTCGACACATCCAGCTCAGCTAGTCACAGGTAAGTAGTCTCAACTTGTCTTTTTCAGCATTTCTGTCGCTTTTTGTGTTTTCGCTTGTGTGAGTGTTGTTTGCTTGATTTCTTTGAATGCTTTTTGTCGTTTACATGCATAATAGCTTGTATTGGCACCATTTTAGTTTTCTTTGCTATCTCACTACTGTCGCATGCATGAAATTGTTTTGCACGAATGGTTGATGATTTGGCGATTCGCTTCACCCACATGCATATTGATCTGTTTACTGAATATTTCATTCAATATTTGCATGCACGATCAATCACTTCTTCTTTCACTTAGTGTCACCATGCATTCACTTCTAGATTTGCTTTCAGTTGCCCATCGGTGAGTTTGGGCAGCCTTGGCCCGGACTCTGCCTCACCCAAATAACATTACGCAATCTGGGGAAGGAAGGCTCTGTCTTTCTCTGTAGAAATGCACATTTCTGCCCAGACACTATTCTCCAGGATTGTTTTGTGCATTTCTGAGCAACAATGACTGCTGGCCGAGAAAATTGCGCAATGCAGTCCTTGAGCCTGCAGTCATTTCTAGTTGGAATTGCGCATTGCGCAATCCCAACAGTTAGCAATTAGCCTGGATTGTGCATTGCGCAAATCTAGCAGCCAAATATTTTCTCCGAGACAACCCAGACTGCCTTTTGAAGAGTTCTTGCGGTCAGTCACCTAGCCTCCCAGAAGAAATTGCACAATCTTTGCCTATCATTCCCCAGGTATGTGTTAAGTTTTTCCCTGAATTTCCTTTGGTTTTCACTGACAGATTTCTTTCCATGCATGTTGCTTTGTCTCTAGATATTTCAGGTGTTCATCCACCTCTTAGTAGTACAAGATCAATGGCCTCTAAGAGATCAGGATGAAAGGACATTGACGGAAGTGCAACTGGAGTAGCAGTTGAGCAGGTGTCCGCATGTCTACCGATCTATGAAGATAAAAAGTTGTTTCTAGACAAGGACATCAAGTTGAAATGGAAAGAGGTCAATTAATCATTTGCAGGCACTTTTGCGGAAGACCTCAAAGACTGTCAGGTGTATGTGAACATTCACAAGTATGGATTGTACTGGATTGCATGCAGATACCTCATGTTCCCATGCGTGAACATGATACATTGGATCGTCTCACACAATGATCTCGAGATGATAAAGTTGAGTAGTGTCAGTGGGACGAATATTGCCACCTTCTGGGCACACAATTATGATGAGATGTATTAGATGTCGAAGCCCGTGACTATCATGGAGACTCCTTTCAACTTACCCAGCAACAGTGCAAACTCCAGAGACATTCTGAAGAACTGGGTAAAAGAGCCGGCTAGATTCAGGATAAAACCCAACCAGATCTATAAGACGAAGATATTGAGGAATGCATATCAATACTTGGTCATATTTGCATGTCGACTATGTGGCCAAGAAAGCACAAAAACCTTCCCACAGAGTTGGGTGATCGCGCTGGACCAACTGGCCAGGGAGGGTAAACCATGTAAGTAGTCTAGCATGTTGGCTCATCAGCTGAAGGAACAGGTATCGAAGCCTTGACAGTCACTCGGATGTATGCAAGCAGAGATCTACATGTCCGCCTACCTCTTAGATGCAATTTGTGCCCGACAGGAGTTCCCAGGCTTGGAGTGGGCATGGTCACTGACGAAGACTGATGTGAACACATATTGCAAGTTGTTGTCCGAGTGCAGCTTCAGAGGAGTAATCACACAGTTGTCTGATCATTTTGTTACCCAAGTCTACAAGATGATATTCGTACAGGATCCACCTTGCATGTCGAAGGAAGCAATGGCGGCACTGATAGACATTGCTGATTGGAATGCCTCACCATTCGACACCTTCATATGAATGTTCAACACGGATAAGCCTCCGCATTCTCTACCAAAGTTTTCTTTGGACATACTCGTCATGCAGGAAGTAGCATATCACATTTCGGTAGGATTGACAGCTAGACGACACCACAAGAAGAAGGCACCTTGGCCCACTCTTATGTTGTGGATTAGGTTATACGAGATCCAGAGTATCAAGGAGGTGGATTTCGAAGCAGAACTAATGAAGAAGTATCCATTCGACCTCCGAAGCAACAATATGTATGACCCACATTGTATTGTGAAAGATGACTACACGAGAGTATAGTTCAACTAGATCCAAGGGGCATTTCATTGGGTCGAGGAGGACCCATGGAGATATTTCTATAGTTTCTCTAGACTCAATGAACAGGTTGGCTTCACTGTGGAGTGGTCAGTGAAGCAACATGAAGAAGCATCCCGAAGAGCACTAGTACCAGCAATAGTAGCAGCAGAGGCAAGCGTACCAGTGCGCTATAAGGGAAAGAGGAAGATTATTGATCGCATGGAGGAGGAGCAAAGTTGCAAGTTCTAAGCAGATCCACTTGTGGAGAAAGCAACTATGGCTATAGAGGTGAAGAGGCAACAACACGACAAGTGAATCGCGTAAAGGCAGAGGGATAAAAGAAGGATGGAAGAGACAAAGGAGTTGCATGAGTTGAAGGAGCGACTCTGGAAGTAACAAGAGTTGTGCAAATAGGAGAGGGAAGCGTAGCAGCAATATGTACAATAGGGGCGCAACATGTGCAAAAATATGACACATTTCCCGTACATGTAGTGGATTCATTAGATTAGCTAGCATCATGCAGACAAGTTGAACCATCGCAGGAGCAAGACTTTGCTCATGAGATAGAGCAAGCACTTCAACAGTTGGATACATATATGGAGAAACAGGAATCAAAATAGGACATCGACCTTATGCCTCATCACCAAGAGGTCAAGTTACCCGCTTCACCGCATCTAGATGATGAGCAAGTATCAAGTGACCAAGGAGGCACTGAGATCCTTGGAGATTAGCTGAAAGTAGAGATGCAAAACATATCTTTCAACGAATCTCAACATAGAGTTGTGTATTCTTGTAGAGTGTCAACTTCGGAGGATCATACATCTCCTGTGCAAGTTAAGGAACGAGTGATCGTGTCTGACATGCACAAACATCCAGAAGCCTTGGCCGATGCAACCAGAGTGTATGTTGAAGCCACTAGATCAATTGTTTTCTTTCTGATAGCTGACAATGAGCGAATGGTTAAGGAACTACAGATGACCAAGGAAGGAGGAAAGTTGGTGATAGCGTCTGCCCAAGCTAAACTGAAGAAGGCAATACTAGATGAAGTATTGTCCCTTGACATAGTTATGTGAGCATTGTACTCCAAGTTTGGCATCGTGCATAAAGCAATCGTCCATCTCAACAGATGGTAATAACGATGTGCTAGAAGAGCATGTATCTTGACGAACTTGCATGCTGTTGTTGATTACATGCAAACATGGACGATGAGATACAAGGGAGCCCCACTCCACTTGACTAAGATGATGAGGGCCAGTTCGGTCGAGCTGAAGGCACGTATACGGAGTCAGATTCAGAACTATGAAGAGCTCCCGCAACTCATCACTAGTATACAGGCTTCCCATGCATGTGCGTTCAATATTATGGATGTTGTGGTGCGCACACATGCGATCCCATCTATTGGGACTCTCACCCAGGCGAAGACAAAGGCACAGGTCTGACTAGAGCTTGACTCGTACTTCGACAAGTTGATGCACATTGCCACTAGAGTAGACTTGCTCATCATTGCAGACATCATGCACAAGTATGTTGCTAGTCTGATCACATTGAAGACAATGATGCACATACTTCTAGATGAGTTGGACAGAGGAGCCCAAGCAGTGTACCTAGATGCTATGGAGGCAAGAGTTAGGTTCTAGACAGATGTCACTGTGGAGCACATGGACACCATCAAGGACTACCGATCTTGGCATCAACATATTACTGTCAATCAACATGAGGATGTTGAGGAGTTGGAATTCCATGGTTGTCTAAGTCATAGTGATGTCTAGCATTGCTTTCTCAAGCCATTTCTCTCACATGGGTACATGTGCATTGTAATGTAATGTCTTTTCAATTGTAATTCAAGTTGTGATAGTTGGATGTAACAGTCATAGAGTAGATGAAGATTCATGAGGGTAGTTGAACTATCAAAAAGGGGAATCTCAAGGGCTACCCCACGCTTTGCTATAAATAGTCCCTCATAACTCATTGTATAGGCTTTTGGTCATCCAAGCTTCTGATAATACTATCTTGGAGAGAGCTTGGAAAGTATTGTAACGAGCCTTGGCTTCTCCATTGCACATAGTTAGTACATCTCTTTGGAGGAGCAGGCGGCCGTTGCTGTAATGTTCTGATTTCGGAACTATTGATTGGACATGGATGTATTGTATGATTGGAACTTACAATTCTTAATATAACAAGATCCAACATGTTTCATGCATATGTTGTATTGTATTTTATGCTATCTCGTTGACTCTAAATGATATATGTATTTGTTTGCTTACGCATGCATGCATAGACTATTCTGTATAAGTATGTGTTAGGGTCCTATAAATATATGATCTCAATGTGATTAAGTATTTTATACTTGTGATTTCATATTGTACATAATTTCAATATTAAAATGATCTCCAAAATATGAAAAAAGAAAATGAAAAGAGGGTATGTAAAAAAAAATAAGACAAAAAAGGAAATAAGAACCCCAAAAAAGGAAAAATGGAAAATAATACTGAAAGTGCTGCAAGTCTAAATGCCACTACTGATAATTTAGTTATTTTAATTCATTATCAAATAAGGTTGTGTGAAAATTGTTTTTGAATGCCACAATGACTAGACTTCTGTTCAAATAATACAGTTTAATCATGATTGAACACATTTAAATTTCTGTTCAATAGGATACTGAATGAATATTTACCAAAAAGTTTAATCTTGGTAAATCAGTAGCTAGGTAGAAATAAAATTGATTCAACAGTTTAATATGAGTCAATGGTGAAATAAGTGATAGGATAAGGTATATTTTCATTAAAAAAAAATGATTTAGGTTTGCTAGTTTAAGTGCACCCTGCAAATAAAGAAGAGAAAATGTTAGCTTAGAAAAAGAATTGAAATGCAAAAGGGTAGGTAGAAGCACTATGGCAGTTAGAGGAAAAGCATGAAGATTTTATCCTAAGTAAAATGTTAAATATTATTTTCATGTGAAGAAGAAAAAGGTGAAGGATTAAAGTTTTACTCTAAAGTTTAATATATCAATTAATATTTGGTATATTAATCCCCTATTCCTAAGTTTCAATACCCCAAAGTCACCCCCCGCTCACATTTTTATTCATCCACCTACCCCACTACACTCACATCATTCCCCTGCTATGAATAAAATTCATTTTTCCCTACCCCACCGAGCGTCTTGTCACATCACCTTAATATCCCGCCACCTTCCCAATCATCCGCGCCCACCTCTTAGAATCCGACGGCCCACAGTACATTTCGGGCTCCCCTCACCATCCGAACTTTACCGGCCGGGCGGGGGGGTGTCCAAAATGGGCGTCAAACCCGTGCCCACTGCAACATTTTACCACCACATGGTTTCGCAACCCCCTAGCCAAAACCATTAACTGCCTTCCCCCCCTGAAAAGTGATTTCTCCGCCAAGAAAAACCACTACCCTATCCGTTGCGCTCCCTCCAGTCACCATTCACCACGTCATCTGCTTGTTGCTCCCGCCCATCACATCCGCTCCCTCCAAAATGAATCTGTTAAGCAATTAATTGGTTTAACCGTTAATCCAACGAACCCGCACCACCATCAACGAGAAAGCACATAACATTATAAAATCCCTCCTTTCGCTCATTAACCGGTTACTGAGTTCATACATTGCCACTGTCATTGTCTTGTTATAGGAGAGCCAATTTGAACTACACTTGTTTCACCTGGCCAAGCATCATACCTGCTAATTTCCATTCAAGTCATTTCCTTTGTTTCCTGTTATCTTGAACTTAATTCTATTTCTGCACCCTATAAACCTACATAATCAAGACACCATCTGTGTTCTAACCCTTTAGCCAATCATGCCTCTGAAAGACAAGGGCAAAGAAGAATTTGTGAGTCCCCTGATCCACCCTCCCATTGATTTTCACCACATCCCTTTGGCAGACAGTGACTATAAAATCCATGAACCCCTCTATGAATTTGATCTTCTTGAGATGTATAGCTGGCTTGAGGACAAGTTTATAAATAAATTTGATCATATTCAATTGTGGGAATCTAATTTTCCCCACTATATCTTTCCCCATACCCACAACACCCCTGAATTTTTCAGGAAATGTCATGCATATTATCTGCCTAGCCAAAGAGCTATTATTGACCCCACTGGAGAAATTCTATTCACCATCACTCCCCGAGATATAGACCAAATGATGCAAGCTCCTACAACAGAAAATGCCACCCCTTTTTCCCATGAAGCACTTGTTGAATTGTATCAGAAACTGGACTTTTCTAAAAGAGCCAAAACCCTTGAGATTTTCTTGACTGAAGATGCTCCATTACCCAAGAAAAATCCTCCCTATTTATCCCCCATTTTCCTTGAGAGAGTGAAGCAAATCATCACAATCATCTCCTACCTCCTTGGCTATTACTCAAATCAGTGGGTAGATGAGGCAATCATAGGATTTCTTTCCATTTTCTTTACAGATTCCAAGCCTTCCATCTTGTTCAACTTTAGCCAATTTCTTGTAGATTCTATCCATGAGCAGTTTATCAAATTCCAGACTGAGGAAGTATTCAAATATGCTTCTGTGTTAGTTTATATGTTTTTATATTTTTAGGGAGACAACCTCAAGCTTGTCTAACAAAAGCTGGATGAAGAAGGAAATCAACATTCAGTCATTTTCTGGACTACACTAATGATGAAGGAACAAACAAAATTTTCATACAAACAATTCATAGAGATGTTTGTACATCCAACACTCAGTCTCCTAAGAAGCAGGACAAAGCCAAGAATCAGTGAAGAAATTAGGAAAGTTTTGCAGCTATCAAACAAAGTCTAGACAGGGGATTGGTACCTTTATCAGAATTACATAGAGGTGAGGATATTTGGGTGTGAGCTTGCCCCTTACAAGCTGCTAAAATTCCTCCTAATGAGGATTTTTTCTCTATAATACATAAGGAAAATGCTCAATATGGACGAGATTCACTTTGTAGCTGCCAAGAAGAAATCCCAATTCAAAATAAAAGCTCAAATAGGGCCTTTCATTTGCAACAATAGGGCAACAGGGGAAGAAGCAGATAAGTTACTGAAAGAGATGCAGTTCAGCCTTAGTTTCACCTGGTTGTATTATCCATGAGGGGTCATCTCGAAATTAAGGGTAGAGAACAAATATAATGCGTATTTTCACATAGCCAGACTGGAGATTGAAAAGTATAAAAACTAGATAGAATGGAATGAGAACACTCTACAAGACACAGAGAAGCAATTGTTGTCATCTTCAACAGTACAAACTCCTATCACAAAGGAGAAAACAACAAAGAGGAATAGAGAATAAGAGTCACCTTTAGTGACTAAGATTTCCAGTGAAGGCTTCAAAATCGTGTACAGGAAGAAGGCCAAGTTACATTCCAAACTAAGCCTAAAAAAGGATTCAGAGCAAGAGAATATCATTACCACTAAAGAGCCACTTATTTCCGTGGGTGATCAGACTACACTTTCTCCCACTACCTCGACAAATTCACAAGATCAGTAGCAGGTTATGCAGACTAGCACATCTACCACATGGGAGACAGAAAATAGTATATTTGACATTTTCAAGGAGATTAAAGTGAGAAATGAGGCCTTGAAGATCAACACATATAATTAGTTCTGGAAGCAAACTTCCAACTCTCAAAGCAGACTGCTATTAGCCTTTGACTCTTAGAATGGTAAAATGCAAATGGCATTCCTCCAAGCACAGGTTCCCCAACCCAAAGCAACATCAGACTACTGGAAGACATCATTTGAATTTGATGTGAAATACATACATCCCATTGACCAAATGGAGATGCACAAGAAGACTGAGCAAATGATTTCATCCACTCTCAATAAAAATGCTATGAGCTTGTCTAAATTTCAGGTTACATTCGCCAATGTTCAATCACAATTGAAGATGGAGAAGGTCTTTGCACTTGCCAAAGACACAAGGATAAAAGCCTTGGAGGATTTGGTGATAAAGGTAGGTTATGATCCTGCAAATATCAATGTTGTAGAAGAGCTCGTAAGGAAAAAGAATACATACATAGTAGCATTAAGGAAGCAATTGAAATTACCAGCCACAGAAGATCCTCTGGCCAAGGACATTGAAGAAACAGAGTCACAGAAGGCAGACATGATGAAACTCATCATGGAGCAGAGTGCACAGTTGAAGCAAATGGAGACAGAGATGGAAAAGATAATCAAAGAATTGGAGCAAGCTACCAAAATGGTTGTTGTCCCTTTGGAAGCACTGCCTATCATATCAATTCCTACAGCTACATATTCTACAACAAACACAGGGGTTGTTGCAGATCAGTTGGCAAGTGCAGTGTAGAACATGTCTCTCCAGACTGAAGAAATCAAAATATTGCAGGCTCAAGTCAATATTCTACAAGACCAGAAGACAAAGACGGATACTTTCCACGCAACAGAGATATAGAGAGCTCAAAACTAGATAAAAGTATGGAGGAAATAAGCAACTGAGTCCTCTATTGGCCACACACTGCCCAAGTTAAAGAAATTATCTGGAACAATATTATTAAAGCAATGGATGAAATTTGGCCTTGTATCTATATTATGTTTGAGCAAAAAGAGTTGATGGAGAAAGCCAAGCAAGCCATTTCCACTATCAACACTGAATTGGGAGAAATCCCTACCACAACCAACCACATTATCAAATTTATGAACTCTAAAAACAGATATGAATTGGATGATTTGGGAGTAGATGACATAATAGAAACAATTTTAGAAGTAAAGAAAGTTCTGATAAAGAAGAATTTGATCGTGCAGCTAACAGAGAAATGCCACACTTTGGAGGCGGCAGTTAACAAGTTTTTCACTAGAATAGAAGCATTAAATAAGAAGGGTCGGCCTTCTTTATTTGTGATCAATGAGAAGCTGGTGACTAGGGAAGACTATATGAAGAAGCTGAAACACATTGCAAAGGATATGACCAAGTCTTCCCACATCAAAAGTGCTATGACAGGGAGAGATTTTTATGAAGCTATCAGCAACATGAGTTTCATCTAGCATGAGATAAAGCACATTTTTGTAGTAAAAGCCACATTTTCTCCGTATATCGAGGTAGATGAGATCTATCGCAAAGTAACAAAAATTACCATTCCAGATGAGGAGTGGTGGGATAAAATGTGTGAATTCCATGATTAAAGAAAGGGCCACCTTCACTAGCGCAACACCTAAATAACGGCCACTCAACAACTGTTCTCCACCAAAGCAGTGCCATATGTCCAGATAACTTCGCCATGTCGATGAGCCATTAATTGTAATATTTTTGTAAATTATGTTTAAATACTTCATTCAGTCGAAGTATTGAGGGTTGGTTCCTGATCATTGTAACTCTTTTTATCAAGCACTGTACTTTTTCCACGCTGCTGGAGCATCATTAATAAAAAGACTCTTCACAGGATACTTGTGTTGCGATATACTGGTGATGTTTTTCTTAGTGTAATTGTGTTTCCATTATTATTATCTGTATGTTTATCATCTTAAATCTAATTGTAAAATAGGAGATGTGAAAAATAAGATATGTTATTGAGAACCTTATTTGGACCACGTTTAAAATATGTATGATTTCTTTTGAAGTCTGATTGAGAAATTATTAAATGCTTTTTAATCACTACTCAATCACATATTTTCTCCATTCCATAATTCAATTTAAAGATCCAATAAATGTAACTAGCTTGCCCTTTGATTACTCTTTTGAACTTTTGATGCAGCATCCAACTTTATTTGACTCCATAGCCCAATGGAAAGAAAGTAATTTAATCAGATCAACCAACCAAACCAGTCAAACAAATTCAAACAAACAACAAAGCATAATCATAACTAGTCTGAAATCATCTTAAAAGCCAAGCTAAATCATAAAGAGAGATCCCTCTCTGAAGCTGGCAGGGCTAGATCCCAGCTTCAAAAGTGGTTTGATGTTGTCCAATATATTTACTCCCTCAACCTCAAGAATATAGAATGATAACATAGTTGCAACTATACTGGGGATGAATACATTTTAATCCAAAACATTATTATTCCCTAGTTTAAAATCAGTATTTCAGTAAGCAATTGTTGTATCAATATGAAATACATGATCTAAGGTTGTTTTTGTAGATATCTGCTAAATTATAGATTTTGATTTTGATTTTGTGTGATTATTTTTCATAACCCTGGCTCCCAAAATAATTTATACTAGATCTCATCCTGATCCCAACCGTGCTAAAATTTTAGATGACCTTGAGAAACTAGTAAGAAAGAAAAGATTTACCGAGAGTCAAGGTAGTAATAGTCCCTTGTCTAGATTCAATTCTCCTTTGGGAAATACTCTTTTTTCAAGGTCTAATTCTCTCCCAGAGAAATTTGAAACTTTACTGGATATACAATTTGACTTACCTTTCCAACAAAGTTTGTTTAGATCAAATTTTGAGGCTTTTGTAGATCAAATACTCGTGTCGTTGAGACTAGCTTATTTAAACCTGTAAAAGTCGTGTCTCATTTGTCAGAGCAATTGAAATCAACATTTTTAGTTAAAGCATATAAAGGTGCAGTAACTTGTGAAAAGTTTTTAATAAAATTGCGATAATAGCCTGCGTATCCCAGGAAACTACGTACATTTGTTTGAGTATAGTGTTGAAATATGGCAACAAGAATATTCCAATTTAATTTGTCCTTGAATTAAATTGTGAATTAAAATCGAATTTAGTCTTAATAACTACTTGGAAAGAATTAATTAATTTATTTTAAATTAATTAGTTGGATAAATTCAAGTTAGATGTCTTTTTGAAGTCATGCAAGAGTTATCCCTTAAATTAAGGAGATAAGATTGAGTTATATTTGAGTTGTAATTAGTTAACTTAGTTTACTGAGTTAAGTCCAGTTAAATTAGTTCCAAACCGTTTGAGGAACTAATAGTGAGTTAACAGTCAGTTGATGCACTAATGCACTCAACTAGTGCTACTCCAGCTAACTGAAGATTCCCTCATAAAAAACTCATCATGTCTATTCTGAGAAAGACCCAGTTGAGATTAATGTTCAAGGAAGTGTACTATCAGTCGCATGTATTTTCTCATGGATAAAACTCATGCATGCAGTCAAGGATTCATCCTTGAGGATTGCGCAGTTTTGAAGGATTGGTTTTCCACTTGGTAATAGGCTAATAATCTACAAGGAACAATGCAAGGAAATAGGAGCTTGGAGGGTAGAGGGGGAGGCTAGGGAGAAGCCAAGATTTCCTCTGAGCATATGTCAGGATTGTACTGAGAGATGGATAGCTGTGAGAGCTAAGGATTTGTATAATTCCTATGTATTTCCACCATGTATGATAATACAATAGTGTGGGGTTTTTAGCTGAGGCTTTCCCCAAAGTATTTTCATGTGTATCGTGCCATTGATTCTTCTTCTTCTGGTTATATTGTTCAGTTCGATCTTTAAGCTTCCGCAAATTGTTAGTAGAAGTAGGTTATAGTATTATGCTTTGATTTATATTGCATTATCGGGTTAAATTATAACATATTTTCTACATGGTATCAGAGTTGTGAACAATATATAGAGAAGAGAATTTGAAGTTTGAAGTTTGGGGTGCAGGTGCAATCAAATCATATCATACTTCAAGGTTGGCCAATGGCATTCTATGGCTTGAGACTCGAGTATGCCTTAGAAGGTAGCTCAAATTACATAGCATGGAAAGATAGAATAGAGGCTGTATTAGAAGACAATGGCTTGAAGGAATTCATTGATCAAGAAATCCCAAAGCCAGCTTCAACTAATGCAAAAGAGTTGGTTGAGTGGAAGAAGTGTGTGGCGAAGGTGAGATAGATCATCCTTGAGAGAGTTCGAGACCATATTGTCTCAAGTCTCCATGGGAAGGATACTCCATTTTCAATGTGGAAGACATTGAAGTACCTCTACCATAACAGTAGTGACCAGAGGAAATTGGCACTCAAGGATAAGCTTCAAAGAATCAAGATGGAGAAGGGCGATACTATTTCCACATATCTGAACAAGCTCACCACCTATAGAGATGAGCTTGGCAGTGTGGGAATAGCTACTGTTGATGATGATATGGTGAGCCTCGCTCTCATTGGCCTTCCAAAGAGTTGGAATAGCTACCAAGACTCTGTGAATGGAAGGGAGAAACTACCAGATTGGGAATGACTGTGGTCGGATCTTATGCAGGAGGAGATCAAGAGGAGCACACGAGATGGTTCTTCATCCAAGAATGATAATGAAGAAAATTTGGCCTTAGCAAGTAAGACAAGGAAAGGGAAGGGGAAGGCTTCCCATTTCAAATCAAATTCTTCTCATGGAGGGAAGAAGGGTGACATGTCTAAACTAAGATGTTTTAATTGTCACAAGATGGGACATTATGCGACTAATTGCCCATCGAGGAAGTCCAAGAAGGGATCCTCAGAAGGATCGAAAGGTGAGGCATTAGCCTCTTAGTTCAAAATGGACTTTATCCTCTTCGCATGCATGGTGTCATTGATGATGGGTTGTGTTTGGTATCTTGACAGTGGAGCCTCGTTCCACATGACCGGTGATAAAAATTTATTCAGTGCCTTGGAGGAGAAAGACCTCAATATGCGCATAGAGATGGGTGACAACAGAAGATATAGTGTTTTAGGAGTGGGCATGGTTGCTTTTCAGAGGGAGCATGGAGCTCCTCTCACCTTGACTATGTGATGTATGTGCCTGGACTAAAGAAGAACTTGGTATTAGTTGCGATGTTGGAGGAAAAAGGCTACAATGTTGTCTTCAATAAAGGAAAGGTGTTCCTAAGACACATAGCCATGGGTTAGACCAAGAGGATAGGGATTCAGGTGAAGAATCTCTATAAACTAGAGGTAGATTATTGTGCAGCATTGAGTACGAAAGAAGAATTGGTGCAAAGCCAAGACATTGGCGAGTTGTGGCATAGGTGGTTGGGCCATTTGCATCATGTGGCTTTGAAGATAATGTAGCAGATATCTATAGGACTTCCCAAAGGTAAACTTGAGCAAGTTGACACATGCAAAGGTTGTATCTTGGGAAAGTACACCAAGTCTTCCTTTCATGATTAGGACAGTTGAGTAGAGGCTATCTTAGAGCGAGTTCATACTGATTTGTGTGGACCATTCTCTATGACATCCACAACGAAGAAAAGGTATTATGTGATTTTCAATGATGACTATTCTCGTAAATGCTGTATTTATTTCATGCAGAAGAAGGACCAAACCTTCACAAAGTTTTGTGAGTTCAAATCTTTGGTCGAGAAAGAGTCAGGAAATAATATCAAGGCCTTGAGAAGCGAAAATGGTGGAGAATGTGTCTCTCAAGAGTTTCAAGACTTCTGTGCAGCGGAAGGAATTAAACGAGAGTTGACGACACCTCATAACCCACATTAGAATGGGGTGGCCAAGAGGAAGAACAGAACTATTGTAGGGGCAACACGGGAAATGCTACATGACCAAGGCCTACCACTTCACTTGTGGGCTAAGGCATGCAACACAACGGTCTATTTGAAGAATAGAATCTCGCATTGCATACTTGGGATGAAGACACCAGAGAAAGATTTCTCCCATACGAGACCAGATGTGGGTTACTTCAGGACCTTTGGCTCATCGGTATATTTCCATGTGACAAAGGATGCACGAAAGAAGCTTGAGCCGACAACAAATTTGGGGATATTTGTGGGGTACACTGATACACCTCACAACTATCGGATGTACTTGCCTACCAGTTAGAGGATAGTGGTTTGCAAAGATCTCAAGTTTGATGAGCAGAAGGCCATGTGAATTTCCCTTGAGAGGGAGCTCCATCTATAGGTTGTGGAGGAACTGTTGGTTCATAAGGAGGAGGAGCCTCAAACTGATGCAGAGCAGCCGCATGCAGAGGTTCTAGGAGTGGAGACATCCACTCAAGCAGAGTCTTCCAGAGATGGACGAAAGCGCACAAGAGAAGCTGACATATTGTTGGAGGATGCGAGAGAGAATGTGGGAGCACCATCTTCTCAGCGCAGACAGAGGAGGTCACCTGAGAGGTACACTGGATACATGGCCCTTTCTGGGGAATGTGTTGAGACCGAGCCATATTCCTTTGAGGAAGCAGTGCAACAGCCGATTTGGGTTGATGCTATGGTGGAGGAGTATGACTGCATAGTTCGTAACAGTGTTTGGGACATGGTTCTGAGACCGGAGAACAAGTCAGTTGTGAGTTCCTGTTGGATTTACAAGGTAAATAAAGCTGTTGATGGGAGTGTGGAGAAGCATAAGGCAAGATTTTTTTCCCGTGGGTTTTCACAGGTCGAGGGGATTGATTATGATGAGACTTTTGCTCCCATCGCAAGGTACTCATCTATGAGATCTATGTTGGCACTATTAGAACAGATGGGTTGGAAGATCCATCAGATGGATGTGAAGATTGCATTCCTCAATGGCTAGTGTTACACAGTAATTTGTCACCATCCCTGTTACTCCTCTTGTCATACCTTGGAGGACCCATCCCGGGAGTTATAAGAAGTGACAAAGTCTAAAAACACTTGCATTATGTTCCCCTGAGTATGTACTCCATGTTCCCTGAAGACACCTTCTGCAGATCATCCCTAAAAAGTGCTCTTTTTCCATTGGCGCAAGTCCACAATATCTTACTCGCGCCAATGATGGAGATCCTCAAAAGGGGGCGCGACCATTGGCGCCCTGTCTCAGAGCAACGGTCGCGCCAACCAAATTTAGTCATGCTTTTTGCCTTAATGCACGTCCGACTGTTGTTTCCTTCATTACATGGAGCTTTTCTGAGGAGAGAAAATCAGTCTTTTGTCGAGCTTTATCCATCTTTATGGCTTTTGCTAAATCCGCGAAAGGTGTCCCGGTTCATCGCATCCTCCTCCCTTCTCCATCTATATAAGCTTGTCATTATGCATTGGACAGGCTAGGGCGAGAGTGTTGGTGTTAGTGTTATGCTAGTGATTTGGTAATTGAGTTATAGTAGTGATGATTATTGGTCATGGAGAGAATGCTAATGAGTGCTAGAGAGGTTATGCTGCCGGAGAGGAGATGCATGTCAAGACATATATAGTTACTCACCCAGCCAGGAGAAGGGCCGACGTCAGAACAATGGTTGTAACTTTTCCTGTTTATTAATTAATGAGCGACTGCTATTATAGTTCCAATCTCATTATCTGTCATGGTGATATGTTGATTTATTTCATTTCTGACTGAAATATAGTTGTGCCTTGGTAGTTTTTATGTTGGTATCCGTCTCTTCCTTTGCATGTGCAGGTATTCGTTATGATCTGTTGGAGCAAGGGATCGAGGATATAAACTCTGCTTCAATCATAGCGTTGGACTCCAGGTTAGTCTTCTTGATTCACCTTTGATGCATAACTAGGAACTTGCGTAGCAGCGTGGTTTGTTTGTGGCTAGTTCTGTGATAGGCTAGTGGGATCGCCTCTGTCCGCAGAGGGGATTTACCTTACCAACAAATTGGCGACTCCGCTGGGGAGTAACTCTTTGATTTCTGTCTTGCATGTTAATTTTCTTCTGCTTGCTTGAGTGCATGAGCTTCCTCAGTCAGTTTTGAGTTGATTCTTTACTGTTTGACCCATCTGAGCACTGTCAACCCGACCTGAGGTCGTATCATTTATCTTTTTAGTTGGCAAGCTTAATTGGCGCGGTTATTTCTCTGACAGTCGCGCCAGTTGGTGCACGTTGCTCAAAAGCAACTCGCGCCAATTCTGTGGTAGCGCAAGTTGCAGGCTGACAGTCGCGCCAGCTCTGTAAATTTTGCCTGTGTGTGGGTGGAAAGCTCATTCAGTCTCTTTATATATCTCTTTCAGCCTCTGGAACTGTGTTGAACCTCTGCTTGACTGGTCTTAGCCTGTATCCCTCAGCTGTTTGCTTATTTCCAGTGACTTTGCATGTCTAGCCTTCTGTGGGAAGTTTCGATCTCTTGATCATCCAGCCAGCTTGTTGATTGTTCTACACCTATCCAGTGCTTTGTTAAAGCTTGATCTTCTATACTCTGAATACTTCACTTCTAGCCTCTTTGAAGTTCACTAGTTTTGGTGTTTTTCCTTGCTTGCATGGTTCATTTTGTGTTTTAGAATTGGTTCTATTTCATTGACTGAACTTGGATTGTGCATATCTCTTAGAATTTGTTTACATGCATCATGCCATCTTAGAGGAAAGAAAAACAAAAAATCTCTTGCATTGTAGTAGTTAGCATTTATTGTTATTTGTTCCTATTGAAAAGGAAAAAGACAAAATTTCGTTTCTTGTTATTAGCTGCATTAAGATTTTTGTTCTTTGTTGAAGTGATCATTTCGTTTGTGAAAAAGATCTCAACCCTCCTGTAGATAGAATTCATCGAATCAAATGATTTAATTCCGACATATAGTTTGCATGTAAGAAGTTTTCGAGATATCACATACGGTAGGACCAAAAAACTGAAACATAATCAAAGATAAACTTTAAAATGAACTCAATGAACATAACAACGCATTGGAACATAACGCAAACACTCTAGAGGTCTAGGTTAGAGACGTGTTCCGGCGTCGTTAAACCTGGTAGTTTATCGTCGAGTTGTTGGGTGATTCCTCCACGGTGAAATGGTAGCTGCCAATATGGACTGTGCTCCCACGTACCGTCGAGTATATATTGGGAGACCCCTATAGGAATAAAGCCTTTATCCATAGGAAGCCGTGTCAGCCGCCCTACGATTCGCAATGCAGTGAACACAGCATTCACGAAGATCGACCACCCGTACCCTAAAAAGTATTCTGTGGTTTTGCGAAAAGTTTGGCACACCCTCTACCTAGAATTCCAGAGCAGTCACTTTTGATCCTTTTCGGACTCCCTAAACGAAAAGGTGCCTATGAGCGTCTTGTCACTTCGTGCTCATTAAATATTCGAAGGAGACTAGAGTCATCTTTTACCCTTTTCTCGACTCTTAAAAAATGAAAAGGTTAAGTTCAGTGTCTTAAAAATTTTTATTGGCCACGATAACATTACCCAATTAGATTTTGCGTGCGTTAGCTTGAGTAGGGTTAATTCTCGTTCAATGGCAGCCTTTCCGGTGCCCACCGGCCAAGGTGTTCCTCCTGATGGATACCCTCGCCCATTTCCTTCTGTTGGAAATGTTGGTGTTCAGTATATCGCAACATTGTCTTTGCCTGGGTTGACCATTGGTTTACCTGTATGGTTGTTTTCAAACTCGGTGGTCTCAAGTGTGATGAATCCTGTCCCACCACCACCTCCTCCACCCGAACAACACCATGTTGATTCTAAGGTGGACCCCTTCCCTTCTTCGCCTATTGCTGCATCCTCATCTTCTACTTCGCCTGGTGAAACCTTGGATTTCACTAACCAGGTGGCTAAGAAGAAGAAGAAGAAGACCAAAAAGAAGAAGTCTCCTAAGGGAAAGGTCGTATCTACCACGAAGCTATCAGAAGTGGAACCACCTTCTGCTCCTCCGCGGAAGCTCCGGTCTCCTTGTCGATTATGCAAAGGGGACCATTTTCTTTCTGATTGTCCTAGAATTCCCAGGGTCCTAGATATATGGTCCCGTGACCCGACTCGCCCCTTTCTGTCGCAAATTGACGATACCTTACTAGTTGGTAACAGAAAAGGGAAGGTTCGTTTCCCTTGTCGGCTTTATGAAGGTAATCATTTCCTTCGCCTTTGTCCACTGATGGATGAAGCTTCCCGTCTTTTGGCAAGTCTGTCAGATTCTTTACCCCAACTACCCGCTCGATATCAGCGTCTTGTTACACCCGTAGAGCGTCTCTCCACTAACCAAGTGATCAAACATGATTCCTCTTTGGTCCAGCTTTCTCTTCCTGAACCTACCTGTGCTCCGCCTGCTCCAGACCAGTCCCTGGTCGGAACAAGTGATTTATATTCATCATCTACGCACTACTTGATCATCAAAGATGAACCACCTGAGTCCAAACCAACCGAAAGTCCACAGTTACAGCGTACAAGTAACCCGGTCTTTCAAAAGGTCCAGCTTACAAGTGACCCGGTTTTGCCTACAGAAGTTCCATCTTTAGCTGCTCTTACATCTGAATCCAAACCAGACAACAGTCAAATGGTCCGGATTACAAGTGACCCGGTTTTGCTTTCAGAACTTCCACCCCTAGATGATCCTACATCTGAATCCAAACCAGACAACAGTCAAACGGTCCGGATTACAAGTGACCCGGTTTCGCCTTCAGAAGTTACCTCCTCAGATGATGTTATCACTGCCAAGAATGACGAACCCACTGTCCAAATTCTATTCATTGACATAGACGTTAATGATCAAGTGAGCATCCCTCTCATTTCTTCACAACAGGAAGAAAGTCCATTAGAGGCATACCCGGCTGTCTATCCAGTCCCACCTCCGAGCAACCTAGTTATTTCCTTTAATTGGGATTACCTAGTCAATCCTCGGTTACCAGCCTCCATACCATTTCGAATTATAGTTCAAGTCTATCGTATGGTTATGGCTGGTACAATTATTGATGAAGGATCTCCTGTTAGTATCCTTTCTTCAACAGCTTGGGAAGCACTTGGTTCCCCACTGCTTCTGCCTGAGATGAGAAGCCTTGTAGGTTTCCATCGAGAAATCACTCGACCTTTAGGAATTCTTCCCAATGTACCTATCACGTTAGAAGGGAAGACTATCCAAATGGGTCTCATGGTAGTCCAAGGTCCGTTAGATTACAATTTACTCCTTGGACGAGACTATATTTATCGCATACGTGCTATTGTGTCCTCACTCTTCAGAGTGATGTGTTTTCCGCATGAAGGAAGAACGATCAAAGTCGTAGACCAACTTTCATTCCCCGGTTCACACTTCACATATAGCCATTTGCCATTCCTAAATGGTCTTATTTCCACAGGAAATGCCCCAGCACCCACACCGTCATTCTGATGACGGCAGCTCACCCGGGCGCGTGATTGAAGCCCGGGGGCATCCTCCAATCGAGTCTTTCCAAGTAAACCTTCATTCCATCCACTCCGTGAATGCCATGAAGCTTGGGGGGCATGTACCTCGATTGGTATAATCATGCTGGGGGCATGCAACAAATTTTTTTTTTAACAAGCAAAGTTCTCCATGGTTCAAGCTTGTGTAAAAATGAACCCATTTACATCCCGTGATTGCCTTTTATCCACTAAAATTCTGCTAGATGAGCCCTGGTTGTTTCATTCCATCGCTACCATCTTTTTTGGCCGATCATATGCTTTCACTTGGTTGTTTCTCCTTTCCTGAGGAACCGCAGCGATGAGTGGTTTTGTTAGCCAGCCTCTTAACCTTTACGTGTTTCAAGTAAAGTTCCACCATTACCGGAACCAGTTGCTATCCCTTATACCACTCGTTCCTTCAGGACGAGTCGCCTTTACGCTCTTTTCTGACTCGTAAAATATGAAAAGATTGCCGAGTATTTTTCCCTTTTTGACTCGTTAAAGAAAATAAAAATGGAGGTCCGCTTTCAACTCTTTTCTGACCATTTAAAGAGGAAACGATTGCCGAGTCGCTCCTCTTGACTCGTTAAATGGTGATAAGGGGCGGTCGTTTTAAGTTCTTTTTGTCGATCATTAAAACATAAAAAGATTACCGGGTTTTTGTCGTTTCAAACTCGTTAGTGGTTACGAAACGACGTGGTTTTGACCACTTTTTTACTTTTTCAGGTCGAAGTCACTAATCATGAAAAGTACTCCTCGATCGTAATGATCGGGCGGTTCTTTCGGGTATTATTTTATACTTTTTCGGGCCCGAGAGACACAACTTTACGAAAAAGGACATCCCTGGAGTTTCCTTTTCTGCTGTCTTTTCAAACTCTCTAAACAAGAAAAGACGCCGAGTTCTTCCTTTGTCAGACTCGTTAAAACTTAATGACATCGGATTTTGTCACAACACAAGCATATTCTATCCCCATCAAGCTTGTTAAAAATAACTGGGGTACTCGCCAGAAATGGTGGGGGAAAATAAAATTCTTTGAACCATAATTATTACCGTAACAGCAGTATGTCGCTCTTGAACATGGCACTTTTTGCTTTCGTGTCCAGGGTGGGGATATTTCATCTCATATCTTTCTCTTGCTTCCATGGATTTGGGTACCCTATTTGACCTCTCATTCACTCATTGCCTCGTCATAATGACCTTTGATACATTGATGTCAAATACTGCCAATTCCATTAATGTGCCGCCGATATGTTCAAGAGAAGTTGACCTCTGCAAATAAACAACCTCCCTCTGATAGTTCGCACAATCTTGATTCACGACATTATCTCTCTGTCTCGTGTCGATGATGTGGGAAACATTATGGCCCACCTTCGATCAAGGTCACTCCCTGTCGACTTCAGCTCATTATCCAGGAAGTTGACCTAGAGATTCCCTTCCGGTGCCTTGGAGCCTGCATGCCTCAATGGAAGGTTCTTCGTATTCGACGTGAGGTTTTCATCATTGGCCTCCGATCGAATGATTCTACGGGTGTTCGACTTCAGCTCATTGATTCACACGCTGTAGATTGTACCTATAGTACCTTGAGGGCCATTGTCATTATTGGTGGTACCTCTCGCGTCTGTTAACAGTTTCCATCATTGACTGGTAATCAGGCGATGTTCATGCATGTTCGACTTCAGCTCATATATTCACATGCTTGGACTTGTACTCTTGTTCGGGTCGAGATGGAGCGCAAGACCCTGGATTGTGTCTGTTGTAATCCAGGCGTGATTGTTGGTACTTGACTCATTCACTGGATGGCTGCGACCATACCTGAGTCAGTTCATTGATCCTAACCAGATGGTTGCGTCCATACTATGGATCCAGATTATTTATGTACTCTCTTATGGATGGCTGCGACCATACCACGTACATCTTGTAATTGAACTATCAGTCATGCCTCTTAATACAGCTCCTCGGCGGCAGTAACTATATGTGCTCTTGTGTGCTCTTCTGTGTGTGTTCTTGTAAAGCATTTCACCCCTCTCCACCTCTCGGACTTCATGCTTTAGGGGGCATCTGTTACACAGTAATTTGTCACCATCCTTATTACTCCTCTTGTCGTACCTTGGAGGACCCATCCCGGGAGTTATAAGAAGTGACAAAGTCTAAAAACACTTGCATTATGTTCCCCTGAGTATGTACTCCATGTTCCCTGAAGACACCTTCTGCAGATCATCCCTAAAAAGTGCTCTTTTTCCATTGGCGCAAGTCCACAATATCTTACCCACGCCAATGATGGAGATCCTCAAAAGGGGGCGCGACCATTGGCGCCCTGTCTCAGAGCAACGGTCGCACC
The DNA here is from genome assembly GCA_031772625.1 of Pinus tabuliformis. NCBI lineage: Eukaryota > Viridiplantae > Streptophyta > Pinopsida > Pinales > Pinaceae > Pinus > Pinus tabuliformis. Next base: position 1,680,232,965 of record CM062820.1, read on the forward strand.
AACCAAATTTAGTCATGCTTTTTGCCTTAATGCACGTCCGACTGTTGTTTCCTTCATTACATGGAGCTTTTCTGAGGAGAGAAAATCAGTCTTTTGTCGAGCTTTATCCATCTTTATGGCTTTTGCTAAATCCGCGAAAGGTGTCCCGGTTCATCGCATCCTCCTCCCTTCTCCATCTATATAAGCTTGTCATTATGCATTGGACAGGCTAGGGCGAGAGTGTTGGTGTTAGTGTTATGCTAGTGATTTGGTAATTGAGTTATAGTAGTGATGATTATTGGTCATGGAGAGAATGCTAATGAGTGCTAGAGAGGTTATGCTGCCGGAGAGGAGATGCATGTCAAGACACATATAGTTACTCACCCAGCCAGGAGAAGGGTCGACGTCAGAACAATGGTTGTAACTTTTCCTATTTATTAATTGATGAGTGACTGCTATTATAGTTCTAATCTCATTATCTGTCATGGTGATATGTTGATTTATTTCCTTTCTGACTGAAATATAGTTGTGCCTTGGTAGTTTTTATGTTGGTATCCGTCTCTTCCTTTGCATGTGCAGGTATTCGTTATGATCTGTTGGAGCAAGGGATCGAGGATATCAAATCTGCTTCAATCATAGCGTTGGACTCCAGGTTAGTCTTCTTGATTCACCTTTGATGCATAACTAGGAACTTGCGTAGCAGCGTGGTTTGTTTGTGGCTAGTTATGTGATAGGCTAGTGGGATCGCCTCTTTCCGCAGAGGGGATTTACCTTACCAACAGCTAGATTGAGGAAGAGGTGTACATAGAGTAGCTAGAAGGTTTTGAGACCTTCGATCACGAGTCACATGTGTGCCGACTCAAGAGAATGTTGTATGGGCTGAAGTAAGCACCTTGTGCTTGGTACACCATGATAGACAACTACTTCACCAAGTTGGGCTTCACAAAGAGTGAAGCAGATGCGAACCTGTACCACATCGTGGTGAAAAGTAAGTTGTTGATCATCGTACTTTATGTTGATGATCTCATATTGACTGGTGATGATCAGTTGATCGTGTCTTGGAAGGAGGACCTTGCAAGAGAATTCGAGATGAAATACATGGGTCTCATGCATTACTTCCTTGGCATGAAAGTGTGGCAGAAGGATGGGGAGTTGTTTGTGTCTCAAGGAAATTATGCCAAAGAGATACTCAGGAGATTCCACATGGAGAAGTGCAAGCCCATGCAGACTCCTCTAGTAGCTAACTGAAGGAAGGAGGTTGCTACTTCAAGAGAAGTGGTAGAGGCTACTGTGTACAGGCAGCTTGTGGGTTCACTGATGTACTTAATGAACACACAACCAGATTTTTGCTATGTGGTGAACGAGCTGAGTCAAGCAATGGTTCAACCTACCAATATGTTTTGGAAGGTGGCAAAGCATGTATTGAGATACCTCAGAGGCACATCTCAGTATGGATTATGGTATAGATAGATAGAGGGAGTGAAGCTACAGGGCTTCACTGATGCAGATTGGGTAGGAAGTCCATCAGATTGGAAGAGCACATCAGGAGGAATTTTCAACCTTGGGTTAGTTGCAGTTACTTGGTACAATAAGAAACAGAGGTCAGTTACACTCAGCTCGGCAGAGGTAGAATACATGGTTGCAAGTCAGGAAGCATGTGAGGCCATTTGCATGCGGAAAATCCTAGTTGGTTTGTTTGATCAGAGCATGGATCCAAATGTGATCTATTGTGATAAACAGAGTTGTATCAAACTCTCTGAGAATCTAGTATTTCACGATAGGTCCAAGCACATCGACATCCAGTATAATCATCTCAGAGACTGTGTAGCGAGGAGGATCATGTTGCTGCAGTATATTTCGACAGAGGAGCAAGATGTTGACATTTTGACAAAGGCATTGTCAAAGTGTAAATTTGAGTTCCATAGAGACAGGATTGGGGTGGAAGATAATCCCTTTCTTGTTGAGAGGGAGTGTTGAAATATGGTGACAAGAATATTCCAATTTAATTTGTCCTTGAATTAAATTGTGAATTAAAATCAAATTTAGTCTTAACAACTACTTGGAAATAATTAATTAATTAATTTTAAATTAATTAGTTGGAGAAATTTAAGTTCGAAGTCTTTCTGAAGTTTGCAAGAGTTATCCCTTAAATTAAGGAGATAAGATTGAGTTATATTTGAGTTGTAATTAGTTAACCCAGTTTACTGACTTAATTCTAGTTAAATTACTTCCAAACTGTTTGAGGAACTAATAGTGAGTTAACAGTTAGTTGATGCATTAATGCACTCAACTAGTGCTACTCCAATTAACTGAATATTCCCTCATCAAAAACTCATGCATGTCTATTCTAAGAAAGACCCAGTTGAGATTAATGTTCAAGGACAGTGTACTATCAGTTGCATGTGTTTTCTCATGGAGAAAACTAATGCCTTCAGTCAAGGATTCATCCTTGATGATTGCGTAGTTTTGAAGGATTGGTTTTCCACTTGGTAATAGGCTAATCATCCACAAGGAACAACGCAAGGAAATAGGATCTTGGAAGGTAGAGAGGAAGGCTGGAGAGAAGACAAGATTTCTTGTGAGCATCTGTGAGGATTGTACTGAGAGCTAAGGCTTTGTATAATTCCTATGTATTTCCACCATGTATGATAATACAATAGTGTGGGGATTTTAGCTAAGGCTTTCCCCAAAGTATTTTCATGTGTATTGTGTCATTGATTCTTCTTCTTTTGGTTATATTTCTCAGCTTGATCTTTAATCTTCCGCAAATTGATAGTAGAAGTAGGTTATAGTATTCTTCTTTGATTTATATTGCATTATCTAGTTAACCTATAACATATTTTCTACATACAAGGAGTAGGCAGTAAAAGAATTACCTAAATTTTTGCTGGGTCTACCTATATCCTTGCTGCATAAATATAATGTCAAATTTTTGGGTCTACCTTTTCTTTTATGTTTTGAATAAACACTATTTGAGTGGATTTGTGCCTAACATAAAAAGAAAAACAATAATATCAACACTATTATGATTTATGAAGCCTCTTGATGGTTATCTTTATCCAAAAGCTAATATGGTGCATCTCTATAATGACTGTCTAGACATGTTTTTTTTTGACACATCATAAAATGATTCATTATTTCAAACCATGTTGGCTTATTTATAACACTTTCAAATGGGAAAATCCCTTTGATATGATGAGATGGGGGTAAGAGTATAACCTTTATTTGGCATATTTTTACTTCTTACACCATCCCTGACTCTTAAGGAGCAAATGAGCCTCCCTCTTTTTATAAAAACATCAAAAGATGAGAAAAATAAAACTAAAGAAATATGCAAAAGCAATAAATACTGTCTTAAAGAGGATAGGGGGTCTCATCATGAGCCAGCCTACCATGATCATAAAGATGTAACAAGTGACATTCCATTTTTGGCTACCAAACCAAGGTAATGACCTTCTTGATGATTACAAACTGTCAGAAGGACAGGGGGTCTCATTACGAGCCAACCTGATCATTTTGTTATATCTTGGTGAATGGCACTATGATCATCTGGTCACCATGCCAGCATAGTGGTCTCTTTATGGAAGAAAAAGAAGAATCAACTACATATTAAAAGGAGGAGTCTGGCTCATTTGTGGGGTTAAAAAGAAACCCTGTCGAGGCCATGAACGCCTGCTAGCGGCAGTGGCTCTGCTTATGGTATTGGAGTATTATCTTACACTGCCAAATGCTCTCTATTCTATTGCCACCTATGGATTCATTTCTAATATGGTTTCCCATTTGAGCAGCACTCTTACAAGCCAATATGCATGGTAACTTATGTCACATATTCATTATATTATATATTCGTCCAATCAATTCATGACAGTCAGTGCTTCTTACTACCAATTATGCGTCCATTACTAATACCGCTTTCGGTGAACATATTTCCACATAATAATCTAGATATCTATTTTTATCTTTTTTTCGGCCATTTTTACCTTTGATACGTGTCTTGCTTTAATTTCTTTGTCATAAATTGCGCCGCTTTTTTGGATTGTTTGTATGCATTTATGAGTCCTCAATTCATGCGCTTGATTTTCACATGCTTGGCGGACGTGGACATCCTTTTTCCCATTGGAGGGGGGATGGTCTGCGTGTGAACAACATGTGAAATAGTTATGGATAATTGAATGCTAATTATTAAATTGATTTTCGGGTAGAGGCTACATGATGATTGGATATGCGTAATAATTAGCAAGGTATTTCCGATTGGAGAAATGACGATGACCATTATGGATGGCATGCAAGTTAATTATGGGCCTACATAAAAAATGGTTGATGAGACAAATGACTTGACTCTATATGTTGTTAATTCCTAAATCAACATCATTTTTCCTATTAATTTCTTTAACGATCTTTGCTGCTGTTCTAATTTGCGAAAGAGCAGGAGAAGTCCACATATGAGAACCAGTCACAGGAACATAGCAGCCATGGGAGGTAGAGATATCTGAAATGAGCCCTCAGTACTCAAGGTATCAGACCAGGATTGTGCGATTCTTGAGTGCATAGGATGGCTGCAATATTTGAATAAATTGTAGGGATTTCAAAAAGAAATGACACTAGAATTTGCAGAATGGAAGCACCATAATTAGAGGCAAGGATAGTCATATCCAAATTCACTGGACTTCCAACTGAGGGAACCAAATGGATAGAAAATCATGTCCTTCTACACAATGCGATTGCAGTGTCCTAGAACCCGGATGAACAACTAGAATGAACAGGGAAAGGGATTCACCCTTCAATAGAAAATTTAAGTTAATTTTTTGTTTTATTTGAATTTTCTATTGCATGATTTTGCTCGACGAGTTAAGAAAGCTAAGGACCCATGCACTGTCATCAGTCATCATGGACTAATTAAATTGCTCATCATACAAGGACTGGACCAACAACGGCTAACCTGGGACAATATTGTAAATCCTACCCTAGCCCCTTTATAGGGGATGTGCAACTCCAGAAATTTCTCTCTTTTGCTACTAATCAACTAAAGTGGGCCAAGGCTCACAATACTTTTAGAAAAAGTGAAGAAGGAATCGACCTATGGGTGAGAGGGGAACCTACCAAACCCCTACATCTCTCGGTTAGACACAAGAAATTCATGAAGCGAGATGGTGTTGTGGGCCAATTGGGGCCATTTCACATGGATATTATACAAGTTGGAAAGGAATACTTCCAAGAGATTAAGGAGGAAGCCTTGTCTACAATGAGACAAAGGTGGGAAGTCTCTAGCATTACTATTAGAAACTGAGAACCATTTGGATACCAAAACTTTAAAGCTGCCTCCTCTCGTTTCCATAAGTACAGTAACATGGTCTTAACCATGGGGCCTGAATGGATAGGATGTCACTATATAACTCTAATCATATGGTATCCTCCAGAGAAGTATCAATGTGATTACACCTTGAAGGATCAATACGCTAACTAGGCTTTTTCTATACAAAAGAAGAAAAATGGCTTCATAAATTATAAGGAGGAGGTATATCCTGCATATTCCCTTACTCAGCTACACCTCAATTATTAATTACAGGAGGTAATGCAACAAGGTAAGCTGGGGAGTATGTTGGGTCAAGAAAAATGTATGTTTTCTCGTTGGTAATCTCTTTATTTAGCACTCATCCTCACATGATTATCTCTGTTTATGAATAAAAGTAGAGGAAATAATTGTTGAAGTGGAGTAAAAGTAAACAGTAACAAATTAGATGAATCTAAGTAAGAAAAACTGATTTTTACTATCTTTATGCGTAGAAGTCATGAATTGAGCGATGGCTTCCCAATCAACAGAACAACAACATCTCACAATGGAAAGCGACAGCATGAGAGACAAGGCATGACATCGGAAGACCAGACAAACTAATGGCTATTTTATGACAGAATCAGATCAAATATAGTGAAATCCTCAGGATCCCCTAATCCTAAAGATTCACTTTTATCTATTTACTTTCTAAATGTAATATATAAGGCCAAAAGGAAAAACTGCATAGAGCTCATAATTACACAATTTCTAACTATTATTTTTGACATATAATACTGTCATTTTGGATGATGTAACTTGGTTGCTTACAGTAATGAAAAAAGGCTGCGTTTACTTCATCTTTATATTCTGAGCATCTCTTAGTGGAGACTTCTGGTGACTTTGGTCCTGGTCAAGAGAAGATCTACTGCTTCACTTGTGTCATAATCTTTGCTATTTCATTTTTGATTTCTTGTTAATGTTAAGTTAATATTACTTTTGATTATTGTAAGGATTGACGATTCCGTTTGTGTTTGTTGTTCATTTGAGATTTAGATTGATCCATGTGTTATATGCGAGTAATACTTTCAATTGAATCGGTTATGATAGTTCTTGCTCAGATCATCCTTCCTTTCAAGTAATGTTATCTCAGAGATGGAATTAATCACCTTATGCTTTTACAGTCATTTGCTATTTAGATAATGTTTGATATTCCTGTATTGTTTTCTGTTCAATTCAGAATTACTGTTCGATTCGAAATTGTTGTTCAATTCAGATTGGCTGTTCAATTCGGAATTGCTTTTCAATTCAGAATTGTTGTTCAATTTGGAATTGCTGCTTAATTAGGATTTGTTGTTTATTTAGGATTTGCTATTCAATTACCATTGTTGTTAATTATTACAGTTCTCTTTCATGAGGGAGCAATTTAGCTTCAATTTTAGTCAAAACTGCCATGTGTGATTCTTTATAAGTTGTATTCAGATTTATTTGCTTCCATGATAGGTTAGGTAGAATTGCAGGGTGTGTTATGAATTTATTTTAGAATTACTTCTTTCAGAATTGATTGGATTGAGTTTAAAGAAGATATTCATTAGTAGTTGCCCTGATTTATTATTAGTTAACCTCTGAATTCACTGCATATATAGTGTTGACACTCTTGAAATAAAAAGACTTGCCTCGGGTTGACAATTAATGACGGAATTAAGATTGTTTGTAAAAAGACATCTTAGTGCACCAACACTTGACTTCCTAGGAAATTTTGAAGAATACGATCTTGCTGTTATTCCCAGAAATTAGAATGTCTTGGCTAATGGTTTAGCTTTTTTGGCTAGCACATGTAAATGCCTCATCCCAACAAAAAATATACAGTGGAGGTTAAACACCGTCGAACTGTACTTGACAATATGAGACATTGGTAGGTATTTAGAAGTGACAAAGAAATTGAAAGATTTTTGCAATCCAAGGATGAGTATGAATAATTTAGTATAGATTTAGAGTGTGAAGCAGAAATCAGATTGTTGAATATGTTAGTGTAGATAAATAGCTTGATGACGTGGATGTAAATATTTCAGTCAATAAAGATATACATAAATTATAATTGCATGAAATAGATCCAGAAAAATAAGAATTTTAAGTACTTCAACTTAAGGATAACGTACTTCCTAGGGGTTTAGTTCTGTTAGAAGAACTTTTTGATTTCAATGATGTAGAAAAAAATCCAAAAATGGAACCTACAGGAGTAAACATAGAATAATGCAATATGGGTAGTGAGCAGAATTCCAAAATTATAAAAATCTCAAAATCACTTCCTATTGTCACAAAACAACGATACATAGCCCTTCTCAAAGAATTCATAGATGTCTTTGCCTGGAGTTATGAGGGCCTAAAAGCATATGACACTAGCATCATACAATGTAAAATTCAAATCAAGGAAGATCAAAAACCATTCAAACAAAAACTTCGTAGGATAAATCCTGTCTTAATGCCTTTGATTGAGAAATAAGTAAAAAGGATGTATGATGCTAAAATTATAATTCCTCTTAGATACTCTAAATGGGTGTCTAACATTGTGCCTACTAGAAAGAAAACTGGAGAAATCAGATTGTGTATTGATTTCAAAAATCTAAATAAGGTCTCCCTTAAAGGAAACTACCCGTTACCCAAAATGGATCATATATTGCAAAGGGTAGTAGGGTCTAGTAGAATTTCCTTATTAGATGGTTTCTTAGGTTACAACCAAGTCTTAGTGCATCTTGATGATCATGATAAAACTGCCTTCACTACACCATGGGGCACTTTCATGTATGTGAAAATGCCCTTTGGGTTAATGAATGCTAGAGTCACTTTCCAAAGAGAAATGTATATTGCCTTTACAGATGAAATTGGCCATTTTATTGTGATTTATATAGATGACATTACTATCTATTCTAAAATTGACGAGGAACATTTAGCACATCTGAGAAGAGTGTTTGAAAAATGTACGAGGTTTGGCATTTCACTCAATCCTAAGAAGACATTGTTTGGCCTTGAGGAAGGAAAACTTCTTGGTCACATTATTTCCAAGGATGGAATTAGGATTGATCCCAGCAGAATTGAAGCAATATTAAAAATGAGTCATCCAAGAAAGATCAAAGAGCTTCAGTATTTTATTGGCAAAATAAATTTCCTAAGGAGATTCATTCCTAATGTGGCAGAAACTCTTAGAAATATAACAAACATGCTTAAAAAGGATTTTGAAATCAAATGGAGTATTGAGGCTAAACAATCCTTTGACTTAGTTAAACAAGCATTGATCAAGGCACCAATGTTGATCACCCCATATTTTACCAAATATTTCATAATCTTCTCTTTTTCTTCCAAACACACTATTGTAGCAGTTTTACTACAGAAAAATAGTGAAGGCTTTGAACAATCGATTTCATTCTTTAGTAAAGATTTAAGAGATGCATCTTTCAAATACAAAATTATGGAAAATAAGGCCTTTGCATTGGTTAAAGCAAAAAAATATTTTAGATTATATATTTAGCATTCCCATATTATTGCTTATGTACCTAATGCAGTGGTTAAGGATATTTTGAGACAGAATGAACCTGATGGAAAGCAAGGCAAATGGATTGCTGTCATTCTAGAATATGACTTAGAAATCAAGCCCACCAAGTTAATCAAAAGTCAGGGACTAGCCAAATTGATGGCTGAGACAAATTTCCATGCTTTGGACATTAACTTGATTGATTCATTAGATAATCAAGAGGAAAAAGCGACTCCACAAATTGATGAGGCATTTTTGAACTCACCTTGGTATGTAGAGTTTCTTTATGTTTTATTTAATTTAAATTCTCCTCCTGGTTTGACAAAAACAAAGGCAAGATTTATGAAGTTAAAAGCAGTTAAATTTTGCATTATAGACAATGTCTTGTATTCAAAATATGTTGGGTTTATTTTACTTAAATGCTTGTTGAAGGATGATGCTGATAAAGTTATGCAGGAATTCCATGAAGGAGATTGTGGTGGACATCTTTATTGGAAAACCACTACCAATAAAATCCTTAGAGCTGGTTTCTACTGGCCTACCATTTTCCCTGACATTCACAAAAAAGTCACCTCATGTCATAAATGCCAGATTTTTAAGGGAAAGAGAAAACTGTTGCCCTTGCCATTAAAGCCTATCTCTATTGAAAGCCCCTTCCAGTAATGGGGATTGGATTTCATTGGTGAAATTCATCCCTCTTCCTCTGCCCAACATAAATGGATTCTTACAACCACTGACTACTTTACCAAGTGGATAGAAGCCATCCCTTCCAGAGCTACCATTATTGCTATCATTATGAAATTCCTTGAGACTAATATCCTCTCCAGATTTGGCTCTCCTAGAAAACTCATCATTGATAATGTTGCAGCCTTTAAATCTAAAAATATGGTTGAATTTTTCCATATATACCACATTACTTTAGGACATTCAAAAACTTATTACCCTCAGGGTAATGGGTTGCTTGAATCCTTAAACAAAAGTTTGGTAAACATCATCAAAAAGATGTTAGAGGAAAACAAGAAGTATTCGCATAACAAGTTGGTCAATGCACTTTGGGCTGACAGACTTACTACTAAAAAATCAATTGGCATGTCACCATACCACTTGGTTTATGGGATGGATGTAGTTTTTCCATCGTCCTTAGGAGTTCTAGTCATGAAAATCATTCAGGAAGTGCAAGATGAACCTAATGATGTACAAAGAAGGATTAATCAAACTATCCAGCTGTAGCAGTCTAGGGAGGAAGTATACAACATGACCCAACTTATTCAAGAAAATGTTAAAAAGATCTTTGATAGAAGAAAAAAGTTGACGACTTTAACATTGGGGACCAAGTTTTAAGATGGGATTCAAAGAGAGAAGACAAAGGCAAACATGGAAAGCTTGATAATCTTTGGAATGGGCCATATATTGTTCATGCTTTCAAGGGAAATAATGCATTCTACCTTAAATACCTAGATGGAGCAGAGATACCTAGAGGTCCTGTCAATGGAAGGATGTTGAAGCAATACTTTTCTTAGCTTACAGATTTTCCTTTTATTATTGTAAATATTATTGGGTATCTTATTTACAAAGGTTGAAGCCCGCAGTGAAGGCCCTAAGATTGGATTTATGAGCTACCAATAGTATCTTAAACAACAATGAAATTAGATGAAGACATTATAGAAATGGAGTACTCAAGGCTATTGATCATATGTTCTTGACACTTCCCTTGGAGAAGTGCAACCCCCAGCTAGAGCCATTGTTAGGGTCCTATAAATTATAGGATCTCAAGGTGATTGAGTATTTTATATTTTTTATTTCATATTGTACATAATTTCAATATTCAAATTATTTCCAAAATATGAAAAAAGAAAATGAAAAGAGGGTATGTTAAAAAAATAAATAAGACAAAAAAAGGAAATAAGAACCCCACAAAAGAAAAAAATATAAAATAATACTGAAAGTGCTGCAAGTCTAAATGCCACTACTGATAAATTAGTTCTTTTAATTCATTACCAAACAAGGTTGTGTGAAAATTGTTTCTGAATGCAATAATGACTAGACTTCTGTTCAAATCATACAGTTTAATCATGATTGAACACATTTAAAATTTTGTTCAATAGGATAGTGAATGAAGATTTACCAAACAGTTTAATCTTGGTAAATCAGTAGCTAGGTAGAAATAAAATTGATTCAACAGTTTAATCTAAGTCAATGGTGAAATAAGTGATATGATAAGGTAGATATTCATAAAAGAAAAATGATTTGGGTCTGTTAGTTTATGTGCACCCTGCAAAGCAAGAAGAGAAAATGTTAGCTTAGAAAAAGAATTGAAATGCAAAAGGATAGGTAGAAGCACTATGAAGATTTGATTCTAAGTCAAATGTTAAATATTATTTTCATGTGCAGAAGAAAAAGGCGAAGGATTAAAGTTTTACTCTAAAGTTTAATATATCAATTAATATTTGGTAAATTAATCCCATATTCCTAAGTTTCAATACCCCAAATTCACCCCCCCGCTCACATTTTTATTCATCCGCCTACCCCACTACACTCCAATCATTCCCTCATTATGCATTAAATTCATTTTTCCCTACCCCATCGAGTGTCCCATCACATCACCTTAATATCCCGCAACCTTTCTAATCATCCGCGCCCACCTCTTAAAATTTGACATCCCACAATATGTTTCACCCCCCCGTCACCATCCGATCTTTACCATTGGGGGGGTTCGAAATGGGTGGTATTCAAACCTGCGCCCACTGCAACGTGTCACCACCACATGGTTTCATATCCCCCTGGCCAAAACCATTAACCACCTTCCCCTCCTCCGAAAAGTGGTTTCTCCACCAAGAATAACCATTTCCCTATTCGTTTCACTCCCTCTAGTCACCCTTTGCCATGTCATATGCCCGTTTCTCCCTCCAATTACATCCGCTCCCTCCAAAATGAATCTGTTAAGTAATTAAATGGTTTAACCATTAATCCAACATACCCATGCCACCATCAATGGGAAAGCTCAGAACATTATAAAATCCCTCCTTTCGCTCATTAACCTGTTACTGAGTTCATACATTGCCACTGACATTGTCTTGTTATAGGAGAGCCAATTCAAACTGCACCTGTTTCATTGGTTGAGCATCGTACTTGCTAATTTTTGTTCAATCCAGCTCCTTTGTTTCCTATTATCTTGAACTTAACTCTATTTCTTCACCCTGTAAACCTTCATAATCAAGACACCATCTGTGTTGTAACCCTTTAGCCAATCATGCCTCCAAAATACAAGGGACAAGAAGAACCCGTGAGTACCCTGATCCACCCTCCCATTGATTTTCACCACATCCCTTTGGTAGATAGAGACTATAAAATCCATGAAGCCCTCTGTGAATTTGATATTTTTGAGATGTATCGCTGGCTTGAGGATAAGTTTATAGATAAATATGATGATATTCAACTCTAGGAATCCAATTTTCCCCACTATATCTTTCCCCGTACCCACAACACCCCTGAATTTGTCAGGAAATGTCATGCATGTTATCTGCCTAGCCAAAGAGCTATTATTTCCCCCACTGGATAAATTCTATTCACCATCACTCCCCAAGCTATAAACCAAATGATGCAAGCTCCTATAGCAGAGAATGCGATCCCTTTTTCCCATGGAGCACTTGTTGAATTTTATCAGAAATTGGACATTTCTAAAAGATCCAAAAGCCTTGATCTTTTCTGAACTAAAGATGCCCCATTACCGAAGAAAAATCCTCCCTATCCATCCTCCATTTTCCCCGAGAGATCCGAGCAATTCATCGCAGTCATCTCCTACCTCCTTAGCTATTACTCAGATTAGTGGGTAGATGAGGAAATCATAGGATTTCTTTCCATTTTCTCTGTAGATTCCAAGCCTTCCATCTTGTTCAACTTTAGCCAATTTCTTGCAGATTATATCCATGAGCAGTTTATCAAATTCTAGACTGAGGAAGTATTCAAATATGCTTTTGTGTTAGTTTATATGTTTTTATATTTTCAGGGAGATGACCTCAAGCTTGTATTACAAAAGCTGTATGAAGAAACAAATAATCAATCAGTCATCTTTTGGACTACACTGATGATGAAGGAACAAAATGAATTTTCATACAAACAATTCATAGAGATGTTTGTACATCTAGCACCCAGTCTCCTAAGCAGCAGGACAGAGCCAAGAATCAGTGTAGAAATTAGGAAAGTTTTGTAGCTATCAGGCTAAGTCCAGACAGGGGATCTATACCTTTATCAAAATTACACGGAGCTGAGGATATTTGGGTGTGAGCTTGCCCCTTACAAGCTGCCAAAATTCCTCCCAATGAGGATTTTTTCTCTAGAATACATCAGGAAAATGCTCAATATGGATGAGATTCACTTTGTAAATGCCAAGAAGAAATCCCAATTCAAAATCAAAACTCAAATACAGCCTTTCATTTGCAACAGCAAGGCAGCAGGGGAAGAAGCAGATAAGTTGCTGAAAGAGATGCAGTTCAACCTTAGTTTCACTTGGTCACACAATCCATTAGGGGTCATCTCCAAGTTAAGGGTAGAGAACAAAACCAACTAGAATGGATTGAGAACACCCTACAAGAGGCAGAGGAGCAGTTGGTTTCATCTTCAACAGTATGGACTCCTATCACAAAGGAGAAAACAACAAAGAGGAACAAAGAAGAAGAGTCAAATTCAGTGACTAAGCTTTCTAGTGAAGGCTTCAAAATCATGTATAGGAAGAAGGCCAAGATACATTGCAAACTAATCCTAAACAAGGATTCAGAGCAAGAGAATATCATCACCACTAAAGAGCCACTTGTTTCCTCATTAGTGGGTGATCAGAATACACTTTCTCCCACTACCTCGACAACTTCACAAGATTAGCAACAGGTTATGCAGACCAACACATCTACCATGGGGGAGACAAAAAAGAGTATATTTGACATTTTCAAGGAGATTAAAGTGAGAAATGAGGCCTTGAAGATCAACACATATAATCAGTTCTGGAAGCATACTTCCAGCTCTCAAAGCAGATTGTTGTCAGCCTTTGACTCTGAGAAAGGTAAAGTGTAAATGGTATTCCTCCAAGAATAAATTCCCCAGCCCAAAGTAGCACCAGATTACTAGAAGGCATCATTTGAATTTGATGTGAAAGACATACATCCCATTGACCAAATGGAGATGCACAAGCAAACTGGGCAAGTGATTTCATCCACTCTCACTAAAACTGTTATGAGTTTGTCTGAATTGCAGGTTGCATTAGCCAATATTCATTCAGTTGAAGATGGAGAAGGTATCTGCACTTGCCAAAGACACAAGGATCAAATATTTGGAGGACTTGGTGATCAAATTAGGTTATGATCCTGCAAATATCAATGATGCAAAAGAGCTTGTAAGGAAAAATAATACAAACATAGCAGCATTAAGGAAGCAATTGAAATTACGAGCCACAGAAGATCCTCTGGCCAAGGACATTGAAGAAACATAGTCACAGAAGGCAGACATGATGAAGCTCATTATGGAGGAGAGTGCACAGTTGGGGCAAATGGAGACAGAGATCAATTGGGTTAGTTTGAAGTTAATAATAGAATTCCATGTCGATGAGGCATTAATTGCAATATTTTTGTCAATTGTATTTAAATACTTCATTCAATAAAATTATTGAGGGTTGGTTGATGATCATTGTAACTCTTTTTATCAAGCACTGTAATTTTTCCACGCTGCTAGAGCATCATTAATAAAAAGACTCTTCACAGGATACATGTGTTGCGATATACTGGTGATGTTTTCTTAGTGTAATTGTGTTTCCATTGTTATTCTTTGTATTTTTATCATCTGATATCTAATTGTAAAACATGAGATGTGAAAAATAAGATATGTTATTGAGAACCTTATTTGGATTGCATTTACAATCTGTATGTTTTCTTCTGAAGTAAGATTGAGAAATTCTTAAATGCCTTTCAATCACTACTGAATCACACCTTTTCTCCATTCCATAACTCAATTTAAAGATCCAGTAAATGTAACTAGCTTGCCATATGATTACTCTTTTGAACTTTTGATGCAGCATCCAACTTTATTTGACTCCATAGCCCAATGGAAAGAATGTACTTTGATCATATCAACCAACCAAACCAATTAAACAAATTCAAACAAAAAACTAAGCATAATCATAACTAGCCTGAAATCAACTTAAAAACAAGCTAAATCATAAAGAGAGATCCCTCTCTGAAGCTGGCAGGGCTAGATCCCAGCTTTAAAAGTGGTTTGATGTTGTCCATTATATTTACTCCCTCAACCTCAAAAATATAGAACGATAACAACATGTATGAATCTTTCTGAAATGTGTTGTTGGTTTAACCATCACTTTGGATTGCTCACTAACTTGCCTTCCATGTTGTGATGTATCTTTGCTCGCGTGTTCCCTTCTTAATTGCGTGCTACCATAGGTTTCTAAGGGGCACACTCATCTCAACCCCCATCTGTTAGAACCTCTCATGCGCCTTCCTTGGCTCATTGTGGTTGTCACTCCCTTGCTACCAACAGAGCTATCTTACTTGCCTCTGTGCGAAATTGACGACAAGGCATTACCGTACGACCCACTGCTTGGAATTCTACACCAAATGGTATGAGGTCTAATTGGGAATTCTTACCGAGGAGATCCCTTGACATGTTGGAGGGTCTAGCATGTTAACATTTCTGGCACTAGAAGGAGGGACAGGTGAAAAGATGTCCTCTCATCCTGTTTTGAACCTTTGCATATCTATCATGGATTCTTTCACTCTCCTCCCTCCATGATGTTTTTCGAATCATGAAGATGTCACCATCACGAGGGAGTTTTTCAATTACTTGTCCACTTACACGTACGATGGTAAAGGTGAAGTGGCCTGGCTTGAGTTCCTACATGACTTTATTTTCATGCTTCATGAGGAAGATCGATGTTTTGACAAATAGGCCAACTTGCTACTTGCATACACACTTCGTGAATCTCCACTTCGATGGCTGTGCAGCCTACCAACTGATAGCGTGCACTCACTTGAGCACTTTTGTGATATCATTGAAGACACTTTCTATCATTTTGATCCTCACCATCTTGACCAAAAATTGTTACAACAATGGAAGGCTCCGCATGAATCGATTATGGATTTTTGGCATCGCTTCCGTGACTTGCAGTTTCAATCTTTGAGGAAGCAGATGAAATTTTTCTATCTTTGGGATCGATTCAAGTATTGTGTTAATAAATATGCTCGTCTCAGGAAGAAGTTTGAAATCAATCCTAGCTCAATGTTTTTTAGTGATGTAGATGCGCAATCTTAGACGGATGCGGTCACTGTCACAAGTGACTATCCGCCATCCTCTCATCAAACAGCTTCACCACTGTAGAGTGATGTTGAGGATCATGCTCACACACTCGTTCAGCTGTCACATCCTCCCAACATCACTTAACTTGCAGATTTGGTTGTGATTCCATCGAGTCGTCATATGCATTTTGTTCCACAACCTCCATCTTCGTACTTGGCTGTTCTTCTAGATGATACTGTCTTGTGTTCTTCCATTCCTGACTCTACACTTGTTGTGAACGAGGAACAAGCTGTTGACGGAGTTGGTGTTGCACAACCAACATTTGTTGTAATTCATGAAGAGTATGAGTGGGAGCTTGAGCATCAATACTCCGCGAAGGATGACTCCCTTCCGTCTGAGCCTCCTCTATTCTTTCCTAACATCTTTGGTGAACCTGCCATCCATGGTTTCGCATGTGTATCTCCATCCATGGATGCACCCATTTTTGATCACTCGCAGGACACACTAGATGTTGGCCCATCATTCGACAAAGGAGACGATAAGTTATTCATTGAAAATCCACTTGATCTTTCATTTGCCTTCTCCGAAAATGCAAAGGATGATTTTGTCTGCTTTTCATCTACCCCTCTGTTTGATTCATCAGATCATGAGGATGTCGATGAAATCATTGATTTTTCTGATCATGGCTATCGTGATCCATTTACTCCTATATTCGGTCACGATCATGATCCTATCACAATTGATCTTTTGAAGCCACCGATTTATGATGATCTATCTGACGATGAAGTTGAAACACCCAACACTGTCAAGGGAATTCAGCCCGAGTTGATGGTTATGTTAGGCCCTCTCTCTATTGGGGTTAAGTTCACTTCCGATCAGGAAACTATTCAATCACCCAAGGCTCCTCATCACTCATCTGTATGCATTGAAGATCAATCTCACACACATATCATACTTCCTCCACTTGAACTACACAATCCTATCGCTCATGCATTGGAGGAATATTACATTGCAAGCACATGTGCACGATGCAAGTTATCTTTATTTCTTTCATTTTCTTGAATGTAACATTCGAGAGTGTGCTTATGCTACAAAGCTACACGCAGTGTTGCACAACACAGAGGTAAGTCCACAGACTACTCTTCTTACACTTGCACTCACTTATGTCCGTGGGCACTTTAAAACATGAAGTGTCATTGTCTTCATTGTTATATCTTTCTTTTTTTTTGGTTTGCAAAGCTGGGTTGCTCGCAGACCAAGCCTTCACCAACATGGGTCAACCAATGCGTCAGTCATTGCATTGGAAATATCACTTTACGTGATCAGGCCCATGCACCATTAGCTTAGGAGTAGGAGTAGTGTTTTCTTTTAGTTGGTTTGCTTGCATGCTTGTTTTCTTATTCACTTTGTTCGCTTGCTTGTTTGCCTGCTTATTTTCTTACTTTGCTTTAGTTTTTGCTTCTACTTTTGCTTTACTTTGTTGTTTATTAGTTTGCTTGTTTTTCTCGTAGGTTAGTTTCACATGAAACCATGTATGACTCTTGAAACAAGTTGGGTGAAGTACAAGAGGGCTTGTACAACTATCACTACTTGATTATCTGTCATCTTGCCTCTGTATGAAGAAATTGTTACTTTTAGTCCATGATACGTCGAAGGAAATTACGTACTGTTCGAAGTGAACCTTGGTGAAAGAACAACACTTGCGCGATAACTAGTGTCACTTACTCTAATCGGTTGTTTTGGGTTAATCCTTGTCAGCTTAGTCAAGTAGAGTAAGGTGAGGGGGAAAACCATAACAAGCCCATTAGAGATATAATAAACTACTTATCTATTAGAACAACCTCTTCTTCTCTCAATAAGTTTGGATCCCTCTTTCGCCTCTAAAATGAATAAGTACTATGCACAGTTACAAAAAATGAAAAATATCAAAACAATCAAAATCAAAAATTTCAAAAATGAAAAATGAATAAGGCGAAAGAAGAGAAAGGATTCATGTGTAGAGAGGTGATGCAAATAACTTCACTGGGGTACTGACCAGGGTCGCTGGCAGCAAAGCCATGCTTGCATTACTATGTGATTCTGTTGGGGTACTGTCTAGGCCTGCTGGCAGTAGAGAAACACCAGAGATGAAACTAAGACTCTGTTGTAGTGGCTACAACCACCCTCCAAAATTTTGCCTTAGCCCGTTTTGGAGCCTCCCTACCAACCTTTCACAACAACTTGTCTTGTTTCATCAAGTACACAAGCTTCAGGGTTTTCGTGCACAAGGGAAACCTATTGATCACAACTTGGTGCATTTCCCTCACAGGCTATCCACCCGGACTTAGTCGAGTTGCACGCTGTGCAGCTTCCCCAAGAAAATTGCACATTTTTGGAGGGAAAACATCCTTCCCTCCAGAAATTGCGCAATTCTTTCTGGCATCCTACTGGGCTCCAGAATTCCTCAATTCTTCCAGTCAACACTCCCAACAGGAATTGCGAAAATTTCCCCAACAGGGCTACTCAGCCTAGAATTTGCACAAATTTGGGAAAAAGTCAGCTGCTCTACCCAGAAATTGCGCAAAACTCTTGGGTAGTCAGCCTAGCTTCCAGCCAAAAATGCGCATTTTTCTCAAGTAGTTGAGCAGTTTCATGCATGAGCAGTCTAGTTGACTATTTCCACCTGGTAACAAGGAAACTTGACTTGCATGCATGCATGACTTGATTTTCCCGGAATAGCAAAAGGAAACATGCAAAAGGCATCCCATGATTCAAGGAGCTATTTTTAGTAGTCGTGGTTACATGAAAAGTTGTTTTATAAACTTCCCTCCAAGTGTTGTTTTTTCCTATGTTGACACCTAATCTTCAAGATTGGGGAATTTGTAAATAAATAAATCAGTAATGTGAACAGTCATCGGAAGATGAACTGAACAATCACTCCTAATGTATATAACAATAACCTACCTATGGAATAATCAGACGAATTAGTTTTTTCTATCTTTGGAGAGTTACTGCCTAGCCTGACATGGTACCAGAGCTAGTTCAAAAAATAGTTGTAACTCCCTTCATTTTTGCCACTGCCTCTGTCGTGAGCGCTGCTCTGCCTCATTCCTGAAATAGTTTGCCACTGCCTCTATCCTGAGCACTGCCACTGCCTCTGTCCAGAGCGCTGCTCTGCCTCTGCCTCTGTCGCTCTCTGAACAGTCAGAGCCATGTCATAAACGTTTAAAAAAAAGGTGTTATTCTGTGTACATTCCGTTGGAGAAACGGTTTCCTCTTCCACTACGCTACGTCAATGAATCGATTTCAGAGCTGTAGACCTGAGCATTGAAGCGTGCAGGCCATTCATTATTAGTAGAAGAAAAAGAAATAGAGGGTTTCTTTCTTCGGAAGTGGCAGATCGAATCACATTGACTCCAGCCTTGCATCCACCCGACTTGTCAAAGATCTGGAAGATGTTTTTAAGAAATATGACGCTAACGGAGATGGAAAGATATCGTGGCTGGAGCTCAGGTCGATCGGGTTGCCTCATCCATTTCTGCAGTCATCTGCTCCTGCATGCCGGAAGATAATATAGCCGTTGGTTTCTGTAAGTTAAATTCTTCACCAGAACTTGCGTTTTGCCCTTGCTCCGAATTCAAACTGTCATGAATCCCTGAAGTACTGGGTTTTGAGCTTGCACTGGTCCGAACTGCATACTCTCTGTGCGCTGGTCAAAGCAATATAAAATTTGGAATAGTGCCCTTCCCGTTCATTCTCTATTTTGAATTCTCTATTTGCGAATAGTGATGGCTAACCCGTGGTGAATTATTTAAGCATTAATTACTCGGCCAACACGATATGATATTCGAGTAACCAACCGTATTTTCGTTCCAATGACCTCAAGTTGGCGTTCAGCATGAAGCTCTTTGCCGTGTATTTCTACCACTACGTCTATTTTTCGTTCCAATGACCTCTGCGCCGTGTTGGAACTCTGCGCCTTCATAAAAATCTACGACAGTCAAAGGGGTTGCACAGAACCGATCTGCATCCAATCAAACACTTTTGCTTGGCCTTTGAGTTCTCGTCTGCGTTGAATTGGATATGGTAGGTTTCTTTCGGTGTAATGGCATATGGTGAGCCCATGGTGCGTTGAGCCTTCTCCATGGATGTTTTGTTGTGCATTACTCCGACAAAACAATGTGCTAGTTATGACAGAGTGAAATTAAGCGTGTTGAATTGATACATTGAATCTGTGTGTTGAACGTTTTGAAGGATTGAACGCTGCATATATATATATATATATATATATATATATATATATATATATATATATATATATATATATATATATATATATATATATATATATATATATATATTATATATATATATATATATATATATATATATATATATATATATATATATATATATATATATATATATATATACATATATCTATATATATATATATATGTATATATATAATATATATATATTGAATAGTTTGTAGATATTTGAATGTGTTTCTGTAGAATGGAATATGGTGGATATATTATATGAGGATACGTTTATAAACATTGGAGGGATTTGAAGAAACAGTACATAAAAGTATTTGAAATCTTTTTTCACTGTATATCAGCAGAAGTATTTTTTTCAATCAGCAGAATTTTTTTCTACAGAATGCATTCAATCATCTCTATGGTAGGAATAGTTCTCACTGGCAAGGAGAACTATCCTGAATGGTATCGGATGATAAAACACACCCTCATCTTCAATGAGTTGTGGAAAGGAGTGTGTGTCGAAGAAGGAGACAATGACCCAGTACAACCTACCTCAGAGAAAGAACTCGTCATTTGGGAAAACAAGAACAACAAAGCTTATGCATTAATTGCAACATCTGTAAATGAAGAGGTGAGTCGCCATATTTCATCATATTCAACTGCCTTTGAAGCCTTACAAAAGCTGAAAGAACTCTATGACTCACATTCTGCACTTGAAGTTGTTCATCTCATGATTAAACTCTTCACTCTTGAACTGAAAAATAATGATCCTCTTGCTCTTGCATCTAAAGTAAAATCTATAATGCATGATATCAAATCCACTAAGGTTGAGCTAGATATCCCTCTTATTGCTTTTCTCAAGGCACTCTATCCTACTTACTCCAAGTATCTTGAGTCTTTACAAGCAAATGGAAATCTTAAAGAGATAACCTTTGACTCTCTCGTGAAAAAGTTTGCTGAAAGAGAGAAAGCCTTTGGAAAGAAGACAGTCCCTGAATCTTCTGAAGAGACTGTTTGCCTTGCACATAAACAAAAGCATCCTACTCAAGATTCTACAAGAGGAAGAGGTGGACGAAGAGGAAGAGGAAGATACTTCAGAGGCAGGGGCAGACATTCTCAAGGAGAAAAGGCAGATCTGCATTGCATTCGCTGCAAGCGAAATGGATCACATTATGCTTCTACATGAAAGCTACCATGGGACAAAATTGAGCAGAAAAGAAACCAACAGAAAGGTAAAACTGATGATACAGACAAAGGTAAAGCACCTGAATCCGCTCACTACATTGAGGCACAATGTAACATTGGAGTAAATGAAGATTTGTTTAATGCTTCACTTGCTTCTTCAAAAAATGATTGGTTTCTTGATTCAGGAGCAACCTGTCACATGACTCATAGAAAAGATTTTTTTGAAGCTTTCACTGACAATGTTGATGGAGCAATATACTTTGCAGATCAGTAAAAAAAAAAGCCATCAGGGCTTGGCACAATCAAGCTTAAACTACCTGGTCTTCCAGACTTTCTTCTGGATCATGTTCTATATCTCCCACAGCTCAAAAGAAACTTGTTGTCCTTGGTTCACATCCGTCAGCAAGGTCACTCCATTCATATGTTTGATGGAAAGCTTGAGGTAAAAAAAGCATCTGACCACTCACTTGTCATGAGGGGAATAGAAGAAGAAAGGCTTCTCAAACTGCAAGGAACCTCCGCTCATGCACAACATTTCTCATATATTTCTCATCATGAAGAAGATACACTTCCATCAAGTTTATTATGGCATGCTAGATTTGGACATTTAAACTATGAGAGTCTCTGCTTACTGAAGAAAAATGGTGTTGCTGGTTTTCCTACAATTCCTAGGAAACATAAGAAATGTGATGCTTGCATTCTAGGAAATCATAGCAAACAGTCTTTTCATGATTCACATTCAAGAGCACATAGGAAGCTTGAACTCATTCATTCAGATTTATGTGGTCCAATTCCTGTTCCTTCTGCAAATGGAAATAAATATATCATGACATTTATTGATGATTACACCAGAATGTGTTGGGTTTATTTATTGAAGAACAAAGCTGATGCTTTTCAAACATTCAAGAATTTTCATAAATGGATTGAAAATGATGCACAATCTCATATTGGGTCTATTCGCACTGATAATGGAAAAGAATATACATCAAATGAATTTGAAAACTATCTTCGCCAACATGGGATCAAACATCAAACAACTGTGCCTTATAATCCCCAACAGAATGGTGTAGCTGAAAGAATGAATAGAACAATCTTGAATATGGTACGATCCATGCTTTTCTTCAAAAATGTAAAGATAATGTTTTGGGCTGATGCTATTCTATGTGTTGCATATATAAAGAATAGATGTCCATCTAATGCTATAAGAAACAAGACTCCTTATGAATTGTGGTATGGACATGTTCCTTCGGTAAAACATCTCAGGATCTTTGGTTCCACCTGTTATGCTTTGATACCAAAGGTACATAGAAACAAACTTGGTGTTAGAAGTCGTAAGTGTATCTTCCTGGGGTATTCAAACACCTCTAAAACATACCGCCTCTATGATGAAGTAAATAAAAATTTTGTTGTATCTAGAGATGTCATTTTTCTTTAATCATCCAAATCTGACAATGTTGTTGAGCGGCAACTTGATCGCTTGGATAGATTCACAAAAACGAAATCATTTCAAGAATTTGATAATCAGATTCCACATCTTGAAGGGGGGATTCCTATACTAGATCAACATGTGGAATCTTTTTCTGAAGAACAATCTCCTCTGCATGAAACTCCAACAACGGATGATGCTTTAAGTGATGTAATTGATAGAATTGGGAGACTCAATATTGATTCAGTCCCAACTCAATCAACAGAGCAGCCTGGACCATATCAGAAAGGTCCCCCAAAGTGGGTGACAAAGACACTTGAAAGTGTTCATCCTGATGAAATTGGAAAAACAGGAACCAGAAATTCAAACCGGCAAAATGGAGGTTGATGTAGATGACTCTAATTCACCTGTTGATATGGATGTTACTTATGATTGTGAGTTGAACTTGTCTACAGATTTTGAACCAACTTCCTTTAAAGAAGCTGCTTCTCATGATGAATGGAAAGAAGCGATGAAAAAGGAGTATGATGCCCTCATAAAGAATGGCACTTGGAAGTTGGTTGATCCTCCATTTGGAACCAAACCAATTGGCTGCAAGTGGGTCTACAAGAACAAGTACAAAGCTGATGGCTCACTTGACAAGCACAAAGCTAGGCTTGTGGCAAAAGGTTTTTCACAGAAGGAAGGGGTTGATTATGAGGAAACTTTTTCCCCCACAGCAAAATGGGCCACCATCCGGACACTCTTTGCACTAGCAGCTCAGAACGGTTGGAAAGTCCATCAAATGGATGTAAAAATTGCATTCTTGAATGGAGATCTAAAAGAGAATGTTTTTATGTCCTAGCCTGAAGGATTTGCTGTGAAAGGACATGAACATAAAGTATGCAAACTTGTGAAGTCCTTGTATGGCCTCAAACAAGCACCGCAAGCCTGGTATGAAAAACTAACTGAGCATCTTCTGAAACTCAACTTCAATCATTTTGATCTTGATGATGCAACTTTATTTGTCAAGAAAGTTGGAAAAACAATTGTGTATCTTGTGGTATATGTAGATGATATTTTAATGACAGGGGAAAATGAAAGCTACATTGCATCCATAAAGAAGGAATTGGGGAAAAATGTTGAAATAACTGATTTGGGCTATGTTCATTACTATCTTGGCATTGAAGTAACCCAACATCCAAAATCCATATTTCTTTCTCAAAAGAAATACATTGGAGATTTGTTAAACAGATTTGGCATGACAGAGTACAATCCTCTTTCTACTCCAATGGAGCAAAACTTAAAGCTCACATCTATTGAAGGAAAGGAATTTGAGGATGCAACAAAGTATAGACAACTTGTAGGAAGTCTTATCTACCTCACTACTACCAGACCAGACATTTCATTTACTGTTGGAATCCTCTCCAGGTTCATGCAAAAACCTTGCGAGGGACATTGGTCTGCTGCAAAAAGAGTTCTAAGGTACTTGAAGGGAACTCAAGACCTTAGAATCAAGTATACACAGGTGGACGACTTCAGCTTGATTGGATACTCTGATTCAGACTTCGATGGAGACAAAGAAACTGGGGTATCTACTTCAGGATATGCTATGAGTCTTGGATTAGGAGCTATCTCCTGGAGATCACGTAAACAATCAGTTCCAGCAGATTCCACAACTGAAGCAGAATACGTGGCAGTAGCTGAAGCAACGAAAGAAATTGTGTGGCTTAGGAAAATTCTTGAAGATTTGCAGGTAAAACAAGTACAATCAACTCCACTCATGATTGATAACACCTCTGCAATAAAGTTGGCCAAGAATCCAAAGTTCCATGATCGAACAAAGCATATCAATACTAAATATCATTTGATTCGACATCATGTTGAGGCCAAAACAATCCATCTCCGTCATTGTTCCACAAATGAGCAAATTGTAGACATCTTCACCAAGGCACTTGGAAAGGAAAAGCTTGAACGATTCAGATTGATGCTTGGACTCACCAACATCCCTTCAGATTAAGGGGGGGAATGTTGACACCTAATCTTCATGATTGGGGAATTTGTAAATAAATAAATCAGGAATGTGAACAGTCATCGGAAGATGAACTGAACAATCACTCCTAATGTATATAACAATAACCTACCTATGGAATAATCAGACGAATTAGTTTTTTTTGTCTTTGGAGAGTTACTGCCTGGCCTGACATCCTAGATTTGTGGCATACACGTCATGAGCCCAAACTTATTTATTCGACGCATTAGAGCTCATTCTCTCACATTGATCGTGGAGCTTTGACATCCCACAACACATCTAAGACTCTTCGACACATCTGGCTCAACTATTCATGGGTAAGTGGCCTCAAATTGTCTTTTTCAACATTTCTATCACTTTTTGGGTATTCGCTTGTGTGAGTGTTGTTTGCTTGATTTATTTACACGCTTGTTGTCATTTACATGTATACTAGCTTGTCCTAGCTCTGTTACGGTTTTCATTGCTATCTCACTGCCGCCAGATGCATGAAACTGTTTTGCATGAACGTTTGCCAAACCGGCGAATCGCTTCACCCACATGCATGTTGATCTATTTTCTAAATCTTTCATTCATGTTTTTCATGCACTGTCAGTCACTTCTACTTTCACTTAGTGTGACCATTCATTCACTGTCTTATTTTCTTTCAGTTTCCCATTGGCGAGTCAAGCCAACCTTGGCCCAGACTCTACCTTCACTGAGACTGCATTGCGCAATCTAGGGAAGGAAGGCTCTGCCTTCCTCTGCAGAAATTCACATTTCTTCCCAACATTTCCCTCCAGGATTGTTTTGTGCATTTCTGAGGGGCAGTGACGTCTGGCCCAAAAAATTGTGCAATGTAGTCCCTGACCCTTCAGTCACTCCCATCTAGAATTGCACATTACACAATCCCAGTAGCCAGTAGCTAGTCTGGATTGCACATTGGGTAGATCCAACAGCTAGTCCTGCCTCCCAGATAGCCCAAAATTCCTTTTGTGTAGTTCTGGAAGCCAGTCACCTAGCCTCCCAGACGAAATTGTGTAATCTTTCCCATCAATTTCCTAGGTATGTACTGTGTCATTCCCCAAATTTGCTTTGGTTTTCGCTAAAAGATTTCTTGCCATGTGTGTTGCTTGTCTCTAGATATTTCATGTGTTCATCTCTCTCAATGGCTTCCAAGAGAACAAGATCACATGACACTGATGGAAATGTAATTGGAGCAGCAGTTGAGCAAGTGTCATTTAGTCTACTGATCTATGAAGATACAAAGATGTATCTAGACAAGGACATCAAACTAAAGTGGCAAGAGGTCAATGAAACATTTGCGAGAACTTTTAGTGAACACCTCGAAGACCTTCAGGTGTACATGAACATTCCCAAGTCTGGCTTGTACCGGATTGCATGCAGATATCCTGTGTTCCTATGTGCAGACATGATACACTAGATCGTTTCTCACACTGATCCCGAGACGATGACCTTGAGCAGTGTCAGTGGGATGAAGCTTGTGACATTCTAGGAATGATATTATGATGAGATATATCAAATGTTAGAGCCCGTGACTGTCATGGAGACTCCATTCGGCTTACCCAACAACAATGCTAACTCCAGAGACATTCTGAAGAATTGGGTAAAGGAGCTAGCTTGATTTAGGTTGACACCCAACTAGATCTACACGACAAAGATATTGAGGAAGGCATACCAATACTTGATCATATTTTCTTGTCGACAATATGGCCAAGCAAGCATGGAAACCTTCCCACAGAGTTGGGTGGTTGCACTGGACCAATTGACTAGAGAAGGAAAACCATGTAACTAGTCAGGCATACTGTCTCATCAGCTAAAGGAACAATTAATGAAGGCTCGATAGTCACCCAGAGGTATGCATGTAGAGACTTACATGTTCGCCCTCATCCTAGATGCATTCTGTGCCCGATAAGAGTTCTCGGGCTTGGAGTGGGCATGGTCACCAACGGAGACTACTGTGAACACATATTTCAAGTTTTTGTTCGAATGCAGCTTCAAAGGAGTAATCACACGATTGTCCGATCATTTTTTCACCCCCCTGTACAAGATGATATTCGAACAGGATCCTCCTTGCATATCAAAGGAAGAAATGGAGGCATTGATAGGCATTACAGATTAGTATTCCTCACCATCCGAAACTTACATCAGAATGATCAGTGCAGAGAATCCTCCGCATGTTTTGCCAAAATTTACCTTGGATGTACTTGTCATGCAAGCGGTAGCATATCACATCTTGACAGCTAGACTGCATCGGAAGAAGAAGGCACCTTGGCCCGTTCTTCCATTATGGATTGGGTTATATGAGATCCAGAGTATCAAGCAAGTGGACGTTGAATCAGGACTAATGAAGAAGTACCCATTCAACCTACGAAGCTACAATCCGTATGACCCACATTGCATTGTGGAAGATCACTGCACGAGAGTTCAGTTCAACTGGATCCACGGGGCATGTCATTGGGTTGAGGAGGAACCATGGAGATATTTCTATAGTTTCTCCAGACCCAATGAACTGGTGGGATTTGCTGTCGAGTGGTTAGCGAAGCAACATGAACCAGCATCGTGATTGATGTGCGCAAACATTCAGGTGCCTTGGCCGAGGCAACTAGAGTGTATGCCGAAGCCACTAGCTCAAGTGTTCGCTTCCTAATAGCTGAGAATGAGTGAATGGAAAAGGAACTACAAATGGCCAAGCAAGGAGACTTGGTGACAATGTACGCCTGAGCTGAATTGAAGAAGGAAATACTAGATGAAGTATTGTCCCTTGACATAGTTATGCAAGCATTGTACTACAAGTTTGGTACCATACACAAGGTAGTCGTTCCTCTCAACGGATGGCAGTAGCAATGTGCTATATGAGCATGTATCTTGATGAACTTGCATGCTGCTGTTGATGACATGCAAACATGGATGATGAAGTACAAGGGAGCCCCACTTCAATTGCCTAAGATGATGAGGGCCAATGCAGTTGAACTGAAGGCACGTATCCAGAGTTAGATCCAGAATTATGAAGAGCTCTTGCAGTTCATAAATAACATACAAGCCTCCCATGCACGAGTATTCAAGAGTATGGAGGTTTTGGTGTGCACACATGTGATCCCATCACTTGGGAGTCTCACCTTGGTGAAGACAAAGAAACAGGTCCAACTCGAGCTTGACTCATACTTTGACGAGTTGATACGCATTGCCTCCAGCCCAGACTTTCCCATCAATGTAGACATCATGCACAAGTATGTTTTTGGTGCAACCACCTTGAAGACAATGATGCACATGCTTTTAGATGAGTTGGATAGAGGAGCTTGAGCAGTGTACCTAGATGATATGGAGGCAAGGGTCAGGTTTTAGACAGATGTCATCATGGAAAGCACAGACACCATCAAGGACTACAGATCTTGGCATCAGTATGTTACTGTCGATCAGCACGAAGAAGTTGAGGAGTTGGACTTCCATGGTTGTCTAAGTCAGAGTGATGTCTAGTTTGGATTGATCAAGCCATTTTGTTCACATGGGTACATGTGCATTGTAATGTTAAGTCATGTCAAGTGTCAATAGTGGATGTAACATTCATAGAGTAGGTGAAGAGGCATGAGGGTAGTTGAACAGTCATAAAGGGGAATGTCAAGGGCCACCCCACCCTTTGCTATAAATAGTCCCTCATAACACATTTTATAGGCTTTTGGTCAACCAAGCTTCCAATAAGACTATCTTGGAGAAAGCTTGGACAGTATTCTAATGCGCCTTGGCTTCTCCACTGCATGGAGCTAGTACATCTCTTTGGATGAGCAGGCAGATGTGGCTGTAACATTCCACTTGTTATCACTGAAAAGTTTTTAAAATTTGGACAGCTAGTATGGTTCCAAAGTTTTATTTTAGTCTTGGTCAAGTCATTTTTATTTTTTTGATTAGGAAGTCTAAATCATAGAGTGGAGTCTTGTTCCCATTATCAAATAAGGTCAAGAATATTTGTTTACCTATCATTAGTCCCACATTGGTTCATAGATGTCATGTGTTAAGACTGTTTTAAAGTTGGCATACGAAATCAACTACGAATGCTCGATATTTCACTTGGACGGTCCCTGCAATAAAAGAGGCAAGATATATCAAAAGTATCAATGAAAAATGAAGAACTGGAATCTAAATGACGAAAAGAAAAATCGAAGATTTGAAGATTCAGCTGAACGAACCAGAAGAACAGCCTCAACATAAATGAAGCAAACATTAAGTGAAGCAATTTTGAGACAATTTTGATGTGAAGTTTAGTTTTTGAAGATTGAAGGTTATTTTGGATAGATAATGTCAGATTATTTGGCTCATACCATGTGGATAAACCATCGAAAAATACCAGAAAATGATAAAAACTGTGTTCTTGAATCACACAGTAGTTTCGTAGCGTGCTACGAAATTGCTGAAGCTGGCAGTTTTATTTTTTGAATCAATTTTGAAATGAAAGGGGGGAACCATTGTCATGTGGAAAGAGTCAATTTTGCGGAAAAAACCGACCTCCCTAGAAGCTAAGGCTTTCTAGTGACAAACTAGACAATCAAGCACTATCTTTCCCTAAATATGCATTTAAAATCCAAGCAACCAGGTGTTTAAAGCATACCTTTAGTCCAACGCTGTTTGTAGCAGCCAAGCCTTTCCGATCCAGATGAGCTCCTCCTTCTCTTTGAAACCTACATTCACTAACAAGCAAATGATTACATAGCACCTGAATAACTCATATAATAAAACATATTCATCATAAAGACCAAGGAGTATATGAAACAAATTATATATAACAACTTGTTGAGAAAAATGAGCTTACTTGTATTAATTGGAAACAAAAGAAACCATTACAACTAGTGCCTTGGTGTTGTGCAGGTCCCTCCCAGGGTCCAACAAGAGTTCTCCTTTACTTTTATCAGCTCACCCACTTCCAAATGAAGCTAAGAAAGGATGGGAATCTCTCCTTTCAAGCTCTATAAGGGAGTCCTAATTTCAGCAGCATCTACCCTTAGGAATGTTCAGATTTCAACCTCCCCTCCCTCTGGCCCAATGCCTGTATTTATAATGCTTTTGAGGAAGTTAATCAGGTCCACCATCAATGGGATAAGCCCCTCTTTCAATGGGATAGCTCCCCTCTTGATGGGATAAGTTCCTCTTTCATAGGGATGCATGAACCATCTGGAGGCGCTCAATACACGTCAAACCATCTTCTAGAATGCTCTAGATTCAACCAAAAGTAACTTTTTTGAAGTAAAACTCATGCCTTTTGACCTTTACAGGAGTACGCACCCACCCTTTTACAGACAGAGCGTACAAGTACGCGGGTATTGTGAACTTGAGGTGCGTACACGCAGGTAAGGTTAAGAGAAACTGCGTAACCAAAGTTGATTGACTTTTTAAGGAGTTTATCTCTTTCTTGGAGTTTGAAATGAGGAGCAGCAGTATAAGACTTGCCTAGGAGGGAAGTATGACAGTTGATGGAGCCATACTGACTGCAAATAGTCATGGTGACAAATTTTAGTGTAACAGATTGCCCCCTAAAGTGCGAATCCTGTAGTAGATTAGGGTTTCATATCATCTAGGAAGGGTGAAGCACTTTATCATTTCGAGGATTATCTTGTGGAGAGCCCAGTCGGAACCTGCAAATATTCAACACAAAATAGATATATGAGATCATATCATCGCTGAGGTAGGCATTCCCATACTCAGATCAAAAACTTAACTAACAAACTAACTACTGCTCTGATATAGGAATGATTTCGCAATACATCATAATCATAGACACATGTAGACACAATATGGACGTAGCCATCTGTTTATAATTAGTCTACTGTATAATGAATACAAAACTCCTCACATCCTGGATGGCGGAAACTAGATCTAGGGTCTTCATTTCTGCTTCCCGAAATAGTACGATTCTATCCATGCGAATAAATGAGTTGATGTCGAACATGGTAGAAACCACTTGATTACCAGTCCATAATGTAAACTGTTAACAAGTGTGAGAGAGACCACCAGTGATGTCAATGGCTCTCAAAGTACCCAGTACAATCCATGAGATGTGAATGAATGTGTTGATGTCGAACATGTCACAGAATCCCTTGATCGAAGGTCATTGATGTAACCTGTCGTCAAAGGCGAGAAACTTGCCATTGAGGCATGCAGATCCCAAGGTACTAATGATTTCTAGATCATCTTTCTAGATAATGAACTGAAGTCGATAGAAAGTGATCCGTTGCAAGCAAGCCCACAGCACGAAATCATAGATCAAGTTGAAGAAATGTAGCTGTAAGGACTGACTCAGGGATGGTCAAGATGGATGACAGATATTTTGCAGATGAATGGTTTATTTGCAAGACTCCTCTTGAACACATAACGACACTACAGATGGTTTGGTGACAATTGTCCCAAAGTTAATACCCGGAAACCGGCTGAAGACTTTCAATGTGGTTTGATCAACTGTTAGGCAAAGGATTTCCCAACCCAGGTGAATGAAAAGTGTTGTGTTTAAGAGTGGTTACAAAGCATAACAAATAGGCTCATTTTCCTCTCTTTTCCCCCACCATTTCTGGCAAGTACCTCTTTATTTTTTACAAGCTTGAGGAGGATAAAATTTGCTTGATTATAAGCTCATCCTTCGGATGAGTCCAACTTAGTTTAGATTCGAACCCTAAGAAGGAGTGGTCAGTTCCTATTTGTAATCGAACAGGTCCTTTACTGTGAAATTTTAACGAGTCCAGTATAGGAGAAACTCGGCGTTTTTCAGTTTTAGAGAGTCTGAAAAGCTTAAGAAGACTCCAGGGTTGACCTTTTTCATAAATTTGTGTCTCCCAAGCCCGAAAAAGTATAAAATAATACTTGAGAGAACCGCTTGATCCTTTACGACCAAGGAGTACTTTTCGTTATTAGTGTCACTGACCCGAAAAAGTAAAAAAGTGATCAACGACACGTCGTTTTATAACCAATATCGAATTTGAAACGACAAAAATCCTGCAATCTTTTCATGTTTTTTACGGTCGGAAAACAGCTGTAGGTGGACCGTCTTTTAATTCCGTTTTAACGAGTGTAAAAGAAACACTCGGCAATCTTTTCATGTTTTAGGAGTCAAAAAAGAGCTTAAAGATGACTCTAAGGTTTCACTTTTTCGTAAGTTTTAATGAGTTTGAAAAAGGATAAAAATGTACTCATGGTTTTCACTTTTTCGTAAGTTTTAACGAGTTCGAAAAAGGGATAAAAATGTACTCATATGGCCGACTTTCAATTTAATTTACGAGTAGGAAAAGATGGAAAGAACTCGGCATTTTCATTTGTTTTACGAGAATGAAAGATAGCAAAATAATCTCAGGATTTTCATGAGTTTAACGAGTCTTGAAAATAACTGAAATTGACTCGAGATAGGTTTCATTTTTACAAAAGCTTGAAACAGAGAAAAACTATGCTTCAAAGTAGTTTCATTTTTACACAAGCTTGAAACAGAGAGAAAACTGTGCTTGATGCCCCCTAAGCGTAACTGCTAGAGCGCATGCCCCCCAGCTTCATTTCATTCAACTAAGTACATTAATTGATAGCTGGATGGAATGAAGGTTCAGTTACGAGATCATTTGAAAGACTCGACCTAAAACTGTAAGAAAATTATGCAAAAACTGAAATAACTAACCTAAATATACAACTTAACATTTATGAGGTCTAGTCAAACTCTTGACTCAATTAGAGGAGGATTTGTTTCATTTTTTAACGAGCTTGACACAGGAAAAGAACTATGATCGGATCCGGTTTCATGTTTACGCAAGCTTGAAACGAAAAACTATGCTTGTTATAAGTTTGCATGCCCCCAGCATAATGACACAAATCAAGGTACATGCCCCCCAAGCTTCATTGCATTCAACCAGGTGGATGAAATGAAGGTTGACTTTTGAAATCTTGGACAGACTCGTGGGAGTTGTTTCATTTTTTAGTGAGGTTGACACAGGAAAAGAACTATCCTCAAAACCCTTGTTTAATTTTTTAAACGAGCTTGACACAAGATAAGGAACTATGCTCATGACTACTCTCTACAATCTACCTATATATTCTAAAATCTACCTGATTCATTTTTTAATGAGGTTGACTCAGTAACAGGAACTATCCTCTAATACCCTGTCTCATTTTTTAACGAGGTTGACACAGGAACAAAACTATCCTCGCTTCTACTCTCTACCATCTACCTATATAACCTACAATCTACCTGATTCATTTTTTAATGAGGCTGACTCAGTAACAGGAACTATCCTCTAAAATCCTTGATTCATTTTTTAACGAGCTTGACACAAGACAAGGAACTATGCTCTAAAATCCTTGATTCATTTTTTAACGAGCTTGACACAAGACAAAGAACTATGCTCATAAAATCCTTGATTCATTTTTTAACGAGCTTGACACAAGACAAGGAACTATGCTCTAAAATCCTTGATTCATTTTTTAACGAGCTTGACACAAGACAAGGAACTATGCTCTAAAATCCTTGATTCATTTTTTAACGAGCTTGACACAAGACAAGGAACTATGCTCTAAAATCCTTGATTCATTTTTTAATGAGCTTGACACAAGACAAGGAACTATGCTCTAAAATCCTTGTTTCATTTTTTAATGAGCTTGACACAAGACAAGGAACTATGCTCATAAAATCCTTGTTTCATTTTTTAATGATCTTGACACAAGACAAGGAACTATGCTCATGACTACTCTCTACAATCTACTTAAATAACCTACAATCTACCTGATTCATTTTTTAATGAGGTTGACTTAGTAATAGGAACTATCCTCTAAAAACCTTGATTCATTTTTTAACGAGGTTGACATAGGAAAAGAACTGTCCTCATACTCACTGATTCATTTTTTAATGAGGTCGACACAGTAAAAGGAACTTTCCTCGTACAACTGATCATGGCTTCCAACTGGAAGAAAGACATGTCAATGGATACACCTTGATCATGGCTTCCAAAAGGTCTTCATCAGAAGGAAGAATAGTTCTTTGGAAGGAACACATGTCAAGGGACTCAAAAGGGATAAGAACATCGTGTTCAAGTAATCCCATAGAGTTTTCCATGTCAATTACCGGATCTAAATCAAAGGAAGATGAGCAAACAGTGAGAGGCTCACTTACATCGGTAACTGAAATCATGGGACCGGTTGCCACATAATTAACCCGTGGCAGGGTAGATACCACTTTAGAATCAGGAACATTTAGGGGTGTCATATTATTGGTAGTTGAGACAAGACTAGGGAACGAAAGTTGGTCTACAGTCACAATACTGCCATTGTGAGGGAAAGACATCACGCGAAAGAGTGTCGATACAACAACTTTCATTGCATAAACATAGTCTCGCCCAAGGAGTAAATTGAAATCCAAGGGACCTCGAACTACCATAAGATCAATACAGACAGTTTTACCTTCCAAGGTAATAGAAAACTTAGGAAGGATCCCTAAAGGTTCACTAATGGTTCTGTTAAAAGCTTTCAGATTCTGCGTAATAGGCGCGAGCTGAGGGGAACCCAAAGCTTTCCAAACAGTTGAGGATAAAATACTAACAAAAGCACCTTCATCTACTTGAGTACGATGTATGTACCTACCACCAGCCTTGATAATGATTTGGAAAGGGATGGAGGAAGGAAGACGAGGTTCTGTCAGTCTATTCCAATCAAAGGAAAAGACCTCAGTACTTGGAGGGGGTTCCGTAGAAACAGGTGAAATGCCCCCCCGGCATAGAAGAATCTGATGTAACAAGAAGAACCTCAGCGGTATGAAGTTCACTCTCTAAAGGGAAAGTGGGATCGACCGAATGTGAAATTGAGTCGACCACTTGATCAACTAATGGATCATCAACATGAGTGACATGAGTTTCACTCTCCAAAGGAAGAGTGTGATCGACTCCGTGAGTTGACGGTAGGTTGGGAGAAAGTTTACGGTAAACAGTTGGAAATTATTGCTGTGGAATAGTAAGGTTTTTCAACAATTTTGAGGCTTCATCCATGTGAGGGCAAATGTGAGTTTGATGACTCCCTTTGCATAACTTACAAGGAAACCTAACTTTACCCTTTTTCCTAGGAACCTGACTATCACTGGTTGATGGATCAATGGAAAGTTGATGAGATTTTTCTGACCATACTTCCAAGACCTTTGGAATACCAGGACAATTGACAAGGAAGTGGTCACCCTTACAAAGCCTGCAAGGGTATTTGGGTTTACGATGCATGTCGGAGTTTTCCTCAACACAACTAACACTTACAGTCATGGTTGGTTGGTTGACTTCTTTCTTATCTTGCTTCTTATTCTTCTTTTTCTTCTTCTTAGCCACCTGGTTACTAGCATCCAGTCTTTTACCAAGCGAAGAGGAAGAAATGGAGGAAGAAATATTAGGCGAAGAAGGTAAAGGGTCAACAGAAGGTTGGTGATGTTGAGATGGTGAACTCTGTTGAGGTGAAGCATTCGGTTGAGGTGGAACAATTGGAGTATTTGGGGCCAACGAAGTTGAAAATAACCATATCGGTAAACCTATAGTAAATCCAGTTAATGACAAAGTAGCCATATAAGGAGGACCAACATTTCCAATGTAAGGAAAAGTACTAGGATTCTCATCAAAAGGGATTCCTTGGTTGGTAAATTCTGGAACATTTGCCATT
Source organism: Pinus tabuliformis (assembly GCA_031772625.1). Taxonomy (NCBI): domain Eukaryota; kingdom Viridiplantae; phylum Streptophyta; class Pinopsida; order Pinales; family Pinaceae; genus Pinus; species Pinus tabuliformis. The sequence goes on from CM062820.1 coordinate 1,680,268,542, forward strand.
ATATTCAACTTCTGTGAATTTTATTAACAATTTAAAACTAAAATTAACAATTCACAATTCACACCTAACAATTAAAATTCACAATTCGTACCTATGGTTTCTAAAAGTAAAAACAAACAAATTAACACGCGCTATCAAATCTAGGAGTCAAACCACACACAAACAGTAACTTTCCGGACCGAAAACACTAGTTGGTGATGAAATCCAACATCGCAGAATTCAGTACAGAAATGGTGGGTGGAACAGTTACCCTGGCAACCTGCTTAATGAATAGAATGGACCAAGTTCCTCCACTTTAACCGTCTCGAGTGAAGTGAACCCCCCAGAAAATCCAAGTGAGTCTAGCCGACGTCTGCTCCAGGTATAGTGGGATCTTCCCTCCACCGTCACCTTGGGTAGAACACTAAAGATAATAGTCACTAAGGTCACCAACAGCAACAAATATACCTGGGGGAACAGTCTATGATCCGATAGCACGCAAGGGCAGAGTAACAAGCTCAATCCCCTTGTCGGCTCCTTGACAATAATCCAAGGTTTACCGACAAGTGACCCCAGGCTACTCGACAATGGTTAATCCGAGGTTTACCGTTTGTAGTACGTGCATATCTGGCGTCGTTCCCAATGAAGGAGGATTGATCCCCTCACTGGTTCGGACACGATCTCGTGCTTCTCCTTTAAGAGGAGCTTTCCCAGAGTATAAATGTAACAGTTGGATTTATCCTACCACAAGATAAGATACTTGTTTGGTTTTACTGTCTTGGAGAGTTAATTACTCTCCTACTCCAAGACACTAGACTAAGCTATGTTGGTGTATCAGAGCCCTAGAAATGTAAAAATTACTAGATGAATTTTAATTAAGCGCTGTGTTATTTAGGTTGTTATTACTCAAAGGGGTAAATGGATACGAAACCAATGGTGTTATGACCCGACTCAACTGAATGCAATTGAATATGATAATGTAATCCTTTCAATTCGATGAATCCTAACTAAATAAGGAGAGAGTTTCCATTCACTTCCAACAATGCAAAAAATTGATCACTGAGAGAAAATATAACAAATTCTCTAATGCACTAATTTCATCAAGAAAAACTAATGCAAATCAATTCCCAAACATTTTTTTTTTAACAAAGCATGAAAAACTAAACAAAAAACAATTTTAAAATCTATGAAAATCTAAAAGCAAATCTAATGAGGTAAAAGCTTACAAAAGATAATTCCAGGATGTTTTACTCGGTTACAATTCAACCAAGGACTAATTCATGCAGAATCATAAATCAGTCAAAAACAAAAAGAAAAAGCTCTTGTTCTTTTTCTTAAGAATGAAATTCACAGCTTAACAAACAAGCCTTCTTGAAATTCTGCAAAGAGACAACACAACGGTAGGTTTCTCACAAAGGTGGATTTTACGAATGGTCCGAATCCTAAGAAGACTGAAACGACCAGGGAGATACAAGGTTTTTACAACTTCTAAAGCCAGAGTCACTACAAGACCAATACAAAAATCAAACCTAGGGCTAGAATCTCTATGAACTTCACTAAAACCTTCGATGCTAATGAAACAAGCCTAGATGAAAACTTTTGATAGGTAACCAGTGGATCTGGGCAGCAACAAACAAGCTATAAACAAAATCTAACAGGTAAAAAAGGAAAAAATTGAAATTTTCTAAACTTTTGACAGGGTACGCAGGCAACCTGTTTGCACAGGTGCGGCCACGCTCTGTGTACAAAGCAGAAGTGCATACAGGTACGCACTGTGCTTGACGCAGAGGGTGCGTACTGCTCTCAAAAACAAGAAAAATAAAAAACTAACTCAATCCTAAGCTATTCCACCCAAATTCACAGTCAATCAGTCAAAAACCAGAAAGAAATCGATTTTTCTAAAATCAAAGTATCAATCAAAAGAGAAATCAAAAAAATCCATGGGTTCCCCAGTATGGTCGCCATTTTGTCATGCGGAAAGAGTCAATTTTGCGGACAAAACTGACCTCCCTAGAAGCTAAGGCTTTCTAGTGACAAACAAGACAATCAAGCACTATCTTTCCCTAAATATGCATTTAAAATACAAGCAACTAGGTGTTTAAAGCATACCTTTAGTCTAACGCTGTTTGTAGCAGCCAAGCCTTTCCGATCTAGATGAGCTCCTCCTTCTCTTTGAAACCTGCATTCACTAACAAGAAAACGATTACATAGCACCTGAATAACTCATATAATAAAACATATTCATCATAAAGACCAAGGAGTATATGAAACAAATTATATATAACAACTTGTTGAGAAAAATGAACTTAATTGTATTAATTGGAAACATAAGAAACCATTACAACCAGTGCCTTGGTGTTGTGCAGGTCCCTCCCAGGGTCCAACAAGAGTTCTCCTTTACTTTTATCAGCTCACCCACTTCCAAATGAAGCTAAGAAAGGATGGGAATCTCTCCTCTCAAGCTCTATAAGGGAGTCCTAATTTTAGCAGCATCTACCCATAGGAATGTTCAGCTTTCAACCGCCCCTCCCTCTGGCCCAATGCCTGTATTTATAATGCTTTGGAGGAAGTTAATCAGGTCCACCATCAATGGGATAAGCCCCTCTTTCAATGGGATAGCTCCCCTCTTGATGGGATAAGTTCCTCTTTCATAGGGATGCATGAACCATCTGGAGGCGCTCAATACACGTCAAACCATCTTCTAGAATGCTCTAGATTCGACCACAAGTAACTTTTTGAAGTAAAACTCGCGCCTTTTGACCTTTACAGGAGTACACACCCACCCTTTTACAGACAGAGCGTACAAGTATGCAGGTAAGGTTAAGAGAAACTGCGTAACCAGAGTTGATTGACTTTTTAAGGACTTTCTCTCTTTCTTGGAGTTTGACATGAGGAGCAGCGGTATAAGACTTGCCAAGGAGGATAGTATGACAGTTGATGGAGCCATAGTGACTGCAAATAGTCATGGTGACAAATTTTAGTGTAACAACCATTATGAAAGAATGTTTCTGCAGAAGATACAAAAGGGTGTTGGAAATAATACTGAGAGGGGGGGTGAATCAGTATTATCACATTAATAAAACTTTTTCATTTCCATAATCAGATTCATATATGATACTTCCACAACTTCTTATGATTAAGTTAATTGATCTTCAATGAGTGCATTAGAGCATTATCAACCATATTATCAGTTAACAGATGCAGTAACATAGAATAGATCATCACACATAAGGCACACACATGAACACCATGATGTAAGGTGGAAACCCAATGCGGGAGAAAACCACTTGCTGCAAGTCATATCAATCTTCTTCTTAATAAGAAAATCCTTTTACAATGTTTGTACTGGTGCAGTCTTATACCAGTACGGGAGCTACAACACCCTTTGCTCTTGTACTAGCCGATCTATTTACTAGTACGCAGGCTGCTACCTGCTACAATGCTCCAAAGAATTCCTTTAGCTCCTGTACTAGCTTAGATACTAGTACGTAGGTGCTTACTACAATCTTCTCTCCTCCAGGTACCACGTTTCATCAATTTTCAGACTGGATACACTGAAGCACAACACATAATCTGAAAGGCCACATTTCATCCAATTTTCATACTGGACCCAACAACATTGAAGCTCATAATCAAACAACTTTCTGAATTACCCAAGCACTAGATCAATACATATACAAGTGATTCATCAATCAGATCCAGTCCATCAGATCACATAAAATGAGTCAATAAGAACCTGATCCATTCATCCATCAATGTATAAACATTTAATCAATCACTGTTGTTATCAGAACTTATACCAGAAACCAGACATCACTTCAAAACCCAGAACACAACAATAAACAGGGGCAGCTAAATAGGTTTCATGATAAGTACGCAACTTCACCCATATAACACCTGCGTAGAAGTACGCACTGCTTCCAGCTGTATTCCTGCGTACCCACGCACTGTGCCTCACAGAATTCCTGCGTACCTGCGCTCTGTGTCCAATGAATTGCTTGCGCACCTACGCATCTGCAGCGCTTCTTGGCCTGCGTATCTGCGCACCTGCAGCACTTCTGCACCTGCGTATCTCCGCACTTTTCTTTCACTGTACTTGCGTACCTGCAGGTATAGATAATTTCAAGACTTCAAGAACAACCCAGACTGTCAGATCTACAGATCTGAACATGCGCCGAGGAGATATCAACCCATTAGTAGACCCGACTTGTAGTTCTCATGTTTCTCCTTGATTTAGATCTAGCTATCTCTCACAAACCCATCACTAGAATTTCAGATCTAGCTTCTCTTAAGATCTTCTTTTTTTCACACATATATAGCCAAATGATCTCCTTTGCTTTATATAGGCAAGGTCTTCCTAAAATCATGGATCAATACCATAGATAACCAAAACATGGGGCTCAATAATAATAATAATAATATAAAACAATACCACGGGCCAAAACCATAGAATCAAGAATGGCGGGCTAAATACCACAGGCCAAACATAAGAAACCCCACGTGAGCACGCTTCTCTGCCTTGAAGTGAGTGAACTAGGGGTACGCACCTCATGAACGGGATAACTGCGGGTATTTATGCACTTTATGTAAGACAGGCCTGCATGTACGCACCTTATGTATGGTGTACCTATGTACCCCTTATTTTATTCAATATTTGAGAGCTGATCATCAATCTCTGCTACTGACCTGAAGTACTGTGATCTATCACCTATATGGGTTGCCATCAAGGACAATACTTTAGCCATAATGCCAACAAAGGGCCACCTCAGAAGTTTGGAATACTAGGCAAAGGAAAATTCATAGAATGGGAAGCATCTAATAACTCCAAACCTGGTGGGAAAACAACAGTCATTTCGTAGCTCAGAAAATTATCATGCTTCAACCAGCGTCTAAGGGGTTTTGTCTTAGCTTGAGTATATGAGCAGGACCTTTGGTCTAATTCAAGGCATCACATGTTATTAGAAGGATAATATGGTTAGCATAATTCGAGGAACCACTTTGGAGACCAAGGCAGAAAAACAGGGGTAGTTTTCCTATTATCTAGGGACAGTTAAAGGACAAGCAATCAAAGGCCAGCATGAAGTTTAAATTCATCACTCAAGCCAAAAATGAAGAGGGACAAATGTCAAAGAACGAGTTTGTTTTCATAACTAAGGTTGTTTCCAACATAGATAAGGAGTTACACTCCTGGTCAAATTAGGTCTCTAAGACCGTTAGTTTACAGTCAGTTGTAATTAATAGTTTGTTTAAAGTTCAATAGGTGTCAGGTCTAGAGAAATTTGAATTCCCCTGATGTTGGAGGGAGGAATCCAAGATTGTAATGAAAAATCTATAAAGGAAAAGAGGTGGAAGGCCTCGGGGTTGGAAATTTTTGAGAAAAACCGCTCATATTATGTCATTGTAGAAGACTATATGTTTTTTATGTAATACAGAGTTTGGCTTTACTACTCAGGATTCAGAAGAGAGTTCAATGCTTGATTGTCTTATGGTTGTCTTCATTTCCTCACTTGCAGTGGTATGAATGTATCTTTCTTAGAACTCATTGGTTATGCTCTGACTTCCTTCATGCATTTGTAGACGGTGTTTCTTACATGTTCTTATGTGTTACTGATATATTGAACTCTTTATGCCCTGACTTTCATGTTAAGCTAATGTTGTTGTCATACTAAACATTTTCTGACTCCATAAGCCCAATGATGTTTATTGATTATGTTTCAACCATTCATACTCCTTTACTTATTTCATAGAGTTAGCCATCTAATTTTTTACTAAAATCTTTAACCAAGTGAGAGATCCCTCTCAGGCTGGGGAGGCTAAGCCTCAGCCAGAAGTTGGTTTGAAATAGTTACTCAAGGTCTTCCTAATCAACAACCTATCAGGGTTTGGTTTTGTGATAACATTTTGGTGCGTCTACCGGGAGTCTGAAGATTATTCATTACCGAAATCAAGAAGTTGAACTTCTGAAGGTAGCAGGAGCTCAGAAAGTTTTCGAGGCTGCAGTCTACCTTGGCGACTCCACACATAAAATAACAAATTGGAAGGTGACTCCACTGCTAGAAGATCAGTAGCTTGATGAAGTTTCAAGATGAGTGCCATTGCAAGAATGAATGCTAGGTATGCCCCTATGAATTGGTCTCACATCCTTGGTTTTCCAAATCCTATGCCAAAGATGATCTTCCAATATTCAAAGATGAAAAGAAAGACAATGCTACTCTTCATTTGGTTAGGTTCCATATACATGTACGCAGTCTTAAGGTTCATTTCCCTGAATATTGTCTCATGAAGATGTTTATGACCACTTTAAAAGGAAAAGCATGGTATTGGTATAAAAGCTTGGAAAATGGTTCATTATATTCTCTTGCTGATTTCCATGATGTATTCTATGACATGTATAAAGAGTGTCATCCCTCCTTATTGCTGGTCAAATATTGCTGTAAACATTCTCCGAGTTTTATTCAATATTTGGAGGATTGTTATGATGATGATGAATTCATGGATGAAGAAATTTTAGAGGCTCTTCATAACAATACATTTCAACACCAAGAAGAAAGGATAACATCCCATGAAATGCAGCAAAAAAATCAGCAGGGGTTTACTTATGAAAATCATATTACATCCAAGATTGATGTAGAGATGCAACATACTTGTCAATCTTCGGATCATAATGAAGATGAAAATAATTGCAAACACCAAGAATAAATACTGGAAGAAGTTTTTTATAACCCTCAGGTAGAGGAAAAGGTTGAATTTTTATGTCATACTTTGCAGCAGCTTACATCAATGAATGATCTTAATAATGAAGAAAATTACATTGTTTGTGGGAATCATTCAGAAAAGAAGTTGGATAGCATATCAAAGGAATCGTGTGTGGATGAAAATCAGTTGTTTGAAGATATAGAATGTTATGATGATCATCAAAATAACCATGTACTCTTTGACCCTATAAATTAATACATGGCAAAGTTTTGCACACTAGTATTTCATTTCCATTTGCATTATGAATATCAGATACATTATAAGTTGATTTGGTCATCTCACTATCATGGTTATTTTGAGGTTGAATGCAATCAAGAGCCTGAAATATCAGAAAAGAAAATTGATTGGCTTGATTGGAAATATCATGTTGCCTGACCTAAAGTGGAAATTGCAGCTGATAGGGTAGGTAGGAATGTGAAAATAAGCTCAGGGTAGGTTGACTGAGCATTTTTTAGTAGGTGCAGGTTGAGTCCCTCTTGTAGAAATCATTAAAGCTTGGGGAGCATATTGGGCAGCATTTCAGAATTTTATTCTAAAGGATGGATAGCAGCACTGGAACTGCAGGTTCTTAGTGTACCACAAGGGCGCACTATCCCAATTGGAGCCACTGTTATCACTGATTTTTTTTTTTAAATTTGGATAGCTGGTATGGTTCCAAAGTTTTATGTTAGTCTTGGTCAAGTCATTTTTATTGTTTTGATTAGGAAGTCTAAATCATAGAGTGGAGTCTTGTTCCCATTATCAAATAAGGTCAACAATCTTGTTTTAGCTATCATTAGTCCCACATTGGTTCATAGGTGTCATGTGTTAAGACTATTTTAAAGTTGGAATGCACTACGAAATCAACTAGGAATGCTCGATATTTCACTTGGATGGTCCCTGCAATAAAAGAGGCAACATATATCAGAAGGGTCAATGAAAAAGAAATAGAATCTAAATGATGAAAAGACAGATCGAAGATTTGAAGATTCAGCTGAACGAACCAGAAGAACAACCTCAACATAAATGAAGCAGACAGTAAGCGAAGCAATTTTGAGACAATTTTGATGTGAAGTTTACTTTTTGAAGATTGAAAGTTATTTTGGATAGATAATGTCAGATTATTTGGCTCATAGCATGTGGATAAGCCATCGCAAAATCCCATAAAAGTCACAAAAATTGTGTTCTTGAATCACACAGCAGTTTCGTAGCGCGCTACGAAACTGCTAAAAATGACATATAATGCACAGCAGTTTCGTAGCGCGCTATGAAACTGCTGAAGCTGCCAGTTTTGTTTTTTGAATCAATTTTGAAATGAAAGGGGGGAACCATTATGAAAGAATGCTTCTGCAGAAGATACAAAAGGGCCACCTCAAAAGTTTGGAATACTAGGCAAAGGAAAATTCAAAGAATGAGAAGCATCTAATAACTCCAAACTCTGCACTACGAAAACAACAGCCATTTCATAGCTCAAAAAGTTGTCATGCTTCAACCAACATCTAAGGGTTTTTGTCTTAGCACGAGTATATGAGCAGGACCTTTGGTCTAATTCAAGGCATCACATGTTATTTAAAGGATAAGATGGTTTGCAGAATTCGAGGAACCACTTTGGAGACCAAAGCAGAAAAAACAGGGGTTGTTTTCCTATTATCCAGGGACACTTAAAGGACAAGCAATCAAAGGCCAGCATGAAGTTTAAAGTCATCACTCAAGCCAAAAATGAAGAGGGATAGATGTGAAAGAACAAGTTTTTTTTCATAGCTAAGGTTGTTGCCAACATAGATAAGGAGTTACACTCCTTGTCAAATTAGGTCTCTAAGATTGTTAGTTTATAGTCAGTTGTAATTAATAGTTTGTTTAAAGTTCAATAGGTGTCAGGTGTAGAGAAATTCGAATTCCCCTCATGTTGGAGGGAGGAATCCAAGATTGTAATGAAAAATCTATAAAGGACAAGAGGTGGAAGGCCTCAGGGTTGGAAATTTTTGAGAAAAAACACTCATATTGTGTCATTGTAGAAGACTATGTTTTTTATGTAATACAGAGTTTGGCTTTACTACTCAGGATTCAGAAGAGAGTTAAATGCTTGATTGTCTTATGGTTTTTTTCATTTCCGCACTTGCAGTGGTATGAATGTATGTTACTTAGAACTCAGTGGCTATGCTCTAACTTCCTTCATGCATTTGTACATTGTGTTTCTTACATGTTCTTATGTGTTACTGATAATTGAACTCTTTATGCCCTGACTTCCATGTTAAGCTAATGTTGTTGTCATACTAAACATTTTCTAACTCCATAAGCCCAATGGATGTTTATTGATTGTGTTTCAACCATTCATACTCCTTTACTTATTTCATAGAGTTAGCCATCTAATTTTTTACTAAAATCTTTAACGAAGTGAGAGAGCCTTCTCAAGTTGGTGAGGATAAGCCTCAGCCAAAAGTTGGTTTGAAATAGTTACTCAAGGTCTTCCTGATAAGCAGCCTATCAAAGTCTAGTTTTGTGATAACATCACTGTTGGGGCTAGCGGGTTTACATGGATGTATTGTATGATTGGAACTTACACATCTTTATATAAAAAGAGCAAGTACGTTTTCATGCATATGTTGCTATTGTAGTTATATTATTTCGGTTGCTTCAAAAATTTATGTTGTTTAACTTACGTAGTTGTGTATGATCTATTTTGTATGAAATTATATGAATCTTGTTGCAAATGTGTTGTTGGTTTAACCATCACTTTGGATTGTTGGTTGACCTGCTTTCCAACTTGTGATGCATCTTCGCTCATGTGTTCCCTTTCCAGGTGAGTACTGTTACAGGTTACTAAGGGGCGCACTCATCTCAACCCACCTGTGTTAGAACCTCTCATGCACCCTCCTTAACTCACTGTGGTGGCCACACCCTTGCTACTGATAGAGTTATCTTACTTGCCTTTGTGTGACATTGCGGTCAAGGCATTACCTTAAGACCCACTACTAGGAATCCTACACCAAACAGTCTGAGGTCTAATTGGGACTTCTTACTGGGGAGACATGTTGGCGGGTCCAGCATCGTCAATAGACTCTGACGATTATACTTCTTATGGACCTATATACCCCTCAACCCCAATCGAAACAACTGTGTTGCCTTGGCTTGGAATGTGTATCAATCGACCAAGAGCTTGGCAGATGCTACATCTTACAATCAAGCTAGTGTGAAACCAAGACGAGCTGAGAACTGAACAATACTTTGGAGGTGTTAGACTTGCTTTTCACGAACAAGGTCCATTCAGAGAGCTAGAGTTCTACCAGTGTGTCACCAAGTGTTGTAACGGCTACAACCACCCTCCAAAATTTTTCCTTAGCTTTGTTTTGGAGCCACCTTACTGACCTTTCACATTATCTTGTCTTGCTTCATCAAGTACACAAGCTTTAGTTTTTTTCTTGCACAAAGATAGCATGTTGATCAAAGCTCGAGCACTTGTACAAAATGACTAATTAGTTACTAAAAGAATGACTACAATTCGCATATAAGCGACTATTTTTCAGTCGGTGACTAGTAGTAGCTAATTTACAGTATCTTATAACGCGACAAACTTTTAGTCATTAATTTGTTGTTTCAATTTCATCATCTAGCAATATATTTAGTCATTAATTTGGTCATTGATTTAGTCAGTAATTGCAACAATTAATGACCAAATATACAACAAAATATATTACTATATGATCACCCAAGAAAACTAACTAATGACCAAAGAAATATGACCAAAATGTTGGTCATGTTATAAGATACTATAAATTAGCGACTAATAGTCATATATATGCAAATTTTAGTCATCATTTGAAACCAGTTAATGACCAAAGAAATATAACTAAATTTGTTCGTGTTATAAGACACTGTAAATTAGCTATTAATAGTTGTATATATGCAAAATTTGGTCATCATTTGTAATCATAAATTTATCATTTGTAGTAGTCATTTATCATTTTCTGGTAGTTTCATTTTCATTATGTAAATGACTAATTTAGTAGTTTATATTCATTTCATTTACTTTCATTAATAATCATTATAAACAACTAATTTATTCATTTTATTTATGTTCATCATTAGTCAATATAAACTACTAATTTAGTAGTTTTAGATTGATTTTATGTGTTCATTATTAATCAACAAAAATTAATTAGTATGATTTTGTGACTAAATTAAAAAAATCATACAATGTGCATGTTTATCTAATATAAAAACACAAAGTTATATATGTTAATTACAATACTAAACAATATCAAGTGCAACTATAAATAATTTCAAGCACATAAATTATATTATATGAAATGTCAAGTATTACAGTATGAGTTTCCAACTTAATATTGGTTGGACTAAAATTTACACATGAAATGTTGTTTCATTGCTTCAAAACATTATCATTGTGTTTCCAAGGCATTGCAGGTGGATTCACCAACTTTGAAGACTTGACCATCAGTCTCTATGTGTGTGACTTATGCGGGATATTGGCTCTAAGAGTATCACTAGATTGATTCTCTTCTCTCTCTCTTTTTGTGTTTGTCACTCCAGTGTTATTGTTCTCCTCTTTCTTCAATTCTTGCTTCTTACCATCAATATTGAGTTCCTTTTCTGAAAACAAAAGAAGATACAGTGCAGAGTGTAAGCCATGAAAGACGATGAACATTATAATATAAACTAAAGTAGACTATAAATTATTTATACGACATATACCTCAACATCAGCAATGTCAAAGCCATTTTTCCCCATAAAAGAAAGAAACTTGAACAAGTTTTCTTCAGTTGGGCGATAGTGGCCACTATGTGGCCAGATGACCTATATAAACAAAGAAAATAAAATGACACCATAGAAAAGAACATCTTAGTAAACTAGTATTCAACCTTCAAGGAAAGCTTAGGCACAATCTAATTCTTGTCATTTTATTCACAACAACATTTCATTCTCTAACACATGAACTTGGTCAAGTATATAAACAACATGTGCTCAAATAACGACATAAAAGTAATTTTTTCTAATCATCATGATTTTTTTTTTAACACAAAACAACGAAAAGGATTTCAATCAATATTGTGTAATATTGATTTCATCTTCAAGCTTTGGTTGTTGTTTAAATGGACGCGATACCAATTGTTTTCAATTTCATAGTTAAAAGACAAAAAAATCAAAAGAAATGTTCAAAATACAATCAAACAATAAAGAGAAGATAACATGGAATGGACATTGCAATTATAAAAAAAATTGTTTACTTGTCCATTGATGTCTTGTCTGGCATTCCTAAAACATTTTCTTGTCCAAAATAACCAATGAGGTGAAATAATCACAACATTAAAAACCATAGGAATCCCTACTCGAAACATTTCCAAATTCGATGGCTAGGGTGCTTGAAGGATCTCCAACAACAAATGAATCATATCCAAGTCATGCTCTGCATTGTCTCCCCATCCTTTTTTCAATCAAATTTCATGTAACCTGCCCACACCAAAGTCAAGTAACAATCAAACGAAGGCACTGACATTTGTTTTCATCTTTTATATCTATAAAATTTCAATCTAAAAATCTTTTAACACAAAACAACTATAATACTACTATTATCTTCAAAGTTTTGGATGTTGTTTAAATGGATATGATACCAAGTATGTTCAATTTTATAGTTAAAATACAAAACAAAATCAAAGTAAAAGTTCAAAATACAATCAAACAATAAAGAGAAGATATCATGGAATGGGCGTTGCAATTATAAAAAGAGCTTTTACCTATCCACTAGTGTCTGGAATTCCAAAAATTTCTTGCCCAAAATAACCACGAGGTGAAATAATTACAAAATTAAAAAACATAGGAATCATTCCTATAAACAATTCCAAAGTCGATGGATCAGGTGCCTGAAGGATCTCCAACAACAAATGAATCATATCCAAGACATTCTCTGCATTGGTCTCCCCATCCTTTTTCCAATCCCATTTCTTGTAATTTGCCCACACCAAAGTCTGGTAACATTCAAATGAAATATTTTATATTTTTGTAAAAAAAATGGAGATTTGTCAAGCATGCTAACTGCATGGTACAAATACTCATAAATATTTGCAGAAAATAATATTAAAATATTTTATATTTTTGTGAAAAAAATAAAAAAAATCAAGTTAATTGCATGGTACAAAAATTGTTTCCGCAAATGTATCCATAAATATGATGGATCTTACTCATAAATATTTGTAGAATATTTGTCAAGCATGAAACATGTACGACTTTGGATTCCTAGTTGTGTGAACATTTGACATATTTGATGCAAATTTGGTTTTGTTCTTCTTTATTTGAGCTTTGAAGGCCCTTCATCTGGTGAGCCTATAATAAGAGTACCTCTACCACCATAACCCTTACACGAAGTTGGTGCCTGACTACTTCCAGTCCCACAAGTTTTCACGGATGCAAAACAACGGAGGTCATACCCAGAGAGTATAAATTTAGAGACTTCAAAGGGACTTTTACTGTTTGGAGCATTTGGAGGGCCTAGAAGGTTGCCTAGAAGATTGAACTGGAAATGCCAAGGCTTTGAAGTTGGTTTATTTTGAATGATCACTCTTTATGGTGGCCTCATCCTACTTTATGAAATAAAAGTCAAGATGACATGGTTCTTGGTCCTTTAATTTTTCAAAAGAGGCATTAACAATATCAAAGACATTTTTTATGCTCAGACATGGGAATGTGTCTCTTTCCCTAAGCAGAAAAAAAAAGGTTCAAGGTAGCCAATCTTCATATACATGTCATCAAGCAGGTCAAGGTGATCATCCCCAACTTACTCTTCATGAAATTAGGCTTGCAATCCTCTACAACCCGGTGGATGGAGTTGAATTGGAACAAGGTCAAGGCCTTTACAAAATACATTTCAATGAATAACACTCACTGGGTTATGCCAGCAAATAAAATGGGATAAAAAATTTCTCCTAGAGGTTATCCACTTGGGTGTGTAATACTCATTACACCCATTTCCTAATAGGTTTCTCTGTTAGGGTACATAGTGTCTTAGGGCATCAACTTCCCTAGAGCTCAATAGATTATTAGAGCTAGAATTATATTTCTTGTGTGTAAGAAAAGAAATAATTCTTGTTTAGAGTTTAACAAGGGCCAAGATGATCAAATTTTTACTTAGGAAAACAAATAACTTATGTTTTTCTTTAATATTTAGATGCAAATTATTTTTCAAATGCAAAAGTTAGTGGGATGTGCCACATATATGCCAATTGCAAGAATATTTAGGGGATCTCTTTGCATTATGAGCAGGAAAAAATCTATTGGCTCTCATACTCCCTCTGCTTTCACTAGGGAATCACAAAGTTCTAGTAGAAGGCCAAGGCATGGAACTAGTTGTGTTGATCGCTAGAGGTGAGCATCACCATAGCTAGACCATGTAGCCCTCCACCACTACCCTAGATTGATAAGTTGCTAACACTTTCCCTTGTTATTTCAAAGAACAAGAAGCCAACAAAAGATGTTTATCATGTTAATGATGGTTGAATTTACATTATCACAAAGTTTTAGGCAACTAATGATGGTTGGGGGCCATTCCTAATGACAAAGAAGATACCCCTTTAATTGCAGGTTTCATCATGACAATTAGTGAATTGTTTGGAAATGTGTGAACACTGCTTTTGTGTCTTTATGGCAAGACTTTTAGTTTTTTCCATTTATGTCAAGTGGATTTTAAGATATGTTTCTTCTAAAATGTATGTCCATGTGTCAATTTTGATAGGCTTTATGTTTTTGGGCATTTTTATAGATACTAGGGCATTTCACACCATTATTTTCAATCGTTGAGGTTGCACACCATTTTGTGTGACATTACTAATATGTAATATATTTTATTGATAGTTAAAGGAAGCATTTTATATAGAAAAAGAATTAGAAAAAAAAAATTCAACATTACAACTAGGATTCATCATGTTCAAGCATTCTGCCATAAAACATCCATCACATCAAAACTATAGAAATCAGTAGGAAAAAAACTATGGTAGGAGATGATGTCACGATGCTTGAACATTGAAATTGATGCATACTAACTACCCATTACTAGAAATATTCATGATGTTAAGCACAAAATATGAAATACTATCCATATGTCATCTGTTATTTGGGTATCAACAAAATGGCACAAATTATTTCCTATCTTGTGGACTTTTATCTTATTTAGCACCTTATCAATTATATCTTTTTTTGTTTCCTATGGATTCCTTGAAGTTCAGAAACTGGTTTTTATAACAAACATATCCAATCTTTGTGCACAAGTACTTCACCTTGTTGACCACTATCTCAGAACATTCAATCATAAAGGGGTTTTACAATTCTGAAAGATAGAGTCAATATATTGCAATTATATGGGGGGAATTTATATGTATTGGGGGTTCTAAAAAAGGTATCTAGTAAAAATAGGGGACACCTAGTAAAAATAGGGTTTTTTTTATTGGAAAGATGTATTGGGAATGGGGTTCAATAGAAGTCCTTTGGAAAAATATTTGGTGTGAATATGTGACTACTAATTTCCTATGGGATAATGTTACCAAGTTGAATCCCATCTAGAGTTGCAAGCATCTATTCACAGTGGTAAATGAGGTTGAAGCCTCTCAAACTTATGCGATTTAGTGGCAATTTTTCACATGAACCTGCTCAATCGCAGTTGTGCTTTTGGCTCTAAAAGTAGTGACCCAGAAGACTAATAATACTTGTGTTGCAATTCTATTATCTAAGGAAACACGCAAGTCAAACACTACATTAGAAGTGGGAGGTTGCAGATGTGTCCATAAAACAACTTAGTGTAGTACACAAGTTCATGACAAACATATCAGGATGGTGCAAATGTGGCCAATCAAATGGTTCTTGATGATATATTTTCTTTTCTCGGCTGATACAAGTGTCATTAATACTCATTTCCAATTTTATTCTTATAATATTCACTACCAATGTATTCTTTTGTGGCATTATATATTGGATTGGATAATATTTCAACTCCTTGGTCAGAAAAGAGAGTCTGACCATATTTATTCTCTCCATATTATGGGTTGTTCAACCAGTTTGTGCTCCTACCATCTCCCTGGAATTTAATTCTAACCTCTCTCACTCCCCAAATCATTATCATCAAACATGCCCCATTGAGGATCTGGAGCAATGCTTGCACCATACTCAGAACTATAATTGTTGCTAATTGAAATTGGAGAGTCATGTATATTAGATTGCTTTCTTTTGGTGGCTCTTGCTCTGACAATATCCTGAGATGAGTTTGACATGATGGTCATATGAGGCTGGAAGCTACTTGGTGTAATTTTCCTTAAATCTTGAAAATAATAGAGCAGAAATGTCAATTTTTATTGAAGCTTTTGCATACAACATACGTTCTCACAATTGCAACACAAGCATGTTCCATCAATATGAATTATCAAATGTTGTAGGCCAAATTGCAAGGAAAATTGCATTCATTTTAGGAAAAAGAAGAATATGAAATTAAGGTCCATGCCAGGACAAATTATGCAAACAAGGTTGTTGAGTCAATACTTACCATGTGTTTTAGAGCCATAGCCAAGGTTGGCTTTAAGAGTGTCCTCCAAAAGCTAGTGCTCTCTTGAGATGACATTGAATTCATTGTCTCTTAGGGTTGCAAGGTGGCATTGACAAAATTAGTTGATTGCTTTACTATACTTTGAGAGAGAGATCTCCTTTCATCTATACCTTTCTCTACCATCTTGCTGCCAAGTGAAATGGGCATTGTCACACTGTGAATTCCATTACCATGTAGTTTTGTAGTCTGCAAACTAGACCTATCACTAGTAAGGTTGTCATACCAAACTCTTTCGCTTTCTCTGTTCTGTGACCATTACTATCTTCTCAACTTGCTTACAGTAGGAGCTCTAGTTGTACATCACACGAAGTTGGGGGCTCTAGGTCTACTCCAGTTAGCTAAATCCGTCTTTTCTGGCATTGTGGTCCTTAAATTTGGAGGTGTTTCACCTGAAAAAGTGGGTATTAAAGAAGGTTTCAAAGGATTTTTTTTCACTTTGAGAGAAGTTCCTTGTGGAATTACTGAATTTTTAGATGACATGATGCTAGCTTTGCTCACAAAAGAAGGTTCTAGAGGAGGAACTAAATTATTCTAACTTAGTTTTGGCATGGAAGATTGACACTGTGGTTTTGATGACTGCATGGATGACCTTGGTGAGGAATTTGATGCAGACAATACTGCCTTTGAAGATGGGTTAGAAGACCTTGAAGAAGTTGCAGAGTTTGGTGTTGTCACTGAAATTTTCTTTGTTGTTGACTTTGATCCAAACACAATTGACCTTGATGAGGGGATTGAAGACCTTGAAGAAACTTTAGATTTGGTTGTTCTCACTGAAGGTTTTCATGTGGTTGTGTTTCTTAAACCATCATTTCCATAGGATGTCTTTGGTGCATAGATTCTTGACCTTGATGAGGGGATGGAAGACCTTGAAAAAGCTACAACTTTTGGTGACGTCACTAATGGTTTCTCTGTTATTGTGTTTGTTAAACCTTTTATCCTAGAGGAGGGTGTTATCCAACATGAATTTGAAACCCCCCTCACAATTTTCAATGAAGGTTCTATCTGAAGGTTAGGGAGCTGCACATTATAGAAAGTCAATCTCATGTACCAAAAACTTCACAGACATCCCAAAAACAAAAACAACCTATTATATGTCAACATAGAACCAACAAGAAATATGGTAAAATCTAAAATTACCAATCCCTTCAACTAGTAAAGAAAAACAAGAAGAAAGCACCCAGAGGACCACAAATAGTAGTATAGTAGAGAAAAAGAATAATATCTCAACAACTCTAATTGCAAGGCATAAATTAATATCATATCTTTCAATTGCAACACCGAAAGCAAATTCAAAATAACATAAAAGCAGGGACACCATTGCATTACACAAGTAAACATGCCCCATTGAGGATCTGGAGCAATGCTTGCACCATACTCAAAACTGTCATTGCTGCTAATTGCAATTGGAGAGTCATGTATACTATATTGCTTTCTTTTGATGGCTCTTGCTCGGACAATATACTGAGATGAGTTTGACATGATGGTCATATGAGGTTAAAAGCTACTTGGTGTAATTTTCCTTAAATCCTGAAAACAATAGAGCAGAAATGTCATTTTTATCAATTTTTATTGAATCTTCTGCATACAACAAATGTTATCACAATTGCAACAAAATCATGTTCCATCAGTATGAATTATCAAATGTTGCAGGCCAAATTGCAAGACAAATTGCATTCATTTTAGGCAAAAGAAGAATTTGAAATTAAGGTCCATGCTAGGAAAAATTATGCAGACAAGGTTGTTGAGTCAATACTTACCATGTGTTTCAGAGCCATAGCCAAGGCTGGCTTTGAGAGGTGTCCTCCCAAAGCCACTGCTCTCTTGAGATGAGATTGAATTCATTGTCCCTTAGGGTTGCAAGGTGGCATTGACAAACTTAGTTGATTTCTTTACTATACTTTGAGAGATATATCTCCTTTCATCTATAACTTTCTCTACCATCTTGCTGCCAAGTGAAATGGGCATTGTCACACTATGAATGCCATTACCGTGTAGTTTGGTAGTTTGCAAACTAGACCTATCACCAGTAAGGTTGTCATACCAAACTCTTTCTCTTGCTCTACTTGGTGACCATGATTGTCTTCTCATCCTGCGTATAGTAGGAGCTTCAGTTGTACATCACAAAATGCTGGGGGCTCTAGGTCTACTCCTATTAGCTAAAGTTGTCTTTTTTGGCATTGTGGTCTTTAAATTTGGAGGTGTTTCACCTGAAAAAAGCATGTATTAAAGAAGGCTGCAAAGAATTTGTTTTCACTTTGAGAGAAGTTCCTTGTGGAATTACTGAATTTCTAGATGAAATTAAGATTATACTATTGAGATCAACCCCATATAATGCTGCAGTAGAAGAAATATTCCATGTAGTTGTGAAATTTTATAGAAAGTTCACTGAAATCTTAGCAAGATTGCAGCACTTGCCACACATTTGATGATAGAAAATAATGTGTTGATATCATCAAAGGTGGTATGATGACTTTCAAACTCTCAAGAGATGTGTACTTGAAGATTTAGTTTTGGCCCTTCCATATTTTCACAAAGAGGTTGAGTGTGATATCTCAAGTTTGTCTCTTAGTGTTATACTAAGTCAAGCAGGACATCTAGTAGCTAATTAAAGTTAAAAATTTAACAAAGAAAGAATTTTTTTTCTCTTACACAATTCTATAATATTCAGATCATTGGAGGCATTATCTAGTGCCTAGTGAGTGCATATTGTACATAGATTTTCAAGCTCTGAAGTATATGCAGAGCTGCAAACAAAAGACAAGTTAACTGCAGATTGTGCCAACCAGCGAATTTGCTAGCAAAACCTCACCTTTTTATTTATCAAGCACTGGAAGAGAAAGGTTAATTTTTTGAAAGATGCATTGAGTGGATGTTGTTGGCTTTAATTAATTATGATGTATATAAGGATGATTCAAGCTTTGGGGATTGTTCAAACTTCGAAGGCAGCAAAAACCTGCTTAGACTGTATGGCACATGAAGATAACATTTATTTGAAGACAAGAAATACATACCTTTGATTATATGGCTCATGAAAGATTTTTATTTTGTGGGAAGCAATATTGTATTCTTAAATGTTCTGTCAGGGATAGCTATAATACCCAACTTTTGGAGGAGAATTGTTAATACCAAGAATGGCTAAAGAGGTTTCCAAATATGTGGATAGCAGTCATTTACCTAGTTATCAAGTGGGAACAATGAATATACCAATCCTTATCAGTCGCAGCTAACCAATGGCAAGTTGCAACACATAATAATAGATTTTGTGTTGGTTCCACCTAGATCTCAAAGAGGTAATGACACTAGTGATTATACCTATTTTGGATAGTTTCTCCATGAGTAATGGGGGGGTGTGATTGGAATCTCTCCAGCTATCTAAGTGATGGTTCATGTCAACCATTGTTGCTTTCATTGAAGTCAACATTGTTGAATCTCTATGGAATGAAGAATTGAGGATATGAGCGACCTATGAGTATAGAAAGAAAGCATACACAAGGTAATCTTCAAATACTAATTGCACTAATCTTCATTTTGAGATTCTACAATTTGAAGTTCCCTTGGATGATCTCTAGCAGTAGTAGTACAAAATTATTCTAAACGTATCTCTGGAACCTCCTTTTTTTCTTGAGTATTTGGATCAATCCCAACATTTGATAGGTTGGGCTTTGGGGTTCTTCTCTAGACTCTCCTCTATTGGAATCAGTGATATAACACCCAAATTAGCTTTTGTGCTTGAATTAGTGACCTTGTCTTCTATGGGGAGTAGTGTTGGATACTTTATATTACCATAGGGTTAAGAGACTAATTTATGAAACCATACTTCTCTTAAGTGAGGGAAGATAAGACTATCAGTTGCAAGTGAATTAGCCATATTAATGGCAACCAATGCACTTGAAGGGAAGTTGCACACAATTGGAGTGCTGTACATGAGTCTAGTTTTTATATGAAGTTCTATTTCCTTCTTCGAAGTTAACATTGTATACTAATTTGGGCATGTGTACGTGCTCAAATGTGGTTCAACCCTATCTAGATATCTACCTATTTTTCTCCCTATTGCCTTAATAAATTCACTGTTCCAGTGGTTAAGCATAGAACGTACCATTGTTATCTAAAATTAACAAGATGACTCTATATTGTTGATTATTATAGCCACACGTTTTGAAAATGATATCCTCATGTTTCCCATCAATTGTGTGTCACAATGGTTGTTAGATGTAGGTATCTTGACAGTAACCACATCTCCAAATGGTAGGTTATTAATGTCTGGCTGCCCATCAATCCCTATATTATGGGGAACATAGCATGCCTCTTTATTCAGAGAAAGCTTCCCAATAGTTTTTGAATATCAGTCCTAGTCATTAGCTATTATTTTATCATCAAGTCTACAACTTCCCTTTCTCTTTGTTGCTTCTGAGGATACCCATGATTCCATTTGCTTTATCACTTTCGTGAAGGTTTTGTTATAATCTTCAAAATTTTGAGCAAATTATCCCTGTCTTAGAAACATTTTTCCTAGTTACCTTAAGCCTTTTGATTTCGGTTTGATATTACTTGGTTTTAATCCCAGAACCGACCAAGAGCATGGATATGATACCACTAATAATCCATCTCAAAATTTCTTCCAAATGTCATTGTGTCTTCTGTGTTTGTTGGTTTTTCTTTAGTGAGAGTCTTTGTCAAACATTTTGAGAGTAGATTGATGTAGGAGTATTTTCTTGTTTGTCACACATTAATAAGGAGAAAGGACCAAGAAACTGATTACATGAATAACCCAACTCATAAATATAAATTATAGGGAACCCAACATATTACTTTTCCACTGAGAGATGTATGCTACAACCCTTTAAAGCATTATTCCTCCATTAATGAAAACCCAGAAATACATAACAACAAGATATAAACAAGAGCATAGTGCATAGGTAATATAGAGGAACTTGGAAGGAAGTGGTTTCTAACACAAATGTCAACACAGAGTCATTTTATAAGAATACTTCGGCTCTAGATCATAGAAATATGTTTCCCAGGTACACAGATAATACTCAATCATGTAAATTAGGCCAAATACAATACATATCAGTCCAGAAATGAAGAAATTCATGGTCCCTGGGGTCAATATAGTGCCTGGACAATCACTATTGGAGATCTCTACTTAGAAAAATGAATTATGGGAAGTTAGTGGCCTAGAATTGTAGCTTAAGATCAGCTCCTTTCACAAGGGATTCAACCCACTAGCTGGAATAAATCAGGCCTCAATGTTCAACCCCAAATTCTGAAGATGATTTTTGGCACTAATACTTGGAATTGCAAGATAGCTCAGCCCTCCTATAAGTTAAGAAACTCGATCCTTAGCACTACAACTCTCCCTGGCACCTTGAGACCTATAAATCAGATCTAGGATTAGTAAGCAACTTCTTCCTTGATTGCACAACTCGGCCCTTGGAGATACTATAACCCTGCAACCCAAATTATATTAATGATATCGAAGCTTCCTGCAAACAAATACGATTATATCTTTAGGAAATAAGCAAACCAAATCCTCTAGGGTGGCAGATGATGTCCACTGAAGAAGGAGAGATCTAGCTAGGGTGGCAAGGGGACCATTGAAACTGAGAGAGAGAGAGAGTTTCACCTGAAACCCTCAAAATAGAAACTCACTAATAGACAATAGAAGAAGATACAAAGTCAGTATTGTCTACCTGAAACCCTCAAAATGGAGGTACCTAGAAACATGCATTGAAGATGATTGAGCAGAACAACTAAAACCCCATATCTCAAAATTTCTCATATGTTCTTTGAAGATGATGTTCTCTTTAGAGTGGCAGTAGTCAGCAAACTCAGAGAAGAAAACAAAGTACATAGGGGTAGCACTCAATCTTATGCTTAGAAATGATAATGGAAATCAATCTAGAGAAATCTACCATAGACATGTATCACAGTAGTGATGACAGAGAGGAAATGGATTCAAGCTTTACTGCCTTACAAGTTAAAAATTTTGAAATTTCTATGAAGCCCTGGGTTTCCACCTAAAAGAGATTGACTGTTCCAATTATGAATTTTTAAAATGATAGAGAAAATAATCTATTGGTTGTGCAACAGGGGAATATCCAAAGGAGTCACACTTGTTGCATGTTCAGATTCAAACAAACTCTAAATGTCATAGCTTCAACAATAGATGCAGTGTGAATTCAAGCAAAAAGGTGACTTACCATTTTCACAGGGATGCTAGCTCCAGCTCCACCCTTGATAATGTATAGTTTCTCACCCAAATCTGATGAAAAATCACTAGTGTGCTTCAATGCTTCATCAGTTTTGGAAGCCATTATAGGTAGCTTTCCCCTAGCAGCCTTCACCACATCACTAGATACATGGGCATCAACCATCTGAAAGTATTTTCTCTCATCTTCCAACCGTGTCTCTAATTCTTTTATAAACCTTGGTGATACAGTTGAACATAGCACTATTGATGTCCCATCTAATAAAGCTGCAACTGCCCCTCCATCTCCAAACAATGCACGTCCAACTTGTTTTTTAGTAGTGACCATAACTATGAGAACCTCAGTGCCTTGTGCAACTTTCATTGGACTCCCTTTTTCAATTCGAGATAAAATTGGTTCATATATATCAAAATCACAAACATGATAATTTGATTTAATAAGTTTTGTTGCCATGCTATATCCCGTTGCACAATCTATTTGGGAGAATAACCTTCATCTTGAGCCACAACATTGACACCTACTATCTTTTGCCAAATATTGACAATTGCAACATCAACTTCCTCAACATATCCACAAGTTGAGTCATGAATAAACTGTTGATGTGCTATAGCAGCTGGAGGAATAGGAAAAGCTAGTGACTTGGCTTCATCTAGCACAATTCCCAGATTCTTGAAGAAAATATTTAGAGAAAACTAGTTGAGGAAACTAATCTACAAAGACCCAAGAGCTTCTTGCAACATTGGATATGATGTCATATAGAATGTGGGTATTAATTTATGCCCATGCACCCAGTTCCCTGGATTTAGGCGTAGCAGAGTTATATGCACACCTACTGTTTTGGAGAATTTTGTATCTACGGATAAATACTAATTCCCTAGATAAGTAGCCATATCTAGAACAACAATTTAAAGTGTTTTAGTGTTTTCCTATAAGCAATAGATAAGATGAGAAGATGAGAAGACCTACTTGTAGTTCCACTTTCCTCTCGTCTCCCTTGTATTGGTCCTGTCACTCCTTCCCGTACTTAATACACTTGAGAAGTACCTGTAAACACAACAAAAAACAAAGAATTGATCAAAGAAAAATATCTACTGAATATAAGTGAAAGGAATCAGATACAATTCACACATATAAGCATTATAAAACAATACAAACATATGGGAGAAAGGTTCAAACAATTTATTGAATAGAAGAAGGAATTACAACCATTAGTGTTTGATTCAAAGCCATTCCTCTAGCTTGGATCACATCCACATCACATCAAAATCATGACAAACTTGGAGCATTACAATACTTGCTTCAAAGCCAAATCTCATAGCAACATTATCTCCTTACAATTCAACATAATCCAACCCCTGATCACTTAGATGAGTGGTAAATTTATAGGAAGATGAAGGAGGTTTTCTCATAAATGGTGGCATTGGATGGCCTTCCATACTTAGAATTATTTCCATGGAGGAAGGGATGAGAGGATAGGATGCACCTTAACTCATTCCTCATCAATTTTCAAGCTCATAGGAGTTGATAAGTGAGGGAAACTTCTAGATAACTCCAAAAGATAAGAATATTTCCCAAACCCTATGTGAATTTTTCTCAATCTTGCCCAACGTAGGTGAAAGGAAGCCTAAATTCTCTACAGAGCACCCTGGCATGGACTTAACTACTCTGCAGTGCACCCTGACCTGGGCCTACCTGAGCTGGTCCCTCTAGAGGCTATTTATGGATGTCTTCAAGTCATGAAACTGTCTGGGAAGCAGGAATTCAAAAGGGTGACTTGTTTAGGGCATGTATCAACTAAAATTAGGGTTTGATGAGCCCTAAAACATTGATATGGATGATGGGATTGATGTGCCCAAATGGATCTGTAACAATTGCCCCCTAAAGCATGAAGTCAGAAAAATGCCAATGTCGAATGAAATGCTTTACAATGTGATGAGGAGGTATCGAAGTGGAAGGTGACCTGCATCAATTACAATACATATATCATGATATTTGATTTTACATGAATTCCTGAGGGAAGGCATACACATGCTCAACTTATAAACTTTCATTACATGTACATAAATAGTAGTCTACAGATATAGACCCATGATTGGAATGACTATCAATGTAAATCCATTGTACATATGATTTAGTACTCCTGAAATCATAGCCCGGATGGATGAAACTAGATCCGGGATCTTCTATCTCATTCAGTCATTCACTCAAGTACAAGTTTAACCATGTGAATATGTGATTTGAAGTTGAACATGGGAAGACACCATCTAATTGCCAACCAATGATGGAAACTGTTAACATATGTGAGAGAAATCAATGATAATGATAATGATCCTCAAGGTATTGCAGTACATTCTGCATGGTGTGAATGGATGATTTGATGTCAAACACCATACAAAGTCTTTAAGTAGAAGGCCATTGATGTCAACCTATCGCTGGAAGCGAGAAACCTGCCGTTGATGTATGCAATCCTCAAGGTACTGGGAGGGTGTTTCTAAGTTAACTTCTTGGATAATGAGTTGATGTCGACAAGAAGTGACTCGTCGCAAGAGGGCCTTGATGTATCCCACATCAACAACATGAAACGAGTGTAGTGATTTTGGAGATGGAATTTGACTGACGACACAAGGTTCAGGAATGGTGGTCATGAAAATGAAGGTTTATGGTATTGCAAAGGATGAATTTTGACTGAATGACTTCTCTTGAACATGTTGGCGACACTGAAATGAATTGGTAGAATTGACCCAAAAAAAAGTGATAGATGGTATGATAGACCAACGGTGTGATAAGCATCAAGCTAATAACCCAACCCAAATAGTCATGATGATTGAATGAAAGTGTCATGTTCAAGAGCAACCTGCTACCATAAAGTGGTTTTCCCCTTTTTCCCATTTTCCCTAGTCATTGATGATCAGTACCTCTTTATTTTTATCAAGCTTGAGGAGGATAACATATGCTTGTTGTATAATTCCACCCTTCAGGTGAATCCATCACTATGTGATGTTTTAATGAGTCTAGTGAAGGTGAAACTTGGTCTTGTCTAGATGGAAAAATTTGTCGCTATTTAATGTTTTAATGAGTTTAACGACAAAGATAACTTAGTCCTTTGCATGTTTAGAGAGTTTGAAAAGGGAGAAAGAGAAAACTCCACAAGTTAGTTTTTGTAAATCAATCTCTCAAGCCCGAAAAAGCATAAAATAATACAAGAGAGATATCATTTCCAATCCATTAACGAGTTGGAAAGGAAAAACGCTCGACAATATTTTCATGTTTAGAGAGTCTGAAAAGAGCTTAAAGAGGACTCCAAGGGGTTCCTTTTTCATTTTTAACAGAGCTTGAAAAGAGATAGAAGTGTGCTTTGTGGTCAAAGGTACAACTTACAATCGAGAATGTCGAATTCTGTAAGTCAGTTGCAAAACCTGCTCAAAACACCACCAAATGGATTAAAAATACCCGTTTCATAGGCAAAAATAGGCAAATACTAATGTTTACTTGATTAATGAACATGAAATAAACATAAAACAAGTTTTTACCATGAAATTTTTACCATTTGGAACTTACCATTCAGTTTTGTGTTCTAAGCTAGTTTTTTACCTCGAACTTCATCAGCTGATTGTGAGAGATTATGTGGACCATTTCTCGAGTTGTCCAGACCAGGTAGGAGCTAAAACTCTCTTTTTTCTTTTCAAGTCATTCTTTTGTCATTTCATGCAAGTTTTAGGTTTTTTTGGGGCCCTTGGGGTTTCATTTTTCGCTCTGGGATCATTGCAGGATTTCACTTCGAAAACTGCACTGAAGAGCACCCAGATAGAAGGTTGCATGCTTTGTAATGCACTACCTTTGTGCTTAGGCTGCGCTGGGCGAGTTTCCCAAGTTTGATTTAGCTGTTTGCTCCAAAATTTGTCCTATTTTTTGCATGGAAAGGATCCTAACTAAGATTATGATTGTGTTTCAGGCTTTCATCAGATCAGAATGTCGATTACATGGTGAGAAAGAGAGCATGAAGAACAAGACATGGTTTCCCTAAACAATCCGGGTACAGTTGAGGCCCTCAAAAACTGTGGGTTACTCAAATACTTCAAGTTGTCCAGAATGAGGCAAAAAATAGAACTACTGCAGTTCCTTGTTCATACATGGAATCTGATAGATCATACTTTTCACATTAGGGACAAGATGGTTCCTATTACCATTAATGATATTTACTTTCTTACCAGACTGTCGAGGTAAGGTGCCCCCATCTCACTTTCTGGATTTGCCCGTGGAGGTGAATCAGTGAGAGATTATATTAGATAGTTTTGTCGGCCAGGTACACAGCCTAGAAAGGGCATGAAAATAAACATCAGGGATGTAGGTGATTTGCCTTTTAGAACGACCCTCTTAACAATTGAAAACTTGGCTGGCAGTGTGACGCTACATCTGGCGAACATATCTTATATGCAATATGCACTGGAGTGTTTAGAGCTAAATGTTTTCAACTGGTGTGAGGTTGTTCTTTCCTCACTGAAAGAACAACTGACCAAGGTAAAAAGTGGTAAGACAAAGAATTTCTGTTGTGGTTCGATCTTAATCACTTTTACCTTAGAGAGAATCCCATTGATGCAACTGTAACATGTATCACTGGGTGTAGCTGGTCCTAGAGATCCACGTATGCAGAGGTGGGTCGAATTGATGGCTCGACATGCAGGTCAGTCAACATTACTTTTTCCACTACATTCTTCAGTTGGCTCGAGCGACAACACCTTGTCATCAAGGAGCATCCATACTCAGGAATGGATTTCCGTGGAGATCTAGATTTAATTCTACCAGTTGGAGCACAATGGGGTGCTATGGGTAAATTTTTTGACCAAAAGTGTTTTTTGATTTTTCAAGTTTCTACATGTTTTTGTGCTTTTAATGTTTCCAATATTAACTAAAATCATTCTTATGCATGCAGATGTGGGTACTATTCGATCTTTGGTGCACCAACAGGTTGCAGGTGGGCCAGCATGGAGAAACATTGGGAGAGCAGTTCTCCAGGATTTAGATTTGGCCGAGACCTTAGCAGAGTTACAGGATTACATAGAGGGATTAACCCTTGGTATTATTGATGTCCAGATCGAGGAGTTACCTATGTGGTTGCAGTGCCACACTATTGGTGTTGCTAGCCGCTGGGCGAGGCTTTTGTGTATGATAGCATAGGCTGTGACCTGTTACCATGAGCACCACTAAATCTACTTAGGATATCTTACATGCATTTTGAGTTTTTTGGGTCAGATGACCAAACATGTCTTGGACACAAATTTTGTAAAAACTTTTAAAACACCTATCTATTTTACTTTCAGAGTTTTCTATGGTTATATGCAATCTTATTCAACTAATGATGTGAATTGAAAATATTACTTTTACATGTGTCACAAATGTCTATTTAACACATAACTTGCTAGAGAATTAGTTAATGTGTTAAGAATTCTGGAAATATGTTGATATTGAATGTGTTCAAAATGTCTGTCCAAAATACGAACTCTAAGGAACATTTGAAAAATTGTTGGATTCCAAACAGTACAAATGTTCATTAGTTGTAGTACAATGAGTTGTGAGTCCAGCCTAACGATGATTTGGTGAATGCCAAGTGAAATGGTATCAGAGAGAAGTTCAATCAACATGCTATACTCAACAATGTTGTTCATCAATCGACTGATACAAATCCCTTGAAAACTCACTAACTCGCCACTTGGAGCGAAAATAGCCCATGCTGCAGAAGACAAATTCTACATACTACGACTAGCACCATTGGCATAATCAACAAAAGGTTCTGAGGACTCCAACATCTGCAACAAATGTAAAGCAGATTACTAACCAGATAAAAACTCTAAAAGATACACACACACATGCAATGAAAGCATATATATAGTGAGTTTTACTACACGTAATCAAACATAGTAACATTTGAGGTACAACCTGTTCTCGGGCTATGACAATGGAATCCCATCATAATCTACTAACTCGTATGCACCTTTTTCCAGAACACGCTTGACAATATAAGGACCCATCCACATTGGTTAAAATTTCCCTGCTCCAAGTTTATCAGCTTCCTGATCGTAAAGCAAGACCAGGTCTCCTTCTGAGAAGATACGAGGCTTGACATTTCTATCATATTGCGCCTTGATTTGTTTCTTATGCGCTTCATTAGCCAATGCAGCATCACGACAAGTTTCATATAGATGGATTAATTCTAAGAAACATGCTTCTTCATCAGAAGTATCGGGTAACAGGTCAATCGCGAGTTTGAGAGATGAAATTTCGCATTATATTGGTAAGATTGCTTCCAAACCATACACCAACTGAAAGGGTGTGAATCCAGTTGCATTTCTCACCGAGGTTCGATATTCCCACAAGGCTGAGTACATGATTAAGTGATAGTTTTGATTATGGACCCCTATCATTCTCTGCAACATCCACTTCAAGACTTTTTTGATGGCCTCAACTTGTCCATTCGCTTGCGGGTAATAAGGGGTAGAACTATCATCTGACAGTCCTAACTTAGCAGTCAACTCAGTCATCATGTGATTGTGAAAATGCAACCCATGATATGTAACTATGGCTTGTGGTACACCAAATCAGGAAACCACATGACTAAAAAAAAGAAAAAAGAGCAGTCATTTCATCACTATTGTTCAATGTTGGCATCGCCTCGGCCCATTTGGTAAAATAGTCAACGAAAACTATAATATACCCATGCTCCCCGGCCGAGGTGGGGTTACATTTCATGAAGTCAATGCCCCATTTGGAAAATGGTCCAACAACAACGACTAGATGCAATGGTGCAGGTGGTAATCTGGTTTTTCAGTCATATATCTGGCATGTGTGACAACTTCTGACAACAATAATACAATATTTGAATATAGTTGGCTAGAAGTAACTGGTATGGAGAATTCTCTGTGCGGTTGCATATCCAAATAAGTGTCCACCACAGGCACCTGAATGGCAATCATTCAATGATTTCTAGGCTTCCTCATGCATGAGGCACCTCCGTAAAATCATATCAATAGCACGACGGTAAAGAGTGTCACTAATGGTCAGATAATCTTTGGCTTGGTATCGAATACATCGTTGTTGCGAGTGAGAGGTATCAAGCTAGAAAGTTTAGGTTTGGAGATAGATCAGTATATCTCCATATCATGCGTCAGATGAAGATATCATAAACAAAGAATCATCCAAAATCGATGGTTGAGATGTTGAATCAATGGAGGTCGAGGGAAGATCGCGAAGTAACTCTGTGAAAAATAGAGATTTCTTTGATTTGGACTTGATGAATTCCAGATCAAGCTCCTGCAAAATGACTATCCATTTTGAGTATTTTCCTCCCAGCAATTGATGTGACAAAATGTAATTCATAGGGTTGCAATCTGAAATGACAGTTGTTTTACGTAGCAGGATGTAATGGCGAAATCTTTGAACAGCTTGCACAACTCCCAAAGCTAGTTTCTCAACATAAGAGTACTTATTTTCTGTAAAATTGAGATTACGGCTCAAATAATAAATCAAATGTTCAATCCCATTTTCCTCTTGGACTAAAACCATGCCAATGGTTGTATCTGCAACGGCGAGATACAAGTAATAGTCATTTTGATAATTTGGAGAATACATTAATGAAGCTCTAATCAAGGTATCTTTAAGAGCATCAAAGGAAGCTTGCACAACCTAATCCCAATGGAAGGGTATCTCCTTTTCAAAATATGTGTAAAACCTTTAGCCATCTCAGTGTAATTAGGAATGAACCTCCTCAAAAAGTTTGCCTTCCCTTGGAGTCTCTGTAACTGTAAAAGATTTGAAGGTGGAGGCAAATCAAGAATTGCCTGAACCTTTAATGGATCAAGTCGAATCCCCTCTCTAGACACTACAAATCCAAGAAATCGACCAGAACCAACACAAAAGACACATTTGTGTGGATTGAGTCATATATTGTAGTTTCGGCACCATAAAAATATCGCTCTCAAATGTTGTGGGTGATCAGTCTTCTTTCGTGAATGAGCAGGTAAATTGTCAAGGTAATGTTGAACAATGTGCTTGAAGTGATGGAAGGCATAGTTCATTTCCCTATGAAACGTGGTCCCTGCATTCTTCAAACCAAATGGGAGTTTCCTATATGCGAATGTGCCCCATGGACAAATAAAAGTTGTTTTAGATTGGTCCTGTGGGCAGATATTGATTTGATTGTAGCTGGAAAAACCATCCATAAATGAGAATATTTCGCATCTAGCACATTCATCAATAATCTATTTGATAAAAGGAGTAGGATAATTGTCCTTTGGGCATGCCTGATTTACATTCCTATAATTGACGCACACTCGAATTGTTCCTTGTTTCTTCATGACAGGAACAATGTTGGAAACCCAGTTAGTAAGAGGTACATGGTAAAGGAAACTAGCATGCAAAAGTTTTTCAACTTCTGCTTTAATTGCAGTGGATCTCTTTGGATGAACAGGTCGAAGCCGTTGTCGAACCAGCTTGACATCAGGGTACATTTTTTATTTCGTGTTCAACAATACTAGAGTCAATGCCTGGCATATCCTCGTAATACCATGCAAATATATCTCTAAATTCACGAAAACGAGCATGGTAACTATCGAGTTTTGATGGAGAACAAGATTTTTCGACATGAATGTTCTCTACAACATTAGGCTTGGTCGAAATATTAATAGAAATCGTTTCTTCAATATTTGACAGGTTTCGCTCAGATTCTACTGTGTCTGTGGAAACTGAATTCGAAAGGAAATCAACAACTGAAGGGTGGTTTAATTTGTTTGAATAATCTTCGATTTCATCTGGAAGATGGGAACAATGATGATAATCTTCCCAAGGTTCTTCTCCTATTATCATTGGTTGGACGATTCCTTCATCCGTAGAATGTATACGTGAGAAAGGATCCGAAGAAGTACCATATTCTAAGGAACGGTCTACCCATACAATTGGTGAATGCGGATTTGGGTTTGTTGCACAAGCTCAAAAAATTGATTGTTATTCTAGTTCAAAGGGGCTTAGCAGCATGACCTCAATATTACTATCAACTTCAAAATTGTTGGTAATCCTCCTTAAACAAGATGAGGTAGAGGAAATCATGTTGCAAGTCTCTAGTCTTGCCATTTCTGCCAAATCAGATGGTGACGATAGTGTAAAAGTACCCATTAGGGAAGGATCTTTAAAGATACATACTCCAACACTTTGAAGTGACAGTGGGGGTCCGTGTACCAACAGAATTCTTCCCATAGCCTGTGAACTATTGGAAAAGAAGGCAAGTTGATCAATAACTATGATTCCACCCTTATGAGGGAATGAAATAGTATGAAAGTACATGGAAACCACAACATACATAGCATATACCCATGGCCTTCCCAATAAAATGTTGTAATCGAGGGGTCCGTCAACTGCCTCAACTTCAGCAGTAACTGTTTTCCCCCCTAGTTCGATTTGCAAGTTACTCAAAATCCCACAAGGAGTATATGTTCATCTGTCAAAAGCTTTTAACATAGTTGGTGATCATGACAACGACGGTGAACCGTGTTTTCCAGTAGCTCATTGACATAATGCAGGTAGATTCCCCCTCATCAATAATAGTTCGGTGAGCATTCTTATTGAGAGCTTTTACTTGAATTAGGAAAGCTAATCGCGCGGGTAACTGTGGTGTATATCCCGCATGGTTAAAAACCACACAATTAGAATCCGTAGGGTCTATTCTGCCAATTGCTGATAATAAAGCCTACTTCTGGGAGGAACAATTTTGTAACATCTCGAGTGTTGACATAGCAGAAGGTGATTGAGCAAGATATTCCACTATGTTATAGTTCTGAGCTACTCGAGCCAGAGGGTTAAATGTCGATTTATGCATAGCTGGTGCAATAGGTGGTGGAATATTTTCAGATGAAGTCGAAGTTAAAGGATTAGGTTGATCATTGGCCTGATTATTCGACGATGATGGTGGATTTCCATAATCTTTATTTCTCATTGACACCAAAACTTCATTTTTTGGCTTTTTTATGGATAACATGAGTACTTGGGATGTGGAAGCATGGTCTGCTGCAACCAAATGTGTCTCCAGGTTTGGGAACGGGTCAGTCAACATTGAAAATGTGTTAGAAGTCTTTAAAAGTTTAGAGACTTCTGAGCAGTGTGGACAATATCTTGTAAAATGCTCATCATTACAGATTAGACATGGATAATGAGGTTTCCTTGGCGAAGTAGAGGAATCAAATGATTTATATTGAGGGGAATTATCTTGTTTCTTCTTGTTTTTCCCCTTTTTCTTGCCTCCTGGTTGCTTTTAATTTTTCCTTTGTTAGATGACACAACATTAACTTCAAAAGCAAGAGTATTTTTTGATGCATTGGTAGTTTGATTGGGAATGGAAAGAGTTTGACCAGATGGTCTTCCAGCCATTGCGTGCTTGA
Organism: Pinus tabuliformis; assembly: GCA_031772625.1. NCBI lineage: Eukaryota > Viridiplantae > Streptophyta > Pinopsida > Pinales > Pinaceae > Pinus > Pinus tabuliformis. The sequence continues at coordinate 1,680,301,487 of CM062820.1, forward strand.
AGAACCGATCACACCATTGCTAGCATGAGAGTCCTTACTTGATTGTGGAGGAGGAATAGTGAAAGCTAGTCGGGGTGCATTGGGAATTTTGTCGTAAAGCGTGCCAGATTGTGTGTAAATCAAGTCCAAGTATTGGGCATGAAAAATTACTTGCTATTCTATGACAACTCCACCTTTTTCCAAATCCTCGATGATTGATGGCAACAAGGATTTTATGAACCACTCAGCCAAAATCTGATCAGGAACATATGTCTTAAGCATTCGACGACGACGGCACCACTCATGAATATGATCTAATATATGGGTAGCAGTAGTCTGTTTAAAGTTGGTTAGGAGTTCCTTTCTAGTCTCGTATTTGATAGGTAACTAGAAGTGGGTCAGAAATGTTGTTGCTAAATGTTTCTGGGAAAACTAGTGTCTTTTCGAGCGACTAGCCCTCTAGGTTTGGCAGCTACCCTAGAAACAATAGTTTAAAGCAATTCAATGATTTCTTCTATGTGTAATGGGCAAGAGAAAGATAGTGGGACCAACCTGGAACTTTCGCTTAGTCCCTTGCTTGATCTCTCTCCCCCTTGACAGAGCTTACAACTCCTCCCCATACTTATCTCGCTTGCAGAGTACCCGTAGAAACAAAATAACAAAGACCCATCAAAGCATCTTGATCTATTACAACATACACATTACAGAATCAGATATATAATGAAAACATAATAGCATTCACAAATGATAACATTCACAATTGCACAATCATATGGAAGAAAACTTGAAGAACTTTATTAAATAGAAGGGAGAATTACAACCTAGTTGTCTGATCCAGCATCATCCTCCTAGCATCAAGCCCTCTTCACCTCATGAAATAGCAAGATCACACCAAAAATACAATGCTCTTTCCTCAATTACAAACTATCAACACTTCCTTGCAATTCACAATATTCTAGCCTCTGGATATCTTAGATGAGGGATCCATTTATAGATGTGTGCAAGGGTGTGAGTCATCTCTGGGTTTTTGATTAGTTTCATTCCACTTGTTATATTTGGTTCCACAAGAGAAGAGATAATTGAAGATTAGATCCCTTACTCATCCTTGGGCGAATTCAGAGAGGTAAGTGGCAGAGGGGAAGTTTCTAGAAGATTCTATGATTATCCACTTAGCAAACTGTCCCAAACATTTTTCCATCCTTTCCCATCGCACCCTATAGAAGGCCTAATCAGTATGCATAGCACTTGAGCAGTGTATCACTCAGTATGCATCGCACCTGGCCAGTGTAGCAGTCAGTATGGTTCAGTTTAGGCCAATTCTGGATGGTTTCTCAGGTGGAACTTTTGGGGAATGATGTAATCAGATGACCATGTTCTTTTAGGTCATGAAACAACTCTTTTAGGGGTTGATGAGCCCTAGTTTATCGACATATAAGTTTGGGGTTGATGTGCCCAAATATGTCTATAATAGTTGCTCCCTAAAGCATGAAGTCATAAATCTTGATGTCGGGTGAAATGCTTTATCATGAGGATCTGAGGTTTCGAACTGGAAGGTGACCTGTATAAGATACAATACAATACATCATCATAATATAATTTTCATGATCTAGCTGAGGCGGGCATTCCCATGCTCAGCTTTATAAATTCATTTCATGTACATAGATCAGATAGTCGTCGGCAGATGCAGACTGATGCTTCTTTAGATGTAGAGTCATCATCCTTGGTTCGGATGACCATCTGTGTAGCATATTTGTACATTTGATGTTTTTATATCCCTGAATATATCGCAGCCCGGATGGATGAAACTAGATCTGGGGTCTTCAAACTCGTTCAATCTTCACTCGATGTACAAGTCGATCCATGTGAAGAGATGTTATGAAGTCGAACATGGAAAGACATCGCCTGATTACCAACCAATAACATGAGTTGTTAACAGGTGCAAGAGGAATCACCGATAATGATAATGACCCTCAAGGTACTACAGTACAATTCACGTGGTGTGAATATATGATCCTATGTCGAACACCACGCAAAATCGTTTGGTCGAAGGCCATTGATGTTAACCTGTTGCCAGAAGTGATAAACTTGCCATTGAGGCATGCAAGCTTCAAAGTACTGAAAGGGTTGTTTCTAGGTAAACTTCTTGGATAATGAGCTGATGTCGACAAGAAGTGACTCATCGTAGGAGGGCCTTGATGTATCCCACATCTACGACCCGAAATGAAGCAAATGATTTTCTGGAGGTGAAAATGATCTGATGACACGAGGTTTAGAAATGGTGGTCATGAAAACTGAAGGTTGAAGGTATTGCAGCGGATGAGACATTAACTGGGTGGTGGTTTCTCAACTGAATGACTTCTATTGAACATGTTGGCGACACTGAGATGAATTGGTAGCGTTAACCCCAAAAGATGGATGGTATGAAAGACCGATGGTGAGATGACTGGTGAACAGAATAACCCAACCCAACTCAATCATGGTGATGAAGTGAAAGTGTCATGTTCAAGAGCGACCTGCTACCATAAATTCTTCAAGTTTTCTTCCCTTTTTCCCCAGTCATTGCTGACCAGTACCTCTTTATTTTTGTCAAGCTTGAGGAGGATAACATATGCTTGTTCTATAATTTTCCCTTCGAGCAAACCTATCGCTATGTTTTAACGAGTCTAGCAACAGTGAAACTCGGTCTTGTCTAGAATGGACAAGTTTGTTGCTATTGTTTTAACGAGTTTAACGACAAGGATAACTTGGTCCTTTTCATGTTTAGAGAGTTTGAAAAGGGACAAAAAGAAAACTCCATAAGTCCTTTTTCATAAAATAATCCCTTAGGTCCGAAAAAGGATAAAATAATATAAAAGGGATGACATTTCTGATCTTAACGAGCCAAAAATGGCAAGCGCTCACACTTTTTCATGAGATAATCCCTCGGGTCCAAAAAAGACTAAAATATACGGGAGGGATGGCACTTCCAATCACTTTAACGAGCTAGAAAGGCCAATTTCTTGATAATATTTTCATATTTAACGAGTCTGAAAAGGGTTTAAAGAGGACTCTTGACATTTCCAATCACTTTAATGAGCTAAAAATGACAAGCGCTCGACAATCTTTTCATATTTAACGAGTCTGAAAAGGGTTTAAAGGAGACTCGATTTTGAGGAACGAGTGGTGTCTAGGGTAGCAACTGGTTCCGGGTAAGCTTGGAACTTCTCAAAACATGGTGATTTCTATGAAGAGGTTGGCTAATAAGACCACTCATCGCAACTATTCCTCAAAAAGGGTAAACAACCAAGTGGAAGCGTATGATTGGCCAAAAGAATGGAGGTGATGAGAGGTACACAACCAAGGCTCAAAAGGCAGATCACATGGCAATCACAAAGGTTAATTACTCGAAGGTGGGTTCATTTTTAACGAGCTTGAACCATGGGGGAACTATGCTTGGATTTAGTTTCATTTTTACACAAGCTAGAAATGACAAAACTAAAAAAGCTAGAAACGACAAAACTAAAAAGCTAGAAATGACAAAACTAAAAATAAAAATGAAATTGAAAAAGGAAATGAAAATTTTGCATGCCCCCAGCATGATGAAAAGGAGAGTCTCCAGTAGCCATATGGAAACTTACTGAGGTTAGGTAGGATGGTTTCGTCCAGAAGACAAAACACTTGGCTTCATCCACAAAATAGACAAAGGTGAATGGTGTGTTAGATCAATCACGTAACCTATAGGGAAACTTATCTTTTCAGCTGGGTTCGTCCACAGAATAGAAAAGGGTGCATGCCCCCTCAGCTTCGTTACATTCACCAGACTACTCATGGTAATCAGGTGGATGGAATGAAGGTTCAGGACATATTAGGGATGATGGTTGACTTGGAGCTATGCTTGAACCGGGAAATGAAAGCTGGTCAATGGTGACAATTTTACCTTCATGCGACAATTGCATCACTCAGAAGAGTGTTGAAACAATAGCTTCCATGTTATAAAAATAGTCACGCCTAAGGAGTAAATTGTAATCTAACGTTCTTGGGACTATCATCACGTTCAGATGAACATTTTTCCTTCTCAAAGTGATCGGTAACTTAGGAAGGATCCCTAACGGTCGATTGGTTCGTTTGTTAAAGCCTAACAGATTTTGTGTAACAGGCTTAAGCGATGGCGAACAAAGCGCTTTCCAAGCAGTTGATGAAAGGATACTCACTGGTGCCCCTTCATCTATAATAGTGCCAGACACGATCATTTTACGAATTTGTACTATGATCTGTAAAGGTACATGATAAGGAAGGCGGTATCTTGCTAGTTGATTCCAATCAAAGGAAGTGACTAGACTACTTGGAGGGGGCACTGAAAAAACGGGAGAATCAACCCTTTGAGCTACGAGAGCTGGAGGGTTTTCCTCTTGTCTAGATGGAACAGGTGGATTGCCACCAAATTCATTGGTATCTGAAGTAACAAAACGAATTTGAACGATATTGTTCTCACTCTCTTCGGGAAGGGTATGATTATCTCAAGGTGAACTTGGGTGAACTGTCACCTCGACCTGTTGACTTTGGTCGGGTATAGACCCATAAGATTCACTTTCAGAGTCAGTCAGTTTTTCAACTAGTAAAGGACTTAGGGAGAGTTTCCTGTAGCTAGATGGAAGTCACTGCGGTGAAGCAGGATGGTTATCCTACACTCTTTTGGCTTCAACCAAAAAAGGACAAAGGTGAAGGGTATGGTTCCCTTCACATAACTTACATGGAAATCTAACCTTTCTCTTCTGTCCATGAACTTTACTATCACTAGTTGGAGGTGTGTTATCAACATGATCTCTAGAAGTTGATGACACAGGATGGTGCGAACGGGGAGACCATTCTCTCAAAATCCGAGGAAAGCAAGGACAGTATTGAGAAAAATGGTCACCTGCACAAATTACGCATGGAAATTTGGCTTTGGAAAGTCTAATGTGTGGATTTTCACCAGACAATGCATTCAAAGCAATGGTTGCTTGGTTGCCCCCTTGCTGAATTGGCTTCTTCTTCTTCTCCTTCCCTTTCTTCTTCTTCTCAGCCACCTAGTTATTAACATCACTACTTTTACCAAGCGAAGAGGAAGAAGGGGAGGGAGAAACAAATGAAGAAGAAGGCAATGAGACAACTTTAGTATCAACTGGAGGTTGATTCGATTGCAGAGGAATTGTGGCATTTTGAACTACAAAGTTTGAGAACAACCGTACTGGCAGGCCAATTGTAAGTCTCGGAAGGGACAATGTGGCCATATGAGGAGCACCAATATTTCCCCAAGAAGTAAAATTACTAGGATTCCCTTCAAAAGGAATTCCTTGATTGGTGGACTCCATATATCTCAACCTAAGATCAACTGAGGAATATGGTTGTTATTCCGAAATCAATTAATTTTAAAGACGCTTTGACACAACTTTGCTTTTTCAGTTTTTAAGAGTCGAGAAAAAGCTAAAGATGACTCTAGTCCCCTTCGATTTTTAATGAGCATTAAGTGACAAGTGCTCAGATGGACCTTTTCTTTTAAAGAGTCGAAAAGGAATGAAAGTGACTACTCTAGAAATCTAAACAGAGGGATTACCAAACCAATCGCAAAACTACAATATACACCTTAGTGATAAGTTAAAGAGAAATTACCAAGGACTTATGTATGGCAGTCAATCTTCCCGAATGCTGTGTTCAGTGCATTGTGATCAATAAGGCGGCAGACTCAGCTTCCTATGGATAGCAGATATAAGCCTATTGTGGTATCCCAATATATATATGACAGTACAGGGAGCACAAGTTTGTGCTAGCACTTGTCGTATCAAGGAGGAGGAATCACCCAACCTTCAATGAAAATGATAGTTACTAGTTTTTACGACGCCAGAACATGTCTCTAGCTTAGACCTCTAAATGTGTTGCGTTAAGTTCCAAAGTGTTGTTAGGTTCATTGAAATTTATTTTAGAGCTGATCTTGTTTAAAGTTTTCCTTTCAATGGTTCACCGCATGATGATGATTTTGAAATTCCTAAAATGCAATCTACAATGATAAACAATCTTTGTTTATTTTGAGTAATGAAAATCCTAGCTACTGAGGAAAGAAGATTACAATTATTTCAAGCAAAGAGCAAAGAGCACACACTAGTGCATTTTCCTAAATCATTTTCTGTACACAAACTAAATGCAAATGCAAATGCATGTATTCGTTTTTTATTTCCTTAATGTGAAAAATGCCAGAAAGGAAAACTAAATGCAGCAAAGATCTGAAATATTTCTTTCAAAATGGTATTTCGACAATTTTGTCTTCAAAAGAGAAAGGAAGACTAAATGACACTTTCCAATTTTGAATAAAAAACAATTCTTTCGTCACTTCGAATATCAATAAATCAAACCAAATACATGATGAAAATTTTAATCGACTATTCAGGGAAGGAAGAATCTTTTCGACTCAAAAGGACAATTACGACACTTTTTGCATCAAAGCTACAAATCGATTTAAACAACTTTTCGACAAAGGATTGTAAATGATGAACAAATACAAAAACATTCACTAATCCTAGTCAATGGAGGTTGATCTATGTGATGCAAGCAGGCTTTAGTAAGGAGGCATTGTTCATAAGCAGCAAAACAACTAAACAAAACTGAAAAGAAGTACAAAAACCCCTAATTTCTAGAATGGAAAAAGAGTTCACTCAGTCATCACACCTGGGCTTCATAGAAATTGAGATGCATCGCACTTACTGCACTCGGGAGGTGCTATGCATACTGAGTCATAGTGGGAGACAGTGCGATGGTCCAGGGAGCGCAACTGAAATGGGTTTTGGCTCAGATGTGCAGCTGTTTTCAATGAGTTAAGGTGGGTTTTGATGGACAGTAAAGAGAAAAGTATGAAGGAATGTCTTGAGAGGTTACTGAGCTACCAAAAAGGGCATCTAGATGTGCTTGCAAGTCAGATGTTCAATTCATAAACTAAACTAGATATTGACTGAAGTAGCATTCATCTAGTATGAAATTGTAGAGAAAGAGAAGTTCGAAGGCTGCCTGGTTGACTTCAGGCTATGTCTATAGTTTATAAAACAAACAATAACAACAAACAAACATCTAATTGTTCCCCAGTGGAGTCGCCAATTTGTTTCTGGGAAAACTAGTGTCTTTTCGAGCAACTAGCCCTCTAGGTTTGGCAGCTACCCTTGAAAAAACAGTTTAAAGCAATTCAATGATTTGTTCTATGTGTAATGGATAAGAGAAAGATAGTGGGATCAACCTGGAACTTTCGCTTAGTCCCTTGCTTGATCTCTCTCCCCCTTGATAGAGCTTGTAACTCCTCCCCGTACTTATCCCGCTTGGAGAGTACCTATAGAAACACAGTAACAAAGAACCGTCAAAGCATCTTGATCTATTACAACATACACATTACATAATTAGATATATAATGAACACATAATAGCATTCTCAATTGATAACATTCACAATTGCACAATCATATGGAAGAAAACATGAAGAACTTTATTAAATATAAGGGAGAATTACAACCCAGTTGTCTGATCCAGCATCATCCTCCTAGCATCAAGCCCTCTTCACCTCATGAAATAGCAAGATCACACCAAAAATACAATGCTCTTCCCTCAATTACAAACTATCAGCACTTCCTTGCAATTCACAATATTCCAGCCTCTGGATATCTTAGATGAGGGATCCATTTATAGATGTGTGCAAGGGTGTGAGTCACCTCTGGGTTTTTGATTAGTGTCATTCCACTTGTTACATTTGGTTCCACAAGAGAAGAGATAACTGGAGTTTAGATCCCTTACTCATCCTTGGGGGAATTCAGAGAGGCAAGTGGCAGAGGGGAAGTTTCTAAAAGATTCTATGAGCATCCACTTAGCAAACTATCCCGGACATTTGTCCATCCTCGCCCATTGCACCCTATAGAATGCATAATCAGTATGCATCACACTTGAGCAGTGTATCACTCAGTATGCATCGCACCTGGCCAGTGTAGCAGTCAGTATGGTTCAGTTTAGGCCAATTCTGGATGGTTTCTGAGGTGGAACTTTTGGGGAATGATGTAATCAAATGACCATGTTATTTTAGGGCATGAAACAACTCTTTTAGTGGTTGATGAGCCCTAGTTTATCGACATATAAGTTTGGGGTTGATGTGCCCAAATATGTCTATAACACTAAAGTCGTAAAATTATCGAAAGAAGCTCTTGGTAACTCAATGTACCATTTAGCAGCCGTACCAGTAAGTGTTATTTGGAAAATATGGAGTCTAATTGAATCATCATTTAAGGAGTTTGATGAACACCACAAATGAAAGGTCATGACATGATTTGATGGGTCTTCTATGGGATTCCATTGAATTTTGGAATGTTAGAAGGTAACTTATGTGGAATCACCAGCCACCAAGGCGCATATAAGATTGGACCATTAGTGAGCCGATTTAGATCTAGTAATTCTAAAGTTGCTACAAATGGCAATTGTCGATTCAGGTCAGGTTGAGCATACCCAGGATATGATTGAATTGCCTGAGCAATATGTCTTTGCATACCAACATAGGGCATCTGCATTTGGTAACCTTGATAAGGTTGTTGTTAAAAAAATCCGGCATAAGGTGGTCGTTGATAACCATGTTGAATTTGTGGTTGTCGATAACCTGCAAAGCCTTGTTGACCAGGACCTTGGTAAGATTGATACTGTCCAAACCCAGGTTGAGCCTATTGGGCAAGTCCAAATTGGGGTTGAATTGAGGTTGTTGAAATTGTGGCTACCACAGTTGTTGAATCAACTATTGTTGTTGTTGGTACAACTGTTGTTGATTTAACGGTTGTTGTTGCCCAACAATGAAAGGTTGGCCAGGTTTTGAATAAACTATACCAATGTAAGCTTCGGTCAGTCTAGATAAGGGTATACTAACCTAAAGTTATTGTTGAACCCCAGACACAAGTGGTTGTTGTATAACAACCTGAGGAACTTGAGCTTCTTGTTCCGAAACTTGTGGTTGCGAGGTAGAAGGACTAGTTTGTACTGGTTGAGATACAAGAATTTGAACTTGTGACTATGGTACATTAGTAACAACAAGTGTAGTAGGAATAGCTGACACAATTTTCATTGGTTGTGTTGGATACACAAGCCTTGGCTGAACTGGAATTGTTAGTTTCCATTGAAAAACTCGAATTCCAGGTTGACCCAAATACTGCAGGATATTACCATATGACAGTCCTCCACGATAGGGAGGATATGGTGTATAAGCATATTTCTCTCCATATGGTGGCAATCTAGTATTTAATGGATACATAGGTCTTTGTTGACCAGATTGCCCAGCTTGATATTGATATGTAGAATCAAACTGTTGAGTTCCCATTAAAGAAGAACCAGGTAGAATTCTAGTTGAGGACATGGGTGATGACCATGGTGTAGAAGCAACCCCTGAGTGGGTTCTAGATAAAGATTGGTAACCAACCAGGACGGACGTTTCACCATATAGGTGCGAATCAAGTGTGGTAGAAAACATCGAAGAAGTTGAAACATAAGATTCTGCCACAGCTGCATCAGATGATACAGTCTGGGATGTTGATGGTTGTTCAGCCATAGTTAACTGACCCAAAAGTTGTCCTAAAGAATCGAAGGGTACTTGAAAATAAGCAGGATCAAACAGAGCAGTAAAATGAGGAGTATGAGGGTAAATATAAAGCCCAGTTCCAAAATGGAATGTAGTTCCAGGTGTAGAATATTCTTCCAATTCTTCCTCGACAACAATTAAAACAGGTGGAAGAACTTCGCCATCTGGTCTGTAAAATATTTTTGGTGTTGATAAAGTGGAAGTTTTAGTAGTTACTCATGTCTGAGGGGTAACCATTTGATTGTCTTTCGGTAAAGTAACAACTTATGAATGTTCAAATTCGAAGTCCAAATGTTCAAGTAAAAGAACAACAGTTTCAGAAAGAGGTTCCTAAACAACTTCAGGTTCAGATGTGACTTCTGTTTGAACTGTGATAGATTCTGGATTAACTTCTGATTGAACTTATCAAAGTTTAGAAGTAATTTCCTATTGAACAGCTTCAAGTTGAGGATCATCTTGTTGTTGAATAACTTCAGTTACTTTTTCTCTAGGATCAATGCTAATGTCCTCAGGTAATTGTGAAACTTCTTCTTCAGAAACGGATGTACCAGAAATGGTTGGAGTAACTGGAGTCTCAGTACTTACCGAAATAGATGTTTTAGGTAATTCAGATGAAGAACTAGGAGTTCTTGATGTACTTGACTCAGTTAAGTGAGAATGCTTTGACCGAATAAGTGTAGCTTCGGGCGGCAAAGGTGGTTTACTCGCTGTTCTCTATGAACGATGGGGTAAGGGTTGATGTTCCTCCATGATTGTTGATTAATTTTATTATCAAAAAAGAAATAAACAAAAATGGGTAAGCTAGGCAAAAGGTTTACCAAGCAACTGTGAACTGCAGAATACCTCCTCGCGAACCAAGAAGTACGGGAAGGCAATCTCCCCAAATGTTGTGTTCGGTGTATCACAGTGTACAAGGCGGCCAACTTGGTTACCTAAGGATGGATAGCAACCTAGTGTTGTCCTCCCATATATACCCAAAGGTATGTGGAGGCCCAGTCCATATAAGTGTTGTCTAATGCAAAACCGCACAGTGAGAGCATTCCCATATACTTTATGTATTGTAACACAACCCTATATACTAGAAGGTACGTGGACTAGCTACGATATACTCACGTACGTGGAACGAGGTATCACACTCAGAATGTATTGCAGACAAGTTAGTGGAAGCTTCTTTTTTTTATGACGCTGAAACACGTCTTTAGCCTAGAACCACTAAATGTTTTTGTTAATGACAATGCTCCGTTAGGTAAATTGATGTTAATTTTAAGTTGATATTTCTTAGGAATTTGCCTTTCAATTTCATCGCGTGATGTATTCTAAAATTCCTAGGAGTGCAACTATCATGATAAGCATTCTTTCAATTCAACTTAACGATGAATATCCTAGCTACTTAGGGATAGAGGAATAAGATTTCTTTCGATCAAAGAGAAAAGAGCACAATCTAATGCAATTCCCTACACTATTCCTATGAGCACACACAAAATTGTTTAATGCAACATGCATGTATTTCTTTTTTATTTCTTTAATGTGAATATGAACAAAAGGAAATATTCACATACAAACAATCAATCTTTCACAAGAATGAAGACTTTTACAACAGTTCTGATTCGAAGGAAAAGAAGACTTTACGACACTTTCTTTCGAAAGAAGATTAATCAACTATATTCTAACTTTGACTATAGATTGATAATGACAAAGAAAACATTAAAGAAATATTAATCAATCAACTCAAAGTAGGTCTAGACAAGGAGATATAAACTTGTTCTCTGATACATAACATTCATTGATCAATCAGCAAACAAGCAAACAGAGAAAAGTTGGAAAAAACACTTTCCAAAGGTGGGAAACTGACCCTAGGAGGATCAGTGTAGCCCTGAATGGAAGACAATGCACTTCAGAGCATTGTCCTGAAGCCAGGGGTGCTCTGCAATGCATTGTGTCCCTCACAAGCCTGCATTGGTGATAGTGAGCCATTTCAAGAGGCAATTTGACATAGTTTTGACCAATGTTTCAATGCAAAGATCTGAATTACAATCTATGAACACAAATAAGGTCTGCAAGGATGTCTTAGGAGGTGGATAAGCTACTAGGAAAGAGGATCTTCCCTAGTGGAGTCGTCAATTTGTTTTGGAGAATTTGGTATCTATAGATAAATACTAATTCCCTAGATAATTAGCTATATCTAGAAAAATAGTTTAAAGTCTTTTAGTCTTTTCCTATAAGCAATAGATAAGATGAGAAGATGAGAAGACCTACTTGTAGTTTTGCTTTCCTCTCGTCTCCCTTGTATTGGTCCTGTCACTCCTTCCCATACTTAATACGCTTGAGAAGCACCTGTAAACGCAACAGAAAACAAAGAATCGATCAAAGAAAAATATGTATTGAATATAAGTGAAAGGAATCAGATGCAATTCACACATATAAGCATTATAAAACAATACAAACATATGGGAGAAAGGTTCAAACACTTTATTGAATAGAAGGAGGAATTACAACCAATGGTGTCTGATTCAAAGCCATTCCTCCAGCTTGGATCCCATCCACATCACATCAAAAGCATGACAAACTTGTAGCATTACAATACTTTCTTCAAAGCCAAATCTCATAGCAACATTATCTCCTTACAATTCAGCATAATCCAACCCCTGATCACTTAGATGAGTGGTAAATTCATAGGAAGATGAAAGAGGGTTTGTCATAAATGGTGGCATTGAATGGCCTTCCATACTTAGAATTAGTTCCATGGAGGAAGGGGTGAGAGGATAGGATGCATCTTAACTCATTCCTCATCCATTTTCAAGATCATAGGAGTTGATAAGTGAGGGAACCTTCTAGATGACTCCAAAAGATAAGAATATTCCCCAAACCGTATGTGAATTTCGCTCAATCTCACCCAACACAGGTGAAAGGAAGCCTAAGTGCTCTGCAGAGCACCCTGGCATGGACTTAACTACTCTACAGTGCACCCTTACATGGGCCTACCTGCGTTGGCCCCTCTAGAGGCTATTTCTAGATGTCTTCAAGTCATGAAACTTTATGGGAAAGAGGCATTGAAAGAGGTGAATTGTTTAGGGCATGTAGCAATTGAAATTAGGGTTTGATGAGCCCTAAAACACTGATCTAGATGATGGGATTGATGTGCCCAAATGGATCTGTAACACCCGCCAGTAGTGAATCATGGTATTCCCCATCATTTAAACTGCATGGTTTGAATTTCAAAATATATTTTGGACCAAGGTGGTCCAAGCATGTTAAATATCCTATGGAAAATGGGTATCTTTAATCTTTGGATTCATGTCCTATTTGTACCCATCGCCTTCGCCTGACAAGGAGCAGGGGACCTCCAGGATCAAATGGAGGTGGCTAGTTTAGATGCTGAAAATGAATTATATATGTCCACCCTAAGTCTGGGAAAAAGGATTCATCTGTTAGCACAGGCACTAATTTGGAAGACCCGCTAGCCTATTTACTTAACCTTCTCAATAGGAACGATCCTTCAATATTTTCAGATTCAAGTAGATGATTCATTTTCATTTGGACAACATGACAGTTTGTAGTGTGAATTTCTAATTTTTCCAAAAAGAAAGATTCCCAAAGATGATCATAAAAGATTAAGCCTCCACCTTTATCATTATTAGTTGGAGCTCCCCAAAAACATGGAAGTAAGCCCCATTTTAGAATAGGGAAGTTGTTGAAATTGGAAACTAGGGCCAAATTCTACTTTGGGCAGCTCCTTCAAAGAAGATAATTGCAGCATTGAATTCCTCTTTTTGAGAGGAAAAAAATCTACCTAAAGATCACTATATTTGAATGAGGAAAAATCTGAAATTAAGCCCCCTCATGCATAATTTATCAATGTCAGCTTGGGGATAATTTTACAAGTGAAACCCCCCTCCACCTCCTATAAAAGAGAGTGTCCTCCAACATCATTTGATCATCTCACACACATTATTTACTCTCTGAAATAGCTGCAGGAGGAAGGTGTTTCTAGTGAAGGAGGAAGGGCTAGGTTATTGTCTTGGTAGGGTTGTTTGATGGGCTAAATTCCTTAGACAGAAGGTTGAGCCTCCTAGGGACAAGTCTGGGCCTTTGTGTGGATTGTTCTAAGCTTTCTTATCTTCTATTACATGTCTGAGGTTTGAGATGAAGTTACCACTGTGTATAAAGGTTGATCTAAGGATGTTTTGGGCATGATGTTTATGGTGAATCTCTCCTAAAAGAAAGCCACACTTGTTTGGGTCATCTACAGCTAGGCCGCAGGCCTTATGTCCCATGTTTTGGAGGCTGAGAATCTACAGCTAGGAAGCCATAGTCTGTCATGCCTCTTTAGGGGGCTTTGTAGTTGGTTTTTGAAGCCTATAAGAATGTTGAAGGGAAACAAGTTTTTGGAGGGTCTATTTGAAGGGAAGCCACAATTAATAGAAGGTCTATAAGGAAATGAATGGGGTGTTGTAGCAGACTATTTTTATGCCCTAGCCAATCCTACTAGAATTGAATAGAAGTCAACAGTCCTTGGAGCTTGCTAAGAATGCAAGATTTGCAGCTTTGTTTGAGCCATCTCCTTGCTAAGGGAAGTGATATTGGACATTCAAATTTGCAAGTGATTTTGAGTTTGAATTATTTTATTCTCTCTATTGAACATTTCATATTAATGATAAGAACAATTGATAATGGGTTTTCCCCATCTTGAGGTTTTTTCCTAGCTTTAACCGTATCCTTGTGTTCCCTTTTCTTGGCTTGTCTCCTGCTTCTCTCGTTTATGTTCTTTCTTCAGTTACTGTTTATATGATAATGAGTTATATGATTGCTAATTGAATCAAATTGGATTGATAAATGGGCTAATATGGATTAGTGAAGTAACTATGTAGAGAACATGTCCCAAAATTTAACATGGTATCAGAGCTAAGTGAGAAAAGCCCAAGAAATAGAGAATGAAATCACTAAGAAACTTGTTGACAAGTATCCATCACATCAAAAGTCAGAGGCATTCCTAGGCCAAGCTCCTTGTGGCATTAAATCAAATTCTTGGGCATAGTTACAATGAGTAGGTCAAATCTGTGCTCATTTTGAAAGTCTAATTCTTTATTTTTGGCCGAATTTAGAGACACTCATGTGCATTTGTTTGTGGAAGGATATTCTATTTTTACATGTCGAAATCTTCTATGACTTTGGAAATAGGGCCGAGCCACTATGGTATCTTGTTTGAAAATCCACAATACTTGTTTTGGAGGGACAAAACACCAATCATATAACTAGAGTGAGGTCATACATTCCCAAAAGGATAACACAGAAAATAAGTCAGTTTCAATAACCAGGGTCAAGAGTATTACCTATGCTGCTGAGATTCATCAGAAAAGAGACACTAAACTGTGACCCAAAAGGTATATTCAGAAATATGGGTATTTTTTCTAGGGATAGAATATTGTTTATGATGTCTTCTGTTAAAGTTCCATGTCCCCTAACCTTTAGTTCTTTTGATAATGAAGATTGGACAAAATTTTAGTCATTGTAAATACAATGTTTGGACAGTGTTTGAACAGTCATAACAATAATGTAACTATAATTCACATCATCTACATCGAATGAAAATCTGTGCCGTAGATTGTGAGACCTTGTGGAAAATTTCAAAGTGAGTTCTAGTTTTTGAAATGATGGAGCAGAAAACAGTAATTGAACGAGCCTCCAAGGACCTCATATCAGTCTTTGTACATGATTGGTAAGGGTGATGTTCTAATGTTAATAATTGAGGCCTAATCTAGAAACATTCTAATTCAAAAGAAAAACACTACAACCGAGAAGACAGTGGGTCATTAGATTGATATGATCTTTAATCAATATGAAATCATGCTTGAAACATTGCGGCTTTGAATGTATAGAGGCGTGAAGCAGACAACACTCGTTTGAGATATTGTCCTGAAGAAGTCATTCTACCCTCCTGAAGAACAAAACTCTAAGTATTCTACTCCTAATCTGATGTGCAAAGATTTGTCTACATAAAAATTTTGTGGTAAATCTATCGCTAACATTTCAAAATATTTCAATGGAATCAACAGTAAAGGATATCACTATTGTCTTGTTTTACGCCATCTCAGTTCTATGAAATAAGGCTTATCATCTCACAAACAAAAATCTCATCACCTTGAACTCAGTCTCCTACAGTAAGAAGAGTATTTGTTGAACTGTGGAGATAGTATGAGTCTTAGTAAAATAAGAATAATGACTTTAGCACACACACAGATATATATATATATATATATATATATATATATATATATATATATATATATATATATATATATATATATAGACACACACACACACACACACACACACAATCTTATCTACTTGAGCTTGTGGAGAATTTTGATTTACAATAGAAATATTGTGATTAAATAAGAGCCTATACCAAATCACTAGGTTGTTCAACAAAGAATATTTGGTTACGTTGGAAAGAAGGAAAGCTTCAGACACTGGAATCATTTTTTAAATTCATCTTGATGCCCTATATCAACCTCATTGAAAGAATCAATCTTGGAAGATCATCTCAGGCTTGTATAAAGATGTGTATAGGTTGATAGTGAAGTATAAATCAACAGTCTTGTGGGCACTATTCTTGGCAGGCATCTTTAGTGGCACATTTTTCATGAGTAGACATCTTCAGGGATTACAGGAGTACATCGCCAGTCGTGAGGACTTAATGAGAAACTGGTTAAATTTTTGATTATGAGCTTATGATGCCAATAACAATACAAAATACTTCTCTTAATAAACTAAATAAATCAGTTCAGATCCTCCATTGACTTGAGAAATAAGTCAACGATTATATTATCTCCATATCACTGATTCTTGGCAACTATAAGTGTTCATCATCCAATATCAAATTCTAGAGTATGGCTGAAGATGTTAGATCAGTAAGGACCAGGACTCTGGATCAGAAACCCTGTCATAATCAGATTTGAAGTTGTCTACATCAGTATGTCCTATCAAGAATCTGGAAAGATAGAGATTTCTGTTTGGAGTCTAATCAGAAGGAAGTCTTGAAGCAGTCAAATATTATAATGAAGGATTGCAACCTTGGAAGTTTCTTTGTTTTTTTAAGGACATGGACCAGTGCCTTGCAACAACCTCTATAATCATAAAGAACAATGGGAGGATCATTGACTTCATGAAGAATGGTTGCATGGATTCAAATGCCTGGATGAGAAGGACCTTCGTATGATGGATTGGTAGCCGTGATGAATCATCTAGTTGATTAGATGATCTCATGGGAGGAATTCTTCACCCTGGGTGAAGAAGGACCATGATGCTAATTTTCTCTCTGATTTGGAGTAAAGGGATTTATAGATGCAATTGTTGTATGATAAATCTTCATATTAAAATTGAGGGGTAGATTAATGAAGACTTGATTTCAAACTAAAACAATACTTCAAAGGGAGCTACAAAATCCCTAGCAGAATGTCTTATGTTTAACTTTGATGATTAGCTATATCTCCAAATTTGCATTATGATTCATTAACTAAAAGAACAATCTTGGCAAATGGACCAAAGGAATAATGGCAGGAAAAATAGCAGGTTGTGGACAACTCAATATTTAAAGGAAGCCATGGTCTCAAATGAAACCATTATCAGATGATGATCCTCTCATTTATCAAAATGAGAGGGAGATGACTTTTAAAGTCATAGTCCTAGCCTTGATGCACTTCTTCCTTAACATAGACGATTTGTGGGGATCCTGGTGTTCTGATTAAACACCTGATCAAATATATAGCTTACTATAATTTAGGTCTACCTATCTATCTATGACATACTTTGCCTGGAATTTGAGCTATCTGTGTGAAGAATGAAAAGAGAACATCTAAGTGATGGATCTCCTGGAATCCACCTTTATTTCGTGGATGAATCAAAGACTAAAGATTATTTCTCTGAGAGCACCATTGAGGTTGAATTTATAAAACAACATGCATGATTATGAAGCTAGTGGGTTGAGGATGCTCTTCAATAAGCCATTTGGGCACGTGCTGGTAAACACCATTGTATATTGTGATTCATCTTTTAGAGAATCCATGACAACTCCTTATATTGGGTACCTCTATTTGGATATGGTATAGAGGAAATCAATCAAGCTCTATTATTTCTGGTTGAATGTGAAGGTTACTATCATCCATGCATAACCTCTTGGTAAGGACAAAATTATCTTCCTTCAGAGAGAGGCTGGGAGTCATGGATAGACCCTATTAAGAGGGTCCCGATTGAACATTGAGCTCTGGGAGCTCCTGGGGGCTTGAGGTACTTATTGATGTTATGAGCGACCATAGGGTGAGTGGTTCACCTTCCCTTATAGGTATGCTAGGTATAAGGTGAGTGGTTCACCTTCCCCTATAGGTATGCTAGGTATAGGGTGAGTGGTTCACCTTCCCCTATAGGTATGCTAGGTATAGGGTGAGTGGTTCACCTTCCCCTGTGATACCTCATTATGATATATGACACATAGGGTGAGTGGTTTACCTTCCCCTATGGTGGTTGTCATGTGTGTAGGGTGAGTGGTTCACCTTCCTCTAAGATTGATGAGATATGCATAGGATGAGTGGTTCACCTTCTCTTATGGCATATGAGCAGGATGAGTGGTTCACCTTCTCTTGTGGATACCCCAGTGAGAGATGCATATAGGCATCTTCTTTTTGTCACATGTGGACATGTTGGTGGAATGTGGTTCATCCTTTCCCCACATGTATGATGTTCATTCCCTACGATCGATGCTTGACATGTCGGTGGGATGTGGTTACCCCTTTCCCATGTGTAGGATCCTTCCTATGATTGTTGGCTGGCATGCATGTAGGATTTGGTTTATCCTCTCCCTATGATGGTTGTGATATGTGACTATAGGATGTGGTTTATCCTTTCCCTACGATGGTTGTGATATGTGACTATAGGATGTGGTTCATCCTTTCCCTACGTGTGGTTGTGAGAAGGATTTATTATTTCCCTGCTATTGCTCCAGTGTCATCCTATCCATGTCGTCCAGGGCACATGAGAAGTACCTCTCATATGGCTAATGAGTTGGGAATGTGGATAGGGACGATAGCAGTACCGATGGAAACATCATTTACTGTCGTACTCCCTATGTCTAGGATGCATGATGTTCAACAAGTTGATCACTTGGGATAAAGTCTGACTGGTGTTCGACCCCTGGTTATGTGGACTGACTAGTGTCAGTGGAGAGTGGCAAGGTCTTGTGACTCACTCTTGATCAATTCTTCTTCATTATCTATATCAATGTTCAACGGAGATGAGGCGAGATGCATAGATGGTTCATGATGATAGGATGGCACGATGAATTGGCATGTGGAATTCTCCCTAGTTGAGAGGGAGTGTTGAAATTGGCAACTAGGGCCAAATTCCACTTTGGGCAGCTCCTTCAATGAAGATAATTGTGGCATTGAATTCCTATTTTTGAGAGGACCAAAATCGACCTAAAGATCACTATATTTGAATGAGGAAAAATATATTTATGAAATATATAGGTATATTCAACCCATGGGTCTTCTATGAGAAATATTATCATTATTGGGCATCAATGAGAAACATCACATGTCACAATAATTTTCCATCACAAACACTGCCATATTGACATCAATGACAACCTTTATTAACAATCTCCCCCTTTGTCATTGATGGAAATATTATTCTTCTCTGCCTTTCAACATTCTCTCCCCCTTTGACATCAATGGAAAACAGGGTGCCCAAGCACTCCCCCTGTTGAGCTGCGTCCCTTCTTCATGGGTATGTTACTCCCCCTTGTCATGCTGCTCTACTTTTTACTCAAGATATAAAAGGATTGTTGCATTATCATCAGCTAGCACATTATCCCTTCTTCAGGTCTCAAAAAGCTACTTTATCATGACTTCAACAATGCTTAAAGATGCTTCACTTCAATGCTTCCAAAACAGATTCCAAATAGCCACACACCAAATGTTCAAGTCCAAATTTTTATGTTTCTACAATTCGTATTCTATTATCTCCAGAGTCAGAATTGAGAGGTCTTCATAGTCCGAATCAAGAGAATATGCCACTTTCTCGCTATATTTCTTGAACCCGAATTCCTCTATACCTCTATGCTTCTCCTTAAGTCACTGCCATCCAATATTTCAACATCATTACATTTGGATGAAATGGTGAGAGGTTGTGCCTCACTATTGCTATTTTTCTAAGTGACCAACATCAAACTGGGCTATATTCAACTGTGTAACATTCTTCTTTCTATAGTCCTTTTGATGAGCCATTCTTTTTCTTGTGTTCTTGTAAAAAAATCTCTGTAGGTTATCTCCACTAGCAGATTTTGATATCCAATATGTGATTGTCTTTTAAATTCTTTCTATTGATTGACAACCTTTTGCAATGCTTAATTATGTTAGAAGTTTCCAACTGCTCTTGCTTGTGTAGTAGACAAAAGCACTCAAATTCCATTCCTGAATGTCTCTATTTTGTTTGAAGGTTGCCTCTATTTTTGTCCTTGATTTACCTGTTCTCACATCATATCCCTGAGTCGAGACATTCAACTTATGTAATAACAACAACATAGTTATTTTCCCTACTTCTCTAGCATTAGATGACCTTCTCTGCTACTCTAATTTCTGCTTAGTGATCAAGTGGAAAACATCTTCAACAACAGTCCAAATAATAGTTAACAAATCATGTTCTTCAATGGAGTGCTCGTGAGAAATGATTTTATGAAAGAATGATTGTTAATATAGCTCATCAAGGATTTCATAAGTACCCTTTCATGGATAGCTTTTGCAATAATGATCAAGAATAAAAAGCTCCCCCTAACTATATGCACGATCTCCTTTTGGTAGAATCCCATCATCAAATACTCAGAATATCAAGGATATCTTCATCAAGTCAACAACATCTGTTGTTGGCTGGAGAGTTCAAGAGATTTTCAAATTGTATTTGCTTCCTTCTCCATACTTGTGTAACTTTCTTCTTTTTCATGGTTCTAGCTTGTGTAGGATCCCAATTCAAGTTACAATCATGTGCCATATGACCAATGTTATGACACTTGAAGCATTTTATGTTGTTCATGAACAAGAATTCATGATTTCTTGCAAAATTGCTTCTCGGAGATTGACGGGGACCATTATAATTATCTTTATGATATGCCCTAAAATATTTTTCCATGTGCCCAATGTTTGTACAAGAATATAAATAACCAAGAAATAGACTTTGGCACCTAGGAGATGGAGATTTTCTTGATGTACTTCTAAAGTCTTTCTGCCTTGAGATTCTTTGATGATATTCATTGTCTTTTGTATTCTTGACACCATCTACAAGTCTTCTTGGAGTAATATTTCTTCCATAGTTGTCTTGACTCTTCTCCTTGCCTTTGCTGGAACTGGGAGCATCAACATTTCTTTCTGGCTTCCTCACATTCTTGTTGTTTGAAGCATTATCATTCTTGCTTGAGGATTCACCTATAAAGCCAAGACCTGATTTATCAAATGGATATCTTTGATGGCTGAGCATGTCATCCAAGGCTTGAGAGCTCTTCAAGATTTTTTCCATTCCTTCAACCTTTTTCCTGAAGGAGACAATCTCTTCTTCCAATCTTTCACAATCATTATTCTTCTTAGCAAGTTGTTTCTCAATCTCTTCCTTGATACAAGTTGCTTCATTT
This sequence comes from Pinus tabuliformis, assembly GCA_031772625.1. Classification (NCBI taxonomy): domain Eukaryota; kingdom Viridiplantae; phylum Streptophyta; class Pinopsida; order Pinales; family Pinaceae; genus Pinus; species Pinus tabuliformis. Next base: position 1,680,322,737 of record CM062820.1, read on the forward strand.
GATTATATTTTAAGGGAGATGATATCTGACTTCATTTTGAAGATTTCTTCATTTTCTTTTTCTAGGTCGCTCTCCTTTTTTTCCTTGATCCATGTAGCTTTACATGTTTCGTCCTTGAGAAGGTTGATGTCAGATTCTAGTTTGAATATTTATTCATCCTTTTCTTTTAATTAACATATCATGGTGTTTCTATCCTTTTCTACTTATCAACCTGTCCTTTTATGATTTCCAGTGCTTCATTGTCTTCTCATCTCCTTGTACTAGCTTTCTTGCTTCTTCTAGTTGAGATTTAAGAGAGGAGATATCTTTCTTGTATTGACCAATATCTGCTTCAAGTTTGTTCAAGCTTTTGTGCGTTTGTTCAAGGTATCTTCCTATTTCTTTGCCTTATCCAATTTATTTGTCATGGATATGACTTCTTCATGATGCTTTATTTTGTTTTGATGAAATTCCTCCTTAAGCTTGGCAAGATCTTCATCCCTTTCTTGTACATGGAGCTTGACAAGGTAAACTTCCTTATTTTTTTGGTCTTGGTCACCAGCTAGTGCTTTCTTCTTAAGTTCCCTATTTCACTTTTTCAAATTGATAATCTCTTCCATGGCAGCCATAATTTTAGTGACGAGATCTTCTTCAAAATATTTTTCATTCTCTTCATATTCTAGGTCTTCTTTAGCCTTGATGTCATCATTCTTATTTTCAGCTTCCATGATAGGTTCTAGATTTCCTTCTTACTTTCCATCATCTTCTTGACTAGTGGTCATAGTCAATGCACCTTTTCAGTGAAGGTCATGAAGTTTGTCCCATATACCATTTATTGATGAACACTTTTCTAAATTGTCCTTTATAGAATATGGTAGCTCATTCAGGATTGCCTTCCTTTCTTTTTCATTTTACTCCTTGTAAATACTTGGGGGGGGGGGGGGTGAATCAATATTCCTTTTCAATTGTTACTTATACCAGTTAAATCAATTATATTTAGAACAAAAATAAGAAAAAGGAATAAATGATTTTATTAATATAATATTTATAATGAATCAAGTACAATATATAGGGCTCAAACCATTGATGAAGACACTGATCTTCAATTCCCTAGGCTCCGACCTATTTCTTGTACCAACTTCGTCTTTTGTGAGGCTCCAACCTCTAGGGCTCTGACCCTATCTTGCCAAGGCACCAACCTTGGATTTAGGAGCACCAACTCCAAGGACACCAATCCTTCCAATTTTGAGGCACCAACCCCAAGGGGTCTGACCCTATATTTTTCTTTGTCAAGAAATGTTTTTATTGTATTAAAATGCTCTCAAAATATTATCCATTGTGTTATGTCAATCTACACCTTCATTGTAGTCTCCATGCTACATCATCAATCACAACCTTGTATCATAGAAGGTGTCACCATTTCTCTTCATATTTACCCAAAAAAAATTCCAAGTCACATCATGATGACTAATACATCATGGTCCTCAATAGTCTTCACACAACTTTAATGTGTCTACAATGAACTGCAGTGAGCTCTGCACAAAAAATAACTCTCTGTTTCAATCCTCTATTCTAGTAACTTCTTCAAGAGTGACGCTTCAAGGGTAATTGCTTTAGAGGGGTGACTGTCACGACTTCAGGTTGTGCATTCAGTTAGAAACAATCCTGTTCACACTCAGATAATATTCTTAGATCCACAAAACGTCCTTTTTGAACTGTTATCTGAATTACTATCAAACACAGGTTCGAGCTATATGAATGACCCTATGTGCAATCAGCCTTAGCTTTCTTTATTCTTCAAGTCTTAATGCTCCTCTGTATTTCTCTTCTGATTGACCTTCGTCTTCCTTTCCTCTGTTTCTTCTTTTTCGCTCACCCTTCGGCTTCTTTGAGTTCACGAGTTGTGAACTATTACTTCCTTTCTATGTTCAATGCCTGAGATCGATGGCCAGAAATGAGGCGTCTTAACTTATATTTATATGTGTTTCACTAATGACCGTAAAGACACGTTCATTGGGAGGAGTAGTCGACTTATTGTATGAGGTCGCTTATTACACAATATATCAGAGAGGACCTTTTTAATATTCATCCAAGGCCCACATGGAGGTCCCACATGCCATGTTATTAATCGCAATCACATCCTTCTGAACTCCCACAATCACAACATCATGAAAATCCCGCAATCGCAACCCTTTGGTTTCACGATATAACATTCTCGATACCCCTACTGCCGATGGAGTGGATGCGATATTCAATAAGTTGTTTTTAATAAATCTTCAGGTCCACACCTCTATCGCAATTAGCCATCCATCAGGTCCACAAGTCTTATTGCAATCGACGGTTTGACATCCCTTAGAAACTAGCGATACTGCGGATGCAATATAGTATAAGGTGTATTATAATGGAACCATCGGGTCTGCGATACATATCTCAATCGGAATTTTTAGCGTGACGCTTTTAATAGTTGTGATACATAACTTCTAATAGTGGCAGATGTGGTATTACATTAGAGCTTGTTCTATTTGACCAGTCAAGTCCCTAGCTCAAAATGCAATCGTAGATCTCAAGTGTGACATTCCATTGCGATACATAACTTCCGATGCAACAGTTCTGGTTTGGCAGATGTGATATAACAATAGAGCATTATTTTATGGAACCATTGGGTCCGTAATACATATCGCAGTTGGGGGATTCAATGTGACACATAATAAAGAGATAAATACATCGATATTGATTTCTCTGATGTGCTGTGAACTTTTAAAGGGTTTACACAGTTTATTCCTTCCTTCAATATTTCTCTTATTCTTGGGCATATGATTTTTCTTGGCTTGTCGCTCCTGTGGCTTTCCTTCGCTCTTATGACTTCCGATAGCTACTCTTCCGATGATGTGTTCCTCTTTGCTCCTCCAATCGCTTTCCTCCTTGGGACGCTTCTTGGGTCCACTGCTTCTACTATGTCTGTATATATATATTCAACCCATGGGTCCTCTATGAGCAATATTATGATTAATGGGAATCAATGAGAAACATCACATGTCACAAGAATTTTCCATCACAAACACTGCCATATTGACATCAATGACAACCTTGATTAACATCTTCTATAGTAACCTATAAAACTAAGAAAACTTCTAGCATCTCGTTGGCATGTTGGTACTGAATTTTGGAAATGACTTCCATATTTGATGTGTCCACCTTGATCCAAACAACTTAAATACGATGGCTGAAAGAAATTCCTTTGTTAACATCATAAAACATACTTCAAGACTTAATGACATATTTGCTTCTTTGCATCTAATGATATTTTTTTCTATTTTTTCCATAACTTCCTCAAAAGTATTTCCATAGATAGTAAAGTCATCCATATAAACCTCTACAAAACCATGGATCAAGTCAAAAAAGACACCTAACACCTTTCTTTTAAATGTAGCAGGTGTATTATATAAACCAAAAGGAAGTACTCTATAATAATACATACCACATGGACATGTAAAGGTTGTTTTGCCTTGACCTTCAAGAACCAATTGTATTTTATTATATCCAATGAAACCGTCAAGAAATGAAAAATATGTATTCCCTACTAAAGTATCTAACACTTGATCAATAAAAGATAGTGGGAAATGATATTTATAAGTGGCTCTATTTAATTCCCCGTAATTTATGCTCACTCTCCACTTTCCATTTTTCTTAGGAACAATCACCAAGGGTGAAACCCATTGGCTATCTGATATTGGGTAAATGAAATTCACATTAAGGAATTTTTGTAACTCATCTTTAACGATTTCTCTCATATTGGGATTCATCCTCTTTTGAGATTGTCTTATTGGTTTGTAATTCTATTGAATATACATTTGATGCATACATGTATTAGGGTCCATTCCCTTCATGTTAATGTATTCCCATGCACATGAAAAAGAATGTTTTTGTAGCATCTTTAACAATTGTTTCTTTTGAAATTCTTCGAGGTTATTATTAATGTTTAATGTTTTCCCTAGATAGATTTCTATCAAATAATTACCAAATTTCTCCATATATTTTAAATATATTTAGACTATCTAGGTGAAAATATTTAATTCCACAATCTTCATGGAAACTTTTTTTCTAACACATGTTCACAAGAATTTTGCACATAGTATGAAGAAAAATCATGAATATTCATTAAATTTATTGATTGATCCTCCTCATCATGTTCAGAAATAGCTAATATTGGTTGAATATTTTCAAAGTCATCATAATCATCATCTTTAATCAAAACATCATTCTCCACTTCAATTATTGTTTTTGCAAGTGGGTATAATGTGAATTTCTTAGTAGAATTACCATCAGAAATGAACATATCTTTAGATCTACAACTTATGAATGCATCAATTGTACCTAACCATGGTCTACCAAGGATCAATCGGTGACCTCCGAAATTTCTTTTGGGAGTAAATACCATAAATTCATCAGGACATTCCCATGAATCTAAGGATATTGATATATCATCTAATATACCATTAGGTTTGATAACATATTTATCTACTAATTGCAATAACATTGGGGTATATTGAAGATTAGGCAAGCTTAACTGATCCATAGTATTTTTGCTCATGATATTAACGACTGCCCCTAAATCAATCAAACTATTTGGGATTCAATACCATTGATGTGAGTTTCTACAATAGGGCTACCTGAATGTAAATATTTTTGAATTATTGGCTTCCCCATCATCATAGCTCAAATTTTCCTACCAATTGAATATTTTTGATATATTTTATCTTTCGTCCAATTTCTTAATACACAACTCCTTTATTGTTTTCACAAAAATAGATATTTCATTTATAGCTTGAAGTAAAGGAATTTTGATGCAAATATTTTTCAATTCATATAACATATTATAGTTAGGTAAAATTATTTTCCTTTCCATTTCCTTATCAATTTGAAGTCTTTCAAGAAAAGGAGGATTTTGTAAGGAAACACAAGGTTGTTCAACTATAGGATTTGTAGGAGTTGATTTTGTTTGGTTGTCATGTAATTGTGTAGGAATATCTTCCTTCAGAGAGGTCTTTTCTTGATTAGGAGATGTATCCTTTTCATGAATATTCCTACTATTCTTGGATGACCACTGGTGGTGTTTTCTTTTGCAAAAATTGACCAGATCTAAGTTGGACATCATTCAAATGCAGAGGATCTATCATACAATCTTGAAATTTTTTACCTTCAACATTATAGATGGGTTGTTGAGGTGTTTTACTATTCAGATTGGGGAGTGGTTGTCTATGTAGTTGATTAATTTCCGAGGAAGCGGAGTGGATGGTAATAGAATGGGTTGGCTTGAAGTAAATTGAGGTCAGAATTGTGGTTGACTAGGTTGTGGAGGTTGAAGAGGAGAATGATACTTTGGTTGGTATTGTGGATATGGTTGTTGTAAAGTTTGAGGAAACTAAGGATTCCTACCATAAGAACCTTGCAAAATTTGTGATCAATATGGGCCTTGTGGTTGAGGTAGCCAAGTTTTTCATGGTAAAGGTATATTCCAATTTCTTTGTGGTTGTGCATATGATTTATTTTATGCATTGAGATCTTGTGCCATACCTATTTGTCGACGCCTTCTGGGAGAAACATAGAAAAGTGGTTCAATTTGACTTGTCCCAACTTCTTCTTGGAAAAAAACTTTAAGTTCAGGAATTGAAGTGGACTCCTTTGTAGCATGATTTTTTCACATATAACACATATTTCAACACTTTCAAGAGGACATTCCCATAAAGCATGTTTTTCCTACATCTAGGACAAAAAATAGACAATGCAACATTCTCAGCTTTTTGCTTGTTTTGAATCCTTAGCATGTCTTGTTGCTCACTAAGATTTCCAAGACTATCAGTTTTGAAATTATCAAGAAAATTACCTAATTTTATTCTACTTACTGTACCAGGTTCAAATTTAATTACCCTTGACATGATTGAATCTCTTGGATTCTTGTCATATTTTAATTTTCCTCTTGAAATGTGTTTGCATAACTCACAAATTTCTTGAAATGACAATTGAAAAACATTTATTTTTCCCATTAGGTTGAGAAGATCAATCCATTCATCCCTTATGGATTTAAGCAAGAGAGTTTTAATGTGTTTTCTTCTAAATTATGCAATTTAGCTCTTTTGACATTGTAGACAAATCTTTCCACCAAATCCTTGAGGGGCCATTCTAAAAACTTCATCCTTAAGGTCATGACATATGCAATAATATTTGTATTTTTATTAGAATATTCCATGTCCTAATAGAATGTGTTCCCAGACCCATGAACCCTTTTAAAGAACCATATCTTAAAATAGTAGGAAATAATTTCAAGTTTTGAGTGTCAAGTAAATAATCATATTATCTACACATTGCCTCAAACTCAAAACGAAATGTTTCTGGATCCTCAGTTCTTAAACTATGGAAGTTAGGAAGGATAGATGGTGAAATGTTTTTCATGGTATCAATGGTATCTATATCTAAAATAGGAAATCCAAAAGGATCTTCTCCATGAAAATGTCCATCATCTCCCCTTCCACCTCTATCACCTCGACCTCCTCTACCACCTCCTCCTATTCTACCTCTTCCACCACCAATTCTTGGTTTTCCCTCTCCATTATGTGCTTCCCCTTCTCCTTCTCCTACCATTTTAAATTCCTCAATTATAATATAAGGTTCAATCATATGGTTTTCTGCCTCTTCTTCCTATGGTTCCTCTATTAATGGTAATTCATAAACATTTTCCTCTTCTACTTCTTCTTCCTCCTCATTAGGTACTTCTAACTCCTGTACTATGAGTTGTTCACCTATTGAAGAAATAAATAGGACTAATTTAGTTGGAGATATAGGTTCTTCAACTACAATTTCTGTAGATGATATTGGTGAATCAATAGGTTGAATCCCAAACCTATGAACTTCAAGGAGTCTTCTTCTACCCACAAATGATGGAATGTGTGTATCAGAAGGTGGTGTGGCACTACGTGGTCTAGCGGGGGTGGTTTGTGATATTGATATTGAACTACATCCTCTACTTATGAATCTACCTCTAGAATCTTGTTCTCTATACATGCATCCTATATTATTTTAATATGAATTTAATTATGCATCTAAAGAATGAATATAACTATTATGAGATGCTATTGTGACAACTTAATTTAGAGAGAACCCCACAATTATGATGAATAGGTTCTTACCTCTCATCTTACCACTCCCTTTAAATAAAGTTGTTTAAATGAAAATACATTCTAATGAAAACTAGATACCTATGTACTCTTCCCTGTCAATGGATGTTATAGCACCATTTACCACCCTTGGTATTTGTGGTTCTTTCTTTATGGCCTAGGGCAACCCCTACTTCTAGACTTGGTCCAAATATTCTAAAAATAGTGTTTTATTCCCTGTACGCTACTTTTCCTTGAGATAAAAGCATGTACACGCGGGTTAGTCAATACCCAACCCACGTATATGTGTTAAAACACTTAAAAAAATTAAATTTCCTTAATTATGGGTGGATTTCATGGTTTTCACCTATTGATTACCTCCTATTGCTCGTGGCCCAACTGTTTCCCAACTATTTCCCAACTAAAAAACTAATTGGGAGGAGTATAAATATACTTCTATGGGAAGGCCTTAAGGAGGATAGGAGATCGAGTTATTATACTAAGATTATCTCTGACTGAGTCTGAAGTATCCCTGTGCTTCAAGCACTTCCCCAAGTTTCAGGAAACCCTTGTTTCCTTGATTGTTGATATTCTCCCTCTTGCTTGAGATATCATGGTATTGGTTATGGAAGGAGGTTGTTGAAGACTAGGACTGGATGAATCTGGAGGACGGTTCCGCTTGGAGTCGGAAGAAGAAGACTCAGGTGAATTCTCTCCATGTTAGTTATAGCTTTCTACAATAAAAAGAAGCATTGTCTTGTTTCCAAGATTAATTGTGTTTATGCATCAGATACTGTTGTAATTCATATATGAATGTTATTTTGATGTATAACTAATCATTTTCTTATATGATATAAAGTTAGTTTCATTAAAATGCTTTATCTATATACTGCTACGTATCTTCGAATTGAGTAATTTTCAGGTTTGGAGAACATCAGGAGTTGCAGAGGGTCTAAACCCTACAAGATCTACCCGAACGAAGGACATCTGGGTTTGGTCGCTCTCACATAGTTTGTTTATTTAAGAATTTTGCTTGAGTTGTATGAGTGTTTCTTACTATAGTTTGGTCTTGCTTTGTTGGGGTTCCAACCCAACGCCCTAGGGTACTCATTCCCATAACAGTATTGGCAACTCCACTGGGGATAACAATCTTGTTATTCCTAGTTTGGGTTGTTCACTGTCAATAAGGGCTCAGTTCTTGGTTTGTTGGCTTTGACATTATTATTTGGTCCAGTAGAATCTCAGACCTTAGGTCTGATCTTTTTTAACTGGATTTGTTTTTTATTTTTTCTTGCAAAGCTTTGTATATGCACTTTACTCTGTTTACAGTAGCATACACACGCTTGTTTCTATGAAGTGAACCCGCGTATATGTGAGTTTCCTTTATCAGAAGCATGTGTACACACCTCTGTGCTTAAAAACAGTCGCGTATACCAGTTTTTGCATTGTTTTTTCAAATCTCTCTGCCCAAGAAGATTTGTTGCATGGTCTATTTAGTCTCTGAGTGGTCAATTTCTATCTGAAGAATTTCATTATTCTGCGAGCTTACTATTTTGAAGTCTCTTTCGCTTTGAAAATATTTGGCCTAGGTTTGCTTTTGAGTGAGTTTGTGATTTGTGTTTTGGCACACAAGACTTCGTATAGAGGTTCTTGATTGTTTTGGTCCTCTAGAACAACAAATTGTTTTCAATCTTAGTGTCAAGCTCAGTTATTGGTCTACTTTCTTTGCTTTCTGTCATTTTGTGGCCTTGTAGCTTTTCTTTCTTTTTGAAAGTCTTTTTTGACGAATTTGAAAGTATTTCTTTCCTGACTTCTTGGTCAGTTTTTCAAGCTCTTTGTTTTTGTTTGGGTCGTTTGGTACAAGTTGAAGCCTTTTTGTTCAAGTTTTCATTTGTTGTTGAATTTGTAACTTGCAAAGACTCCTTGTGCTCCTTTTTCGGTCTTTGAGTTTTAGTGGCATTTAGAGTGCTTTCAAAAGGTTGTTTTGATTGTTTCTTGAAAAAGAAAAGATCTAAAAAAAACATTGTTTTTGTTTTCTTTTTCCAAGTTTGATTTTGATTTCTTTTGATTTTTTGAAAGTGAATTGTGATCTTTTGGGATTTGTCCTTCTTGTTTGGAGAGAATTTTGTATTCAAAATTTGTATTCTTTTCAACACTTAAGTTGGCTTATTAATAGTTATAAATAATTTCTTTCGTTCTTTTTAGAGTAATTTAGGATCTTGCACCTTCATTACACCTTGCATTAGGGTATTTTACATTGTTAAAACATTAATAGTTTTTTAGTTTTTTGCATGTGTGAAGTGTGTTTCAAGAAACGAAAAGAAAAATTATTTTTCTTTATAGAAGTTTCATAGAACCCACATAGAGATCTCTTTTCATCGAAGAACAAATGATTGCATTCATGTAGTTAGTTTTTCGTTGATTTCTTTTGCGTCATACAAACACCATTGGTTTGATTTCCATATATGCCCTTGACTTAAAAGAACAACCATTAAAATCAAGTGCTTAATTAAAATAAACTAGAACTTTTGTATTGTCATCAGAATACACCAACAAGTTTAGGTTTATTAGGGCCTTGGATTAGGCGAGAGGAGAGTTAACACTCCAAGGCCACTCTAAATTGTAAAACACAGAAGTTTGATAATGAGCGAAATCCAATAGCGTTAGGGATACCAGGAAAGCTCTGTGACTGAGAGTAAAGCATGAGGGTCAGTGAAGATAAGGATGAGAGATACCCCCTCTCTTACTTGTCAGATCTTACCTCACGACTGTTACGCCTGGCTTCTGATACGAGTTGGTGACCATAGTTTCCTATCCTAGGGATCACACAGGTGGTTGCAGAGGGAAATCCTGTGGCACCTAAGGTTGACCTTGTATCATGTTTAGTAGTACTTCTGGAGGGCACCCTTGCGAAGATTGGGGGTTTGCACCGACAAAGGTTGTTGTCTGGAGGTCAGCGTAACTACCTCTGATACCTTCGCTAGTAGGCCTGGGGTGTAATTACCCCAGTCTATTTTCGAAAGGCCCTTGTTATCAACTTTCTTATATTTTGGTGTCCAGTCCTAATCACCCAGAGCAGAAATACTCGAGAGTTGTTTGATTGCTGATATCTTTAGGGACTTTATAGTCGAGTGCTCTTTGCTCTTTGTATATAGTTGGCTTTAGGTATTTTTGTCTTGTCACTTTTGGACTTTAGATTCTGAGTGACTGACCTACCACTCCACCAATCTTGAAAGGCTTTTGATATTTCTTTTGAAAGTTGTGGATTTTCCTCCTCAAGGACAAAAGGTTTTGATTGTGCATCTATCTTCCTTGAAAAGTCATTTGTACATTCCAGTAAGGGAAGGATCTACGAATAAGTTAGATATGGTCAATATTCTCATGGAAACCAACCAAGGTGCCCTCCCAAAAGGGGGTTCTTGTGCTTTTCCTTTCTTCAGAAATGTTGGTACCCCCTTGATAGCCACTTTGAATATTCCTAGATTGAATGTTGGACTACCAGTTTGGCTATGGTCCACTCTGAATATTCTAGATGTTCTTGAGCTTCTTAGATGAATGCTTTATTTCAGGGGCATCACATGGGTGTTAATTGTTCATCTTCTTTCAAAGAGAAATTTAGGATTCCTATTTTTTCCTCCTTTTTGTAATAAGAGATCTATAAAGAGGAGAAAGAGGAAGATGAATAAGAACAATAATTATATCCATTCATCATCAACCTCTGTCAGTCATGTTGGAGATGATCCTTCAGCCGTTGTTGGGGGCATGAGTCTAGTTACTACAAGTCATACTAGCAATTCATTCTCAACCTCTGCTAGTCATGTTGAAGATCAGCCTTCCGCCGCTGCAAGTCATGCTAGGGGCATAAGTCTAGTCACTGTGAGTCATACTAGCAATGGGTCACCTACCTCCATGAGTCATATTTCTGTTGACTCAACTATTTCTATGAGTAGGGCTAGTGGCACAAGTCCTATCTCTCTTGGGAAAGAGTCACTGACCTCTGCAAGTCATGTTCGGGACTCTCTGCAAACCACTACTAGTCACATTGGCAGAATGGATGTTGATAAGAAACCTAGGCATGGAAGTTTTAAACCTAAGTTCCCTTATAAGATATGCAAGGGTGACCATCTTACTCATTTGTGCCTTGGTATTCCAGAGGTACAAAGGATATGGTCTGAGTTTGAAAGTTCTTCTACTCCTGAATCTAATATGGTTTCTCATCAGTCTCATCAACCATTGGTTGATAATGTGGTTGAGCCAGTGTAATCTCTGGCTAATTACACTCCTCTTTTGGGGGGTGAAGTGCCTAACAACAGAGTCTGTTTGATTTCTAGTATAGAGTCTTCTGGTATAGGGGGCATTCTGGTTGCTTCGAATGTTCCCCCTCCAAGTTCTAAGAGTGTCTCCTTTGATTGGGATAGTCTGGTCGAGCCTCGTCTTCCTTTCGCTGCACCTTTCCAAATAAAGGTCAGAGTTAATTCCACAAACGTCTATCGATGTATGGTGGATGAAGGATCCTCTGCAAGTATTATATCCTCCTTGACATGGAAAGCTTTGGGTTTTCCAAAGTTGTTGATAGTTGAGAGTCAATTGTTAGCCTATGATAGAAGACCTGGTGAACCTATGGGTGTTCTTCCTGAATTGCCTATTTCTTTAGGTGGGAAGACTATTTTAATCGATATGATGGTGGTTGATCGCCCTTTAGACTTTAATATGCTACTTGGGCATAATTATTTCTATGCTATGAATGCTTTGGTGTCTTCACTCTTTCGAGTAATGTGTTTTCCTAATAAAGGGAATATTTTCACTATGGATCAGCTTTCATCTAATAATCACCACCCTAATTCGAATTTATTGGAGAATACCTCTTGGTTTGTTCCAAGTGTTCAAGTAGACTCTACCCCACCACAGGTGAAATGTGGCATTGAATCCTCAATGTTCAATTGCTTCTGAGAAAGATCCTTTAACCTATTATTCTCCTTCTTAGGACTTGGTCTTGACAGTTGACTGAGAGATTCATCCTATAGGAACATGGGACCCCTTAATTCCCTATTTTGATCCTTTTAGTTCTCGTGATTTCCCAGAATTTGATTTTCCTTCACATGAGGAACTCTTTGAAGCCATGAGTTTTGACTACCAAAAGAGTCCTTGGCCCAAACCTCACAAGGGGCTTGTTTCGAAGAACTATTATGTGTAAGTCGTAAGGCTGCGTGGTTCCTTGTACCATATTGTACATATAATAACATGGAAGATTTCTCCTTTGAAAATTTTTATGGTTGATTCGCTTTGACAGGTATTGGTTCTCGAAACTGGCATATAGGTTAGGCTTTTCACTTGCATTGTGCATTTATCAGTTTCGTTTCCTATTTTTCCCTTAGGGTCAACCCCACCAGGATATGATGCAGAACCTTCTCTTTGCTTATAAGTCTCATGACTTGTGTGGTAGATCCTACCTTATCATGGGCGCCCTAGATAGTACCTTGTTTTCACTTGGCACCCATGTTGAATTTTTGTTCTTAGGCTTGGGAGTCCTCTTTAGTCGGCCATGACTTGTGCGTTGAAGACACATTCTCTTTTCTTCTGTGCTTAATTCTAGCCTTATACCCTGGAGGCTCCTTTTTGTTGAGTTGTACTGCTGCATTTCATTTTGACTATTTGCACCTTTTGGCCTTGAGCCGGCTTCACTTGGACTAATGTTTAAGCCACTTATTTGACCATGTCTTCTACAAAATAGACCATGCAATCACTTAGCTTCTGCAACTTGAAACATCCTTTGACCCGTGGAAGGAACATCCCTTTGAGTGTCCTTGACCAGTTTCTCCTCCTTGCATTGAGCATAGGATTGTTCCCATCCTAGGAACTAGATCATCTATTTCTATGACACTCATTCTTTCCACTGTATTATAGCATTCTTTTATTCTTTTTCCAGCTTAAAGAAAAAAGACAAAAAAATTATATATTCCAAAAAGAGCGGGAATGGGACAACATTTCCATATATTGTTGGTAGCTAGAGTCAGTCATGTTGCCCTTGAACAAAGTACTCAAAAGAAAGTCTCTCCTCCATTTTGGGCAGGATTTAGTTTGACATAGGTACACCTTAACCTCATTATTGAGTCATTTCTCCTCCGATTGGTTAGCTCTTCCAATCATATGGAGAGTTCGCTCGTGCCTCCTGCATGAAGAAGTTATACAGAGTTATCATATGCTGCCATATAGTATTCATTGAGTCGTGCTTTTGTTCAAGGAAAGTGAGCCTGAGTTGGCCTCTCTATGGTGTCTCTTGACCTATTTTTTAGTTGGCCATCCCTGGTTGTTAGTGTCATGTTTGTCATCACATCAGTTATATTGGTCCTTTTCTCGTGTTGGTTTGAGGAGGTCTCCATTGACTTCTTGTTGGTGGGTCTTGTCCTTATTGACAACGACATATGGCTCTGAGGGCAGGCCTAGAGCCGTACCCTGGCCCTATTTTCATTATTGATAGGTAACCTTGTGCTCAGCATCGATCAGTATCATGGGTCTTTGACTGAGTGGTTTCCCTTGTGTTCGACATTCGCTTTCATTATCACACTTTGGGATTCATGCAGTACCTTGGTTTCCATTTGACCCTATTGGTGGATTCCTTGCCTCTGTGTTAGCTTTCATTATTGGTTGGTTCAAAGGGTTTCTATCGTGCACTAGCTACATCTTGTGTACACTGGAAATGTGCTTCGGTTGGGTTACTACATCTCTTTCATTTGATTCCTTCCACATTATTGGCCTACAGGTTACACTCACACTAGATTGATGAAGGGTGCCTTAATGCCTTCCTTCTAGTGGATCTTTTCCTATCAACTACAACTCATTGCTCTGGGACAAAGATCTAGAGTCCATTTGGCAGTACCTTGGGGTTTGTAGTCATCAATGGCAAATTCCTTCGCTATCGACAGTGGGAAACCATCATTATCCCCTGATTGATAGATTCTTCCAGGTGTTCTACTTCAACTCATTCATTCGCACTTGTTAGATTGTACTAGGTACCCCGACTCTCATTATCATTATCAGTGAGTAGTCTCACGTTTGTTAACAGTATACATCAACGACCGGTAATCAAACGATTTCTCACATGGTCGACCTCAGATCATTTATTCCCATCATGTAGAAATGTACCACGGCGGTCGGTGAAGACCTCGGGTTGCATCAACATGTTTTGGTTCACTTGTCAGTTGCTCCATTTACTGCTAGTTGACACCATCCACCGTATATATTGCAGTTCTTCACAACGACATCTTATATGTTGGCATCTGAGTTGCAATGTAGTATCATTTTACTCCATCATGTTCATTTGGTACTATTGGGATCAGTTTTTGACATCAGTGATCGGGTTCATCTTTCAACTTCATTGATCAACTTCTTATATGTGATATTCAGACATGTACTTTTTCGATCACGATCAGATGATCCATTATGTACTTTCAGTTCTTTATACTTGTATACATAGTGGATCAGCTTGTACTTGATATGCAGACATGCTTTACTTTCTCTGAGCATGGGTATGCTTGCCTCAGACAACAGTTTCTTTCTGATCTCTTTTTGATGGCTTGGTACGCTGAATTCCGGTGAAGTCCTTCTCAGTCTCGACAGTTTTCTTTCCATATACTTAATACGTTTCAGCCATCATGTACCCCTTACGATTTCATATATTAGGGGGCATCTGTTATAGCACCATTTACCACCCTTGGTATTTTTGATGCTTGGTTTATGCCCTAGGGCAACCCCTCCTTCCAGACTTGGTCCAAATATTTTTAAAACAATGTTTTATTCCCTGTACGCTACTTTTCCCTGAGATAAAAGCGTGTACACATGGGTTAGTCAATACCCAACTCGCGTATATGTGTTAAAACACTTAAAAAAATTAAATTTCCTTAATTATGGCCGGAGTTCATGGTTTTCACCTGTTGATTACCTTCTATTGCTCGTGGCTCAACTGTTTCCCAACTATTTTCCAACTAAAAAACTAATTGGGAGGAGTATAAATAGACTTCTATGGGAAGGCCTTAAGGAGGAGAGGAGATAGAGTTATTATACTGAAATTATCCCTGATTGAGTCTAAAATATCCCTGTGCTTCAAGCACTTCCCCAAGTTTCAGGAAACCCTTGTTTCCTTGATTGTTGATATTCTCCCTCTTGCTTGAGATATCATGGTATTGGTTATGGAAGGAGGCTATTGAAGACTGAGACTGGATGGATCTGGAGGACGGTTCCGCTCGGAGCTAGAAGAAGAAGACTCTGTTGAATTCTCTCCATGTTAGTTATAGCTTTCTACAATAAAAGGAAGCGCTGCCTTGTTTCCAAGATTAATTGTGTTTATGCATCAGATATTGTTGTAATTCATATATGAATGTTATTTTGATGTATAACTAATCATTTTCTTATATGATATAAATTTAGTTTCATTAAAATGCTTTATCTATATATTGCTATGTATGTTCGAATTAAATAATTTTCAGGTTTGGAGAACATAAGGAGTTGCAGAGGGTTTGAATCCTACAGGATCTACCCGAACGAAGGACATCTGGGTATGGTCACTCCCACATAGTTTGTTTATTTAAGCATTTTGCTTGAGTTGTATGAGTGTTTCTTATTGTAGTTTGCTCTTGCTTGGTTGGGGTTCCAAACCAAAGCGCTAGTGTATTTATTCCCGTAACAATGGCACAAAAAATGTTGGGTATTTTAGTTTTTTTTAAAATTACATCATTAATTATCGACCAGAATTTGTGAACTTGCGAAGTGTATGTGCACTGTATATGCTAGGAAATCTACTTTTAATCAAGGAAAAAACTGATCTAAATATAAAATGAAAATAAACTTTTTGCGACTAGATCTCATTAAGCATATGCACATGTTCTGTATAAAAGGCCATTTCAACTTTCAACATATATAAACTTGAAAGCGTCTAAGCTAAAGCTCAAGGAATTGAAAACTATTCTTTGTGAACAAAAAATGAAAACTATTCTATTTGAGAAGAAATTGAAATTTATTCTAATTGTCAAGAAATGGAAATCTATTCTATTGGACATTGAAAATAAATTTACTCTAATTGACTTCAAAATAATATTTACTCTACAAATATTTTGTAATGGAACTCTTCGAATTCTAATCTATAAAATTTTGAAATGAATCTATTCTAAAGACAAGAAAGTAAACCTAGTTTATCCATTTGAAGACAGGGATATTCTAGGAAAATTTGAAATTAAACTAGTTTAAAAGGAAGTGATCAATGAATTGAATGATATTACAAATACAATAAAAACTCCTTGAAAGATTACTGATGTTCACATTCATAATTAGAACCAATCATGTCATCCAATCTAAATCTGAGAATAGAGATAATCAAACATATGAAAGAAATATCGATGTTGTCCCTCACAACTCCACAAGGGGCTTCTTGATGAGCACGAGATGCTAAGAGTTTAGATCACAAAGCTTGGATTATCAACACGGTAACAATTATGCCATAGAACAAAACATGTGCGTTACCGTAAGAACATAGTCTTCTTCTTCAGAGAATAATAACAATAGTTTAAACTTAACATTAACTTTCTTTGGCCTCCAAATCGAAGCAATTTATAAGGTCTTCGGATTAACAACTTAAGAAGTTAATGTCAAGAGACAAGATCTAAATTCAACATCTAAGTTTTGGAATTACAATAGGAAATTAATTTTCATGATTTGCTACTGGAGGAGCGAATCATGAAAGGAATCTTATTAACACTTCATCAACTATGATTTTAGATTCTAGATCTCATTCATTTGATATTTTACACGCTTGCTTGATGATAAGGTCGATTCCTTGACACTTTGCACAAAACTAGTATTCCAAATCCATGTTGACTTCTAGTTTGACTGCGAATATTCACTCATCCCATGACCTTCCATCTTGCGACCAATAAGTGGATTTCCATGCATACAACATTTTGCAATTGTTCAGGTGTCTTGATCATCCCCAAACACACGCTAACATGGAGAACTTAGAATTTAGCCATGAAATCTCAAGTGAGCTGCATAAATTGCATCATTCGACAACTATAGCATAATTTGAGTTTATTTCATAAAGAAAACTTAGTTGTTAAGCTATTGATGGATGATTACCTTTTTATTTATATTTGCATTAACTGGATGAATTTTATCTTTCAAAATAACATAGAGTGAACTAACTATGTGTAACAAAATGGGTGAAAAGGGAAAAATGGATTGTCAAAAGAAGCATCATTAAGAGGTTCAATAGTAGCACGTGATGGTTTAATTACAACATGTAGCAGGTGAATCATAAATTGTGTGCAACATGGATCAGTTTGGCTACAACATGTTTCCAGAGAGGAGCAGGTGGCTAATATAATCATGAAGGCCTTGAGGTTGGCAAAGTTTGTCTACTTTTGAGAATATATAGGTATAGTGGAGAACACCTTCCTCGCTGAGAAGGATTGTTAGTTTTTGACTTGATGGTAGTGGAAGGTAGGTGTTCTAGTCTCTATGATGCCTAAGAGACTAATGATCTGAATTTAAACAGGAATGAAACAAACTATAGATGTAACCATAAATACAGAGATGAAATAGAAATAACACTTCGTTTCATTAATATCAAATAATGAAATATGCTTACAAACATAATGGAAATGAGACTAGCTTGGGCGGTGGTAGCTTATCTCTAAGAAGATATGTGGTGGCTACATGCCTTTGAACTGAGTTACAATGAGGCTCAAGGGCTTTTTATTATTGAACAATAAAGGAAAACCATAAACAACCAAAACTCTAACCCGAGGAGATGTAACACCAAGAGTTTATGGGCCCCATTGGGGTTAGTTTGGTAGCCAACTTCCTGGGTTGTAACTTGATCATATTATCTTTGTTTTCATTCGAAATATCTCTCTGAGGAATACAACTCAAAATGAGATTTCAATGAAATCTACCAAACGAATATCGCCAAAAAAATGTCATTTAGGGCCTCAAAATGGCTTCGGATGTTCAGGACCCGAAAAACTACCAAAAAACAGTAAACAATGCTACAATTAAGGAAACTGAAAAACTGAAAGAAATAATGGTGGGGCCCAAGTGGAATAGGAGGGTACCCACCAATATCCACCTGGATCATTCCTCCCCCCTTAGGAAGAAATGGTCTCCATTGTGTTGAGTTCCTCCATGAGATGAGGAAACTTCTACTGAACTTTGTCCCTAGTGAGCCATTTTCCTTGGTGTAGTAGTTGGTCGGCTTTGAAAACTCGATACAGTTGGATATTCTGCTAGAGACTGGTCTTGATCTACGTGTCCATGGTCCGATCAGTTTTATCTTGTTCCATGCAGTTTGGATTTAACTCTATTGGTGTGAGCTATTCTACAATGTCAGATGTGTCCAGTAATGGCAGAGAAAATGGCCGAAGGCGATCCACATTGAACACTGGGTGTAGGCCAAGGAATGGGGGAATGCTGAGCTCAAAAGAATAATCTCCCACAACCTTGGTTATGGTGTATGACCCATATAGAATCGGGCGAATCTTGTAGTCGGGCCCAACGAGGTGCTCCTACAAATGTAGCCAAATTATGTCGCCCACCTAGAACTTGTGTGGCACCCGATGTTGATCATGCCACTGTTTGTACTTAACAGTGGCTTTTTCCAATATGTCATGGACCTATTGGCGGATGTGTTTAATTTTCTCAATGAATCTATTTGCCTTGTCAGCTTTGGACTGGACATGAGCCGAATCTTCCCGAGTCACTACAAATGTCATGGCCACATCAATGGGACATAGTGGCTAGAATCCCAAGCCCACCTGAAAAGGGTTGTGGCCAATCGAGATGTGGAGAGCCTAGTTGTAGCTATGCTAGACATAGGGGAGGCTCTCATCCCATGTGTGTGGATGCTTTGAGTTGTACATGCACATAATGTGTATGATCATCTTGTTGACAACCTTTGTTTAGCCATCATTTTGGGGATGGAAAGCTGTGGACTTAGTGAGCTTGGTGTCCAACATCAACCAGAAACTGGACCAAAATGTACTAAGGAACCTGCTGTCCCGATCTGAGATGATATACTGTGGGATCCCAAAGTGTAGCTACAGTCATTCAAAGTAGAGTTTAGTAGTGGCTTCTGCTGTGATACTCTTCTTGCAGGCCACCATAATGGCTATCTTCAAGAATCTGTTGATGACCACATAAATAGAGGCGTTGCCATGCTTAGTAGAAGGAAGGCCTGACATGTAATCCATGGAGATGGATTCCTAAGGTAAGCTAGGGGTAGGCAACGATTTAAAGAGACCTTGCTTCTTGATGGTTGGTTTGGCAATGACACAGGCAGTGAAGGATCTGATGTACTTCTTGACATCCTGTCAAAGATTCGGCCAATAGAAATACTTCTGTAGTACTGCCATCGTTTTCTCGACCTTGAAACTCCCAGTGGCCTGACTGTAGTGTGCTTCCCAAACCATCTTCACACTCTTGCTTGAAGGAACACAAAGATGTCCCAGGTGGCATGACCGAGCATCTTGGAGGTGAAAATATAGAACTTGCTGACCATCCAAGAGCAGATGGTATGTGTGGCCAAATTTTGGGTCGCTTTTGTAGAGAAGTGTCCAATCAGAAGTCTCATTCCCACAAGAGTTCAGCACGGTGGTTAATGCCATGATCGATGGTCGACTAAGGCAGTTTGCAACATTATTTGTGCTACCCTTCTTGTACTTGATATTCAAATGGAACTATTGCAGGTATGTGGACCACTTTTGATGGCGATTATTCTGCAACTTCCTTTACATTTGTATGAATTGCAGGGGTCGGTGGTTTGTGTTGATGACCGTTTCCTTCCCTAAAATGTAATGCTTCCATTGTCGACAGGCCTGCATATTGGAATACATCTCTTTGTCATAAGTGGGTTACTTCCAGACTGTGTCTGAAAGTGTCTCACTATGATATGCCACTAGATGCCCCTATTCAGTAAGGACTGCCCCAATAGCATAGTCAAAGTGATCCGGATTTAAGCAGGAATGCAACAAATTATAGAGATAACCATAAATACAGAGATGCAATAACCATAAACACATAGATGCAGCGGAAATAATGATTCATTTCATTAATGGAAAATACTGAATACAACCAGAAATGGAAATAAACCAGCTAGGGCGATGGTAGCTATCTCTGAGAAGAGATGTGCGGCTACATGCCTCTGAACTGTTCCGAACTGTCTTACAATGAGGCTCGAAGGCCTATTTATTGTTGAGAAACAATGGAAAACCCTTCACATACCGAAACCTAACCCTAGAAGATGAAACGCCAAATTGTGGGCCCCGTTTGGGTAAATTGGTACATCAATTTCCCGGGGTCGTAACTTTGGCATACGATCTCCGTTTGACGCGTACGATAGCTCGTTAGAAAGATCTATCCGAGTACTACCACTTTGGGGGGGGGGGGCAACATAGGGCTCGGTCGCCCCAGAATTCCAAAAAAACGTCGTTTAGGGCCTCAAAACGGCTCCGGAAGTTCAGGACCCGAAAAACTGCTAAAAATAGTAAACTGTGCTACAATTAAGGAAACTGAAAAGACTGAAAGAGACAGTTGTGAGGGTCCAAATGGGTTGGTGGGTGGCCACCAACATCCACCTGGATCATTCCTCCCCCCTTAGGAAGCAATGGTCCCCATTGCGTTGAGTTCCTCCATCTGCTGAACTTGTCCTGCAATCTCTGATGTGTCCAGTGATGGTGGGAAGCATGGTCGACGATGATCCACATTGAACACTCGGTGCAAACGAAGGAATGGAGGAATGCTGTGCTTCAAAGCATTGTTTCCCATAGCCTTGGTACTGCTGTGAGGACCATGTCGGAGTGGTCGGAGCTTCTGATGGGCTCTTGTAAGGCGTTCTTTCTGCAGATGTAACCAAACTTTGTTGCCCACCTGAAACTTATGTGGTACCCCTGTGGGTGAGGAGAATTTGTTCCTGTGTTCTGTCATGACTGTATCCCTTTGTTGCTGCTGCTGCGTGTAGGAACCCTTTGCAGGGGTCATGGATGTAGCAACGATCTTCCCCTTATTTTGAGAGTGAACCAGACAGATGAATTTCCTGGTCTGTGATATGAGCTTGCTGCCTTTCTTGGTAGTGATCAAGGATGTGGCAGTAGGTGGGGCTACCTCTGGTATCCTGTATAATGAATTATTCAAAGAAATAATGACAGCACGAGGCCTGGACTCATACACAGCATGTCGCCTCCACAAGTATGGCTGGCCTAATAGTACATCACAAACATCCAGAGGTGTAACATCACACAATACCTCGTCTGTGAAGGGCTTGATGCTGTATGGAAGGCGGCACTGCTGGCGAACTTTCAGATCTCGTCCTTCATGAAGCCACCCGATACTGTACGGCTGTGGGTGTGGTGTAGTCGGTAGGCCCAACCGCTTCACGACCTCTGCTGAAACGAGGTTCTTTTGGCTACCACTGTCGACAATGAATCGCAGCGGTGAACCCTTCACCCACATCTGTGAGTGGAAAAGACGCTCCCCCTCCTCTGGATCTTCGGGCTCATTTTTCTTGATCTTGGCGGTGGCAACAGTGGCACTAGGATCCGCATCAATGATCTGCTTCCCTTTGCCATTCCCCTTGTCGGGTTCTGGCTCAGGATCGGAACATGCATCTGATTCGGAAGCCTTCAACTCAGCCACCAGCGACTGCTTGGTCCGACACTCACTTGTGTTATGAGTGGGACTCTTGTGGAACTCACACCACTTCCCTGTGTCCTTCTTCGGCTTCATGGTGTTGTTCTTTTCTTGCGGCTTCGACGGGTTATCTTGGGTCACCCCGCCTTGGCTTTGTCCTTTGGGCTTCGGATTTGCAGATCCAAAGTCTCGCTTCTTCTGTTTGAACTTTTGCTCGATTTTGACAGCGTATCGGTATGCTGTGCCGAGTGAGGAGATGTTCAAGAACACCATCTCTTCCTGGATGTATCTGTGCAGGCAGCCACGGTATTTGAGCACCAGATGCAGCTCAGAATCTTTGATACCCAACTGTGTGCGAAGGGTATGAAAAATGTTTGTGAACTCCGGCACATCTTGGTCTCGTCCCTGCCGCAGTGTGGTCCATTTGATGTATTTGTCCTCATAGCTTCCGACAGGGTAGTACTGCTCCTTGATGGCATCCCGGAAGTCATTCCAAGTGGGTGCGGCTGAAAACAGTGAGCCTGTACTTTCATCCTTCTGCTCGCAGTAGGTTTCCCACCAGTCCTTGACGTGGGGGGCTGCTTTGAGAAGAGCAAAAACAATCTTTTCCCGACTTGAAAATTCGTGAACAGAAAAATACCCATCTAGCAGATTTAACCATTTATCTACGGCATCTGCGTCTATTTGACCCGCGAAGATGGGGATTTCAAAATTAACTTGTACCTTGAACGGTGTGGCGTTTCCAGAGTCGCTGTTGGAAGTCGATGCGTCGCCTCTGGGTAGCCGCTGAAGGATCTGCGCAAAGCTATCCATCATCGCGTTCCTTTGCCGCTCGAGCGCTTCTTCGAGCAAGATTTTGATAGGATCTCCTGCCCCCTCGTCTTTCTTCTCATCCGCCATGGGAGGCCGTCGGGATTTGCGCGGCTGGTCTTGCAAAGGTTCGACCAGTTCAAGCCCTAACTCCTTATATCCCGACCTCGTTGGGGACATGCAAAGAAAAACAGAGAAAAAGCAGACCGCTCTGATACCACTGATCCGGATTTAAGCAGGAACGCAACAAATTATAGAGATAACCATAAATACAGAGATGCAATAACCATAAACACATAGATGCAGCAGAAATAATGATTCATTTCATTAATGGAAAATACTGAATACAACCAGAAATGGAAATAAACCAGCTAGGGCGATGGTAGCTATCTCTGAGAAGAGATGTGCGGCTACATGCCTCTGAACTGTTCCGAACTGTCTTACAATGAGGCTCGAAGGCCTATTTATTGTTGAGAAACAATGGAAAACCCTTCACATACCGAAACCTAACCCTAGAAGATGAAACGCCAAATTGTGGGCCCCGTTTGGGTAAATTGGTACATCAATTTCCCGGGGTCGTAACTTTGGCATACGATCTCCGTTTGACGCGTACGATAGCTCGTTAGAAAGATCTATCCGAGTACTACCACTTTGGGGGGGGGCGGGCAACATAGGGCTTGGTCGCCCCAGAATTCCAAAAAAACGTCGTTTAGGGCCTCAAAACGGCTCCGGAAGTTCAGGACCCGAAAAACTGCTAAAAATAGTAAACTGTGCTACAATTAAGGAAACTGAAAAGACTGAAAGAGACAGTTGTGAGGGTCCAAATGGGTTGGTGGGTGGCCACCAACATCCACCTGGATCACAAAGGCATCTGTCTTGATCTCAAATGGTTGTTGCAAGTATGGTAATGTGAGCATTGGTGCATAAAAGAGGTGATGTTTCAACTATGCGAATGCCTTATGTTGAGATTTAGACCAAAAGATTTTTTTTCACTCCTCCTTTGGTGACTTGATTCAAGGGCCAAGTGATATGAGAGAACCCTAGGAAAAACCTGCAGTAGTAATTGGCAAGGCCCAGAAAGTTGCGGATCTCTATCAGAGTGGTTGGGGCTAACCAATCCTAAATTACTTGGATCTTGCCGGATCCACATGCACCCCTATTTCATCAATAATGTATCCCATATACTGAACCTGGGTCATGCCAAAAGTGCATTTCTCCGAATTGGCACAGAACTTGTATTTTCGAAGTGTTTGGAGAACTTGCCAGATGTGGTGGAGGTGCTCTTCCCAACTCTTACTAAAGATCAGGATGTCATCCAAGTATACCACTACAAATGAGTTGGTGAATGGCCACAAGATGTCATCCATCGGCCTCATGAAGGTTGCAAGAGAATTCGTCAACCCAAAAGGCATAACCGCCATTCGAAAAGGCCCTCCTTGGCTTTGAAGGCAGTCTTCCTGCAGCAACTCCTAAATGTGACCTTTCTGCAGTAGCTCCTAAATTTTCCTCTTGATTTCATTGTTCTCCATAATGGAGCACTGATGGATTGGTCCATTGGGTAATGGCACACCTAGGGTCAGATCGATGGAGTGGTTGACATGACAGTGAAGAGGCACCCTTGCGGGGGAGGTGAATATATCCTCGTACTCCTCCATGATCTTTTCCATCTGTTGTTGTCATGCGGAGGGGCCCTGTCCAGAGGTCGTGGCCACTGTCTTCTTCTTTCCTTGAGGGCATATCATTAGGAAAACAAATTTCCTGGTTTTTGAAATGAGCTTACTGCACTGTTTTGTAGTAACCAAAGAGATGGTGGTAGGCATTGCTAACTTCAATATCCAATACAACTTATTTCCCAATGTAACAATAACAGCGCGAGGCCTTGACTCATACACAACATGTCGCTTCCACAAGTATGGTTGGCCTAATAATACATCACAAACATCAAGCAAACCAACGTCACATAATACCTCATTCGTGAAGGGCTTGATGCTCTATGGAAGGCAGCGCTGTTGGCTCACTCACAGATCTTGTCCTTCGTGAAGGCACCTAATGGTGTACGGTTGTGCGTGTGATGTGGTCGATAAGCCTAGCTACTTCATGGCCTCTGCTACAATGAGGTTCTTTTAGCTCCCGCTGTCGACAATGTACTATAGCAGGGCACCCTTTACCCACATCTGGGAGTGAAAGAGATGCTCCTCCTCCTCTAGATCTTCGGGTTCCTCCTTCTGGATATTTGTGGTGGCAATGGTGGTGTTGGGCTCCACATCAATAATCTGCTCCCATTTTTCATTCCTTTTGTTGGGTTTTGACTCTGAGTCAGAATATGCATCTAATTCTGAAGCCTTCAACTTGGCCACCAATGACTGCTTGGCCTGACACTGACTTGTGTTGTGAGTGGAGCTCTTATGGAACTCCCACCACTTTCTCGTGTCCTTCCTTGGCTTCATAGTGTTGTATTTTTCTTGTGGCCTTGGCGGGTTGTTCTGGGCTGTCCCACCTTGGCTTTTTCTTCTGTTCTGCAGTTTGGGGGCACCTTTCCCTTGCTTCGGATTCATAGATCCAAAGTCTCGCTTCTTCTGTTTAAACTTCTACTCAATCTTGACGGTGTATTGGGACGATGTACTGAGCGAGGATATGTCTAGGAACTCCATCTCATCCAAGATGTATCTATGTAGGCAGCCGCATTACTTGAGTAAGAAATGTTTCTCAGAATCCTTGATACCCAACTTCGTGCGAAGGGTATGAAAAAAATTGGTAAACTCCAACACATCTTGGTCCCTTCCTTGGTGCATCATGGTCCATTTTATGTATTTTTCCTTGTAGCTCCTGACAGGGTAGTACTGCTCCATGATGTCGTCTCGGAATGAATTCCAAGTGGGAGTGGCTAAAAACAGTGAGGTCTTACTTTCATCCTTCTGCTCACAATAGTTTTCCCACCAGTCCTTGACGTGGGGGGTTAACTTTAAGAAGAGAAAAAGCAATCTTTTCTTCGCTGGAAAAATTATGAACATAAAAATATCCTTCTAGTAGATTCAACCATTTATCTACGGCGTCTGCATCTATTTGGCCCTCAAATATGGGAATTTTAAAGTTTACTTGTACCTTAAAAGTTGTGGAGCCTCCAGAGTGGCTGTTTGATGTGGATGCGCCGCTGGTGGGCAACCGTTGAAGGATCTGGGCAAAGTTATCCATCATCACGTTCCTTTGTTTCTCGAGGGCCTCCTCGAGCAATATTTTGATAGGATCTCCTGCTCCCTCATCTTTCTTTTCTTCCCCTATGGGAGGCTGTCAGGATTTACGAGGTTGGTCTTTGAAAGGTTCGACTAGTTCAAGCGTTAACTCCTTATATCCTGACCTCGTTGGGGACATGTAAAGAACAAAAGATAAAGAGCAGATCGTTCTGATACCATTGATTTGAATTTATACAGGAACACAATAATTTAAAGAAAAACCCATAAATACAGAGATGCAGCATAAATAACACTTCCTTTCATTAATATCGAATAATGAAATATGCTTACAAACATAATGGAAATGAGACTAGCTTGGGCGATGGTAGCTTATCTATGAGAAGAGATGTGGCGGCTACATACCTATGAACTGAGTTACAATGAGGCTCAAAGGCCTTTTTGTTATTGAACAATAAGAGAAAACCCTAAACAATCAAAACCCTAACTTGAGTTGATGTAACACCGAGAGTTTATGGTCCCCGTTGGGGTTAGTTGGGCAGCCAACTTCCTGGGTTCATAACTTGGTCATATTATCTCCGTTTGATGTGCAAGATACCTCATTAGAAACATCTCTCCGAGGAATACAAGTGAAAATTAAATTTCAATGAAATCACTTAAAGGAATATTGCCAAAAAAACGTCATTTAGGGCCTCAAAACGGCTCCACAAGTTCAGGACCTGAAAAACTGCCAAAAATAGTAAATTGTGCTACAATTAAGGAAACTAAAAAACTGAAAGAAACAATGGTGGGGCCCCAAGTGGAATAGGTGGGTGGCCACCATTATCCACTTGGATCAGCTAAGGAACACGAGATCTCCAATACCTAGAAAATGTTTCATGAGAAAAAACTTGGAGATTCCTTAATTAAATTAATTAGCCATAATTAAAATATCTCCTCGCTTAGTAAAAGTGGTTAACTAAAGTGAATTAGTTAAGGAAGTTTGATTGTTATCTAGAGGCTTCTATTGATGAAGTCAAATCAATATTAGCCATTGGTTGAGATGTAATCGTGGTAATGCGAATAGCCATGATGTGTGAGTTGTCGAGAGAGAGGAGGATCCAGTTGCAAAGGGAGATAATTAATCTCTAGATTATTTTGCCAATTGAAATTTGTATTTGCCATAGGTTTTCCAGTGATAGGAAACCAATTGTAATATCTCCTAATTTGCTGAAGATAATAATAAAACCCTCATCTACTGTAGTGATTTTACTTTCAGTGTTTTTCTAGGTACATTTTTCTAAAAACAATGGTGTCATATTTTGTGTGTGCATATTTCTCAATTATAGGTTTTTTTATTTTTTATTTTTTATTTTTTTAATGTGGTTCACAGACACCCTGGTCAGCGGGTGGCACTATGTCCACAGAAAAATTTGGGTTGATCGACCCTGAAGGGAATCTAGCCCCGCGGCCCACTAGCAAGGCCTGAACCCAAGGGCTTCGAGGAGAATGGACCCTGTGACCTCCCGATAGCGAGGCACTGATTTTGACCAACTGAGCTAACCCTTGGGGCTCCTCAATTACAGTTTTTATATTCTGCAATCTTTTTTAATTGTGAATATTGCAATAGTGATCTAATCGTTATTTTTCATAAAGTTAATTACAAAAGACAAATAATATGTAGTAGATAGAAGATTAAATTCCAATTTATTGCAATCATGGATTTTTCACATAGGGTATTCATTATCCACTATAATTAAATGAAACCTTGAATTGGCATTTAGGATAGGTTAGAACCATGTGGATAACAAGATTCCGACCTACCTTCCCTATTTGTTGCAAGTTTGAAACAAGATTTTTGTCATCTATAATTTAGAGCTAGCAACATTTGAACAATATCTACAAAATACATTTTCTTAATAAACATACAACCTCATAAAATAAACATGGTTATCCAATCATCTAAATTATAAAAATATTATATGAGGCTTTTTATCTACTTAACCCATTAAAACAATCTGAACACCTCTCAACTAAACACTAAATGTCCATAAAATTATAATTTTTTACAATTCTAAAATACTCATAATTCCAATCTACCTCTCAAAAAAATTTCCCAAAAAAAATTATTCATTATAATTTTTCCGACTAACATCAGGTTTTTTTACTTCTCCAAAATGATTCCTAATAAACATACAATTACATAAAATGAAAAAAAAAAAAAGGTGATATGTTTCTTTGACTTTTACAAAATGATTCCTAGTAAACTTTGACTTTTACAAAATGATTGCGAGTGAACATACAATTGCATAAAATAAAACAAAGTGATTCAATCGTCCAAATTAAAGGACGAAATTATTATATGAATTTTTTTATTTAACTGACTTATTAAAACACTCTAATACCTCACTAAACTTCAACTAGCCATCAAATACATAGAAACTATGACAATTTTAAAATAAATGATTTTCAAATATTCATAATTTTAACATTATTTAATGTGAATAGACAATTCCTAATCTTTAACCTACTAAACAACACTAATACGACCTTATATTTCTTTATACCATGGAGAACACGCACCAATATCTAACATTCGAGATAACATCAATTGATTATTGTACGAATCCCGCAATTTCTGATTCTTGAGCAGTGGCCGAGGGCGGATACGTCCTCACTGTTCTGATTCTCCTACAAATCCCGCAGTTTTGATTCTTGAGCGGTGGCCGAGGGCGGATCCTCCGCCAAGATTCTCGACCTCTTCGTCTCCGAAATCATTTTTCTGTAGTCATAACAACATCGTCAAATCTGTAATCTCTGTCACGCCTCCCAAAATATTTTTGTAATAGTTAAGATAGAAAGTTGTAATTTATTTAAAAAATAGTAGTCTTTTTACCTCTTCAATTTAATTAAAAAAATTACGAAAATAAATTATATATCTATATATATATGACTATGAAATGATATAGGTATATTCAGCTTATATTAATTGTTTCTAATAATAATATTTATTTAATTGTTTCTAATAATAATATTAATTTAAAATAAATGTGGAATTTAGTTAATATTATGATTTTTTTTGGCAATGTAAAATGTATTATAGTTTAGGTATTTTGATTCTTATCTGTATTAACTATTTTGTAAAAAGAGAAATATTTGTGTGAAAAAATAATTTCAATCACCACATTTTTTTTACTCATTAATCAATTTTTGAATATATTCATCATAAGTAGTTGTTTACACATGGTGCATTAAAATTTGATAACGTTGTCTTTGTTTCCACAGTGTTGTTTCATCATAAGTAGTTGTTTCCACATGGTATATTAAAATTTGATAGCATTGTCTTTGTTTCCACAGTATTGTATACATATTATCAACATTTCAAATCTCAAAGATGATCCATATTTAGGATACAAATGAGTGACATTTTGAATCCCAAAGAGGATCCATCTTCATCATAAGTAGTTGTTTTCACATGGTACATTAAACTTTGATAGGGTTGTCTTTGTTTCCACGGTATTGTATACATTTTGTCAACATTTCAAATTTCACAGATAATCCATCTTAAGGACAAAAATGAGCAATGATTGAAAGAAGAGTCAAATGAAAAAGTGAATAAATAATGAACAGACATAATTTTAAAAGTCGACTAAAATGCTAACATTACCAAAAACATAAATTAATTCCATACAAAAGAAATAAATAATTTTTAATAATAAGAAATAAATAAATAATAATTATTAATTGATTGATTGATTTATTTATGAAAAAATCTTTTTTAATAAAAATAAATAAATAAATATTATTATAAATAAATAAATATTTAGTAATTGTTATTATAAATAAATAAATATTTAGTTATTTATTTATTTACTCACTTAGGAAACATGTAAGATAAAAGTTAAAAATCCTAAACACTAAATAAGAAACCAGAAATTAAAAATATATATATAAATTACCACCCTTAATAATTACTTATTCACCCATTAATAATAAGTTACTTATTTTTTCCCCTAGGAAAAATCGTAATTTCAATTATAGAAAGAAATTACATTTTGTAGATGCATATGCATATGCTGAACATATCCATGACAAGTTGTCATCATCAAGAGATCCAAGTTCTAAAATGTTGTTACCTTAATCCACGCAGGGAGGTAACAATCCAGGAAAAACTGAGAAATACAATAGATATATAACCAAAGCTATCCAAGAGATGATATATATCCATATCCATATACATATACATATACATATACATATACATATATATATATACATAAACAAAAAACCATATATCCTGAAAATTTATGCATGAAAATCCATAAATGGCTGGTGATAATACTGATAGTGAGCATCATCGAGTTGTTCCCATATCATCAGAGTGCCCGGCTCTCGGAGCGCAGCTTCTTTGGAAAGGCCATCAGCTGCTGCGTTCCGCTCCCTGAAAATATGTTTACAAGTAAATGTGTCAAAATAAGTAATCAGTCTCAAGGCCTCCTCCAGAATATGACTCAGTGAGTAAGTAGAGCATCTAGCAATCCTATTCAACCAATCACAAACAATTTTGGAGTCTCCAAATAATTGTAAGTCTCTGCAATTTTTCTCCAATGCAAAATGAATAAGTTGTTTTGCTGTTGATAATTCTGCAAAATTATTTGTGCCCTTCCTGAGTCCCATAAGCAGGCTAAATGAGTGATGTGCTGTGATATGCAAAATGCCCCCCCCCCCCACAGCCATTTTCCTGTGCAGCCCCATCAAAATATGCCCACGGTTTGTTGTTGTCAATTTGTTCGGGGATGATAATTTGGGGTCTCTGGGGAGGAGGATCATCCGGGATGAGGGCATAATCAGCTAGCACCTTGGCCGCGATGATAGGCCAGCGAGGGGTAAGGTTTTGAAAAATGAGGGCATTGTGGGCGATCCAAATAGCCCAGCAAGTCAGCACAGGGAGGTTGCGCTGCTTGGGGGAGGTAGAGGAGGAATACCAGGAGCACCAAGCCTCAACGACAGATGCAACTGTCCAAGAGCAGGAAGGGGCAACTGTCGGGATGACTAATTCCCACAGCTGACGGGCTTCCAAACATTCCAGGAAAAGGTGAAAAACAGATTCATTTTCGCTTTTGCATAGGTAACACCAGTGTGGCCCATATTGTGCCCGCTTGATGAGATTGTCCCTAGTAGGGATTTTGTTCCGTAAAATGCACCACATGAGTAATCTGGTTCGAGGGGGTGCCTTCAGCTTCCAGAGATGTTGCCACTAGGCTTCCATATTCTGTGGCTTCCTCGACTCTGCTAACACCAGATAACCATCTTTTGGAGAGAATCTGCTAGATTTTGAGAGGGCCCAAATAATCTCATTGTCTTCATCAGATATGCGGATATGGGCTTCAGAGATCGCCTGCGTGTACTCTTCCCACAGATGGTGCCAATGTGGGGGAATGTTAAGTTGATGTGCAGATCTCCAAGCCTGATGTAGGATGGAGGAGTTCTCTCTATCAACAATATGTGCAATATGAGTGACATTCTATTCATGAAGCAACTGGATGAGATTTACAGGTAGGCTGTGGGAATTCCCACACCCAATCCACGGGTCAATACCAACTCATACTTTTAGTCCTGAATGGATTCTCCAGGTGAGACCTGCCCTTATGGGGCCCAGAGCCTTGATGACAACCTTCCATATTGTCGAAATCCCATAAGTGTTTCTGATAGGTCTCCTGATCCAGTCCAGGATCTGAAGAGGGGCGATATATTTAGATTTTGTCACCTTGGTCCAAAGGTTGTCGCCTGTGAGTAGATGCCAACCGAGCTTTGCAGCAAGAGCAGTGGAGAAATCATCAAGTTTTTTAAGTCCCCAGCCTCCCCACTTTTTAGGCAGATTCAGAGCTTCCCAATTTACCCAAGCAAAAATCTTGCCCGGTTGGCTACCTTTCCATAGGAATCTGCAACAAAGGGATTGTATTCTGGTAAGGATCCCTCTAGGAATCTAGGCCAGGGACATCCAGTACACAGGAGTGGCTTCAAAACACTCTTTATGAGGGTGAGGCGGCTGGTTCGTGAGAGATATTTAAGATACCAGATGTTGAGTCTTTTTTCCATTTTTGCAATGAGCCAAGTCCAATTTGCAATCTTATAACCCAGGGGCTTTAACTTGTATCCTAGATATTTTAGGCCTTCAGTAAGACTCAACTGTGAGAATCGAAAGCGATGGAGAGAAAAATGTAACTCATGCTGAGTGCATGCAGTCGTAGTCAAAGTTGATTTGTGCTCATTTAATTCCATACCTGTAGCCGACATGAATAATGAGAAGATGGATCTGATGCAGGTCAAATCACCAATACTTCCATTCAGAAAGATCAGGATATCATCCACAAAGAGTAGATGTGTGAGTCTGCAGTCATCCGTGATCTTGATGCCTTGTAGTCTGCCACCTCTGTGCTCCTCCTTTATCTTCCTGCTGAGACCTTCCATGACAAGAAGGAAAAGTAGAGGAGAAAGTGGGCAGCCCTGTCTAAGTCCTCTTTCCGAGAGAAAAAATGGGGATGCACTACCGTTGACCAGGACACTATAAGATATGTTAGAGATACAGCTCATAATCCATTTAATGTAAATGAAGGGGAACCCCAGGTGAGTTAATAGCATTCTGATATATAACCAGTTAACTCGGTTGAAGGCTTTGGATAAGTCCACTTTCAGAATCATACCTTTGCCTTTCCTGGTGTGAAGCGAGTGCAATACTTCCTGGGTAGTGCCAACAGCTTCATATATTTGTCTATCTTGTAGGAAGGCAAATTGTTCCGGGGAGATGTGCTTGGAGAGAATGGGTCTCATCCGATTGGCGATGATTTTGGCAATAATCTTATATAGGCAGTTACAGAGAGAGATAGGGCGATACTCGTCAAAAGAGGAAGGGTTATCAGCCTTAGGGATAAGTGCAATAAAGGTAGAAGTGATGGATGGCTCAATTCTTCCATTTATTCTGGAGTCCTCAATGACATGCAACAGATCTGTACCTAGGACATCAAAGAAGGCCAGATAAAACTCGATGGTCCAACCATCTGGCCCAGGACTTTTGTCTTTCTTGAACCATTTCAATGTGGCCTCCAGTTCTTCCAAGGTGACCTCCTTGGATAGCTCCTCTCCCTCTTCTTGTTCCACAAATCATGGGAAGAGCTGGGCAACCCTAATAATTTCAGCCAGGTTTACTTCTCGAGGGGCCCTGAATGCTCTCTTAAAGTGGGAGGTTGCAAGTGAGGCTAACTACGGGAAAGTATTTGCTATTAGTCCATCATCGTTGTTGCTCGATAGTGTTAATTGCCTTCCTACCATTGGAAAACTTATGATAGAATTTTGTGTTAGCATCCCCTTCCTGCATCCAAATCGCCCTGCTTCTAAGATGCCAGACTTCTTCACAGTCTTTAAGAATTTTTCCTCTTGCAGAATAAAGGGATGTTATCCTCTCCTTATGTTCAGCTGAGATGAATAGACCACCCTGTTCATTTTCAAAAATCGACAGATCATTTTCAATTTGTCTCAAGGAAAGGTCGTCATGTGTCCTCTTATTGTGTGCCCATTGCTTGGACAATCTCTTCAGTATAATGAGGTTGCATATAAATCCCTTTTTATGGTTACCCCCAGCACCCGGAGGGTTTTCTTTCCAGTAGTCTGTGACCATGCTGATATAGGAGGCTTCTTTGAGCCAAGCTGAACAAAATTTGTAAGGACCTTTGGGTTTAGCTCTTCCGCCATCAATTTCCATATAAATGGGGAGGTGATCTGAGATCCCTCCCGAACCGACCCATTGTCTAATACAAAAACCCAAATCAAGTATGCTTTCTTTGACAAGGAAACGATCCAATCTAAGAGCAAGACTATCTTCCCCAGTTCGATTATTTCTCCAGGTAGCTTGAATCTTGGCTGAGGGAATGTCTATCAGCTGGTGATTATCCAGAGTAGTAGAAAAATAGTCCGAGAGTGAATCTCTCTAGGCATGGTGGCCCCATGACTCCGAGTGTCCAATGGAAAAATTTAAGTCTCCACCCAGAATCAGGTGATCAGCAGAGAAGGTATCCGACCCTAAGAGATTATCCCAAAATTCCGGTCGGTTTTGGCATGGCCCGTAGATATTAAAAATTCTAAAATTCATGCCTAGGTCTGCTGAAAAAATGTCTGCTCCAATATGACCAGCCCCTCCCCAACAGTTGATCAGTTTAATGGAACGAGCATTATATCCGAAGGATATACCTCCAGATCTCCGTTGTGCATCAAGGCCAGTGAACTTCCACCCCGGAAGCATGTTCTCAAGGAGTCTAGAAATGTCAGCAATGGGGCCAAGGGTCTCTTGTAAGAAAATAATGTCAAGATGATCGGATTGAACTATCCGACGGAGTGCTAGTTTTTTCTCAGGCCTAGCAAGCCCACGACAGTTGTATGAGAGAATCTTCATGGAGGGGGTTCAGAGGGGGTTTCTCTAGCTCTAAGGACCCCAGGGATAGTGGACTGTTTACCAGCTGCAATATCATCGCCCGCTTGGGATTGTGCTTTTGTAATAGAAGAGGGTCAGCCTCAATGGAGTTTAAGCGATGGGGGGGGGAGAGATAATATCAAGGATAACATGATCCACCGCCTGTCTCTTAGCCTTTGAATGGGTCTGATACCCCTGCATTGCAGGGATAATAGCGGATGAAGAGTGAGGGTTAGGGGGAGTAGACAATAGAGGGGGGTAGTGGGGGCAATGATAGGGAGAGAGGGGGAAATGTCACAAGTGATCTGGGTAGGGGGAGCAGAGGATACTGGACCTTGACCCAAATCCAAAGAAAAACCAGATGACAAAAAATCGCTAACATATGAGCAACAAAGAGAGGAAAAAGGAAGAGGGGTGCTCATACCCGAGTCGATGGAATCACCGGAGGCAGACCGGGCAATATCTGATGACGGAGGAGGAGGTCGAAGTGGAGGCCTTCCTCGTTTCTTCTGTGAGGACTTGATTGGAGTAGTAGCCACAGCCGAAGGGGCAGAGTGTGTTTCAGTCCTCCTAATAGGTGAAACGGTGTGCCAAGGCAATTCCTCTGAGGACCGAGGTTGTTCCACCTGATCAGAAACTTCTCTGGTCAATGGCTCCTATCTCAGAGCTTTCCTGGAAGAACCACCATTAAGGGGGCAATCTTTGAACAAATGCCCAACTCTGTGACATCTCCGGCACTTGAATGGGATGCCCTCATAGTCCAGGATCTGTCGTCTAGTGATATTCCTCCATTGTATATTGATATGTTCTAGAACTCCATCAGATAGGTCCATGTGTACAAGGATCCTAGCATATGCCATGCGCCCCAAAGTCTGGAATGAGGCATCATATGTGAGGTAGTTACCAAGAGCGTTCCCAATCCTCTTGAAAATGTCCTCCATCCAGAAGTGAAATGGAAGCCCCAGGAGGTGAACCTAGATAGGTCTGGCATCCACCCGTTCTTGTTCAGGATCGAACATCGGTGTCCACCTCCGAAGGAGAACAGGGGCTTGGTCAATGTGCCAAATAGTCGAAAGGACCCAATTGGTATGTGCCAAGCAACTAAAGCGCATCGCAAACCATCCTTTAACAAAAGTCTGTACCCTGGGGGGGTCATTTAGGTGATGGCCCCATACCTCCATGGTCCATTTCTGCAGATGCTCCACATTGTATTGTCTGCCTCTGACCCGACCCACCAGAACTTTCTCCGACGACTCCATAGTCTCCAGTAATGGAGTATCCTCTGTGAGTTTTAGAAAAACTTCGCAGTTCCTAAGCTTTAGACTCCGCTTCCTCTTAGACCCCTCTCTGAACCTGGAGGCTGCCGCTTCTGGTAGAATGAAAGTATGAGTAGTTGTTGGAGAAGTTGAAACCCTAGCAATGGCTGACGAGATGGAAGCGAAAAACTCGGGAATGGAGCTGATACCTGTAAAATTTCCTTGCAGGGGAGCCACAGGGGTAAGAAATGTAGAACAGGTGGATGCCAGAGAGGCCGAAGTCGAGAGGGGTTCAGACAAGGGTTTGCCGGTGCCAGACGAGGAGGGGAACGAAGCAGAGGCCGCGCCTAGGGTTAGGCCATCAGGGGCATCTTGAGGCTCAACAAAAGCCAAAGTGCAAGGTGAAAGCGGCTGAGAAATGAACTCCGGGTTTACAGGGGTGTCTTCTGGCAGTGAGACCGACTTGTAACGAGGGCTAGAGATGGAGGGAAGGGCACCTATCTCCTCAAAGAGCTCATTGTCAAATGAGTAGAAACCCTCAAGAGTGGTCCTGGCCTCCGTCCAAATGGGCTCACCTTCCGACGGGTCCGCTGAATAATCTAAGTTATCCTCCATAACTGTTTTAGTCGTTATTTGACAGCTGCCTACGGAATCGAAACGAGGAACGGGGGAAGGGTAAATGGTGAAAGGTTAAAAACTACCCAGGTGAAGGTGCAAACAAGTAGCAGTTGAGGTTAGGGAGAACACGGGCAGGAAGTTACAAGGAAAGAGGCAGGTAAGCGATCAGTTGACGGCAGAGGCGGTTTAGAAAAAATGTTACAGGGGTAGATGGTGAGAACGGGTTGCAAAACCAGTATGCCACGACATAGACCAGTGCAGGAACCCTAACCCATCCATCGCCCTTCAGATCCTAATTTCCTCTAAATTATTTATTTGTAATAAATAAAATTTTATTATCATTATTAATAAATAATTATTAAGTCATAAGCCGTTTCCCTTTGAAATGAACTCTCCTCTAATCCTTGCTATCCTAGCTATGCACCATTAAATTAGGTGTTAGACAATTGAAGTCTTTCTCTCCATTGATCTCATAACTGACTCCAACTTAATCCTTACCGCTCAATCATTAATAGAATCCAAACACATCCCGGATAAGACATTTCTCTCCGTTGATCTCATAACTGACTCCAACTTACTCCTTATCACTCAATCATTAATAGAATCCAAGCACGTCCCCAGTAAGACGAATGCGCTCTTTCTTTCTTTTAACCAAAGTGGCACTATATCTTCTTCTTCTTTTGAGGATGGATTGAAATGAGATCCAATTTAAAGCAGCATAAATCATGTGTGGCATCCCAGACTTGTCGCATGAGGGATTTATTTGTCCCCTATCCAAAGCATCATTTCTGGTGTATAATGACAAAATCTAGGGTAATATGCATGCGCATCAACATTCCAGGTTCTTATTCATTTTCTTTTGCGAATTTCCAGATACTTCCAAAAGAAAATGTATGCGTTCTTTCACCTCCAGTCACAGGTGCGTTGTGTGTAATGCATAGGTGCTCACATCTATCATTCCTTCCTATTGTTTTTTTTGAAATGGTTTTGCAAAAATTCTTTCCTTCCTATTGTTTTTTGTTGAAATGGTTTTGAAAAAATGCTTTTGGTACATTCGATGCTCTGCATTCTTTAACTACATACAATGATAATGATTTGGGTGTGCAGGGTATTGACGCAATCTAGTCTCTTGGTGGATAAGCAAAGGGTGGTTGTAAAAGTGAGAGCCTGTGTTATTAGAAAGAGTACTGAGCATATTTTTTCATTGATACTTCAATTAACTGGTGATCTGACCCAAATGTTAACGAATTTATACAGTGGTTCGGTATGAACAATACTTGGGGTTTTAGTGTAGGTTGTAACTCTGTATAACTACCAGTGGTAATTCCCTGCAAATGTGATCGCCCTAAGACCTCTTGTTAACTCTGCTAGCTGTAAACTATCATGAAAATATTAACATAACACTGAATTTAAATATTTTTTTTATGGCTAGCAGACAGTTAATCGTCATGATAGCTAGCATACAGTTACTCGTCACCATCACTTTCGAAAAATAAAATGAGAAGACAATCTCTAAATCTCACATGAAAGAAGGATGAAAATATTCTTGAAGAAGATGGCATTATTCTAAAAATGCAGCGTTCTGTTCGATAGAAAACCCACTCAGTCCCTCGTGTTTTCAGAAAAAGCGGCTAGTATCTCCGTGCTTGCTGCCCTGCAATAGTCATTTATTTAAAAACCAATTATCTATGTTGGTTTAAAAGCTAGAAAACAGTTGTCCTTCACGATCATCTTGAGAAAATAATAAAGTAACAATTAATTCTTGTCAACCACATTACACAGATGATATTATTAAAAAAAGATGGCATTATTCTGAAAACTTGACTGTCTACTCTACTTCAATTTCCATTAAAAGCATCTGCTCCCTCCACGTTTATTGAGAGAA
Source organism: Pinus tabuliformis (assembly GCA_031772625.1). NCBI lineage: Eukaryota > Viridiplantae > Streptophyta > Pinopsida > Pinales > Pinaceae > Pinus > Pinus tabuliformis. The sequence goes on from CM062820.1 coordinate 1,680,360,737, forward strand.
ATAAGCCACTCTCAATCCTGACACAATGATGAGATTATTCTTGGAGAAACAACATTATTGTAAAAATGTAGCTACGGACTTCACTTCATTTCATAGGAAAAGCAACCGCTTCTTCCATGTTTTTAAGGTAAGAAAAGTAGCCACCCACTAAATCGTCGCCACCCTGCAATGGTCGTTAATTACATAAACAATAATGTTCATTTATTTTAAGATCATCTCACGTTGATTTCAGATTGAATTGTCTTCGAGTATTGTCCCCTTTTTTAACTTCATTGATGCTTTGTTCTATGACAACAAATTTCGTTTGGTTTCATTTTAATTTAATATGTTGTTTTAATTTTTCCAGGTTACCTTTGATCTAACGCATGTGATGTCCCATTTTCAAAATTTATTGATGCTTTGTTCTATGGCAACAAATTTTGTTTTGTTTAATTTTATTTTAATATGTTGTTTTAATTTTTCCAAGTTACCTTCGATCTCTTACGTTTCATTGGTTGAACACATGTGAAATCTTAGTTTTCAGTTGCTGATTTTTTTTTTTCATTATTCTTAATGTTTCACTGGTTGAACGCATGTGATGTCTTAGTTTTCAGCTGTTGAATTCTTTTGCATTATTCTTAATATTGTCTCTCTGTGCATTTCAGTTTTTTCACTTTTTATTCATTAAATTTCATATTATGGATCATCTCTTAATGATAATCTCCTCGCCAAAGTGATGGAGAGAATTGGAAATTGGCACTTAGCTAATTGTTGTTGTTATTATTGCTCTGAGGAATTGTATTATTGTTAGAAATTTGTTAACAATATTAAATTTTGGATTTTATTTTTATTTTTTTTATTAAAGTTATGATATTAATTTTTTTTATGTGATCATATAAAAATAATATCTCAAAATTAAATTTTTGATATTGTTATATTGAAACAAATTATAGTTATTTATATTTTGATGAAGTACAATTGAATTGTTTTATTATTAGAAATTTGTCAACAATATTAAATTTTGGATTTTATTTGTATGTTTGGTATTAAATTTATGATATTAATTTTTTTTATGTGATCATATAAAAATAATATTTCAAAATTAAATTTTAGATATTGCTATATTGAAACGGATTATAGTTATTTATATTTTGATGAGGTATTGACTTTGTTGTTTCTAATTTAAGGTTTTTATATTTTGTTTTAGTCATTTTTAATCTACTTAATCCATTATGGCCTTTCAATATGTTTATTGTCTAAGTTAAATGCTAATGATAATAGTATTCATAACCTAAAGTATGTGTATTTTAGATTTTAATAATTAAATAATATTTTTCCGCTTCTTTGTGATAAACAATGCATATTTTAAAGAATCGATTATTTAGGCTATAGTCAAATTTTCTTTTTTCAATCTAATTCATTTTATTATGATTAACATTTCTAAGAAATTGATCTTTAAATTCATTCTATTAAACTTCAAAAAAATTGAATTTATTATTCATTTTATTTTTATATGGTTTATGGGTTTTTTTAATGGTTAGGTTTTTTTTTTTTTTTTTTTTTAAACATGCTATGAAAGAAAGATAAAAAGGTTATGTGATCAAAGGCATTTTTTTTTTGTTAATATAATGAAATTTAAGATTTAAGATTTTTATTTTTATTTTTCAACAATATTAAATTTTAGATGTGATTATATTAAGAACACTTTATAGTTATTTGAAAGGGTTTTTTATTTTCAAATAAAAAAATAAAAAAATAAATTTAAAAATCACTTATTTCACCACATGTTAAACACATTAGAATCGTTCTATCGGGTGATTGAAGCACTTGCAATGCAGATGCATGATGTATGCTTGTTTAGACTAACCATAGACTAAGGTGATTGAAGCACTTGCAATGTAGATGCATGATGTATGCTTGTTTAGACTAATAATAGACTAACAATGATGAGAAATGCCTTTGTAGTTAGGAGAATAGGTCTAAAGGCCTCAGAAGAGACGAATCATGTGTAATGTCCTATGTGAATTCACGTGAGAAGTTAAATGGTTAATAGTAGTGAGGGTGGTGTGCTTGTAGTGAGGGTGGAGTGATTGGGTGCCTTCATGGTTGGGAATGATCTCTATACATGAGAAGTCTTCCTTCACTTCCTTCTAAAATTCATTATCAACCCTCAAGACCCCTCTACCAAGTTTTGTGCCATGGAGAAATTTGAGGATTGACAACCCTTTAGGATGGAGAGAAATTTTGGGATGGATTCCAGTAGAGAAACAATGTAAAAAAAATTCCTGATAAGAGGGCTTCATCCTAATCTCTTAGTCATATGGCTAACATAATGGCCATGACTAAGAGCTATCTAAAAGGGGATATAGAGTTGTTTTCTTTCAATCATTATACTTTTGATTTTCAAAGATTAGAGAATGCATTAGAGTCTTGTGGAAACTCCCAATGTAGATAGAATTAGATAGAATCAAGGCCATGACTAAGAGCTATCTAAATGGGGATATAGAGTTGTTGTCTTTCAAGCATTATACTTTTGATTTTCAATGATTAGAGAATGCATTAGAGTCTTGTGGAAACTCCCAATATAGATAGAATCTAAACTTCTATTTCTTAACGAGAAGTTAGGCAATTGTTGAGTGTTGGGTTGGGAGATTTGGAGGTCAATGCTAGAAATTCTCCAGGAAGCAGAAGCTTAACTACTTGATTCTAACGAAATCCACATTGTCCATTAGTAAATGGTGATGTAGTCGGTAGAAGTTCTCCAGGAAGCAGAAGCTCAACTACTTGATTCTATCGAAATCCACATTGTCCATTAGTAAATGGTGATGTAGTCGGTAGAAATTCTCTAGGAAGCAGAAGCTTAACTACTTGATTCTAACGAAATCCACATTGTCCATTAGTAAATGGTGATGTAGTCGAACATTGTTGAGTGATGGATATCAAGTTCGGATCCTCAGGCCCCCCTATCATAACTTTCTTCCAATTTTACCAAAGTTGATAAGGGCCCTAAGGTTGTAGATGATAATGTGGCTTTCATGTGCCACTCACATAGATATAACATGGCACATAGCTATAACATGACACTAACATGATGATGATCTGGCAATAATGTGGTGGTCATATGGCATCAATGTGGAGGTTTCGTGGTTCCGATGTGGCATAGACTTGGAGAAGAAATTTTGTTGGCATGGACACATTATGTGGAAAGGAGATATAGATTAGCATGTGCAATGGTGCTAACATGGAAATTGGATGGTAGTAACAAGTGACATGGATACCAGATGTTGGTAGGTCAATGATTAGGTGTTTTTCTATTGTGAGGTTTGAACCCTCATTTTGTGCTTAAGCCTCAATCTGATAGAAATTGAAACACTTGTTAGATGATAGAGATAGAGTTCCATTAGCTAATAATGGTTATGAGATTATCATCATAGAGAGACTTGACTATTAACTAATTCAAGAACAATAATAGAAAGGTATGTCCTCAGGAATTAAATAGATATATGAAAATAAACTTCATTCAAGAACTATTGGAGTATTTCCTCAAAAGGTAGAGGAATAACAAATCATCAATCAATAGTTTATGCATAATTAATGAAAAAACATAGAATCATATAGTTAGGACTCACACCTGACATCTAAAGGAAGATTAACACATAAAATTTGAATCCATCAATTAACATCTTCCACTCAATTACAACACCTCTTTGATAGATACTTTACACTCTTCACTTGTTCAATTGAATAAACCTAATTTTGGTTATCCTCTTTTCCTTTTTGTATAGTTCTCACATGATCTTAAGAATTAGTAGCTCATCCAATATCGAAGGACTTCTTCCCACTTTTGAAATGTAGAATAACCAATGATTATGCCAACCTTCATTCCATTGGTTACTAAGATGTTCATTCCCACTTTTATGCCACATACATTAGGTGTTACTATTGGGGGAGTACCTTTTAAGTTAGTGGCAAGTCCCAATTAAGAGACTCCAGGTTCCAAATTTTCTAGATCCATTTTGGGCAACCAAATGGAAATTCCTAAAAAAATCACAATATTAACATATAATGTTGTGACATAATTCTTCATATTGGTCCCTACACGTAAACAAGATAAAATAGCAATATGTTATGGTAAACAATGATAAAGATAATAGTTATGTTTTTGTTGTGGAAGATAATAGTTAGTTATGACTTACGGTGTTTCCTTTGCAACATCTGGTGCAATTGCTAGTTAGTAATAAATGAAATAAATAAACATCCATTTAATAACTTAATAGAAAATTAAAGCTAAAAATTATTAATAATTTTAATGAAAGAGCTAAATCTTAAAGAAATTCAAGATAAAGAAAAGAAATAAAGTTATATATGTGATATCTTTGAAGCTGATCTTGAAGCACTGATATGTCAATCATCCCTTATTTATGTCCCGAAGATAAATCCTCATTTAAAATTCAAAACGTCAACAAAATATATACAACACTATAGATAATCTAAACTATCTTTTTCCAAAGTTATATTAATCATATTTACTAATATATATATATATATATATATATATATATATATATATATATATATATATATATATATATATATATATATATATATATATATATATATATATATCTATATATATATATATATATATTTAACTGTAATGGGTATGGAATTTATTTATCTGAAGAGATTATGGGTCTTTTCCAAAGCTACCCCTATTACAATGCAGAATTCTAACTGTTGTTGTTTTTGATCTACTACATTTTCAGGGCATTTGAAAAAAACTTTCATTGTTTACAATTAGCAGTCCTTTCATGAGTGAGTTGTCTTTGTTCACCATCTGATTACCTTCACTATTTGACTTTCTAAGAATATGATAAAACTTGCACGAGTCAAAGTCTAGAAGAACTCTCTTCAATCTGTCCAAAATTTTGTTGAGGCTGACATTACTGAATAGTGTCTCCAAGTTTAATTTTTTATTATTATCTCTGAATCTCCGAAAACTTGAAGGTATTTGACTCCTTTGTCTCTTGCAACAAGGCATGCTTTGAGAAGCCCAAGGATCTCTGCTTGATTGTTGGATTTTTGGCCTAATCCCTAGCAGAAACAGTCTTTTGAAGACCCGTCTGGAGAGTAGATGACCCCCCAGCAATGGCGGCACCGGGGTTCCCTTTGGACGCCCCATCAAAGAAAATTGTGGATAAATTTTGAGACCACCACCAAGATTGAAAAGTGTCATCATCATCTCTTATGCGCCAATCCGGATTGACAATTTGTGGGGAGAGGAGATACTTACGCGGATAAGGCACTAGAGGGCCTAGCCACCTCTTTTCTTCGGGCAGTAACAAAGGATCTTCTTTAAAATACTGTTGTTGGGCTGCTTCCAGGAGGAAGGATTTAGCTTTTACAACTACTTGCAACGGGGAGTGCCGCATCTCTTTGAAAATCAACTGATTGCATGCCAACCAAAGCTGCCAACATACATATTTGGGAAGCGCTATCCAGATTTTGCGCCAAAATGATTTGGGAGGGATTCATTGGGGATAGAAAATACTCCATGAGGCAAAGATATCCGAAACAGAATTCTGGGAAGGGACTGAAATCTGAAAGTCCTGTAAAATGAATCCCCAGACCTCTTTAGCAAAAATGCAATCCAAGAATAGATGTTGGGTTGTTTCGAAGTTGTTGCTGCATAACACGCATCTATGATGCCCTACTATGTTCCTTTTCTCCAGATCATCACTCGTTAGAAGTTTATTATGTACCAGGGTCCAAAAGAAGAAGTTCACTTTTGGTAAGGCTAGTGATTCCCAAACATTTTTCCAGAAAGCCAGTGTTTGACTGTTGTTTCTTGAGGCTTGCAAAACTCTATATCCAGCTGCTGTGGTGTATACACCGGTCTGGCCCCAACCCAAGCTATCTTTCATGGCTCTATATACAGGGGCAACGTCCTCTAGCGGATCTACAAGAAAGGTTTTTTGAAGAGATAACCAGGCAGGGACTCCATGAAAATCCCAACCTGCCCAATCTCCACGTTGATCCCAATTTGAAAGGTCATATAACCTGTTAACTCCTGCTCGCTCCAGCCAGTCTCTGAGATCTGTTATGTCCACATTTTCGGCTAGAGGTTCTTTCCCCATGATGCTATCGAGCCACATATGAGTACGTTTTTTCGTTGCCAGGTATTCTGTAGACCAGGTTTTTGAAGAAATTGCTACTTTTGCAGCATAATTTCCACACCTGCGTGTAATTTGCTGTGTTAGTGTTATACAGATTGTTGAGAGATTTGTTGGGTCCATACTTTGAACGCAGAGTGACACTAACCGGGTGTGTGGGCTCGTGGATCAACTTCCACAAAATCTTTCCTCCCAGCGCTAAATTGACGAGTGTGGGGTCTCTTATTTGCAGCCCGCCCTCTGCCATCGATTTTTTGACCACTTCCCAGTTCACCAAATGCGTTTTTTTCGTTACCCTTACCTCCCTTCCACAAGAAGTCTCTGAGAAGTTTGGAGATCTGCTCCATCACGTTTCTTGGTGCAAGAAGAAAAGCTTCCTAGAATATTGGAAGCGCAAATAGCAAGGATTTGATTAAAATAACTTTGCCTCCCTTAGTCAACTAGTAGCGTCCCCACACAGCAATTTTAGTTTTAATTTTAGAAATTATTTTGCTCCATAGCGATCTTTTGTTGACTCCAGATATGATGGGAAGGCCAAAGTGCTTAAACCTGTCCCATATTGCTTGGCCTTTGAACCAAAGGAGAGTAGCAATGCCTATGAGTTCATGCTGGTCTATATTCCAGCTGAAGACTTCACTTTTGCTCTCATTGACTAAAGCTCCTAAAACTATGCAATAATTTCTAAGGAATGTGTCAAAAGCTTTGGCTATTTTGATGGATGCTCCACCAAGGAGAAGGGAATCGTCAGCAAAGAGTGCATGGTTCAGGGGTTCTGCTCCATTGGAAGGTTTGAGACCTGGAATGTTACCAACTAATCTTTCAGCAGTGAGCTTTCGACTAAGGGAATCTGCCATTAAGATGTACAGGAAAGGGGAGAGAGGGAATCCCTGCCTGATGCCTCTCTGAGCTTGGAAAAAATTGGTTGGACGACCATTGACTAGAGGGAAATCCATGGATTGTCAATGCAGGCTTTAATTAAATGAAAAAAGTGGGGCAAAAAGCCGAAGGAGAGAAGAACATTGCTAAGGAATGTGCAATTAACTCTGTCGAAAGCATTTGCCATATCTAATTTTATCAACATACCTTTCTCATTCCGCTGCTTGCTTGAATGTATTGTCTCCTGAACTTGGATTACGTTGTCCAGAATGTGCCTACCTTCCACAAAACCACCTTGAGAACTGGAGATCAATCTTTTTAGCAATGGCTTGATCCGATTTGCTAGCAGTTTAGCCAGAATTTTATAAGAAGCGTTACACAGCGAAATGGGCCTGAATCTTGCAAATGATTCAGGGTTGGTGTCTTTGGGGATTAAAGCAAGGTAAGTGGAGTTGGTTCCTCCACCTATCTTGGCTTTTTTCATAAACCCACTTATCATTTTATGGAGATCAACCTTGATAATATGCCAGCAAGATTTATAGAAATGGATTGTGAATCCATCAGGCCCAGGTGCCTTGTCTGCGTCCATGGACCAGATTACGTTAATGGTTTCCTCCTTAGTGATTGGTCTACAGAGGATTGCGTTATCTTCAGGACTGATGAGTGAAGGGATGTTAGAGAGGAAGTCAGCAGCTTCCTCATCGTTGCTTTGAGTTCCTTCTCTGTATAGATTCCTGAAATGGGTTTTGGCGGCAGCTTTGACTTGATTGAACCCTTTGCAGACTTGGCCCTCAGCTGTTTTGATTTCTGCTATATGATTCCTAGACAGTCTCGCTCTATATTGCTGGTGGAAGAAGGAGGTGTTCCAATCCCCAGCCTTCAGCCACAGACTTTTGGATTTGAGTCTCCAGTATTCTTCTTCCTTTCTAAAAGATTGATATGTGGATCGTTGGGCTTTTATTTCTTTTTCCAACAACTCTGTTGTGATATCTTTGCTTTCCATATTTGTTTGCAGGGACTACAATGACTGCACTACCTCTTTTCTTTGATTGGTAGGAGTAGGGGTTGGTTTCTTTATCTAGTCCTTCAGAGCTTATTTTGTGGTTTTCAAATTTTGCTCCCATACATAACTTGAGGATCCTGAGAAGGATTTGGCCCATGTTGCTTTCACTGTCTCTAAAAAACCCTCTCTCTCGATCCAAATAGGGTTGAATCGAAAAGGAATAGGACCCAGGCCTTCTTCCCCTTCCAGGAGAAGCTAAATAGGCTTATGATCTGAGGTAAGTTTAGGCAGAATTTTTGTGATGATGATATTTTTGTTCATCATTATGGAGCTTTGCACCAGGAATCGATCTAATTGAGTAGAAATGTGGTCCGATCCAACCCTATTATTGAACCAAGTATAAATGCCTTTGACAGGATTGAAATCTAAAAGATCCCAAAACTGAGAGAGCTCCTCCACCTTGGCTAGCATGGGGTCTCTAATGCTGGAACCCCCCTCTTCTCTTTTGCTTTCATTATGATATTAAGATCCCCGGCTATAATGATATTGCTGATCCGGATTTAAACAGGAACGCAACAAATTACAGAGATAACCATATACACAAAGATGCAGCGGAAATAATACTTCATTTCATTAATGGAAAATACTGAAATATGCTTACAACCAGAAATGGAAATAAACCAGCTAGGGCGATGGTAGCTTATCTCTGAGAAGAGATGTGATGGCTACATGCCTCTGAATTGTGTTACAATGAGGCTCGAAGGCCTATTTATTGTTGAGAAACAATGGAAAACCCTTAACATTCCAAAACCTAACCCTAGGAGATGAAACGCCAAACTGTGGGCCCCGTTTGGGGTAAATTGGTACATCAACTTCCCGGGGTCGTAACTTTGGCATATGATCTCCGTTTGACGCATACAATAGCTCGTTAGAAAGATCTATCCGAGTACTACCATTGTTGGGACAGGCAACATCGATCCATTCCATGGACCCATGTTGCCCTCGGATTCCCCAAAAAACGTCGTTTAGGGCCTCAAAACGGCTTCGGAAGTTCAGGACCCGAAAAACTGCTAAAAATAGTAAGTTGTGCTACAATTAAGGAAACTGAAAATGCTGAGAAAGACAATGGTGGGGGTCCAGGTGGACTTGGCAGGTGGCCACCAATATCCACCTGGATCATTCCTCCCCCCTTAGGAAGCAATGGTCCCCATTGCGTTGAGCTCCTCCATGAGATGAGGAAACTTTTGCTGAACTTGTTCCCTGGTGAGCCACTTGCCCTGCTGAAGGAGTTGGCCTGCTTTGACAACTCGATACAGTTGGATATTTTGTTGGCGAGTGTTCTTGATCTGTGTGTCCATGATCCGATCAGTTGCAGCTTGTTCCATGCAATCTGGATTTAATTCTGTGGGTTTGAGCTGTTCTGCAATGTCGGATGTGTCTAGCAATGGTGGAAAGTATGGCCGAAGGCGGTCCACATTGAATACTGGGTGCAGGCCAAGGAATGGGGGAATGCTGAGCTCAAATGCATTGTCTCCCATAGCCTTAGTAATGGTGTAAGGACCATATCGGAGTGGTCTCAATTTCCGATAGGCTCCAGTAAGGCGTTCCTTTAGCAAATGCAACCAGACTTTGTCGCCCACCTGAAACTTGTGTGGCACCTGATGTTGATCATGTCGCTGCTTGTACTTGGCATTTGATTTCTCAAGAATGTCATGGACCTTCTGGCGAATATGTTGGATGCGCTCAATAAAGCTGGTGGCCTTATCTGTTTCAGACTGGACATGAGCTGAATTCATGTGAGTAGCTGCAAGTGGCATGGCCACATCAATGGGGCATAGTGGCTGGAATCCCAAACCCACCTGAAAAGGGCTATGGCCAGTGGAGCTGTGAAGAGCTCGATTGTAGCTGTGCTGAACATAGGGGAAGCTCTCGTCCCATGTGCGTGGATGCTTTGAGTTATACATGCGTAGAATGTGCACAATCATCCTATTAACAACCTCTATCTGGCCATCAGTTTGAGGATGGAAGGCTGTGGACTTCGTGAGTTTGGTGTCCAGCATTGACCAGAGACTGGACCAAAATGTGCTGAGAAACCGACTGTCCCGATCTGAGATGATAGACTGTAGGATCCCAAAGTGCACCCACACTCGTTCAAAGAAGAGTTTAGCAGTGGCTTCTGCTGTGATATTCTTCTTGCAGGCCACCATAATGGCCATCTTCGAGAACCTGTCGACGACCACAAAAACACAGTCATTTCCATGCTTAGTGGAAGGAAGGCCTGACATGTAATCCATGGAGATGGATTCCCAAGGTCGACTAGGGGTAGGCAACGGGGTATAGAGGCCGTGCTTCTTAATGGTCGGTTTGGCAATGGCACAGGCAGTACATGATCTGATGTACTTCCCAACATCATGTCGAAGATTCGGCCAATAGAAATAATTTTGCAGTACTGCCACTGTTTTCTCGACCCCGAAATGCCCAGCAGCCCGACTATAGTGTGCTTCCCAAATCATCTTGGCACGCTCGCTTGAAGGAACACAAAGGTGACCGAGGTGGCATAATAGGGCATCCTGGAGGTGAAAATCTGCAACACGCCGACCCTCCAAGAGTGTCTGGTATGTGTGGCCGAATTCTGGGTCGCTTTTGTAGAGAAGTGGCCAATCAGAAGTCTCGTGCCCACAAGAGTTGAGCACGGTGGTTAACGCCATGATCGGTGGTCGACTGAGGCAATCTGCAACATTATTGGTGCTGCCCTTCTTATACTTGATATTCAAGTGGAATTGTTGCAGGTATGTAGACCACTTCTGATGGCGATCATTCTGCAATTTCCCTTGGGTCTGTATGAACTGCAGGGGTCGGTGGTCTGTGTGGATGACCGTTTCCTTCCCCAAAATGTAATGCTTCCATTGTCGGCAGGCCTGTACAATGGAATACATCTCTTTATCATAAGTGGGGTACTTCCAGACTGTGTCTGAAAGTGTTTCACTGTGATATGCCACTGGATGTCCATGTTGAGTAGGGACTGCCCCAATAGCATAGTCAGAGGCATCTGTCTCGACCTCAAATGGTTGTTGTAAATCTGGTAACGCGAGCACTGGTGCCGTGCAGAGGCGATCCTTCAACTCCATGAATGCCTTCTGTTGAGATTCAGACCAAAATAATTTTGCTTTCGCCCCTCCCTTGGTGACCTGACTCAAGGGCCAAGAAAGATGAGAAAACCCAAACACAAACCTGCGGTAGAAGTTGGCAAGACCTAGAAAGCTGCAGAGCTCTGTTAGAGTGGTTGGAGAGGGCCAATCCCGAATGACTTGGATCTTGGCTGGATCGACATGCACCCCCTGTTCATCAATGATGTATCCCAGATACTGAACCTGGGTCATGCCAAAAGTGCATTTCTCCAAATTGGCACATAGCTTGTGTTGCCGCAGTGTTTGGAGAACCTGTCGGATGTGGTGGAGGTGCTCTTCCCAACTCTGGCTGAAGATCAGAATGTCATCCAAGTATACTACTACAAAGGAGTTGGTGAATGGCCGCAAGATGTCATCCATTAGCCTCATAAAGGTTGCAGGAGCATTCGTCAATCCGAAAGGCATGACCAACCATTCGAAGAGGCCCTCCTTGGATTTGAAGGCAGTCTTCCACACATCAGAGGGTTCGATTGGTACCTGGTGATATCCTGACTTCAGATCGATCTTGCTGAAATATTTCACCCCTTTTAGTTGGTCTAGGAGGTCATCAATCCGCGGGATCGGGTACCTATTACGGACAGTGATCTTGTTCAGCGCCCGATAGTCAATACAGAGTCTCCACGTCCCATCCTTCTTCTGTACCAACACGATCGGGCTCCCACAGGGCGATGAACTCGGACGGATGTGACCTTTCTGCAGGAGCTCCTGAATCTGCCTCTTAATTTCATTGTTCTCCAGAACGGAGCGCCGATAAATTGGTCCATTGGGTAGCGGCGCACCTGGGGTCAGATCGATGGAGTGCTTGACTTGACAGTGCAGAGGAACCCCTGCCGGGGAGGTGAAGATGTCCTCGTACTCCTCCACAATCTTGTCCATCTGTAGTTGTCGTGCAGAGGGACCCCGTCTGGAGGCCGCGGCCACTGTCTTCTTCTTTCCTTGAGGGCGTATCATCAGGAAAACAAATTTCCTGGTTTTGGAAATGATCTTACTGCATTGTTTTGCAGTAATCAAAGAGTTGGCGGCAGGTGGTGCTACCTCTGGTATCCTGAAAAACTTATTTCCCAATGTAATAATAACAGCACGGGGCCTTGATTCATACACAGCATGTCGCTTCCACAAGTATGGTTGTCCTAGTAATACATCACAAACTTCAAGGGGAGCAATGTCACACAATACCTCATCCGTGAAGGGCTTGATGTTGTATGGAAGGCGACACTGCTGGCTCACGCGAAGATCTCGTCCTTGGTGAAGCCACCCAATGGTGTATGGTTGTGGATGTGCTGTGGTCGGTAAGCCCAACCGCTTCACGACCTCTGCCGAAATGAGGTTCTTTTGACTCCCGCTATCAACAATGAACTGTATCGGGGAGCCCTTTACCCACATCTGAGAGTGGAAGAGACGCTCCTCCTCCTCTGGATCTTCGGGTTCATTTTTCTGGATCTTTCGGTAGCAACAGTGGCGCTGGGATCCGCATCAATGATCTGCTTCCATTTTTCATACCCCTTATCGGGTTCTGACTCAGAGTCGGAACATGCATCTGATTCTGAAACCTTTAGCTCAGCCACCAGTGACTGCTTGGCCCGACACTCACTTGTGTTGTGAGTGGAGCTCTTATGGAACTCGCACCATTTTCCAGTGTCCTTTCTCGGCTTCGCGGCGCTATTCTTTGCTTGCAGCTTCGGCTGGTTGTCTTGGGTTGTCCCGCCTTGGCTTTGTCCTTTGTTCTGTGGTTTCGGGGCACCTTTCCCCTGCTTTGGATTCGCAGATCCAAAGTCTCGATTCTTTTGTTTAAACTTCTGCTCGACCTTGACGGCATATCGGTATGCTGCGCCGAGCGAGGGGATGTTTAGGAATTGTATTTCTTCCTGGATGTACTTGTGCAGGCAGCCACGGTATTTGAGTATCAAATGTTGCTCCGAATCCTTGATACCCAACTTTGTGCGAAGGGTATGGAAAAGATTGGTGAACTCCGGCACGTCTTGGTCCCTTCCCTGCCGCAGCATGGTCCACTTTATGTATTCATCCTCATAGCTTCCAACAGGGTAGTACTGCTCCTTGACGGCATCCCGGAACGAATCCCAGGTGGGTGCGGCTGAAAATAGTGAGCCAATACTTTCATCCTTCTGCTCGCTGTAGGTTTCCCACCAGTCCTTGACGTGGGGGGCTGCTTTGAGAAGAGCAAAAACAATCTTTTCCCGACTCGAAAATTCATGAACAGAAAAATAACCCTCTAGCAGATTTAACCATTTATCTATGGCATCTGCGTCTATCTGACCCTCGAATATGGGGATTTCAAAATTAACTTGTACCTTAAAGGGTGTGGCATTTCCATAGTAGCTGCTGGAAGCCGATGCGTCGCTTCTGGGTAGCCGCTGAAGGATCTGGGCAAAGCTGTCCATCATCGCGTTCCGTTGTCGCTCGAGGGCTTCTTCGAGCAAGATTTTGATGGGATCTCCTGCCCCCTCGTCTTTCTTCTCGTCCGCCATGGGAGGCCGTCGGGATTTGCGAGGCTGGTCTTGCAAAGGTTCAACCAGTTCAAGCCCTAACTCCTTATATCCCGACCTTGTTGGGGACATGCAAAGAAAAACAGAGAAAAAGCAGACCGCTCTGATACCACTGATCCGAATTTAAACAAGAACGCAACAAATTATAGAGATAACCATATACACAAAGATGCAGCGGAAATAATACTTCATTTCATTAATGGAAAATACTGAAATATGCTTACAACCAGAAATGGAAATAAACCAGCTAGGGCGATGGTAGCTTATCTCTGAGAAGAGATGTGATGGCTACATGCCTCTGAACTGTGTTACAATGAGGCTCGAAGGCCTATTTATTGTTGAGAAACAATGGAAAACCCTTAACATTCCAAAACCTAACCCTAGGAGATGAAACGCCAAACTGTGGGCCCTGTTTGGGGTAAATTGGTACATCAACTTCCCGGGGTCGTAACTTTGGCATATGATCTCTGTTTGACGCATACAATAGCTCATTAGAAAGATCTATCCGAGTACTACCATTGTTGGAACGAGAAAGACCCATGTTACCCCCGGATTCCCCAAAAAACGTCGTTTAGGGCCTCAAAACGGCTCCGGAAGTTCAGGACCCGAAAAACTGCTAAAAATAGTAAGTTGTGCTACAATTAAGGAAACTAAAAATGCTGAGAAAGACAATGGTGGGGGTCCAGGTGGACTTGGCAGGTGGCCACCAATATCCACCTGGATCAATTGCTGGGAGAAGACTACTCCAAAAGGCAGAGAGAGAATTCCAGCATTCTCATTTTTGAGAGTAAGAAACAGGTACATAAAGATTGAAGAGAGAGATGGAAAACTTACTTGCATTGTGCTTTAGTTCCGTGAAGATCCAGTGCTGGGTTTCATGATATTTATTCAGCTGGAATAGGTCTTCAGTCCAAAGAGTTGCCAACCCTCCAAAGGTTCCCCTTGAGCTGACTGCTTTTCCTGTTCTTTTATTCCACTTTGAACTGCTAATCTGTAGAAGGTCTTGCCCTTCTATTTTGGTCTCTTGGAGCATGAGAATTTGTGAGGGATCTGCTTTCAAAAGGTGCTTAACTGCTTCTATTTTAGAGGGATTCCCCAGTCCTCTACAGTTCCAAGAGATGAGTTTCATTATTTACTTAAGGGGGGTTTGGGGCCTCCCTTGGAAGGCCTTGGTCTGGTATTTCGCCCAATAGACATTTCTATTGTAGACTGACTTCCTTGTGTTTTGAGCCTTTCTGCCTCCTCCTCCCTCTTTTCTTTGTGGGATTTCCTTCCTGCTTTTTTCAATGGACGCTCATAGGTTTCATCCTCTGAAGAACTAGAGCTTTCCACTGGTTTTTTCCTTGCTATTTCTGCGTATGAAGGATTGGAGGGACTGCCTTGGTTGGCTTCGATCTGTATTGCTTCCCCTCCCTCTTTGTTTGAAGGTGGTGTGTCTGCCTGTTCCACATTCTCCTGGGTTAGATTTACTTGATTGATCTGAGCGCTTTCTATCCCATTTGGAGTTGCTTCCGTTTCTTGGTTGGTTTTGGAGCTGCTAGGACCTCCAGTCGTATTTCCTTTACCTGTGCTTTTTTTTGAGTTTGCATTTTTCTGGACTAGGGTCCATTGTTCCCCATTTTGTTTGTCTACTTATTCCTTAGCCTTCTTCTTGCAGTGCTTTGCAAAGTGTCCGTGACCATGGCAATGTTTGCATTTAAAAGGTAGTTGTTCGTAGTCCAACTCCTAGACATGCATCCACCCAGCAACAATGAGTTTGATTGCTTCCGGTAACCCCTCTTCTATATCCACTTCTACGCAGATACGAGTGCATGAATACTGATCTTTTCTTATAGCTTGGTCTATGGAGGGATTTTTGTTTCCAAAAGTGGAGAGGCAAATGAGGGAGCCTTACCCAAACCGAGACAGCAGAGGAGACGTCCTAGGTGGGATCGAAATCAGGAGACCATTTCTTTAGATAAAGACCCTGGGGTCCCATGAAGTATGGTCCATTTCTAAAAATTAAGCCTCTGTCATCTGGGTTTTCGAAGACAAACACAAAGAAACCCTTTCCTACGAAATAACTTTTGACTCCCTCTTTGATCAATGGCATCCATTTCCTTTGAGTCCATTCATCAACGGACTTGGGAGAAGGCCAGAGGCCCGTGAATTGACCTATGAGACCTCTCTCAGCCAGGTTCAAAGCCGCTTTGCAGGTTTCTTCTTCTGGAAGGGCCACAAATGGGACTGAGTCCATTTTCTTAACGAACTTCTGTTGAGACGCAGTGGGAGGGCGCTTTGGACCAGCAGCAAATATGGTTCTAAAATCAAGAACCTCCGGAGGCGGAATGGGAGGGGGGTTGGGGTCCCTGTAGGCATACATGATCTGAAAGAACTCAAAGCAGGCTGATCAGGAGGGCGTAGAGGCCTCAGGGGCGCATAGGAGCAGCCAACGGCCCTAGCGCTAGCAGAGCGCGAGGAGGCAAAGCAATTTTTTTTTTAAAGTTAACTTCATATATTTACCAATATTACCAATAAATCACTAATACAAAAAAATTAGTAGAAACATGAAATGTTCACATATTTTTGCATATGTCTGAATTTCATGATGCGCAACAGATTCAAATCTTAAAAACACTTATTTAGTCACAACAGATTCCTGAATCAGAATGAAAATGTGGTTGTACATGCATCACTTATGAGATCATTCTTCTCAAGAATAAATAAACTGAATAAATAAAATAAAAAATGAATAAACTAGTTGGAGTCAAAATCAATAAGCAGTTAGGAGTCAATTTTCAATATATAAAATTGAAAATCAAAATCAAACAAGTTATATATCAATTTTTAAGATACAAAAAACAAGCATTGTAATGCCATTGTTGAAGAATGATGGAAGAACGGTGGATGGTTAAAAAATAGCCTCAGTTGTTGAAGAATGGTGGTTGAAGAATGATGGAAGATGATGGATGGTTAAAAAAGGAGTCATCTAACGAGGCGGAGGAATTGTTCGGACAACCAAAAGTGGCCGGAATCTGGGTAAAAAATTTTCAAAAAAACTTGGAGAGGCAGTGTTTGAATCGTGGGTTTGATGGTGGAAATGGATTCAGAACCATCAAAAACGTATAGGACACCTAATATTTTGAAGTTTAACAACTATAACTTGGATTTATAAAAATCCTTGCCGAATTTTCTCTAAATATAACCGAAGTTTCCTTAACTTTCCAGGCAACTCCTCCGCCTCGTTAGACTACACGGTTAAAAAATAGTCTCAATTGTTGAAGAATGATCGAAGAGCGATGGATGGTTAAAAAATAGCCTAGTTTAATGAGGGTTAATTTAATTCCAAAAACAATAGAATTTTTGGCTAGATCCTTTTTTTTTTTTAGCTATTGAGGTTTAATATTTTGGATGTCCCATAGGTTTTTGATGATGCTAAATCTATTTCCACCGTAAAAAAACAAGTTTCAAACGTTCATTCCTTGATTTTTGTTGTCAGGTCGAAATTGACCCCTTTATAAACAATGCCTTAGAAAATTATAAATTTATTATTACATTATTAAAATTTAATTTATGATAAACAAAAAGTAAATATAATTTTTTTTTTATATATATATATATATATATATATATATATATATATATATATATATATATATATATATATATATATATATACCTATTGATATCTCGTTGAATCGGCAACAACGGTGGTATCATACTCGCATTACATGGGGTCAAATCCCACTGGTTGCCACTATAACAGCTAGGAGGAACCACCCAGACGAATTAGCAGACCATTCGCTGACCATGAGACGAAACCCCTGCAGGAATAATGTTTTTACAATATTACTATCATTATTTAATTTAATTAAATACTTTAATTATATTAAAATATAATGCAATTCTTTATTATAATTATTTATAATAATATAATTAAATATATATTTTTATATTAATTTAAATAATAATATAATGTGAGTTGAATTTAAATATAAGGTATATGTAAAATATAAAAATAGTACAAAACTAGGATCACGGGGTAGCTTAATTTGCCTTTGCCTTGATAAAGTGTTATGTTCGATGATATTCTAGGTTTAATTTGCCTTTACCTTGATAAATTGTTATGTTTCATGAAATTCTAGGTTCAAACCCCCATGGGTGAGCCAACAAAAACACATAATAAAAAAAAAAACTAGTAATATATTTTTATCCATTATTTAATGGATCCTGGATGGGGTGATATTTGAGCGAAAAGGTCGAGATGGGTTGCCGCCATTCCACCTTCCCAAGAGACTGACGTGGTAGCACGCCCCTATAGTGGATGCTAAAGGTTTAGCTTGGTACAAGGTGACCCCAGTTGCAAACGCTCACCATGGTCATTAAACACCCTTGTAGACTCCACCCTAGTCACATTTGCCTCGACTACAACTTGATTCTCCAGTCTATATGTCAGAGCCTCTCCCATGCGAAGCATCATTCTATGCGAATGTCAAGCATGACAACTTCAATATCGATTCTAGCAATCCACATTTTTAATGATGACGATTGTCAAAGGATCATGTTCCATAAGCATTTTTGTTTTGGTAATGTGAAATTTTTTTATTGCCTTCAAAAATAGAAGTTTTACAAGAGATACTAGAAATATTCAAGTCAGTGTCTCACTAGGGAGACTTGACCATATCCAAAAATTCACTCTCTCCAAGGAGAAGAGAGTCATTTAAATGCAAGGAGAGTGAAAAGTAAACATAGTAAACTAGATACATTGTCCAAAACATCTTTGTAGAATTGAGTCTACACCATAGGGAAAAAACACATATACATAGACAATACTAAGAAGAATGATCTAAATCAAAATCTACAACCTAGATGGGCTCATTAGAGCGCTCAAATGCTTTCCCAGTCAAAGGGAGAATACCAAGATGATGTTCAATTCTTTCCATTCTCTAATACATGTCTCTCAAATGTTGATCAAGGTGCTTCATTGAGTGAAGAACTTTGATTTAGTGCTCATTTTTGTTCAGGAGGGTGTGGCCCAAAAGGAATTTCATCTTCCAATAAAGATCCATGGTTTGCATGTATTGGTTTGAACATCCTCTCCTTTGGCCAGTGTATGGAATATAAGCGGCCAATTCAATGAGGGCCTCTAAGCCAAAGAGAGGTTTTCTTTTCATAGAAGCTTCTCCTTATGCACATGTGAGTTCCTCTTGGATATGACCTAGCGTGTGTTCATGTTAGCATGAATCAAAGTCCTCCAACTGGTGGTGCATACGTGTCTTATCCCTATGGGCTCCCTCTTGGTAGAATGCAATGGTGCTACGAACTAGCACCCTCTAATGAGGAATAGTGGAAAAGCTTGAGGTACAAAAGAAATCTAAAAATAATCACATAGGATAGAGAAAGAGAAGAGGACAAGGGAGAAGCCTTGCCAAGCAAGGGATAAGCTCGAAAGAACCTCTGCTGAGGACAAATTCGAATAAGAAAAGGCATAGTGGCACTAAGGTGAATAGGGTTAAGAATGCTACCACTTAGATAAGATGAAACAAAAGAAATAGGAAATTACAGAGTGAAAAATCATTACCAACTCTGAGATGACGCTTCCATGTGAGAGTTGGAACAACAATACTAGTGTGATGGATTTATTTTCTTATTGATAGAATATTGGAAATGATCATCGCAAGTTTGGCTGACTGGACATTCACGGCCCCTCCTCCCTCTCCCCACCTCCTGAAAATTCTCCCTTGTTCCATAAGAATTAATAGGAAATGGAATTTGCAATAAATTATTGGGTTCCTTTGCTAGTTCATCTTCCCATAATTCACGAGATCATCTTGTTAGGAGAGGACCTATAGACTTTGGTTCATCTCTAAAAACCTAGCAACGAAGGCCCTTCCATTTCCAATTTAGACTAAAATTTTGAAGCAAATTACTATTAGTTCATTCAAGGGATTTTCTCTAAAAAGTTTCCACTCTTTCCCTATACTCTCGTCATCAAGCACATAACTCATTGCATGGATGGTTATGGTATTGTTGTAGCAGCTACAACACCCTCCAAAATTTGGGCCCACATCCAAATTTCTGAGCCTTCCTTGGTTTTTCCCTTGATGGTTGCAAACACTCAAATTCAATCCATGAGACCTTGTCGAGTCCTTACACCCTTTTTACTTGATTGACCACCATTCATTTTTTGGCATGTTGATTTCTATGTCATGCTTGCGAGTTTGTTCTGATGATTTTAAAGGTTTGTCTTTGTGTGTATGAGTTGTTTTCGCTATGTGAAAATCGACCATACTCACACACAAAGTTTCATGTATTGTCGTGCACATGTCGTCACGGTCGTTCAAAGATCTGAAGTGTCGCACTTGTCGCTCCTAACCTTAATGCAGTCTCAATGAGCACAAGTTTGTCTTGTTGGTTTGAGGTGTCTTGTCGTTGAGTCATGCTAAGTGTGTGATCACAATGTCATGTATACACAAGTTCACTTTCTCTCACACTTAGCCATTTTTCCTAAAAATATGTTGACCAAACAACATTCCTTCAACTAGACCTCGACTAAGTTGCACCGCATAGTCTTAGCTCTAAGTGACCCTGTTATGCTACCCAGAACTATTCAGAGCTTGAGGTTGTCCTCCGGGGTAGCCTGCACTACACAATCCTGGAAGTGAGAAAGTTGTCTCTCTCCCAGAAATGTGCAAAAGTTGTCCCCAAGTCCGATCCAATCTGTGCTTCCCACAAAATCACTCATCAAGCCTCCCTTTGGTCTACCGAAAACATGAGTTGCAGTATGACCTGAGGCTGTACTTCTCCCCAAAACTATGCATAAGTTACTAAGCTACCTACCCTATAATGTCTGTGGGAACTTCGCAATCATGTGAGTTGGGCCTCTGCTTCCTGTCACTGCACTGTCCCAAGGAATTGCGCAGATTTGACTGGCAGAGCCCTCGCTAGCCTACCTTACACTCCCTTTGAAAATTGTGTAGTTTTGACAGGCACTCTCCCTACTACCCCACTATGTACTCATCCCAAAAAAGGTGTAAAAACTGTCTGTTTGACACTATCCCTAAAAAATTCTCAGTTATGACCAACAACTCCCCGCAACCCGATCAAACTTTGCTCTGGAAACCTGCGCAGAAATGTCTGCGAGTGCTTCCTGCTACATGCTCTGTCTTCCTTGGAGAAACTGTACAGATTCCTTGCCAGACCTCTGGATGACCTACCCAATCCTCATCTTAAAAAATGCACAGAATTTCCCAGCAGCTCCTCCCAACGCCTTGCCTTGTCTTCCTCCCAGGAACTGCACAATTCTACCTCCCAATTGGGTTTTACCTTGCAACTGTCACTGTTGTCTCGGATTGCACAAATCTGCCTCTGAGTGACATCTGCACAATTTTTCCTGACACTGCTTTAGAGCATCGCATCTCGACCTAAGTTGTGTTATGTGCAGTTTCAGTGTCTTGTCCTCCCTCCCTATCACTTGCATCCGAAACAGAAAACAATGCATCATGTTAGACTAGGATATTTTTGGATTTTATGTCGTCTCGACATGAATGATTTCAGGAACAGGTACATTGATGAAACATGGCGCGATGATGAATGGGATCAAGAAGGAGCACATGCTAGAATACTTGCTCGCAGTTGAATGAACGTACGAAGCACATCGAGCAACAAGAAAAATGGACACATACACGTGAACCATCAAGAAAAGACCAAGACCGTCGAAGACACCGCACACTTTGCCATGCGTAGGTGAAGACATGATACACTAAGAGCAAACCCATTACTCAGTAGCAAAACAGCTCGACACAGACACCAAAATCAGCTAGTACATGTCAACAATGTCATGTCGATTTGTGTCATGATTTTTCTTGGCCACATCACTACTATGGGCCATACTTGTTGTAATCAAATGTAATGTAATGTGAAAGTCCAAGGACACACATATGAAGTTGAAGAGTCATGTAACTCGAAAAGTCATAGGAAGTCAAACAATCATGAGGTAAGTCAAAGGGTCACAAGGGTTAGTTATCCCCCTTGTCTATATATACCCTCCTTGTGTTTTCTTGGTTTTAATGACCATCACCCCCATGTGGACTACTCCGCTAGATGATGTATGTGTTTTTCCTTGAACTTTGGTTTTCGTGACTGCTTCATCCTTTGTGGACTATTTTGCTAGATGCTGGACAAACCCTTGTTGTTTTTTGTGTGTGTCTCTCCCTGGGTGGTACTACTACCTCTCATCTAGGGGCTCATTTTTACCCTCTCCCTTATAGTAAGACAACCCAGACACAAATTTACATTACACACTCACTAGGTATACTCACCTCGCTTTCTTGAAGTTACAAGCATAACACTCTCATGTGTTGAACAATAAGAGCTAAGGCAAATCTCTAAGATAATGGAAACTAGGCCATTGTATAGGATGGGACTCCTATACCAAATGGTGTGAGGTCTCATTGGGAATTCATACTAGGGAGATCCCCTGAATGTTGGCAGGTCCTGTTATCACCCCAAGAAACTCTCCTAGGTTGTATTTTAGAGATGCTCGGGAACATTACAAACTCAACAAAATGTTGGATAAATGGTGTATGAATGAAAGAAATGTTGCATATTCAAGCCAGATAACCACTTCTACTATGCTTGACCCTAGACATGGGTGAACACCCCCAGACTACAAGGCTTTTAACCACCAATTACTCAAGGTTTTAAAGAAAATGTGATGATGGAGAACACTGATCACACCAGCAGATGCACAGGACCCTGTGATGGCCACCTGTAACCAGTTAAAAGGTCTGTAAATATGTTTTCTAATACATAGATAGAATGACATCTCTTTGGCATTAAAATAATAGAAACCTACAAACAAATTCAATGATACATGCTAAATCCTAACACAGAGGTGAGATGACAGCCCCTCTAATGTTAAACATTAGCAACACATGAATAAATGCAAAACAGGCACTACCTGGAACAAGAAGAAGAAGTGAACAGTGAGTAATTAACAACAAAAGAAGCTTGCATTAGCTGAAAATGAAGACTAGACACTGCAGGTATCACAACAGTTACAATCTCCAGAAGTTGAGCCTTATAGAAAAATAACACTCATCCACCTCTTACATTATGTCTTCAGGTTATATATAGAAGTTGATTACAAAATTGCTCTACTGTGCTATGTATGGAGGTGTCTTAATGGACCACCAACCACATTTACAATTTGAAATGGGCCTCTGCTGCACTTTGCCTGCTTTAATGAACAAATCAACCTTTCTTTGGCATTATGTGGTCCTTCTCGGGCAGATGAAGTACCGACTGATACAAGTTCCATGACTAATAACTGCGTTAACTGCTCAAGGTTGTCTTGTTTGTCCTTTACCGTGTTTTTCTTTGAATATGGTAGCTCAGGTTTTAATGCAGAGAGTGCTGGATGATGGCTTAATTTCTCCTTCGGGCGCACATGACAGGCACAAACACGAAAATTGCACTGAGAACAGGCGGGAGGCGATGGAAGACACAAAGGTGTTAGCAGCCGTTGGATCAACTAAATCAACGGTGGAGATGGATTATGAAGGCTATTGGGAGAAATTGCAGGCGAGCAGAGCAATTATAAACCATCGGATCACATAAACGGATGGCCTAGATTAGTCTACGGAGTCTATCAGGAGATGGACGATCGGGGTTAATGAGGGCGGTTGGATCACTGTCAGGGATGATCGAACAACCATCGCACGAGGAAGATGCACGATAGATAGTCGGCAGGGAGACAACGGTATAGTGGGCGGGCGGTTTCCCCGCACCACTTATCGGGTGCAACGGTATTTGTACAAGGTGGGCGCGATCCAACAGATTTGCGACACATGGCGCGCGAAAACTGCCGCCCCCACGGGTTAACGCGCGTGCAAGTCGCACTGTCGGGGGATGCGTTGACCGTCAAATTTGGTGATTGGCGCAATCAACGGCGGAGAGGAGATCGATGTTTAACAGATTCGATGAAACAATGAAGGCTGTTAGATCTAAATGATCAATGGTGGAGATTTAAAAAAACGACAAAGGGCTATTTTGGTGTGGGCTCATGTGTTAAGTGCCTGGGAGTTAAAGCAAACGGGTTATAATTTTTATATGCATGCGGGTTTAACAGGGTTTCAAAGGTAAAAAATAGATGTGAAAGAGAAATCTTGTACGTAGAACAGAGAGGTCTCAAGAAAAATAAATAGAGAAGGCGGGGCTCTGAGGTATGAAGAAATCAAAGGATCAGAAGGGGAATAACTGCTGCAAGCTCCCTTACGGCATAAATCCACCACCAGACCTGATTTTGACCTTTAACAGTGAAAATTGTAGCAGAGCTAACACTGGCAACTTCTGGGGATGAGATCCTCCCTATGAGGTCTCAATAACCTGCAGACCAATGCCTTCATGCAAAACTCAGCTTTAAAAACATTGACTGGTATCCATTGGGCATGGAGTCAAACCAAGTCTAGACTAAAACCTGAAAAAGAAACTGCTTACAATTAACACAATTACTCAAAAATTGGCCAACTGATAGGCCGTGAAAATTGTTTCTCCTGCTCTCGGCCTCTTCATCATAGAGCTGCAAAACATGATTTATTTGATCCTCTACCTTAAAGAGTTTAGGAGATTTGAGCTTAATAGGTAGAAATGGATCAACTTTCATCTCCCTTCTGTGTGCTCTCCTCCTGGGATGTTCTTTATGGGAGCCTTTGTACACCTGCTGGATAACCATGAATGTTGTGCACGTTTTTGTGTCATGTGTGGTCTGCACAACTAATATGAATGATGAACCATTGTTTTCTTGTGCAGGAGATATATAGACATCATCTGTTCCTTTATTTTTATTTGAACAATCCTCATCTAAGGAGGAGTTCCAAGACTGTGCATCTTCCTCTTCTGTTATCTGATAAGTTGCCTTTTCAATCTGTGTGGAGGCCATCTGAGCAGGTTTCAAACTATCAAGACTGAGACGATTAGTTTCAACCTTGAGAATTGAGCTATTTCCTGCCTCAGTGTTCAAGGGGAAGCTGTGAGGGAATTTCATTTGAGCAGACAGAGGGACAAGAGATGATGGGGTGTCTTCTCCTCCCTTTTTAATCACTGGAGTAGGGACTAAAATAGGCAGATGAATTTGCAGATCTACACAGTCATTAGAGGCTGGGTTGGCTTCAGGCACAAATTCTTGGAGGCTGGAGGGATCTGCTGCTAGCTGCCACTGCTGGCCAACTTGTTGTTCTGCAGCTACAACAAATTGTTGAGCAGTGGCTTTGGATATTGCTTTCTCATAAGCAGCCCTTGTTAGGAAAGGAGCACCTTCCAAAACATGGACCTCCTCCTCATGCTGCACTTCTTCCATGACTATATTCTGTAAAAGGGGCCTCAGCCCTTTGTCTTCATTTGTACTCTTATTTCTTTGCAAAATCTACAAATGCTCATGTGTTTCTCTATATGGATTTGGCTTTGAAAGAGTAAAGGAACAAGGAGCTACTACTTCCTCAGAATACTGCTCAGCCTTTAGTTTGGAAACTTCAGAGGCCAAAAACTCAATCATCCTAGCTAATTCCTCGATCTTAGGCTCTAAGGATGATGAGGATTCACCTCCATATCTTCTCCTTTCAGCATCACCTTCGAGTCTTTCTACAGCAATGATATTTGCTTCTACTTCAAAGGCTGCAGATTCCATATCAGCCAAAGAAGTAGATCTTATTTCTTTTAACTGCAGGCAGAACTGAGAATCAAAAGCATTAGCATAAGTAATCATGGTAGAAGTAGGGGTGGGTCTTACTTCAGCTGGCATTCTGCTGTACATATGACTAAATATGATGTTAAATTCAAACAGTAGCTCACCATCTTCTCTCTGCAAGTTTCCAAATTCATCATGATAAAAGAGCAGATCTTTATTATTTCCCCAGTGTTTTAAAAATACATCATCTAGGGCCTGAATGTCTGCAATGGACCTAGGGGGTAAATTTATAAACCATTTTCTAGCTTCCCCATCTAGGCTTTGAACAAAAACCCTCATCCAGACATCCTCTTCATTGATATCCAGGTTATCAGCATAGATGTAAAAGGACTCTAAATGCTCTTGAGCTGTTACTCCTTCTACACCAATAAACTTTGGCATAAATTCTTGATAATCTCTTGCAGGCATGGCATTCAAAGGGATAGGCAAGACTAAGGGTCCATACCTAGCAGCAACTATTCTTTTTATCTTTGTGAGATCTTGCTGGCCTACCATGGCTGAGGCAAATGGAAGGATACTGGTAGATTGAGTGGAATGAATCAATGAAAAGAATGACAAAAACAGAGGAATAAGATGGACAGCATGGATGCTTCTTTCAATTGAGGCTCAAAAGGGAAATGAATGACTAATGAGTTGTATTAATCTCTAAAGGTATTTCTACACTAGCAGAGATACATAAAAATTCCAAGGCTTACCTGATTTTGATGCTCCTTACTGTGATATTTTCTTCTACTGAACGATCTTCTCAAGATCAAGCACTGGTGCAGATGATGATTTCTGAAGATATCTCTGAACATGCCTCACCAACTGCACCAAAACTGCAATATGGAGTCGCCAAAGATTGGTCTTCCACTAGTGGAGTCGCCAGATAGATGATTACAACCAAATTATGCGTTCAAACCTTGTCTATCATCAAAGCTTGAAACTGTGTCGTTCTCCCAGGGAAGCTGAGCTTCAATTCTCCTCTCCTCGGCAATGGCGCCAATTAATGTTATCACCCCAAGAAACTCTCCTAGGATGTATTTTAGAGATGCTCGGGAACATTACAAACTCAACAAAATGTTGGATAAATGGTGGATGAATGAAAGAAATGCTGCATATTCAAGCCAGATAACCACTTCTACTGTGCTTGAACCCAGACATGGGTGAATACCCCCAGACTACAAGAATTTTAACCACCAATTACTCACAATTTTAAAGAAAATGTGATGATGGAGAACATTGATCACACCAGCAGATGCACAAGACCTTGTGATGGCTAGCTGTAACCAGTTAAAAGGTATGTAAATCTGTTTTCTAATACATAGATAGGATGACAGCTCTCTGGCATTAAAATAACAGAAACCTGCAAACAAATTCAATGATACATGCTAAATCCTAACACAGAGGTGTGATGACAGCCCCTCTAATGCTAAACATTAACAACACATGAATAAATGAAAAACAGGCACAACCTGGAACAAGAAGAAGAAGTGGACAATGAGCAATTAACAGCAAAAGAAGCTTGCATTAGCTAAAAATGAAGACCAGACGCTGCAAGTATCACAACAGTTACAATCTCTAGAAGTTGAACCTTACAACAAAATAACACTCATCCACCTCTTACATTATGTCTTCAGGTTATATATAGAGGTTGATTACAAAATTGCTCTACTGTGCTATGCGTGGAGGTGTCTTAATGGACCACCAACCACATTTACAATCTGAAATGGGCCTCTGCTGCACTCTGCCTACTTTAATGAACAAATCTTCCTTTCTCTGGCGTTCTGTGGTCCTTCTTAGGTAGATGAAGTACCGACTGATACAAGTTCCATGACTAATAGATGCGTTAACTGCTCAAGGTTGTCCTGTTTGTCCTTTGCTGTGTTGTTCTTTGAATATGGTAGCTCAGGTTTTAATGCAGAGAGTGCTGGATGATGGCTTAATTTCTCCTTCGAGCGCACAGGACAGCCACAAACATGAAAATTGCATTGAGAACAAATGGGAGGCGATGGAAGACACAAAGGCGTTAGCAGCTGTTGGATCAACTAAATCAAGGGTGGAGATGCATTATGAAGTCTATCGAGAGAAATTGCGGGCGGGCAGAGCAATTATAAACCGTCAGATCACATAAACGAACGACCTAGATTAGTTTATGGATTCTATCGGGAGATGGACGATCAGGGTTAATGAGGGCCATTAGATCACCATCAGGGATGATCGAATGGCCATCGCATGACGAAGATGCATGACAGATAGTCGGCGGGGAGACAACAGTATAGCGGGCGGGCAGTTTACCCGCACCGCTTATCGGGTGCAGTGGTATTCATATAGGGTGGGTGCGATCGAACAGATTTGCGACCCGTGGTGCATGAAAACCGCCACCCCTATGGGGTAACGCACGTGAAAGTCATGTGGTCTGGGGATGCGTCGGTCGTTGGATCTGGTGATGGGCGCAATCAACGGCGAAGAGGAGATCGATGTTTAACAGATGTGATGAAACAATGAAGACTGTTAGATCTAAACGATCAACGGTGGAGATTTACAAAAAATGACAGAGGGCTATTTTGGCATGGGCTCATGTGTTAAGTGCCCGAGATTTAAAGCAAACGGGTTATAATTTTTATATGCACGTGGGTTTTAACAGGGTTTCAAAGGTAAAAAACAGATGTGAAAGAGAAAGCTTGTATGTAGAATAGAGAGGTCTCAGGAAAAATAAACAGAGAAGGTAGGGCTCTGAGGTATGAAGAAATCAAAGGAGCAGAAGGGGAATAACTACTGCAAGCTCCCTTATGGCATAAATCCACCACCAGACCCGATTTTGACCTTTAAAAGCGAAAATTGTAGCAGAGCTAACAGGTCCAACATCGTCAACATTTTTGGCGTTAGAAGGAGGGCCACCAAAAGTTTATGGCTAATGTCCTCTCAACCCGACGTATCCATTGTCTGGTCAAGGAAGTAACATAAATTCCCTCTCTCCCATGTGCAACTCTAAAGTCAGTTACGTCTCACCTCCCAGACCTGAATAATAAATTTCATATCGTCACATTCGCATTGTTCGTCCCATCACCCGTTAATTTTCTATAGCTATTGGACTGATTCCAGGAGTACACACTCTTCCCTCTTCGCAGAGAAAACAAAAGACTACACCCACAGGAGTGGTGGTCTCATATGTTTAATATGTATTCCTTGCCACTCTTGAAGAGTTGGCATAAGCTGTTGAGAATGAAGAGGAACCTCCTATTTTCCTAGAAGGATAAGAAGTTAACAAGATACTTTTAGGTTTAGGTTTCTATGGAGGAAGCGAAGGGTAAGGTAGCAGAGGAGGTGGAGGTGGAGACGAGCCAATAGATTCGAAGGTTGAACCATCTAATTGAGAAGAAGAGGAGGAGGATGAAGAAGAAGACAATATGGCTGACCAAAATCTAGAATAGATGACACAGGGCCCATTGGCACTCCTGGGTGCCTTGCACAAGATGCGAAGGCACATAAAGAAGCTGTTAATGAAGTATGATCATGAGAGAACAATGAAGGCAGAAGACCATCTAGACACGTTCTACCTACATCTGTAGACACTCGAGGTACGTTATGACAATGTTGCATGTAGACTATTTCCATGTACCTGGGATGACAAAGCAACTATATGGTACCATAGCCTTCTTGTCAACTCCATTCAGAACTGGGGGATGTTCAATAGAATTTTCCTTGAGAAATTCACTGAGGAAAAAACCCCCGTCAAGTTGTTAAAAGGGTTGGGTAGTCTCAAGATGGACAAGAAAGAAAAAGTGAATGATTTTAACCAAAGGTTTAACTATATCTTGAACAAGTTCATTGTAGACACTAAACCTCATTACTCCATCATAATTTACTATTACATGTCTGCATTGTTGACCAGTATTGCATAGTTCGTCAAGCGAGCTGTGGAACCAACACTTACAAAAAATTTCCAAGATGCAATTGATGTGGAGAAAGACCTGCATGCAATTGGAGTCATTGTCGGTGGTGAACAAGCTAAGAACTCCAAAGACATGGGCAGGAGGTCTCAAGCTAATGCGAGTAAGGTAAAGGAAAAGGAAACAAGTGAAATTGAGACCCTTACTAGTATCCTCAAGTCCTTAACAACAGAAGCAGCAGAACTCAAGCAATAGATGATCGAGACAACAATGAGCAGCAGACCTCCCAGATTTGCGCAGAGGAAGAATGTGACATTAGGTAGTAGTAGTAGTCACTCGACTAAATTTGCGCATAGCTCCAATGTTGTGTTCCGAGTGGACCTAATTGCAAAGGATAACTTCTATGCGATCCACAAAGAACAAAATTCCAAGAAGTCTTCCCTAGAATGGAACTGAGTTATGGGTACTATGGGTTCAAGGTTGAATGATCATTTAAAATCCAATGAGCAGGTTTAGCCAAAAGATGAAAACGATGAAGAGGATGTTGCATCTGATGAAGCTCCAAGTTCTGGGCACATAGTTAACATGTATTTGTTATCACTCAGAATTTTCTCTAGAACTTATTAGAAGAAAGAAAATGACCGAGGTAACCACAAACCAACTTTTAGGCTTAGGCTCTAGCCAACCTATGTCCAGAGAGGGCTCTCTCTAAATGATTTAGCTATGTTTGCTATGATATTACAGTAGTTCTTAAGTTTCATGGGGGTTTTTGATTTGTATTGAAAAATTGGGTGGTGGGGTTCTTGAAATAGATGGATAGAATGATGCCTCTAGACCATTGGGCATATGAAGTCAAAATAAGGGCAGAAAAACTACATCAACTCACTAAAGGGAATGTTCAAAGGGAAAGATAGTAGAGTAGAGTGCAGGTCTTTAGGCCAGAGGGATGGAAAAGGTTTTAACCAGGGTGAGAGAGCAATTAAGAATTCTCAGACCGGGATTGAAATGAAGAACAAGGGGGTAATCGGAAACAAAGGGAAATTAAGAATACTTTTCCATAGATTAAAAGAAACAACCTGAACTAAGGAGAATTAAGAATTCCTTAACTTAGATTATTTGTAGAAAACATATATTTGCCTAACTGTTATAGCAGAGTGTAATTAAACAAGATATAATACTTTCAGTTATGACATTTAGATTTCAAATCAATAGTATGAAAACTTTAAGAGATAACAACAACGTGAAAAAATACTTGTCTACACTTTGCTTTGCACATGAATCCTTTGAAATATCTTGTCTTTATTCATCAATCTAGCTTGTTGGCTTAGTCAATGCTCCAATAGCTTTTACAGTGTTTCGATCAAGAAGTCTATAGAAATGTCTAAGAATCCACACTACATACGTCAAATTGTGAAGTATTTATGCTAAGGTGTTATTACAAATATCTCAAACTAACTTGAGATTTAATCTAGGAAACAGGAAATATCTTCTCGCAGGAAGATAGAGGTAGCTAATGAAATGCTCTCATGCTATCCCTTTTATTGTGGTGTTACTCGCTATTAAGGTTATTTTTTAGCTCTTTATGCTCTTTCTATTTGAATTATCACACTGGAGGCTTTGGTTACTTTTGTCTTTCATCTGATACTCTCTGTCACTGATACTCTATTCTAAGTCTTCTTCTCAGCTCTCTGTGTAATGATCTTCATCTTTTGTTCCTTGTGTAATTGATCTTCTTCTTCTGAATATGGTCTTTTAACAGGTTTCTTGGTCGATTCTTGGAGTAAATAGGTTCTGTGACTAGTATTAGAACTGTTTATCCAAGCTTTGATCTTAGTCTGATAACCTGAAAATTTCAAATAATATTTAAGAAAACACTGGTTTGTATGAAGGGTGCTTGATAGCTTTATTTGCAATGGGATGCCTAGAAAAGGTCTCAGGGTAGCGTTTTGGACGTAAACAGAGGTGAAATCGCATCGTAGAAGTTCAAGGGTGGCGATGAGGGTTTTATGGGTTTTCGAGGATTAAAACTTTAACACGCAAAATTTTGAAAAATGGCGCAAAAATTCATATTTCAGAGGATAAGTGGTTTATCGGCACGACGGGGAGGTGGTTTTGAAGGTTGTCGCACTGCTTTAGTGGCATGGGTGGTTTTGAGGATAGGTCACCCGATGTATGTTAGAGTGTGACACGTAGCCATTAGGGGTTGGGGGAAAACCGCCTTATTGGGGGGTAAAGGCAGTCCATCGGGCGCAGCCGATATATCCTTGGGCTGTTGGATCTGTGGGATTGTGATTTGATGGTAGTTGGGTGGGAGAGCTGTGCAGGGGGGAATGAATGGGAGTTGAGGGGGGCCTAAGGGTTTAATCAGAGCGGTTTGGGATTAGCTTAGGCTTTAATTGCAGGTTTAAAGTGATCGGGCTGGGCTTAATGAGGGATTAGGGAGTCGGATTAGGCCAATGTGGGATTAACTTAAGTTTACTAGGATTAGGTAAACTGAGTAGAGTTATATCAGGATAAGGGGAATTTCTATTAGTTTTTATCAAAACTAACGGTCGGGGTATTTTATTAGGGTTTTAATTTATTTACGGGAAAAGGGTTATAGGGGAGTTATATAATAAAATTAGCTAATAAATATGAAATGAGCAGAGTGGGTGTTTTTTCCTAAGTCAAAAGGGAAAAAGGCATGTGATTGCGCATTTAGACTTAAACTTAGGATTAAAGGTCTTTTAGTGGGTTTTTTGTGCGAAAGGGATTTACATGAGGGGGGGGGGGGTATTAGTTTTCCTAGGTAAAAAGTTGTTTAACCTTAGGAAAAGGGGTTTTCTCTTAGGGTAATGAAGGGAAATGGATTTATGAAGGGGGAATGTCTTTATGAAGGGGATTCTAGCACTTGAGTCCATAAGTCATTAAGCCGGGGGTCCAGCCCCTCCAAAAGTCAGAGAAATTCTTTGAGCCTTTTTGACTTGTAGGGTTTTAAAAGTATTTAGAACAAATTTGTGGATATGAAATTAGTGAGTAAAGGGGGAAAGTGAATGAGGGGGAGTTAATCATATGAACTTGTAAACCTTGCCTTTGCCTTCATAGTCAACCATACGTGTTGAAACATGTATCTAAGCATGATGCATGTTCTTTGATCCAAGTAACTTTGTAGTTCAACAACCTTTCTTCTACTCACCCATTTCTTACCTCTAACATATTTTATTCATTTCTTAGGGTGCATTTAGGCTAGTAAACCCTTATTCATCTATTTTTCTTTCGTAAAGAAAACTATCTAATTATTACCTTATATCATCCAAGGGCTCAGATTAAACTTATGAGCTCCTTTTATTTTCTCTACCTAACTATGATTTGCCAAGATTAAGCTGTTTGGTCAGCTTTTATTCTCTAATCTATAAACATAGAATTTAAAGCATGGAATAACCAAGATTAAACAGTTTGATTACCATGGATTGTGGAATGAATAACAAGTTGCACACAATCATTATTATGCATAAAAGTAAATAGTAGTGGCATTTTGACTTGCACACTTTCATGGTATTTTTGTTTTTGGGGTTCAAATATTTTCATTTGTTTTTTCGACCTTCTCTTATTATTTTTGTCCTTTGATTTATCTTTTAGGACATATCCTCTTTACATTTTTTAATTTTTATAATATGGAAAACATTTGCAGAAAGCAAAGGTATGTACAATATTACAAGGCTTAACCTTAGATATTCAAAATTATGACTCCTATTGGTATAGGAACCTAATAGTGGCTCCACTTGGGGATGGAATTTCCTTGTGAAATGTCAAGAACTTTAGAGATCAGTAGCCTTTGAATTGTTGTTGATGTGGCCTTGCAAAATGTTTTTCCATGAATCTTCATTATTGATACTTATGATAGTGAATTCTTTAAAGCTTAGAGCCTTCTCTTCAGGCTTCAACCTCAAAGATCACCATCTAATCCAAACTAGACTTTTGAAAATAGAATATATAAAAATGAAAATTAGGAATTAGGTTCAAAGTAATGTTTCAGCATTCGACCATTCACTGGCCCATCTTCTACATCTGTGCCATCAATTTATCTTATGAAAGAGGCATTACTTCGTCTATAAGCATAAATGACATAGGGACCTTTCCATAGGAAATAAAATTTCACATGTTTTCCTTTATCTTCCCTTCTTGAGTCCCACTATAGCACTTTGTCACCAATATAGAAATATTCAGCCTTGGTTTTCTTATCAAAAATATTCTTTATCTTTTCTTGCACAACTTGGGACTTGACATAGACTTCTTCTCTTGTTTGTTGTAAATGTATAGTTTGGTTGATTCTTCTCTAGATACTATTTGGTTCAACCTGTATTTCTTGAAGTAATTTCATTACTGGCACTCCCAAAGAGGATGGAAATACAACTTCCGTTCCATAAACTAGTTGATAGGGAGAAGTACCAATTGATTTCTTTGTAGTCAATCTGTTTGCCCATAAGGCATTGACTAGATTTCTATTCCTAGTTTTCTTATTGTCCTCTAGTAGCTTCTTGATGACATTTACTAGTATTTTGTTTGAGGATTCTACCAATCCATTACCTTGGGGGTAATATGGTGTGGAATGGCTTAGGGTGATATGGTATTTATTACATAAATCTACCATTCTTTTGGATTTAAAGGTCGTTGCATTATCAGTAATGAGCTTCGTTGGACATCTAAATCTAGATAGAATATTGGTTTCAAGGAAGGTTATGATAAAAGTATCTGTGGCTTGCCTTGAAGGTATGGCCTCTATCCATTTTGTAAAGTAGTAAGTGGCAGTAAGGATCCATTTGTGTTGGGCAGAGGAGGGTGGGTGAATTTCACCAATGAAGTCTAGACCCCATTGTTGAAAAGGCATTTCAGCAGAGATTGGCTTGATGGGTAATGGTAAGAGCTTTTTCTTTCCCTCAAAAATTTGACATTTGTGATAGGAGGTCACATATTTCTTAATTTCAGCAAATAAGGTAGGCCAGTGGAAACCAGCTCTAAGGATTTTATCTGCAGTAGTCTTCCAATAAAGGTGTCCTCCATAGTCAACTACATGAAACTCTTGTAAAACTTTGTTAGCTTCTTCTTTTGGTAAGAAAATGAGAAGAATACCTTCATGGTCTATCCAAAACAAAACATTTTCTAATATACAATATCTTAAGGATTTCATCTTTAAAAACCTGCTTTTAGTCCTAGATAATTTAGGAGGAGCTTGTAAATTTAGTAAAACATAACAAATATCAGCATACCATGGTGATTCAAGAAAGGCCTGGCTAATTAGTGGAGTCACCATCTCCTCTTCATTATCTATTGCTGCAATAAAGTTAATATCCAAGGCTTGACAGTTCGATTCAGCCATGAGCTTGGCTAAACCTTGGCCCTTGATTAACTTTGTTGGTTTAATTTCTATATCATATTCTAAGATAGTAGCAATCCACTTCCCTCTCTTTCCATCTGGACCATCCTGAGTTAGGATGTCTTTTACTACTGAATTAGGAACATAGGCTACTATGTGAGAATATAAGATGTATACCCTAAAATCTTTAATGGCTTTGACCAAAGCCAAGGCCTGTTTCTCCATTATATTGTATTTCAAGGGGGCATCTCTCAGGGCTTTGCTAAAGAAAGCAATGGGTTGTTCATATCCTTGGTCATTTTTCTATAAAAGGACTACACCTATTGTGTGCTCTGAAGCAAAGGAAAATAAAATGAAATCTCTATCAAATTTGGGACTTATTAGTACATGTGTTTTAATTAAGGCTAGTTTGATGTCTTCAAAGGATTTATTAGTCTCAACAGTCCATTTTATTGTTGATCTAGGTGGATGTTGGTGGCCACCCACCTATCCCACTTGGACCCCCACAACTGTCTCTTTCAGTTTTTCAGTTTCCGTAATTGTAGCACAATTTACTATTTTTAGCAGATTTTCAGGTCCTGAACTTCTGGAGCCGTTTTGAGGCCCTAAACGACGTTTTTTGGGATATATGGGAGAAACATGGGTCCATGGACCGATGTTGCTCTTCCCAAGGTTGTAGTGCTTAGATATATATTTCTAACGAGCTATTGTACGCGTCAAACGAAGTTTGGTGCCAAAGTTATGACCCCGGGAAGTTGACGTACCAACTTACTAAAAACGGGGCCCACAATTTGGCGTTTCATCTTCTAGGGTTAGGTTTTTGGATGTTAAGGGTTTTACATTGTTTCTCAACAATAAATAGGCCTTCGAGCCTCATTATAACATAGTTCAAAGGCATGTAGCCACCACATCTCTTCTCAGAGATAAGCTACCATCGCCCTAGCTGGTTTATTTCCATTTTTGTTTGTAAGCATCTTTCAGTATTTTAGAGTAATGAAATGAAGTATTATTTCCACTGCATCTCTATATTTATCGTTATCTAATCTCTGTATTTATGGTTATCTCTTTAATTGGTTGCATTCCTATTTAAATCCGGATTAGTGGTATCAGAGCAGTCTGCTTTTTCTTTGTTTTTCTTTGCATGTCCCCTGTTATGCTCCTATACCAATAGGTGTCATATATAATGATTGACTTGATGAGCTATGTAATATGTTCATACCATTTGGTTGTTGCAAACGTTTTCCATATTGTCAAAAAATCAAAAAATTTAAAAAATGTAAAGAGAGTATACTCTAAAAGAAAAATCAAAGGGTGAAAAGAATAAAAATGATGGTCAAAAAATAAAAGAAAATGAACCCCATCAAAAGAAAGACCAAGGAAAGTGTGCAAGTCTAAATGCCACTACTTTTTACTCTTGTGTAATAAAAAATTGCGTGCAGTTTGTTAACTTATGCCACACTTGATGAATAGTCAAACAACTTAAGCTTGGCTAGTTCATATTTGAATTTAATGTTTTAGAGATAGAGAATAAAATTTGACCAAATAGTTTAATCTTGGCAGATAAGTAGATAGGTAGAGTGAATAAAAGGAGCTCAACAGTTTAACCTGAGCCCTTGGATGTAATAAGGCTAGATTTAGATAGATATCTCCATGTAAAAGAAAAGAAATGTTTGATAAGCATTTGCCAGTTTAAGTGCACCCAAATAAAGAAGAAAAAACGTTAGGTTAAAGTAGGTAGGGTAGGTAGATGATGTTGTAGAATTACATATGATGGATAATGACTCTAAAAAGTGTTAATCCTTACTTTTATCACAACTACAATGCAGACATTACCCTGAAATCATTTCAAGCAAGGAAAGGTAAAATACTTAACTTCCCCCCCTTCATTTTTCCCTAAATTCTCACTAATTTCCCCTAAGTACCATGGAATTTTCTAAATTAAAGGGGCTTAGAGCATTTCTCTGACTTCTGGAGGGACTGGACCCTTGACCCACTAGTTTATAAAGCCTAAAGTACTTAAAATTATTCATAAGAACACTCATTCACCTTCATAATTCCTTTCCTAAGTAAAATCCTATTTTACTTAGGAAAATTACACAATACCCCATAAAAAACCCTTTTTTCATTCAAGTCTAAGTTAAATACACAATTCTAATGGTTTTTACTTGGCTCTTTTCATTACATCACCATATTAACTATTAACTTATATTATATAACTCCCGCACAAAAAAATTCACCCTGTCCTGTATTATATAAACTATTAAAAATCCCAAATTTCTATATATCCCGCCCCTTTGGTTAAGTTATAACCATAAATACACTTTAACCGGGATTAACTAGTTAACCCGTAACTAGTTAATAGCCCTAATCCCCCGCTGCATTAATAAGGGATTAATTAACCCTCACGGTTAATTAAGAACCTCCCCGACCTATCATACCACCCCCGATATAATTAATTAAACCTTAATTATGTTGGGCCCGCCGTTGTTAAATCCCATCGCATCGCACCTCCTGTCAGTCGTCTGATCACGCCTCCCATATCCAACGACTGTCATTGATATCGTGCAACGCTTCATGACCGTGCGTTAGCGCGCGATCACAAAGCTGTTTTCTCCTCGTACCTTCGCCACGCGTCACACATCCTATGGAATCGCTTGCACCCAACTAATTACCGCCCATCCCCAACAACGGTGTGATATGAAACCACTTATTGCCTTCCAGCATACGACAAAAACGTCACTTCCCTCCCTACTGACGTCATCCGCCCGAAAACCAAAAACCCCCGCCAACCCTTGACTTTGTAAATAAAACAAACAAATGTCGTTTTCATTGTTTTATACCATAAACCTATGCTCCCATGCAAAGAACATTGAGGTCAACTATTCGAGGTTTTCAACTGCCAACTTACTAAAAAATTTGCAGCCGATGTAGCTCAGAGCCTGTTAGCCAT
The DNA here is from genome assembly GCA_031772625.1 of Pinus tabuliformis. Classification (NCBI taxonomy): domain Eukaryota; kingdom Viridiplantae; phylum Streptophyta; class Pinopsida; order Pinales; family Pinaceae; genus Pinus; species Pinus tabuliformis. The sequence continues at coordinate 1,680,398,360 of CM062820.1, forward strand.
TACCAGCACCTGTTATTTCACTGTTCATTCCCCAAACATAGGTATTTATCCAATTTCCGCAGAAACCCTGCAATTCCTCGTTTTACACTATAAATTCCACAGAAAAAGACCAAAATTCATTGAAATTCAGTCTTTGTCTTCATCATATAAGTTCCCAGACCCTCTGTTTTTCCCATTTTTAAAAGAAAACCTAAAATCCCTTTCTAAATCCACAAGAACCAGAAATGGAAATTCCTGTAGCTTTGAATGTTGCACCCATGAATGCTCCTCATAAAGATTTAGACTATCTACCTTTGGATGATAAGGACTTCCAGATAAAAGACCTCATCACTGACAAAAATCACCTGAAAGTCTTTTGCCAAAGTAGAGATAACTACCTAAATGGCTCTGATATCCTAGGACTGTGGGAATCCAACCTCCCTATGTATTTTATACCCTCAATTCATGTTTTCCCAGAAATAATTCATCATTGCCATGCCAATTACAACCCTAATCACCGAGCAGTCATGTCCCCGAGCCAAACCATTCTTTTCCCAATAATTGCCGAGTTAATTAATGAAATGTTAAAATTTCATCCCAGTCAAGCTCTAACTCCCCTTTCCATGGGAGATTTACTTGAGAAATTAGTTAAATTATCCCAAGAGGAACTCACTCACCTCTGTCAAATTTTCATGTCACCAAAACATCAGCCTGATGGCCCACCTCCTTAGATGCAAACTTTCTTCACAGATATGAGACAACTCATAATCGACATGATATCATCAATAATGGGTTTCAATTCTAGGGAATTTGTTGATGAGTTAACCCTAGTAATGTTGTCAATTTTTACTCCTCGACAGCCCCCTGTTGTCAAATATGACTTTGCCTCCTACATTGCTGACAAGATTCATGACCAGTTCATGAGACTGGAAAATGAGAGAGTTTTCAAGTATAACACCTTTATCTACCATCTTATGCTCTTTTATCAATTAGACAATTTCCCATTCCCTGTCCTAAAACTTGACATCAGAGGAAATCCAAGGTCTGTAATCTTCTGGTCTGCAGTCTTCCATGATTCCTTTGAAGCCCCTTACTCCTATAATGAATTCATTGATCTATTTGTTCATCCAGCAACTACTTTATTGATAGGGTTTTCCCTCCTAGGATCAGTGGTGATATTAGAAAGACCCTTCAACTTTCTAAACAGTACAAAGTAGGAGACTAGTATCTAGACCAGAACTTCACAGAATTTAGGATATATGGTTGTGAGCTTGCCCCCTTTAAATTACCAAAGTGTGTCCCAATGCGACTGTTTGCATTGGAATACTATAGGCAGATGTGTAATTAAGATTTGATCCACTTTACCAAAGCCAAAAAGAAAGCACAGCTAAGGATCAAACATCAAATAGGCCCTTTTGTCTGCAACAATAGAGAAGCAGGGGAAGTAGCAGAAAGAATTCTAGAAGACTACCTTAGATTACAAAAGAGCTTTGCTTGGGCTCCATATGACCATCAAGGCTTTATCTGTGATAGAAGAATGAAGAATAGGTTGTCCCCCTATATGCATCATAAGATCCCAGAAATTGAACAGTTTGCCAATATGGATGAATGGAGAGAGGGGACCTTAGTAGCTGCTGAGAGTGAGTAATGAATATTGAAAATGTAATGAGAGATCTTGAAAAGACTCTTGACTTAGATTCTTTTGGGCACGTACATCATGATAGTTCCCAGAAATCAGCATCAGGAATAATTTCCTCAGTAGCTAGGACCTCTGGAAGGCATTCATAGTAGACCAATACACCAGCCACAGAGACCTCCAAGGGTAAAGAGATAGAGACCAGTACACAGGCTACAGAGCAATCTACAATGTCAAAACAGCTTGAAACTTCCAAGGAACAGGCCCAAATGCAAACTCCCCAAACTAATGGCAATGTGGGAGAACCTCCAATTTTGAAAACTCCTCTGAATGAGGAAAGGAATAAGAAAAGAGACAGGGAAGTAGCTACCCCTGCCAATGGACCTTCAGAGCAGCCTGGTTCAACAAGGAAAAGGTTAAATCCTCTTTCAGAGGAGGAATTTTTTGAAGAGACTATTGATAGTCAAAGGAAAGTAGGAAAAGATAGTCATCAAACATTCCCAGTAGGTGGAACATCTACTAGCTCACAAAGCAAGAAAGTGCAGAGGTATCATCTTTCAGACCACTAGGAAAGGACACTTTAGATATCAAGAAGAAATTTAAGGAAATAAAAGCCAGAAATGATCCATTGAGGATTCAAGTTTACAATCAATATTTGAAAATGGCTCCCACTAATCAAAACAGATTGATGTCAGCCTATGACATCAAGGAAGGTAAGATGATAATGAGTTATTTCAAACCTAAAGTGAAACATCCTTAATCAGTAGCAAACTATCTCAGAACCAATTTTGAGGTTATGTCAAAGGATATTCATCCTTTGGATCAAATTGAATTGCATAAGCAAACCGGGAGATGATTTATTCCACCTTGACTGGTAAGGCTATGATGGCCCAAAGAATGGACAATTCTTTGAATAACACAACTGCCCAACTACAGTTGGAGAAAGCCTCTTCACAGGCTAAAGACAACATGATCAAAACATTAGAAGAATTGATCATTGGGTTGGGTCATGATCCCAAATATGTGAAGGCTGCAGAAGCCTTAATTAAAAAGAAGGATGAAGGCATTGCTTCTTTGAGAAAGCAACTTAAATTGCCACCTTCAAGGCACCCAAAAACAACTGAAGTTATACAACAAAAAACTGAAGAAGAGCTGATGGACTTAGTTCTGAAACTTAATGAGCAGCTAAAGGAAACTAAACAAGAGTTAGAGAAATCATTGAAGGATAAGCAGGGACAGTCGACCTCTCAGCCTTCCAATGTGATTCCAGTAGTTTCTACTGCAATCCCTTCCACCCTTGGAACAGCTCTAGCACCTAATGTTCTAGCAGTCACAGCAGAGGCAGTAACAACAACAACAATAGCAAGTACAACACAAGCAAGAATTACAAGTCTTAGCCCAGATGAATTAGTAAAATCAATGGAGGAATTGAAGCTCCAAGTTACAGAGCTGCAAAAGGTAAAAGAACAATATGCTACCTTGGAGCAAAGGTATGATCTCTCAAAGATAAATGTTGTAGAAAGGACAAGGGAAATTGAAGGATTAGAACAAAGAGTGAAATCATTAGAAAAGGATCTCACATTTGATAAACCTTTGACAAAAATTAGGAAAATTCTTTGGGCCAACATTACTCAGTCAATGAATGATGTTTGGCCATCAATCCAAATAATTTTTGAGCAAATTGATTTAATAAAGGCAACTCGAGAAGAGGTTCAAAAGACAAGAGCAGAGTTAGGAAATATGCTTGAGGAAGCCACCAGGCTCATACAGTTTTTGAATACCAAGAATAAGTACCAGCTAGAAGAACTGGGCATTCAAGACAGAATAGGTACAATTCTAGAAGTCAAAAGGGTTTTGACTAAAAGGACTCTGATGCAAAATTTAGAAAGAAGATGCCACGACATGTAGGAAGAAATTAATGCTTTTATGAAGAAATTTGATATTTTGTAGAGTAAAGGGTTGCCTAATCCTTTGGTTATTAATGACAAATTAATGAGGCATACAGACTATGTGGAGAAATTGAATCAATATGCATGCAACCAGGCAAGTTCATCAACAAGTGCATCAACATCAAAAGCATTGCCTACAAGTAGAGTTCTCTATGACAGTCTAGAGAACTTATTCTATGTTGAGCATGAAATAAAGCACTTGTTTCTAATTCAACCTACCTTTTTCATGTACACCGAAACTGATGAGACCCTGAGGAAACTTCAAAAAACCAGAATACCACCACCAAATTGGTGGGAAGAAATGTTAGAGATTTTGTAAATTATCCTTGGTAAAAGGTAAATTTTGATTATTTACTATAGTCAATAATGGTAAAAAGGATAAACAAAGATCAAACAGGTCAAACAGAGTATCAGAGTAGGTAAAGAGTATCAGTGAAAATAGGGCAGCCAACACAGAATTACAAAGAGGACAGCAGCATGCCAAATCATAGGGCCTGCCTCCAGCACATTCATAAGAATAGGAACAACACAACATCAGTTTGCCTTTTCTTCTATCTACGAGACCATCTGTCTCTATTTTTCTTGTAACTTATTGATAGTCATCCTAGAATATATCTCACTTTGTTATGAGATATTTTTTGTAAAGGTTTTTGTATAAATACTCCCTCAATTGGAGTATTGAGGGTGGATTCTTAGACATTGCTGTAAAACTGATTATTTTGGAATAAAGTGTTGTTGGAAAAAAATTTGTATGGCTAGCTGGATGAAGAATTAATGCAAAGGACTTTTCGCAGGATTCATGTGTCAGGCACCAGATCAATAAGTGTTCTATATCTCATGTTTTAAAGTTTTCTTGTTTATTATATCAATTGTGTTTCATATCTGAGTGATAAACGAAAAATAATAATTTAGAAAGTGCTTGAGTGCAATCTGTTTTCAATCTTTTTTATTCTTAATGTTTTCCTCTAAACTAGCATAAACAATGAATTCTAAATTTCTCCTGTTTCCTAGTTTATTCACCTTGATTATTTGGTAAAGAATTCTTAATTGCTCTTTATTGGTAATCATCCAAGTTCCATCTTTTAAAATATGTTGAAGGATTCTTAATTTCCCTTCATCCCTTTTAATTCCATTCCATCTTTTCAAGTCTCTATTTGCTCCCTGTTTAGCTTTCTTGCCCTGTGAAGCCATCCCTTGTTGACAAACCAAATCCAGTTAATCCATCTTTTCTGACTCCATTAGCCCAATGGCCTAAACTAATCAGTCCTACCCCTCTGCTATTGAATTTCACCACCAAACACAATCAAAATTCCTATACTTTCATAACTAGCCTATTATATTTCAAAAAAAAGCTAAAACTTAAAGATAGAGCCCTCTCTGGGTACAGATTGGCTAGATTTTGTACCTAAAAGTTGGTTTGTAGTTACCTCAGACCCCTTTCCTCTTCCCAACAACTTCAAGGAAAATCTGAGTGATAACATAGTGGCGACTCCACTAGGGAACGAATAGTTTGTTTGTTACTATTGCTTACTTTATAAACTAGACAGGTAGCCTTTGAACTTCTCTTGCCTTGCAATTTCATATTAAATGAATGCTGCTTCAGTCTATCTCCAGTCTAGTTTATGGATTGAACATCTGGTTTCTAAACACTCGACCAGTTCCTCTTGTCAAATAAGTCTTTAAGAAAGTTTAAATCCCATATCTGAAACCTCTTAAAGGAACTATTTAAGTTGTGTTGTTAATTCCATTTAAAGAAAAACTAAAAATACCCCTAGAAATTTGGCTTCAGAAAGGACTCGTCACACTAGAGCTAATCTTGATCCAAATCCACAACCTTTGTTTGGGAATCCTAATCTGATCCCTAGAATTCTTAGGAGACAGGATAGCCAAGAAATGTTCGCCAGTTCCAGACCCCCTTTCAGATAAAGATCTTGTCCTGTAAGGTGGATCTACCTTGAGGACGAACCCTTTGATGAGCAATTTGAGACCTCTTTATTTGTAACATTTTCTGACTCTGAGTTGGTCCGCTTGGTTCAAGACCCAGTATTTATTGAAGATTTACAACTTGAAGTTGTTACTTCACATCTTGATGGAAATTTGCAAACTCCATACAATCTGATCTTACCTTTGAAGGAACACCCAACCTTTCTGTGATTACTACTGCCTCTCCGAGTTCATCACCATTTCCTCAGACATCTCAACCTTAAACCACCCCTTCTACCCCTTCATCTACCACTTCAACACCTATCGTTATACCAACTCCCGCTGTTGTTTCATCACTACCTACTGCAATGGCAAATAGACATACTCCTTTGGTATTACCAACCAATCCAGGGGCCATGCCCCAAGACTACCAAAGTAAAATCACTCCATTTGATGGTTTTGGTACTTACACTGCACAACAACATACCAAAAAAATGACTGGTTACTTTGAAATATATGAAATAGATGCTGATGATGTAAGAATGAGAATTTTTGTTCAAACTCTAACTGGAGAAGTTAGAACCCGGTTTAGAGCCCTACCTACAAACACTATCAATGACCTAGAAGCTCTTTATATATAGTTCTTAAACAGATGGGAAAAGAAGAAAGATCCTCTCCAAGTCTTATCAGAATATGAAAACCTGAAGAGAGGAACATAAGAAACTGTGCAAGATTACTACACTAGGTTTAATAATGTTTACAATGCTATCCCTCAAAACCTCAGACCTCCTCCCGATTTAGCATTAATCAAATTCCCTGATGGATTTGATTCTGACATGGCCTGCTAGCTTAGGGAAAGAGCTCCTCGAACTTTAGAAGATATGCAAAGTATAGTTGTCAGTGTTGAAGCCAACTTGATATCTAAATGAGCCAAGGCCAGAAGTGAGAGGAGAATACCATTGAAAGAAGAACCCTTAGCCTTTGAACAAAAACTGGATGCTATTGTTAAAGGGATGGATAGGCTAGGAGATAGAGTAGAAACAATTGAAAGGAAAGCCCCTTGGGATGGTTAGCCAACCAATACTGGAAGAAATCCAAATTTTAGGAAAAATCAAAACTATAACACTGGAAAGTCTGGTCCTGACCAAAACATTAGGCCCCCATTCCAAAAAAATAATGTTGAAGATTCAACTTTTGATGAACCAATAGAAGATACTCAAATAAACTTGATTGGACTCAATAATCAACAAGAAGTTTTCTTGACCCAAGAGGATCAAGAAGCTCATATTCTCAAACAATTCCAAACTCAGTCAGGGGAATCATTTGACTTAAGGAAGGGATATGATACAACCATTTATGAATTTCACAAGAAATATAATCTGAGGAGCGGAAGAATTGATGCCCCTGAAACCAAAAAACAGAAAGCTACAAAATAGCCCATCAAAGGTAAGACCAATACTACACCTGTACATATTCTTTCTAGATCAGATCCTAATCCTGCTAATCCAATAATTGAAGATGTATCTGATAATCAACCAAATAACAGAAAACTCTCCACCTCTCCTCCTCTAAAAGGAAATGTGGAAGAACCTCCAGAAGTTGATTTGGAAACAACATTAGCTCATAACCCCACTCCTGAGAAGGAGAAAAACAAATAAAATACAGAAGATAAAGAGAATCCAACTGTTCGAAATACAAGAACTCAGACTGAAAAATCTTTTAATCTAGAGAATGAAGTAGGCAAACTAAAAATACCCGTTCCATTGTCTGAATAAGTTAAACATGATTCCTACCGAAGCCAAATCAATAGATCACTCAAAATAACTGGAAATGAAGACTCAATAAATGTTTTTGATGACCAATCTGAATTGATATTTGGTCCTGAAGTAAATGGAAAACCCTTAGATGGAGGAATTCCTCCTTTCTATGTAAGTTTAAACATACATGACAAAATACTTCATAATGCCATGTTTGATTCTGGGGCATCTCATAACCTGATGCCCAAGTATGTAATGGAGAAATTAGACCTAGACATCACCAGGCCGTACAAAGACCTCTTTTCTTTCGATTCAAGTCAGGTGAGATGTTTATGATTAATAAAAGACTTATGTGTTTCATTGGTTCAATACCCTGCAAAGACAATCTTAATGGACATAGTAGTAGCAGATATTCCACCAAAGTATGGCATGTTATTGTCCAGATCTTGGGGTGCAAAGCTTCAGGGATCTCTTCAATTGGACATGTCATATGCTACTATTTCATTTTTCGGCCAACCTAAGAAACTATACAGAGAAACCTTAATGAAATATGTAGTAAGTAGTCAGGAGAAACCTCAAAATTTCCCCATCTACTCAGTACACTCTGATATGGATTCATTCATTCTTTACAATGCTGAAATTGATCCCTCCAATGAATTAGAAGTTTTAGCAGCAGAACCAAAAGAAATTATAAAGGAAAAATCTAGTGTTCAAATCCAGGAAATCTCTGAGAATAATGAAACATCAGATACCCAAGAGAAACCAGAAGAAAGTAAAAAACCAGATCTCACTGTTAAACAAATTCCTGATACTCCTGATACCAATTACGAACATGAAATTCTTTGGCACTTAGAATTTGATGGTTTAGTCAACAAATTAGGAGCAGGAGCGGGAGTTTGGGTGTACAATCTTGAAAATGACCATGATGAAGGCCATGCCTACATATTAAACTTTAAGTGTACCAATAATATGGCAGAGTATGAAGCTCTCTTGCTAGGTCTTAAATTTGTCAAAAGATTAGGGGCAATTAGAGTATATTTCATATGAGATTCTGATTTAATCATTCAACAGATCAAAGGGAACTATCTAACAAACGATCCCAGATTGAGATACTACAGAGGAACAGTTATAGATATTCTTAATACTTTTTTGGAAACTCAGCTTGCTAAAATCCCAAGAAAACACAACTTGCAAGCCCACAATCTGGCAATGTTTGCCAGCACCTGCAAATTACCATTCGAACCTAATCATCGGTTTACAGCTGAGATTAGACACAGACTAGCTATACCTGACAATTTAAAGAACTGGCAAGTGTTTGATAGTGATGAGCAGATTAATAATTTCTTGACTTTAGATGAAGAATTTTCTAACAGTCACATAGATGTAGATACAGTTATTGAATTTGATCAAACAAATGAGGTAGAAATAGACATTTCAGAAGAAAGTACAATTCAAATGCTTCATCCCACAAAGTTCACCAACAAAGAAATGCAGGACCTTAAACAAATGGATATTGATGAGATTATTGAAGGAGAATCAGAAGTCATTAATTTAAAAGATAATCATTTGCCTAAAGGATTAACTCCTCTAGAAGACCTTTTTGATTCTAATGATATTCCAAAGAAACCTAAGATGGAACCACTAAAAGCAGATATTGAAGAATATAACTTGGGGACAGAAGAAAATCCAAAAATGATAAAGCTATCCAAATATTTGCCTCTTGACCAAAAATTAAAATATGTTGAACTAATGAGAGAATTCCAGGATGTCTTTGCCTGGAGCTATGAAGACTTGAAATCATATGACACCTCTATAATTCAGCATACAATACCTTTGAAAGAAAATCATAAACCATTCAAGCAAAAACTCAGAAGGATTAACCCTATACTGCTACCATTTATTGAAAAATAAATTAAATGTATGTATGAAGTAGGGATAATTGCCCCTATTAGGTTTTCAGAGTGTGTGTCTAATCTAGTACCTATTAGGAAGAAAACTGGGGAAATTAGATTATGTGTTGATTTAATAAATGTGAATAAGGTTTCTTTGAAGGATAATTGCCCTTTACCTATGATGGATCATATTTTAAAAAGGGTAGTAGGTGCTTCTAGGATTTCACTTTTAGATGGGTTCTCAGGGTATAACTAGATTCTAGTTCATCTTGACGACCAAGAAAAAACTGCTTTTACAACACCATGGGGTACATTCATGTACATAAAAATGAAATTTGGGCTTAAAATGGCAGGAGAAACCTTCCAAAGAGCAATGGACATAGCATTTGCAAAAGAAATTCATGATTTTCTTGTTATATATTTGGATGATTTAACTGTTTTTTTCTAAATTAGATCAACAGCATTTGGACCATCTCAGACAAGTATTCCTAAAATGCAAAAAATATGGTATCTCTTTGAATCCAAAAAAGTCCTTGTTTGGTCTAGAGGAAGGTAAACTTTTGGGCCATATCATTTCTAAAGATGGCATTCGAATTGATCCTACTAGAATAGAAGCTATTCTGTAGATACCTCATCCAAGAAATATCAAAGAACTTCAAGCTTTCCTAGGAAAGATAACTTTTTTGAGAAGATTCATATCTAATTTAGCTGAACTAATTAGATTGCTTAATGATATGTTAAAAATGGATTCAAATATTAAGTGGACAATAGAAGCCAAACAAGCATTTGAAGAAATTAAAATGGCTTTAACTAGAACACTGGTCCTAACTAGTCCACAATTTGATAGAGACTTCATAATATTTTCATTTGCATCAGAACACACTATAGCAATTGTTTTATTACAAAAGGATGATCAAGAATGTGAGAAACCCATAGCCTTTTTTAGTAAAGCACTCAGGGATGCATCATTAAAATACAAAATCATGGAGAAACAAGCTTTTGCACTTGTAAAAGCCATTAAAGACTTTATAGTCTATATATTGTACTCCCATGTGATAACCTATGTACCAAATGCTGTTGTCAAAGACATCTTAACCCAGGATGGAATTGAGGGAAAAAGAGGTAAATGGATTGCTACCATATTAGAATATGATATTGAAATAAAACATACCAAGCTAATAAAAGGACGGGGATTGGCCAAACTTATGACGGAAACAAATTGTCAAGCCTTAGACATCAATGAACTAGATAACGAACAGGAGATGGCAACTCCACAAATTAGCCAGGCCTTCTTAGACTCACCTTGGTATGCTGATGTAATTTATGTATTACTAAACCTGCATGCTCCTCTAGGGTTATCCAGAACAAAGAAAATGTTTTTAAAGATGAAAGCTTCAAATTTTTGTATTTTAGATAATGCTCTTTTTGGGAAAAATCATGAAGGAATTTTATTGAATTGTTTACTAAAATAATAAGCTGACAAGGCTCTACAATAATTTCATGCAGGAGACTATGGTGGGCATATTTACTCGAAATCAACTGCAGACAAGATCCTAAGGGCTTGATTCTATTGGCCAACCTTGTTCGCTGATGTAAAGAAATTTGTCACTGCTTGCCATAAATGTCAAATTTTTGAAGGCAAGAGAAAACTATTACCCTTACCCCTTAAACCAATTTCCACTGAAAAGCCCTTCCAACAATGGGGCCTCGACTTCATTGGAGAAAACCATCCTTCCTCTTCTGGCCAACACAAATGGATTCTCACTGCCACATACTATTTCACCAAATGGATAGAAGCCATTCCTTCCAGACAAGCCAATGACACAGTGATCATAGGATTCTTAGAAACTAACATATTATTTAGATTTGGCTATCCTGACAAAATCATAATTGATAATGTTGCTACCTTCAAATCCAAGAAAATGATAAGTTTCTGTAACAAATACCACATCACCTTAGGCCATTCCACAACCTATTATCCTCAAGGGAATGGACTGGCTGAGTCTTCTAACAAAAGCCTCATTAATATCATTATAAAATTATTGGAGGAGAATAAGAAAAATTGGCACAAGAAACTGACAAATGCACTATGGGCAGACAGACTTACCATCAAAAAATCTATTGGAACTAGTCCTTATGAGTTAGTCTATGGCATGGAGGTTATATTCCCTTCATCATTAGGATTTCCTATAATGAAATGACTTCAAGAAGCTTAGTGGAACCTAATGATATTCAAAGGAGGATAAACCAGACCGTCAATCTGCAGTAGACCAAAGAGGAAGTGTATTAAAGATCCCAAGTGTTGTAGGAGAAGCTTAAGAAGATATTTGATAAAAGGACCAAGGCAGATGATTTCTACCTTGGAGACAAAGTGTTAAGATGGGATTCTAGGAGAGAGGATAAGGGGAAACATGGGAAGTTTGACTTCCTATGGAAAGGACCTTATATTATCTATGCCTTACAAGGAAACAATAGATATTACATGAAAAACATGGATGGCACAGAAATAGAGGAAGGACCAGTTAATGGTCGGATGTTGAAACATTACATTGATCCTACTTATTAATGTATCGTGATTGTTAACATATACATACTATATCCTTTGTATTGTCACAGTTTTGATTGGATAGTAACTTGTTGGAGTTGAAGCCCGAAGAGAAGGCCTTAAGATTTAGAATGTCACTGTCATACATACAATAAAGCAACAAGCAATAGAAGATTCCACAGTTCAGTCAAAGTCATTTGGAGGCCATCTGACCTGCTGTTCTTGACTTTCTGCCAGGAAAAGCCATACCAAAGTGGAGCCAGTGTTATGCTCCTATACCAATAGGTCTCATATATCATGATTGACTTGATGAGATATATAATATGTTCATACCTTTTGGTTGTTGCAAATGTTTTCCATATTGTCAAAAAATAAAAAAAATAAAAAAATGTAAAGAGAGTATACTCTAAAAGAAAAATCAAAGGGTGAAAAGAATAAAAAAGATGGTCAAAAAATAAAAGAAAATGAATCCCCTCAAAAGAAAGACCAAGGAAAGTGTGAAATTCTAAATGCCACTACTTTTTACTCTTGTGTAATAAACAATTGTGTGTAGCTTGTTAACTTATGCCACAATTGATGAACAGTCAAACAACTTAAGCTTGGCTAGTTCATATTTGAATTTTATGTTTTAGAGATAGAGAATAAAATCTGACCAAATAGTTTAATCTTGGTAGATAAGTAGATAGGTAGAGTGAATAAAAGGAGCTCAACAGTTTAACCTGAGCCCTTGGATGTAATAAGGCTAGATTTAGATAGATATCTCCATGTAAAAGAAAAGAAAAGTTTGATAAGGGTTTGCCAGTTTAAGTGCACCCAAATAAAGAAGAAAAAATGTTAGGTTAAAGTAGGTAGGGTAGGTAGATGATGTTGCAGAATTACATATGATGGATAATGACTCTAAAAAGTGTTAATCTTTACTTTTATCACAAGTACAAGGCAAACATTACATTAAAAGCATTTCAAGGCAAGGTCAAATACTTAACTATTGAATTTCACCACCAAACACAATCAAAATTCCTAAACTTTCATAACTAGCCTAATATCTTTTAAAACAAAGCTAAAACTTAAAGCGAGAGCCCTCTCTGGGTACAGATTGGTTAGATTCTGCACCTAAAAGTTGGTTTGTGGTTACCTTGGACCCCTTTCCTCTTCCCAACAACTTCAAGGAAAATCTGAGTGATAACATCCCCAACGAGGACGAGATATAAGGAGTTAGGGCTTGAAATGGTCGAACCTTTGCAAGAACAACCTCGCAAATCCCGACGACCTCCCATGGTGGATGAAAAGAAAGATGAGGGGGCAGGAGATCCTATCAAAATCTTTCTTGAAGAAGCCCTTGAGCGACAAAGGAACGTGATGATGGACAACTTTGCATAGATCCTTCAGCGACTACCCAGAGGCGACGCATTGGCTTCCAACAACTACTCTAGAAATGCCACACCCTTTAAGGTACAAGTTAATTTTGAAATCCCCATCTTCGACGGTCAAATAGACGTAGATGCCATAGATAAATGGTTAAATTTGTTAGATGGGTATTTTTCTATTCATGAATTTTCGATAAGAGAAAAGATTGTTTTCGCTCTTCTCAAAGCAGCCTCCCACATCAAGGATTGGTGGGAAACCTACTGCGAGCAGAAGGATGAAAGCACAGGCTCACTATTTTCAGCCACACCCACTTGGAATTCATTCTGGGATGCCATCAATGAGCATTACTACCTTGTCCAAAGCTATGAGGACAAATACATAAAGTGGACCACGCTGCAATAGTGAAGGGACCAAGATGTGCCAGAGTTCACAAACATTTTTCATACCCTTCGCACACAGATGAGTATTAAGGATTCTGAGCTGCATTTGGTACTCAAATACCGCTGCTGCCTACATAGGTACATCCAAGAAGAGATGGAGTTCCTGAACATCTCCTCGCTTGGCATGGCGTATCGATACATTGTCAAAATTGAGCATAAGTTCAAACAAAAGAAGTGAGACTTTGGATGTACAGATCTAAAGACCAAAGGACAAAGCCAAGGTGGGGTGACCCAAGACAACCAGTCAAAGCCGCAAGAGAAGAACAACACCACGAAGTCAAAGAAGGACACAGGAAAGTGGTGTGAGTTCCATAAGTTCCCCACTCACAGCAAAAGTGAGTGTCAGACCAAGCAGTCGCTGGTGGCCGAGTTAAAGGCTTCAGAATCAGATGCATGTTCCGACCCTCAGTCAGAACCCGACAAGGGGAATGGAAAAAGGAAGCAGATCATTGATGTGGAGCCTAGCGCCACTATTTCCACCGCCAAGATCCATAAGAATGAGCCCGAAAATCCAGAAGAGGGGGAGCGTATTTTCCACTCACAGATGTGGGTGAAGGGTTCACCGCTGCAATTCATTGTCGACAGTGGGAGCCAAAAGAACCTCATTTCAGTAGAGGTCATGAAGCAGTTGGGCCTACTGACTACACCACACCTGTAGCTATATAGTATCGAGTGCTTTCATGAAGGACGAGATCTACAAGTCCACCCGTAATTTCGCCTTCCCTACAACATCAAGCCCTTCACATACGAGGTATTGTGTGATGTTACACCTTTGGATGTTTGTGATGTACTATTTGGCCAACCATACTTGTGGAGGTGACATGATATGTACGAGTCAAGGCCTCGCGTTGTTATTATTAATTTGGGTAATTCATTATACAGGGTACTGGAGGTAGCCCTACCTGCCACCACCTCTTTGATGTATGCTAAGAAATGCAGCAAGATCGTCTCCCAGACTAGGAAATTCATTTTCTGTCTAGTTCACTCCCAAAGTAAGGGGAAGATCATCACCACATCCATGACCCCCACGAAGGGTTCCTCCATGCAGCAGCAGCAGCAAAGGGATACGATCATGACAAGACACAGGAAAAACTTCTCCTCACCCACAAGGATACCACACAAGCTTTAGGTGGGCAACAAAGTTTGGTTGCATCTGCAAAAAGAATGCCTTACAAGAGCCCATCAAAAGCTCCGACCACGCTGACATGGTCCTTACACCATTACCAAGGTTGTGGAAAATAATGCTTTGGAGAACAACATTCCTCCATTCCTTCACCTGAACCAAGTTTTCAATGTGTACCACCCTCGACCATGCTTCCCACCATTACTAGACACATCCGAGATTGTAGAACAACTCACCAAGGACTAAGTTCAGCAGATGGAGGAACTCAACGCAATGGGTACCATTTCTTCCTAATGGGGGAGGAATGATCTAGGTGGATGTTGGTGGCCACCCACCTATCCCACTTAGACCCCCACAACTGTCTCTTTCAGTTTTTCAGTTTCCGTAATTGTAGCGCAATTTACTATTTTAATCAATTCTTCGGGTCCTGAACTTCCGGAGCCATTTTGAGGCCCTAAGAGACATTTTTTGGGAAATCTGGGAGAAACATGGGTCCATGGACTAATGTTTCTCTTCCCAAAGTTGTAGTTCTCAGATAGATCTTTCTAATGAGCTATTATACGCGTCGAACGAAGATTAGGTGCCAAAGTTACGACCTCGGGAAGTTGATGTACCGACTTACCCAAAATGAGGCCCACAATTTGGTGTTTCATCTTCTAGGGTTAGGTTTTGGGATGTTAAGGGTTTTACATTGTTTCTCAACAACAAATAAGCCTTCAAGCCTTATTGTAACACAGTTCAGAGGCATATAGCTGCCACATCTCTTCTCAGAGATAAGCTACCATTGCTCTAGCTAGTTTATTTCCATTTCTATTTGTAAGCATATTTAAGTATTTTATAGTAATGAAATGAAGTATTATTTCCACTGCATCTTTTTATTTATGGTTATCTTTGTAATTGGTTGCATTCTTCTTTAAATATGGATCAATTGTGGAGTCTTTTTTCAACATATTTTTAAGTTATCTAATCAATTATGCTAGGTTAGATATAAATCTTCTAAGAAAATTGATTTTTCCTAAGAAAGATTTTAATTCTCTAATGTTCCTGGGGTGTCTTATTTGTAAGATGGCTTCTATTCTTGCTGGGTCTATTCTAATACCATATTTCGAAGTTATATGACCTAATAACTTTCCTTCCTCTAACCCAAACAAGGACATTTTTGGGTTCAAGGAGATTCCAAACTTCCTGCATTTAATAAACACTTGCCTTAGATGATCTAAAAGTTGATTGTCAGATTTCGAAAACACAGTAATTTCATCTAGATATATCACAAGGAAATCATGAATTTCTTTAGCAAAGGCTATATCCATATCCCTCTGGAAAGTGTCTCCTGCATTCATTAGGCCAAAATGCATTTTCACATACATAAAAGTGCCCCAAGGAGTAGTAAAGGCAGTTTTGGGTTGGTCATCAGGATGAATTAAGATTTGATTATAACCAAAAAACCCATCCAACAATGAGATTCTGGTTGATCTAACTACTCTCTGTAAAATGTGATCCATCTTGGTGAGAGGGTAATTGTCTTTCAGTGATACTTTATTGAGGTTTTGAGATCCACAGAGACTCTGATCTCGCCTATTTTCTTTCTTATTGGCACTAAGTTTGAGACCCAATCAAAAAATCCGATTGGTGCAATTATTTTAGCATCATACATCCTTTGAATTTCTTTTTCTATGGTAGGTAATAAGATAGGATTAATCCTTCTTAGTTTTTGTTTGAAAGGCTTTTGATGTTATTTTATAAGAATTGTGTGCTAGATGATGGTGGTGTCATAGGATTTGAGGTCCTCATAACTCCAAGCAAAAACATCCCTAAATTCTTTCAATAACTCAGTGTATTTCACCTTTCTATTTGGAGGTAATGATTTTGAAATCTTGATCAATTTAGGAATTTCATCAGTGCCTATGTTTCATTACTCAATGTCAGATCTTAATGGTTCCATTTTAGGTTTCCTAAGAACATCATTTGAATCAAATAAATCTTCCAGAGGGGTTAATCCCTTTGGTAAGGAGTTATCCTTTAGATTAATTACTTTAGTTTCTTCATTGATCATTTCATCAATTTCCATTAGCTGTAAGTTATCTACATCTTATTTGTTAAATTCAGTTGGGTTAAGTCTATCTATTTTATCATTTTCTAACTTGTTTATTTCTATTTTATCCTTATTGTCAGGATCTATGGATGTATCTCGGTACATGTTGTACACCGAAAGAGCGGAAAGTCGTTGTCCATATGTTTAGACAATACCGTGATGTATTTGTGTGGACATATAATGACTTGAAAAAATATGACACACGAATAATCCAACACATCATTCTGATCAAAAAAGGGGTCAAGCCATTTTAGCAGAAGATCACAAAAGCTCATTCGTCACTTGAACCCCTCACACAGAAAGAATTGACTAAATTTTGGATGCTCGGATCATTTAGAAGGTTCTTCATTCTACTTGGGTTTCAAATTTAGTTCCTATGAGGAAGAAGAATGGGGAGATCAGCTTGTGCGTTGATTTCCAAAATCTGAATCGTGCCTCGGACAAAGACAATTACCCTATGTCGTCTATGGAGCACATCTTGTTGACAGTATCTAGAGTAGAAATTTTTTCTTTGCTTGATGCTTTTTCCAGATATAACTAGGTTCTTGTAGAAGAACCTAATAGGCTTAAAACTACATTCCATATTAAGTGGGGTACATTTGCTTATTGAATAATTCCATTTGGGCTGGTAAACATAGCTGCAACCTTTCAGTGCACTATAGAAATCGCCTTCCGTGGGCTCGTTGGAAAGAGTGTGGTGGTCTACCTTGATGATGTGATAATATTTTCCAGAAAATGATCAGACCAGCTGCACCATCTTAAGAAGATCCTTGAGAGATTTCGGAAGTATGGGATATCCAAGAAGAGCATATTTGTAGTGTATGAGGGGAACCTCCTTGGGTATATCATTGCCAAGAGCAAGATCAAAGTTGATCAGGACTGAGTCCAGACTATTGTTATAGACATTTTTGTGCCTTACAACTCTAAGCATGAAATGTCCATAAACCAAGGGATCCTAAGTCCCTAAAAGTGTTGTTCCTGCCCCTAAAGGAACAAGGTCAACAAACTATAGCTTCTCCCAAAAGTTCTCCACCAGAAACTGCTCAGAAACAGTCAAATCAGGATCATTTCAGCTGCTCCACTAGCTAGCTGCGTTGCATAGCACCCCAGTACACTAGCTAGGTGCGTTGCAACGCACCTAAATGCACTACCAGGGTGCGCTGAGCGGGAAATGACAAAAGGAAGTGTCATTCCGCTAGGTGGCCAGACAAAGGAAGCTTCCAAAATCTTCCCCAATGACACTTGCCTCACTGAGTTCGACCAGAGATGAGTAAGAGGCTCTCAGTCTCCAAGTGGAAGCAAGAACTGACAGAGAGAGGCCAAGTCAAATAATAAGCTGAATCATCCTCTTTGCATACATCTATATATGGATCCCTCATCCCAGAGATCCAGAGGCTGGAATTTTGTACTTTGCAGAGAATTGTTGTTGGTTTTGAGATAGAGATCAGTGCATTGGGTGATTTATGCTTTGTTAGAGGTGAAGAGGGGATTCCTTTGCTGGGGGGTTGATGCTGGATTAGGAATCATCGGTTGTAACTCCTCCTGGACCTTCTTGTTATATCAATAAAACTATTTTAGTTTCTCCTACATGCTTGTGTATCAATGATGTTTTGTTATATTTGCATGTTTAGCTTAAATTTGATCCTAAGCTATTTATGAATGTAAATCCATGTCTTTGCGTAGTTTTCCTCTTCTGTGATCTTGCAGGAAATTGGTGAAGCTGGGCAAGTGAAGGAGCAGGTAGCTGGAAGCTGTCAAAGAGGAGAGAGATTGGATCAAAGGACTAGCGCAAGACACAGGTTAGTTCATCCTATTCCTCTTCATTTACAGTTCATAAAGAAGAATACGAAAGTAGTTTTCCTTGTTTGTTGCTAAGGCACTGTCACACCTTAGTGGGATAGGGGCGTTCTAAGTAGACACTTTTCCCATCAACAAAATGGCGACTCCACTGGGGATCGTGTCTAGTTAGTTTGTTTGTGTTTCTCTTGTTGTTTGTTTCATAAACACAGAAGTGGCAATCGAACTGCATTTGCCATTATCAAATGCAAAGTAGACACCTGCTACTTCAATCCATTCATTGGATTTGTTTATGATTTGAACAGCTGATTCACAAATGATCTGATTACCCTTTGTGATAGCTCTTAGACCTCCTTTAAATCCACCCTCTGATTGTGCATTACTGATTGCTTTTACTCGGCCAAAATCCATAGATTAAACTGCAAACCATGACCCAGAACCCGGATAGAAGTCTCATTTCTGCCCCAACGCAGGCATTGTGAAGAGACTCTGCATTTCAACGCAGTTCCTGAGAGGGCTACCTGCGCTGCAATTCAGTTTCTCTGTGTAACAGGTGCGCTGATCAGCCTAGCCTTGTGCAGCTGAGGTTCTTTGCTTCATTTTTTCAGTTTTGTCTCTGATTTTGCAGCCTATGATCAGTGTGTGTCTGTTTTAAAACCCCTTTTCTTTGCCTTAATTCCGCCTCCTTTGTACAAAAATATTGTAGATGTTCTTTCTGTGTTTGTTACATCATTTACAGTTTTCCATTGAAACAGTAAAATAATCATATTGTCGTCCTTGGATTTAGATCTGTCGTAAGTGTCGATTTTGATCTTAGGAGAAAGTTTCTTTGCTGTTGATAGTCGATTATGCTTTTACTTTTGCCTTTGGTTTGAATTTGTCACTTTCTAGTGTCGAAACGAGTGTTTATTTCAAAATCATAAAGTGTCGTAATCTTCTCTACCTTTTGATTTCGAAAAGAAACTTGTTTGTGTTTTTTCACTTGAAAGCAAATTCAGATTTGTACATCAACTTTTTTTTTAGACATCAATATTAAGAAAGTGAAAACAAATACATGCATATGTGCATTTTCATATTGATAGTTTGTATGGCTTGATTTAGGAAAAGTGCATTTACAGTGTGCTCTTTGCTCTTTGAGAAAAGATTGTGTCTTTCTTTTCCCCTTGTAGCTAGGATTTTCATTACTGAAAAGAGATAAAAGCTTGCTTATCATCTTTAGATTGCATTTTAGGAATTACATCTACATCTCGTGGTGATCCCCAAAAGGCAAAATTATAAGAAAGATCAACTTAAAATAAATTGAATGAATCTAACAACGCTTTGGAACTTAACGCACAACATAGAGGTCTAGGCTAGAGACGTATTCCGGCGTCGTAAAGCCTGGTAACTGTTGTCCTCACTGATGGTTGGGTGATTCCTCCACTGTGAGACGATAAGTGCCAGTACGGACTTGTGCTCCCATGTACCGTCGAGTATATATTGGGAGACCCCTATAGGCTTAAAACCTTTTATCCATAGGAAGCCGTGTCGGCCGCCCTACTGATCGCAATGCACCGAACACAGCATTCGGGAAGATTGACTGCCGTACCGTAAAACGTATTCTGCAGTTTTGTGATTGGTTTGGTACTCCCTCTACCTAGATCTCCAGAGTAGTCCCTTTCGTTCCTTTTCAGACTCCTTAACGGAAAAGGTCCATCTGAGCACTTGTCACTTCAGGCTCATTAAAAATCGAAGGAGACTAGAGTCATCTTTTGTTTTTTCTCGACTCTTAAAAACTGAAAAAACAAGTTGTGTCTAAAGCGTCTAAAATTCATTTAATTCGGAAACATACTTCCCCTTTTTATTTTAGTTGATTGAGTAATCCGCAATCGTGGAAGAAAGTCAATTGAAACCCCGTCGTTCGCGGAGGCTTACGAGTCAACCATCTTTGTCTCCGGAATCGAAACCAGTACGGACAAAGCGAACTCGTTTAACCGGTTCGAAATCTCCTATTAAAGTTAGAACAAGTGTTCCAACAACATCCGAGATTCCGGTTACTCTAAACATTTCTGGAAACCCTGCCTCTACAGAAGAAGTTCAACAACCACAGAGGGACAGTGATACTGATCCTAGTCTGAGAGTAAACACTTGTGTTACCGAACCAGTTCCATCTACAACCGGTTCCGAGAGTCTTGCTCTTCAAACATCTGTCGTTGTCGATTGCACCCCTTCTTCGGCACCAGAAATATTTTACGGACCTGACGGTCTTCCCCTTCCACCAGGTTTGATTGCGATTGAAGAAATTGTAGAAGATCCTCAAACAAGTACTCCAACAGAAGTTGGTCTACCACCAGTGGAAGTTCCTGTAGAATTGCTAGGTAATCTTTGGATAGACTCCAAATGTCTAAACAACCGTCAACATCTAGGACTGTGTCGTCTGACACAGCGACAGCAGAACTCCCTGTCGTCACTCCAACAATGTTCGTCGGCATACCATCTGTCCCAACTAGCTCTCAACTGCTAGAAGGAGCCCACTCATGGGCTATTTCGACAGTATGGTCCGTTCCTATTTGTTCCTCCAGAATAATATCCAGCAACTCTTATGTTGAGTCTCAACAAATTGATCCATTTGGAGGTCAATTTGGGCAGTCTGGTCCCCAAGGGCAAACAATTCCCTTGAGTTCTGGATTACCACCGTATGGGGGGTAGTATGCCCTATCATTATCCCCTCTGGGAGGATATCCATACGGGAGTTCACAACAATATTCAGGTTATACCGGAATTACCTCAAGTGGTTGGGTACCTATACTACCTCAACAACCAAGGGTTGTGTATTCGATGCAACAATGTGTACCTATGTCGAATATCCCAACTACACCAGCTATTGTGACAATGTCACAAGTTCAAACGCTACCTGTTGTATGTCAACCTCAGATTTCTCAGGTTGTAATGCAACAGCCCCTTGACCCTGTGACTCAACCACAATCGCCAACTAGTGGGGCGACATAGGTCCAGACGGGTACAATTACCCCACACCTTGGTCCAACGGTTAGTATAGCGCAACAGCACATGGCTTCTCAACCATGGCTGGTGCAATACAAACAACCACAATTCCAACAAGTATACCAAGGTTCTGAGCAGCAAATCTTTGCGAACAGTGGACAGCTGTACATTCAAAACGGTCAAAATCAACCATTTTACAATGGTCATGTCCACCAACCATATCAGTCATACCAGCATCAAATGCATTATGCTGGCATGCAAAGACCAATTGCTCAGGCAATCCCATCTTACCCTGGGTATGCTTCACCTAATCTGAATCAGCAGTTACCATTCATGGCAACTTTAGAGTAACCTGATTTAAACTGGTTAACAAATGATCCAATTGCTTACGCCCCTTGGTGGCCAGCAATTCCTCATAAACTTCCATCAGATATTCCTAAATTTAATGGAAATCCGGGCGAAGATCAATCGAATCACGTGATGACATTTCATCTATGGTGTTCATCAAACACCCTAAACGATGATTCGATAAGGCTTCGCCTCTTCCAGAGGACGTTAATGGGTCCAGCGACAAAATGGTACATTGAATTGCCTAGAGCTTCGTTCGACAACTTTAGTACCTTAGCCACGACCTTTTTAACCCATTTTCAATTACTGATAAGGTATGAAACGGGAACAGAACTTCTTACCAACTTCAAACAGACAACAGCCACTCACATATCTGATCATATACATGAGTGGCGACGTCGTCGTAGGATGGTAAAAACGTACGTTCCCGATCATCTATTAGCTGAATGGTTTATCAAGTCATTACTACCTTCCATTACGGAAGATGTGGCAAAGGGGGGAGTCGTAATGGAAGAGCAAGTTATAGCTCATGCGCAATATCTGGACTTGATCTATACTTAGTCCCGCACGCTCTACGACAAAATACCTGACGCCCCTAGACCGGAATTCTCAATTCCTCCTCCTCCTAAATCGAACAATGACTCTCACGCCGACGATGGCGTGATTGGCAAAACAGACACAAAATCGACAAAGGCTACATCTAAGAAGGCCCGTAAGATTTTAGATCAAAATGCAAAAGACGAACTTCTTGCTTCGGAAGTAAATGCCGTATCGACAGATAAGGGCAAAGAAACCAAACAACCAGGAAGCAAGAAGAAACAAGGCAAAGGGAAGAAGAAGAAACAGGATAAGTCATCTCCTGAAAAACCTTCTTCAAACCCTCCTGGAAATAGGAAACCTCCTTCAGGGTGTCAGATATGTGATGAGGATCATTGGACGAAAGAATGTCCATACAAAGCTGAACTTAAGAAATTCTTTAAGAGTTCAAAAACCTTAGCAGTGTTAACTGATCCGTTTCCAAATCCAGGAACAAATCTGGTTGATAGTGTAAATGCTTCCCCGTCTCAAGTGCTAATGTTGTCGGTTTCAAAACAGCAAAATGATGCTTTGATTTCGACAAGGAACAAAGATTACGGGAATCCACAGTTGTCGAACAACAAGGATAAAGATCAACCAAGTAGTTCGACAACAACTTTGACAAAAGTTGTAACACCCACCATTCCTGAATTAACAATAAAACCGCCAAAGGGAGTAGTACACAAGTCGACATTTAATCCCCGCGCTAGAGCGGCGCAGCATTATAATATAGTGGAAGATTTGGCCCAATCGTCGTCCGCTATGTCGACTCTTGAAGTACTTCAAAATTGCCCATCCCAAAGGCAGGCTTTGTTATCAGCCATTGGTGGGGTTGACCCAAAGGATTCCAATCTTGTATCCTTCGACCACAAAGGATACGATCCTCAGTTACCAGCCCAACTAGCTTTCCTTATTCAAGTGAAAGCCCTCAATAAAACTGTTCATCGAACAATTATTGATGAGGGGGCATCCACATGCATTATGTCGATGAGTTGCTGGAAAACTTTAGGATCTCCAACCTTGTCGCGATCTTCGACGACATTAAAAGCATTCGACGGAAGGACATATACCCCATATGGTATCCTAAATAACTTGAAAGTTGAACTAGGGGGAAAAACGGTAGAAATAGATGTTGAAGTCATTGATGGGAATCTTGATTACAACATCCTACTAGGAAGACCATGGATATATGCCATGGCAGCTGTTGTGTCGACCTATTTTAGAAAGATTGCATTTCCCTTTCAAGGAGGGATTACAATCGTCGATCAACAAAACTTCCTCCCCAATGGTTCTCAAGTTACAGGAAGCATTCCCATGATCCATGGAAGCCCCCATTCGCTTCAGAATATCGGAGTAGGCCTACTAAAAGATCCTATACTAATGGGAACTTTCGCTCTTCCACCTCCAATCAATTTGGCAGAAGTAGCATCGATAGGAACCTGCAATATGATATCTTCCACAAAGATCTCAGAAAACGATATCAACATGGATCATGCAATGGTTTTGGATCATATCAAGCGTTTGGGTAGATAGGTCTAGAGAATATGTTACCCCTTCAGATCCTTGGTCGTGAGTGCATGGAACCGACGAAGAAATTGTACAATCAATGTTGATTGAAGGGCCACCATGGAGTGATTGCCACCATCGTTCCCTTCTTCCGGATTATGAAGAAGATACTCAAGATGGCCTTTATCATCCTTCAGTTTTTGAATTCCTATCAAATACTGTAAATACGATGGATTCCGAGTGAAACTTATCCAACATTGAAGAGACTATCGCCATAAACATCTCAACCAAAGAAAATGTTGTAGAGAATATTTATGTTGGAAAATGTTGTTCTCCTTCAAAACTGGAAATATATAACGCTCTTTTTCGCGAATTCAGAGATGTCTTTGCTTGGTCATATGATGAAATGCCAGGCATTGACTCGAGTATCGTTGAACACGAAATTAAGATGTATCCAGATGTCAAACCGGTAAGACAACGGCTACGACAGGTGCACCCCAAGAAAGCCGCTGCCATTAAGGCAGAAGTTGAAAAACTTCTCCATGCTGGTTTTATCTACCCGGTTCCTTTGACCGATTGGGTATCCAATATTGTCCCTGTTATGAAGAAACAAGGGACAATTAGAGTGTGTGTCGATTATAGGGATGTAAATCAAGCTTGTCCAAAAGACAACTACCCTACGCCCTTCATCGACCAGATAATTGATGAATGCACCGGATGCGAAATCTTTTCATTCATGGATGGATTTTCCGGGTATAATCAAATAAATATCCGCCCACAGGACCAGTCAAAGACTGCATTCATTTGTCCATGGGGCACATTCGCATATCGAAAATTACCCTTTGGTTTAAAGAATGCGGGAGCAACGTTTCAGAGGGCAATGAATTATGCCTTCCATGACATCAAAACCATCGTTCAACCATACCTCGACGACCTTCCGGCTCATTCGCGAAAGCGGACCGATCATCCGCAGCATTTAAGAGCGATATTTCTACGTTGCCGACACTACAAGATACGACTCAATCCACACAAATGTGTATTTTGCGTCAGTTCTGGTCGTTTACTTGGCTTTGTAGTCTCCAAGGATGGGATTCGTCTCGACCCGTGCAAGGTCCAGGCAATCATAAATTTGGCTCCACCTTCAAATTTGCTTCAGATTCAGAAACTCCAAGGGAAAGAAAACTTTTTGAGGAGGTTCATTCCAAATTACGCCAAACTTGCTAAAGGTTATACACGTATTTTGAAAAAGGAGGTACCCTTTGTCTGGGATCAGGTCATGGAAGCTTCCTTTGATGCTTTAAAAGATTCCCTAATGAAAGCATCTTTAATGTACACCCCCGATTATCAAAGAGATTTTAACCTGTATCTGGCTGCAACAGATACAACCATCGCAATGTTTTTAGTTCAAGAAGTCGATGGAATTAAACATCCTATATATTATTTAAGTAAGAACTTAAATGATACAGAAAGCAAATATTCTTATGTTGAAAAACTAGCGCTTGCAGCTGTTCAAGCGATACAAAGATTTCGACACTATGTCCTCTTTCGGAAAACTACCATTCTGTCTGATTGCAACCCCATGACTTATATATTGTCGCGACAGTTGTTGGGGGGGGAATATTCGAAATGGATAGCGATCCTTCAAGAGTTTGATCTGGAATTTGTAAAATCCAAATCAAAGAAAGCTCTAGTTTTTGCAGAATTATTATGCGATCTCCCATCGTCATCCAACGATGAAACATCCGAAGAATCAATCGTGGATGAAAATTTGTTTTTGATATCTACAAGCAATGAGTGGTATGGAGATATAATAATTTATCTCCAAACCCAAAAGTTTAGGCCTAACACCTCTCACTCTGAACAAAAACGTATTCGATACCAAGCAAAAGACTACATGATCGTCGGTGATACACTTTACCGTCATGGTATCGATACAGTTCTGAGAAGGTGCCTCACCCATGAGGAGGCCGAAAAAGCCCTGAATGAGTGTCATTCAGGGGCCTGTGGGGGGCATCAATCTGGATATGCTACAGCACAAAAAATCTTACGAGCAGGATACTTCTGGCCAACAATGTTCAAAGATTGCATAACCGCGGTCAGAAGTTGCCATGCTTGTCAAATTTTTGATAGCAAAACCAGAAAACCACCCGCACCTCTACAGCCAATAGTTGCTGTTGGGCCGTTCGCCAAATGGGGCATCGATTTCATGACATGTAACCCCACCTCGACCGGGGGGCATGGGTATATCATAGTTGCAGTTGACTATTTTACCAAATGGGCTGAGGCAATGCCTACATTAGATAATACTGGTGAAACAGCTGCCCTTTTCTTTTTCAATCATGTAGTCGCCAGATTCGGCGTACCACAGGCTATAGTCACAGATCATGGATCGCATTTTCGCAATCACATGATGCTCGAATTAGCTGCCAAACTAGGATTGTCTCACGACAGCTCTACTCCGTATTATCCGCAAGCCAACGGACAAGTTGAAGTGATCAACAAGGTCCTGAAGCGTATGTTGCAAAGGATGATCGGAGTTCACAAAAGAAGGTGGCACCTAATCCTGTACTCAGCCTTGTGGGCTTACCGAACATCGGTAAGGAATGCAACTGGGTTCACACCCTTCCAACTGGTATATGGCCTGGAAGCAGTCTTACCAGTCCAGTGCGAAATCTCGTCTCTTAAACTCGCAATCGATCTCCTCCCTGGAACTTCAGAAGAAGAGGCTCGGTTCTTGGCATTAATCCAATTGGATGAAACCCGTCGTGATGCCGCTTTGGCTAATGAAGCCCATAAGAAATGAGTCAAGGCACAGTTCGACAAAAATGTCAAACCCCGTATCTTCTCAGAAGGTGTCTTGGTCTTGCTTTATGACCAAGAATCCGATAAATTGGGAGAAGGTAAATTCAAGTCTTTATGGATGGGCCCCTATATTGTTAAACGGGTGTTAGCAAAAGGAGCCTACGAGTTAATGGATTATGACAGAGTTCCACTGGCGCAACCTCGTAACGGGTTGTACCTCAAGCGTTACTATGCTTAAATAGTAACCAATATGCTTTTGTTGTATTTTGTTTTCACTAAAGTGTTCGTTTTGGTCGAGTAATCCACCTTTTTACATTTATTGCAGATGTCAAACCTTTTGGAGACATGTGTTGGATACGCCGACGGAGCGAGTCGTAGTTCGCGGAACCTGTCCTCCGCGGCTTGGGCCATTTTTGATCCAAGCGGCGAGTTAGTAAGTTTCAGAGGTGTATGTATTGGTCAATCAACGAATAACATCGCTGAGTATAACGCGTTGATAGAACTTCTCTCTGATGCCATCGCCCATGGTATATGCCGACTAATTGTCAAGCTAGACTCACAACTCGTAATACTACAACTCAATGGTATATATTCCGTCCGAAACCCAACTATTTATCGCATGTTCCTAAGGGTTAAGATTTTGGAAAGACAATTTGATCTTATTCAATACCAACATATTTACAGAAACTTAAACACATTAACTGACTCATTAGAAAACTATGTGTTAGATAGACATTTGCAACATTTATAAAAAGAAACACATCATCAATGTTTTACATGTGGATCATATAGCTCAACCAGAATAAAACCCCGAAAATCAAAATATATATATAGCTGTTTATGGTTTACATATAATGTTCTGTAACCAAGACAAAATCGGTCACATGACCCAAAAACTCAAAATGCTAGGGGGCACCCTAGTCTAATGATGCTCGTGATAGCAAGTCACAGCCTGTGCGATCATGCGTAAGAGACGAGTCCATCGTCTAGGCACACCAGTAGTATGCCGCTGTAACTACAAAGGTAGCTCGTCGATCCTCACATCTGGAATACCGAGAGTAAGGCTCTCAACCTGCTCCTGCACAGCTGTGAGAGTCTCGGCCACATCAAGGTCACGAAGAATAACCCTCCCGGCAGCCTCTCCTGCTGGGGCAACGGCTGGCACTCTCAGGTGAACTACTGGACGAACAGGACCAACATCTGCATGTACACATGAGTTTGATTAAAGTCTTGATAGAATAAGGCACAAGGACATTATAAATAAAAAACAGTAAACAATGATATGGTCAAAGATTTTACCAATAGCACCCCACTGCTCGCCATCCGGCAGTACTAAATCCGGATCACCCCGGAAGTCCATGCCAGCATATGGATACTCGGCATAAACCATTTCCTGACGATCAAACCACCTGAAGAAGGTATCAGAAAATGAAATCTGAGACTGGCCAGCATGCCTAGACATATGGTCAACCCATCTCAGCATACGTGGTTCAGTAGGAGAAGGTAAGTCGAGTGCAATGTACTGCGGCTGCATCAGTGGTATCTTCTCCAAGGCAAAGGCGGTCAAAATAAAACCGAACCCAAAGTTCTTCAACCTCCCGTCCTTTATCTTGGTCAACTGATTTTTCATCACAAGAAGTACTGCATCACACCAGTTGAATATTTTCGGTTGGAGGCATTCCAAGGCATGCTGCATATAGGATCTGTTGGCTACATGAAGAGACGCACTACCGGCCATCCTACCAAAAGTAAATAGGATAGACCTAAGGGACCTGTCAGTGACATCACGGATGATGATCTTGCCGTCTTTACTCGGCTGAGATCCTTCCCTGCAATACTGGCGGACATAATCTCTCACAGAGTCACTTCCTCGGGCCGAACGTGACAAAGAAATGGGGGCACCCCGCCTCGACAAGCCAGTCAAGAAGTAAATGTCTACTGCAGTCAAGGGGATAGATTTGCCCCTAATCTAGAAAACTTGATTGATAGGATCCCAAGCATCGAGCAAATACTGCAGTAGGTTGATCTGCTGTCTCATGCTAGAGATGTGGAAGAACTTCAGCAAGCCACAGTTCCGCAGCGCGTTCACTGTGACCGGATCATGTAGGGAAATCATGTCCTCTTCTTCATGTTCTCGTTCTCGCCATGTAAGGGTCATCTTGCTCCGAGATCTCTAAAAAACAAACAACAGAAGAGTTAGATCCTGATTTTGATGAGAAACAGGAAAAAAATTTCATCAAAAACTGTGCAACAAATTCCTTTTCTGCGCCCAGCGCACCTGTAGCAGTGTTCCACCTGCGTTGAATGTCAAACTGCCTTCATACAGGCCAACATTCAGCGCAGGTTTCGATGTACCCAGGGTGCGTTGATGGCAGAACGAACCCATCAAAACCCAGGGGCTCAGAAAAGCAGAGAATGAAGCACAGAATGCAAAAGGGAAACCATGAAATGAAAGAGCTCGGGTTTAGCTCCTACCTGGTCCAAACGGCGCCGAGAATCGTCCACAGAATCTCTCGAAATCAGCTGATGAAAATCAAGGGGGAAAAGTCATCTCCAAAGCTCCAACAAACCAAGTTCAAATGAAATGGTAAAATGAGAGGTAAAAACACTTTTTTATTGCTTTTTACGTAGTTCAAAGTAAAATATTAGCGTTTTAATCTCATTTTCAAGCAAATGTTGTTCATTTCTAACTAGTTTGATGAACCAGTTGAAAATACAGTACTATCTTCGGAAAGACGAAACTATTTATGGTAAAAAATCAAAACAAGACCATTAATCAAGCAGTTTTAGCACATAGTTCATGCTCGTTAAAAAATAAACATAAGACCGAGCAAGTGTTTCAATCCGCGTTTAAGCTCGTTAAAAAATGAACTATCCTCCGGTAAATAACCACCATGAATGTAGCATTATCAGCCATTAAAGCCTTTGTCGTGTTTGCACCGTCACCTCCACTTTTCATTGGCTGATCATTCACCTCCATTTGATTGTTTACCCATTTTGAGGAACAGCTGCGAAGAGTGATTTCACTAGCCATCCTTGTGACACTGCCGTGATCGGAAAATTCCAAACCTTACTTGGAATCAACTGCTGCCCATTTTTATCACTCGTTCCTCAAAAGACGAGTCTTCTTTAAGCTCTTTTCATCTGACTCGTAAAATATGAAAAGATTGCCGAGTTTTGGCCTTCCAGCTCGTTAAAGCAACCGGAAGTGCTATCTCTCCTCTAGATTTTAATCTTTTTGGACCTGAGGGATTATTGCACAAAAAGATCGAGCGCTTGTGTTGTTCGGCTCGTTAAAACTATCGAAAATTCATCCCTTCTGTATTGTTTTATACTTTTTCGGAACTAAGGGATTAGATGATGAAAAAGGAATTCCAGAGTTAACTTTACGTACCTTTTTCAGACTCTCTAAAAATGAAAAGGACCGAGTTATCTTTGTCGTTAAGCTCGTTAAAAAGATTAATAGCGACAAACTTGTCTTTAGACGAGAACGAGTTTCACTATCGCTAGGCTCGTTAAAACATAGCGATGGGTTTGCCCGAAGGAAAAATTATAGAACAAGCATATGTTATCCTCCTCAAGCTTGACAAAAATAAAGAGGTACTGGTCAGCAATGACTGGGGAAAAATTGGGAAGAAACTCAGAAAATCTTTATTGGTAGCAAGTCGCTCTTGAACATGACACTTCCACTCCGTGCCTGAGTCGGGTTGGGTTGTTTCATTCACCGATCACATCACCATGGTCACGCCATACCATCCACATTTGGGGTAAATGCTACCGATCCATCACATAAGTGTCGCCGACATGTTCAAGAGAAGTCATCCAGAGAAATCACCCGTGTTCCATCCACTACCATACATTATACTTCATTCCTTCATGACCGCCATCCTGAACCATATATCATCAGATCGTTTTCACCTCCATCAAAATCATTTGATTCGTTTCATGTCATTGATGTGGGATTCATTAAGGCCCTCCTTTGACAGGTTGCTTCTTGTCGACACCAGCTCATTATCCAAGAAGTTGATCTAGGAACACCCCATTCAGTACTTTGAAGCTTGCATGCCTCAATGGCAAGTTTCTCACTTCCGACAGGTATACATCAATGACCTTCGACCGAAAGATTTTGCGTGGTGTTCGACGCCAAGTCCCTTATTCACACCACGTGAATTGTACTGCAGTACCTTGAGGGTCATCATCATTATCGATGATTCCTCTCGCGCTTGTTAACAGTTTACATCATTGACTGGTAATCAAGCGATGTCTTTCCATGTTCGACTTCAAAACATTTCTCACATGAATCGACTTGTACTACGAGTGAAGATCGGACGAGATTGAAGACCCCGGATCTAGTTTCATCCATCCGGGCTGCGATATATATTTAGGAAAAATAAAGACATTGACATGTACAACATTGCAGCACAGATAATCATCCTACCAAAAGGATGATGACTTCATCAAAATCATCAGTCTACCATCAGACGATTGTCTGTCCTATGTACATAAAAATGAATTTATAAAGCTGAGCATGGGAATGCCCGCCTCAGCTAGATCATGAAAGCAGTATGAAGATAATGTATTGTATTGTATCTTATTACAGGTCTCCTCCCAGCATTGAAAGAACTTCAGATCCTCCTAATAAAGCATTTCACCCGATAAACGGCCTCATACTTTAGGGGGCAACTGTTATAGACATTTTTGTGCCTTACAGCTCTAAGCATGAAATGTCCATAAACCAAGGGATCCTAAGTCCCTAAAAGTGTTGTTCCTGCCCCTAAAGGAACAAGGTCAACAAACTACAGCTTCTCCCAGAAGTTCTCCACCAGAAACTGCTCAGAAACAGTCAAATCAGGATCATTTCAGCTGCTCCACCAGCTAGCTGCGTTGCATAGCACCCCAGTACACTAACTAGGTGCGTTGCAACGCACCTAAATGCACTACCAGGGTGCACTGAGTGGGAAATGACAAATGGCAGTCTCATTCCGCGAGGTGGACAGACAATGGAAGCTTCCAGAATCTTCCCCAATGACACTTGCCTCACTGAGTTCGACCAGAGATGAGTAAGAGGCTCTCTGTCTCCAAGTGGAAGCAAGAACTGACAGAGAGAGGCCACAAGTCAAATCATAAGCTGACTCATCCTCTTTGCATACATCTGTATATGGATCCCTCATCCCAGAGATCCAGAGGCTGGAATTTTGTACTTTGCAGAGAATTGTTGTTGGTTTTGAGATAGAGATCAGTGCATTGGGTGATTTATGCTTTGTTGGAGGTGAAGAGGGGATTCCTTTGCTGGGGGGTTGATGCTGGATCAGGAATCATCGGTTGTAACTCCTCCTGGACCTTCTTGTTATATCAATAAAACTATTTGAGTTTCTCCTACATGCTTGTGTATCAATGATGTTTTGTTATATTTGCATGTTTAGCTTAAATCTGATCCTAAGCTATTTATGAATGTAAATCCATGTATTTGCGTAGTTTTCCTCTTCTGTGATCTTGCAGGAAATTGGTGAAGCTGGGCAAGTGAAGGAGTAGGTAGCTAGAAGCTGTCAAAGAGGAGAGAGATTGGATCAAAGGACTAGCGCAAGACACATGTTAGTTCATCCTATTCCTCTTCATTTACAGTTCATAAAGAAGAATACGAAAGTAGTTTTCCTTTTTTGTTGCTAAGGCACTGTCACACCTTAGTGGGATACGGGCGTTCTGAGTAGACACCTTAGTGGGAAAAGTGTCTACTCAGAATGCCCCTATCCCACTAAGGTGTGACAGTACCTTAGCAACAAACGAAGAAAACTACTTTCGTATTCCTCTTTATAAACCGTAAATGAAGAGGAATAGGATGAACTAACCTGTGTCTTGCGCTAGTCCTTTGATCCAATCTCTCTCCTCTTTGACAACTTCTAGCTACCTGCTCCTTCACTTGCCCAGCTTCACCAAGTTCCTGCAAGATCATAGAAGAGGAAAACTACACAAAGACATGGATTTACATTCATAAATAGCTTAGGATCAGATTTAAGCTAAACATGCAAATATAACAAAACATCATTGATACACAAGCATGTAGGAGAAACTCAAATAGTTTTATTGATATAACAAGAAGGTCCAGGAGGAGTTACAACCGATGATTCCTGATCCAGCATCAACCCCCCAGCAAAGGAATCCCCTCTTCACCTCCAACAAAGCATAAATCACCCAATGCACTGATCTCTATCTCAAAACCAACAACAATTCTCTGCAAAGTACAAAATTCCAGCCTCTGGATCTCTGGGATGAGGGATCCATATATAGATGTATGCAAAGAGGATGAGTCAGCTTATGATTTGAATTGTGGCCTCTCTCTGTCAGTTCTTGCTTCCACTTGGAGACTGAGAGCCTCTTACTCATCCTTGGTCGAACTCAGTGAGGCAAGTGTCATTGGGGAGGATTCTGGAAGCTTCCATTGTCTGTCCACCTCGCGGAATTACACTGCCATTTTTCATTTCCCGCTCAGCACACCCTGGTAGTGCATTTAGGTGCGTTGCAACGCACCTAGCTAGTGTACTGGGGTGCTATGAAACACAGCTAGCTAGTGGAGCAACTGAAATGATCCTGATTTGACTGATTCTGAGCAGTTTCTGGTGGAGAACTTCTGGGAGAAGTTGTAATTGGTTGACCTTGTTCCTCTAGGGGTAGGAACAACACTTTTAGGGACTTAGGATCCCTTGGTTTATGGACATTTCATGCTTAGAGCTGTAAGGCACAAAAATGTCTATAAAAACTATCACACAGATTCCTCACCTAGTCAACAAGAAAGATATGCAGTCCTGGGGGAAGATTAACTTCCTCTAGAAGTTCATCTTAGATTATGTGAATATTGTCAAACCTATACAAGAGATGATAAAGAAGGATGCAATCTACAACTGGGGAAAGAATGAAAACGATGTGTTCACCCATATCAAGCAGGAAATAGTAGATGCACTTGTGCTATAAAACCAAGATTTCAACAAAAATTCTTGCTTTATACTTTCGCTTCCGACAATTCACTCACTACAGTGCTCACTTAGAGGGATGAGATGAAAAATGAACGTCCCATATCCTTCATGAGCACAAGAATGTAGGGCCTCAAGCTCAACTATCTCGCAGTGGATAAACAAGCCTGTGTTGTATATAAGGCAATGAAACATTTCAGATCCTACCTATTGAAAAACCATTGCATAGTCTTTGTGCCGCATCCAATAGTTAGATTGCTACTTGTTCAACATGAGTTGGGTGAGAGACGTGTGAACTGGATGACAAGACTACAATAGTATGATCTTGACATCAAGCTAGTTCAGGCTGTCAAGGGTCACAGTCTCTGCAGACTTGTAGTAGAAGCGGTACACACGCAAGAGGAAGAAGAATAGCTCGCCAGTTGGGAGAAAGAAATCAACATGTACAATGTAGAGCGAGCACCACTCACTTCGTATGGTAACTATTGGTATGAAGAAGTGAGCCAGTACCTTGAGCACGACACCATGTCTTGTCACTTTTCCATGCAGAAAAATAAGGCACTTCGACTCAAAGCCTTACCTTACTAGTTGGTGCATGAAGTGCTTTACAAAAATCACAACAATGGAATTTTTCTTAGGTGCCTAGAGGCACAAAATTCAGAGAGAGCATTACATGATCTACATGATGGACCAGCCGGAGGTTACTTCACGGGTAACACAACTACGCATAAATTCATCAAAGCTAGTTTCTACTGACCCACATTGTTTAAAGATGCACACACTTATGGCCGCAAGTGCCCAGTCTGTCAACAATGCACCAACAAAACCAGAAGGTCAGAAGCCCCGCTACAGCCTGTTGCAGTGGATGAACCATTTGAACAGTGTGGCGTATATATTATTGGGGAAATATTCCCACATTCATAAAAGCAACACCACTACATCCTGACTGCTAGAAATTATTTCACGCGGTGGAAAAAAGTAGTTTTGCTCAAACAAGTGAACGACCAAGAAGTCATCAAATTCCTTTAGTGGAACATCATTTCAAGGTTTGGCGTTCCTGTATCACTTGTTTTTTAAAATGAAACTTACTCATCTTCATTGAAATTTTATGATTTTTCATTGAAATATGGTATTGTGCTTAAACATTCAACTAACTACCACTTTTAGGGAAATGGTCTTGACAAATCTATAAACAAGAATCTCATTTGAATCATAAAAAAGACAATTTACTCTGAGCAGTGAAACTGGCATTCTGCTTTGGTGAATGCACTTTGGCCTGATCGAATTACATCCAAGCCCTCTCTGAACACATCTCCATAATTCCTTTTATAGGAAAAAGAATCCATCCTCCCACCAAATATCTACTTGTCTTCTCTTCAGTTATCCCAAGAATATTGAGGCAAGCCATGTCTATTGGTTCAGCGTAGGATGGACACACTACACAAGTTACAGGAAAAACGGATGAAAGAGAATGAAAAAATTTCACTCCACCAAAACCATATCAAGAGATGGTTCGATTAAAAGAATGTAGGGAACACTAGCTTCACTGTGGGTGACTTAGTCCTGAAGTGGGATAAACCCCATGAAGACAAAGGAAAACACACTAAGTTCCAGTCCCTATGGATTGGTCCTTTCACGGTCTACGAAAAAATTTGCCAACACACGTATCATATACAATCATTTAACGAGAGGATTGAAAACCTTCTTGTCAATTGCCAAGATTTAAAATGTTATTTTCAATGATCTGGGGTTGCTCCCCACCCTATGTACATAATATTTTCATTTCTTGTTATGTTGTTTTACTTTGCTATTTTTACTTTTCTTTGTGAAAACAAGTGTTGTCATATACTGTATTTTGGATTTTGAATAAGTATGTGGTTGAAGTCAAAGATTCTTGTGACAATGCAACACTTGGCCAGTCCCATGTCTGTATTCTTTGTTCTTGATTGTAACTCTTGGCTAATGAAGTCTAGATGGAAAATCTGATCCATCTATGAGGGAAGCTCTCATTAAATGATGAACGTGTGTTCAAACTGGGAAACCCCATGCCTGTACTCGGTCTCCTGCTTTCTGTGTTCAAGCTTATCCAACTAGTAGAAACAGAGAAGGGGAAAAATCTAAATGAG
Source organism: Pinus tabuliformis (assembly GCA_031772625.1). Lineage (NCBI taxonomy): Eukaryota > Viridiplantae > Streptophyta > Pinopsida > Pinales > Pinaceae > Pinus > Pinus tabuliformis. Next base: position 1,680,434,163 of record CM062820.1, read on the forward strand.
AAAACCTAAATCAAAGATATTACATGCTTCCCTAAAGGAAAATCCTTTTCTGTTCTCAATAAGTCGGGATCCCTCTTCTGCCCCCAAAATGAATAAGTGCCTATGCATAGTCTTTTATCACTCAGATTTTCCTTAGAAGTTGTTGGAAAGAAGGAAAGGATCCAAGGTAACCACAAACCAATATTTTAAGTATAGATCCTAGCCAATTTACACTCAGAAAGGCTTCTCTCTTTATGATTTAGCTATGTTTTGATATGATATTAGGCTAGCTATTAATGTTCGGTAAGGTTGTTTTGTTTGAGAGTGGTGGAGTTCTGAAACAAATGGGCAAACTAGGCTTCTAGGCCATTGGGCTATGGAGTCAATCAGGGATAATTCACTGGATCAAGTCAGATTGTTGAGGTATGAGTTCAACACGCAAGACAACAGAATAAAAACAAACTTTGGGGCTTGAATGGATGATATTTCTTTTCAAAACTAGAGGGAAATTAAGAATCCTCAAGTTAGGATTAGAAAGAGGAAAGGAAGATAGGTCAACTAGCAGAGGGCAATTAAGAATCATCTACTAGGGACTTATTAGAGAAAACTATAGGGATAGAGGAGCAGTTAAGAATTCCTTTATCGAGATAGTTTAGAAGAAAACATAGAAATGGTAAATTGTTGATAACCGAGAGCAATAAAGCTAATTCTGATACACTTTGACTATTCTACCATTTAGATTTAAGATGCGTGAAACATTGTAACATATAGAAAACACATAAAATCACAAGGATATAATACTTATTTGTAATTATACTGCACGAGACTCTGATGAAATTTCCTCAAATTTCATTCCTTTTCCACCAAAAATCCAATTTTGAGTACAAAAGCTTTCTCAACTTGATAGCATAGATTTACAAGGATGTTATAGAATCCACCCATAATACTTCGAATGGAGAAGTATTTATACAAAATTACATCAAAAATATCTCATAACTATATGAGATTTATTCTAGGAAATATAACATATCTTTTACAAAAATATAGAGATAGATGTGAAACTGATTGTTGTTGTCCCTTTATTTATTCATGAGCAGGAGGTTGAAACTCAGATTTGCCTCTTATTTTTGTTGTGGTGATTACGTGCTGGATTTTTGTTTGCTTTTCCCTACTGATACTCTTTACCTGTTTATCAACCTTTACCTTAGTAAATATTTCTATTTACCTCTGAATTACCATAGTAAATTATAGGATATCGAGCATATTGGTCCACCATTCTTCATTTGGTATCTTCATCCTGGTCAATTTCCTATATATTTCATCAGCCTCAGTGTGCTTTGCAAAATTGGGTTGGGTTGTGAACAAGTGTTTTACTTCATGCTCAATATAGAAGAGATTTTCTAAACCATCATACAACACTTTTCCAGTTGGTAGTGCTTTCACTGTGGAAGAGCTAGCTTGACTTTTGGCTTGTTTGTGCAATTTATCAATGTAGTCTACCTGAGTCATCAACTTGTCATTTATGACCAATGGGTTTGGAAGCCCTTTATTCCTTAGAATGTCAAATTTTTCCATGAAATCATCTATGTCCTCTTGAATTCTTTGACATCTTCTTTCTAGGTTAAGCATCAAGTTCTTTTTAGTAAGGACTTTCTTCACTTCAAGGATAGTACCAGTTCGATCCTCGATCTCCCATTGTTCCAGCTGTTCCCTGCTTTTTCTATTCAAAAAGTTGATCAATTGAGTTGCCTCTTCAGGCTTGTCTCCCAATTCTTCCCTGGTCTTTTGTATGGCCTCAGTAGCTAGTTTAACTAACTCAATCTGTTAAAAAAGGATCTAAATAGAAGACCAAATATCATTGATGGAATCAATTATATTGGTCCATAAAATATCTCTGATATCTCTTAAGGGCTTTTAAAATGTTAAGTACTTCTCTAATGTTTTTATTCTATCGGTCATCCTTCTGTTCTTTCTTTCTTCTTCATTGTAGTTAATCTGTGATATCTCATAATTATGCTCCAAGCTCGTAACCATTTCTTTTAATTTCTGTATCTCAGTTGCTTGGATTTTCATTTCCTCCATGGACTTGATTAAGTCCTCTGTTTGCTTTGTTGAAATTGTTGCTGCTTCAGAAGTACCTGCTATAGTTGTTACTGGAAGAGCTGTTGTTGGAGGAATGTTAGGTGCCAACGATGTTGCAATGGTGGATGGTAATGCTATAAAAACCATGGGTACTGCAGTCTGAGGCATGGTGATCGACTCATCTTGTTTAGACTGCAAAGCTTTTTCCAACTCTTGTTTTGTTTCTTTTAACTGTTCATTTAACTTAAGGACCAAGTCCATAAGTTCCTCCTCATTTTGTTTCTCAATGACTTCTGTAGTTTGTGGATGTATGAGGGGAGGGAGCTTGAGTTGTTTTCTGAGTGCAACAATGTCTTCATTTTTCTTTTTTATCAAACTCTCAGCTACCTTAACATCTTTGGGATTATGACCCAACTCAATCACTAGGTCTTCTAATGATTTTATTCTAGTGTCCTTAGCCTGAGAAGAATATTTTTCTAACTATAATTGTGTTGTAGTATTGCTCAAAGAATTTTGCAACTGATGTGCAATGATGGCTTTACTGGTTAAAGTGGAATAGACCATCTCACCCGTTTGCTTGTGGAGCTCAATTTGATCAATTGGGTGGATATCTTTAGCAAGAACTTCAAAATTTGTTTTCAAATAATCAGCCATGGACTTTGGCTATTGTACTATTGGCTTCAAGAAGCTCATCTACATTTTTCCCTCTTTGATGTCAAAAGCTGACATCAACCTTGTTTGATTTGTAGGAGCCATTTTCAGATATTTGGCATAGGTTTGAGCTTTGAGCTGCTCATTCCTAGCCTTAATCTCTTTATACTTTTCTTTTAAATCCTGGCTTGGCTCTGAAGCTGTCTTTAGTGATGACACTTCTACACTTTGTTGTCTGCTTAGTGCCTGTGTTTGAGAGGTAGAGGGTGTCTCCCCTACTAATGTTGTCTGCACTGTGTCACTTCTTGTTTCTTCATGTTCCTGCTCAGACAAAGGATTCAATCTCTATCTTTTTACATACACTTGGTCTAATGGCACTGAAGAAGGGCTAGCCTCATTCCTACTTCTTTTTTGGATTCGCTCCTCATTAAGAGGGGTCTGCAATACTGGAGGGTTGCCCATGTTTGTATCAGTTTGGGTCAACTCCTCAGAAATTCTCTGTGATTCTAAATCTTTCCCCTGTCCTGAAGTCTCTAGTTGGCTTGATGTCTCTGGATGTCCTGATGTCTGTGCACTTTCCTCCTGTGTTGGTCTCTGTGAAGATTCTTCAGGCACCTGTACAAAGGAATCCAGATCAAATTGTCTTTCCAAATCTTTCATAACATTTTCTACTTCAACTTGATCACTATCCTGTTCTATAAGTGTTCCCTACACCCATTCATTTTGATTTGCATATTATTCTATTTCTAGAATTCTATGATGGATGTAGGGGGATAGTTTGTGCTTCTGTCTCCTGTCACAGATGAAACTATGAGGATCATAAGGCCAGATGAAACTCCTTTTTAGTCTCAATTTCTCAAGGATTTCCTTTGCCTCTTTCCTTGCCTTTCTGTTGTTGCAAACAAATGGTCCTAGGTGATCCTTGATCCTTAATTGAGCTTTCTTCTTAGCTTTCATAAAATTGATTTCATCTGAGTTGATCATTTTCCTGTAGTACTCCAGGGCAAACAATCTCATGGGGACATATTTAGGCAATTTGTAGGGAGGAAATTCACACCCATAAACTCTGATCTCGATATGGTTCTGGTATAAGTACCAGTCACCAACCTTATATTGCTTGGATAAATGAAGAATTCTCTTGACATCATCACTAATCCTAGGAGGGGGACTTCCTATCAACATGGTAGTTACTGGATGCAAAAATTAATCAATAAAATGTGTATAAGGGTAGGGAGAAGAAGGTAAATTGTCAAAAATGGAAGTCCAAAAGATAACTGACCGAGAGTTCCCTCTGGTGTTAAGATTTTGTACAGGGAAAGGGAATTTATCAGTCTGGTAGTAAAGGAAAAGATGATATAGGATTGAAGAATATTTAAATACCCTCTCATTCTCTAATCTCATGAATTGGTCATGCATCTTATCAGAAATGAATGTAGCATAGTCATATTTGGCTACAGGAGGTTGACCAGGGGTGAAAATAGACATGTAGGCTAAGGTCAACGCATCTACATACTCACTAGCAGTAAAACCCAAAATGCAAGCAATCATGGTGATGATATCCTGACCCAGAACTGTAAAGAAGCTTGACATATAAGGAGGAGGTTCTTTTGGCCTGTACTTTTCTTCCATGAAGGTCTGACAGACTTGGTTGATTTCAAAACTAGAAAACCTTGAGGATTTTTCAAGTAAATCTGAAATGGAAAGGGAGTGAGGTCCTGACCAGGCTATAATTGCAACATTTGATTTATAGACTCAGTTGTAATGGTGAAAAGGATTTACTGGTTAGGGGACATTACAGCTCTCAGATTGGGGTTGTAATTTTCATGGCATTGGTGGACAATATCTGGGAAAATATGGATAGTGGGGAATTGATATTTGGGGAGGTTGGATTCCCAAAGACCTATTTTGTCAGCATTGTTCAGATAATTGTCCCTATACCTGCTGTATAGCTTCAAGGGGGTTTCATCAAAGGTAAGGTCCTTAATTTGAAAATCTTTATCGGCCAAGGGAAGGTAGTCCAAATCCCTGTGGGGAGTAGTGATTGGCATAACATTTAGGGTGACAGGAACTTCCATCCTTGTTTCTTGTGTATTCAAGGAAGAAGTTGGGAGTTTTCAGGGAATTTAAGGAAAAACAGGTGTTTGGGGAAGCTGGGGACTAAGAAAATAGCTTAATTGTACTGAATAATTTGGGTTTAAATCAATTTAGTGGAAATTCAGTACAAAAATAGGGTTTCTGAGAGGGAAATGTGGTAAATACCTGTTTTTGGTTGACTGTCTGGACAAATGGCTATAGTGAAGGCCTTTCAGGGTGCACACAGTAGTCCGGAGTGGTCTAGAGTTCAGCAACTGATGGTGGTTGATGGTTGGAAGTTAGTTGCTAGGTTGGGCATACTCTATAAGTGCATGGAAGGTAGAAGTCGCTTTCTTGGGAAAAAGGGAAAGAAATGAACATTTTTGTTTTTATGCACAAAGTCAATGACTTTTGGCGGGTGAATGAAAATGACAGTTGCCTACAGTTGATTGATGGGACACTTCGTCGTTTAGTGGAGGCGGTAAACAGGAGCGGTAATGGTTTTCGTCGCACTGCCTTTGGGGGTTGGTGGTTTTTGCGGAGGGTCGCACGATGCCATAGATCGAGTGACACGTAGCATCGGCAAAAATTCAAAACCGCTTGTATCACGCAGTTAATGTTCAGCCCAAAGGTCTATGTGATATGGGCGAGAGATTTCGAATGTGGGGAGGTTAATCGGATGGTAGTCGGCAGCGAGAAATGGCAGGGAGTTAATGGAGGGGCCCGATTGTAATTAAAATGACTTTAATTACATCGGGGTGATATGATTGGTGGAGAGGCTTTTAACTAATCCAGGTGATTAATTAATCCCTCTTTATCAGGATGGGGGTTTGGTTCTTAACTAATCGCGGTTCAATTGATTAACCCGACTCAATTAACTTTTATTATGGTTTATTTTGCAAACCTTCGGGATGGAATATTTATTAATTTTGGGTTTTTTATTAATAATATATACTGGAAAGGGTAAATTCTTTCAGGATTTAAATAATAAAAATTAAAAGTTAATATGAAATATGGAAAAGAAATTGAGCTAAGTAAATGTTTTTCAAAATACATTCATCATCCATCATTATAACTTAGGCTAAAATGTGTTTGGGGGGTTTTTGTAAAGAACCTTTAATTTTCCTAAGTAAAAGAGTGATTTTACCATAGGAAAAGGGTTTGAGGAGAATGAATGAATTATGGAGGAGGTGAAATTTGATGAAGCAGCTTTAGCACTTAGGCCTTACAAGTTATTGAGCCGAGGGTCCGGTCCCTCCAAAAGTCAGAGAAATTCTCTGAGCCCCTTTAACTTTTAGGTTGTTAGTGCCTTTAGTACTTATGGGAAATTAGTGACATTTAGGGAAAAAATGAGTGCGGAGGTTAATTAGTTTGACTTTTGTCTATGATGTAAATGTCTTCATTGTCATCCATATCTTTAAGTGCTTTTTATGATGAAAATATATGACTTGATATCTGGATAATCATTCATCATACATAATTTTGTAACCATTCATCTACTTACCCTACCTACTTATCCTAGCATTTTTTGTTCCTTTATTAGGGTGCACTTAAACTGGAAAACCCTTATCAAAACCCTTTCTTTTCTTTTACAATGGAAATCTATCTAAATCTATCCTTATTACATCTAAGGGCTTAGATTAAACTGTTGAGCTCCTTTTTTATTTACTCTACCTATCTACTTATCTGCCAAGATTAAACAGTTTGATCAGATTTTATTCTCTATCTCTAAGCATGAAATTGAAAACATGGAATAACCAAGGTTAAACTATTTGGTTACCATGGATTGTGGCATAAATAACAAGTTGCAGACAATCATTATTGTACAAAAAGTAAAATAGTAGTGGCATTTTGACTTGCACACTTTCCTAGTCTTTTTCTTTTTCTTGGGGTTCATTTTTTATTTTTTCTAACCTTTTCATTATTTTTGTCCTTTTATTCTTTTTCTAGGACATACCCTCTTTACATTTTTTAATTTTTGATTTTGAATATGGAAAGAATTTGCAGAAAGCAAAGGCATGTACATATTACAGAGATAAACTAAGTCAATCATGATATATGACACCTATTGGTATAGGAACATAACGCAATCCTCTTTCAAAAAAACAAAAATACAAAGGTGAAAGAAGAGAAAGGCTTCTTGTGTAGAGAGGTGAAACATGCAACTCCATTGGGTACTGACGAGGCTCACTGGAAGTGGAGCATTGCTTGTGTTCTTGCATGACTTCATCGGGGTACTATCCAGGCCTATTGGTAGTGGAGAAACACCAGAGATGAAAACTTATGCTCTGAAAATCTTAAGCTCATGAGCCAAACTACCCTTCTTGATTTTGAAACATTGTGATCAAGCTAAAAGTTTTGTTGTGTTTGACTAAGTTGGTACAAGGTGAACCATGTATGTTCATGGGGTATGTGGGAATCTAAAGTAACCTGCATAATGAATCAATACTCCCTGAAAGGCCAAGGCCATGTGCTAGAAATGAACCGAAACAGAGAAGCTGGTATTCAACTAGTGTGTCGCCAAGTGTTGTAGTGGCTACAACACCCTCCAAAATTTTGGCCCGCATCCAAATTTCGAAGTCTTCCTTAGTTTTTTCCCTGATTGTTGCAAACACTTGGGCTCAGTCCATGAGCTCTTGTTGAGTCCTTACACCCTTTGTTCTTGATTGGCCACTGGTCATAGTTTTGCATGTTGACTGCTATGTCAGGTTTGCAAGTTTGTTCTAGAAATTTTGAAGTTTTGTCTTTGTGTGTTGGGTAGCGGAGGTCCCACATAATAGTTTTGGGTTTGATAGCCTAGAAGTTAGGATAAAAATATTGTAAACCTCTGAAATATGTGGAGAAAAAAATGTAAAAGGTTGAGTCAAAGGGTTGTCCAACCAAGAAATAATATAGAATAATAGGAAGTAAGTCGGTCCGCGGACCATAGAAAGGTATAAATAGAGTGAGGTTCTATGGGTAGAAGGCAATTTTTTTGTATGATCTTGGATCTGAAATGTAATGGGTTTTTGAGAAGGAAATTACGGAAGCATCTATAATTCCGAGTTGAGGGTGTTGGGTAGTGGATAGAGGCTCTATAGCTGTGTGCACATAGGCCTGGAAGAGTCCACAGTTATGTGTGTAGACCCCTGCAGCTGAATGCGCAGGGTGGATCTGGATGTATTTGTGATAAAGTGGAAATAAAGATAAGTTGATTCTGAAGTTCTGTGTTAAATCTGTATTATTGTGGATCTGGCTATTGTATGGTTAATATAACTAGTTACTTTGTGTGCATATGCTTATGTTATGAATATATGTGAATCTGTGTATATTCTAAGTGTGCGAACTAGTTAATTCGGATAAATTTTTGCTTAAAGACCCTTCTAAGTATATCTTATTTATAATACATCATTAAGTAATTAATATTAAGAATTAGCCCAAGTCCGGATCTACGCAGAAACAGAATAGCGCGAGGTTGCAGAATGGCCCGCATAACCTCCAGACCACATCTAGACATCCCAAGGGTGCAGAAACCTGGTTCCAGCACCCTCCCCTACTACCTTGGGTGAGTCCTCAGTCCACGCTCCGTGGGCTGTTGCTGAAAGGGCTAGTAGCTGCAGGATTTGTTTGGCTAAATAATTCTTCCGAACCTGGGTCAGGCCCATATAAGCCAACAAATAGTTCCATTGATGGGACTGGGATCTGCCTAAGGGGTGTCTAATGTGGAATGTGAGGAATCTATAGAAAAAGAATTGAAGGATCGAAGGGACCAAGAATAGTAGTAGCTCAGAGTACAGTGGCAGAGTTGACAATGATGAGTGCGATCCAGCTACCAATATTCAAAGGAGTAGGAAGCGAAGACCCAGAACAATTTTGGTTCATGTTAACCTCAGTATGGAATGCACATAGGATTGCAGATGATAATAGTAGAAAGGCCACCTTAGTTAGTGCGCTGCAGGACTGGGTGCTAACATGGTACATAAAGTACTCAAGCGACCACCCAACTGCGGGGACGGCATAAATCTAGACTGAACTAAAGAAAGAGTTCAGCAGGTTGAAGTTAGAAACATAGTCGATCATAGGGTTCAAGGAGATGGCAATGATGCCAGGTAAAACCCCGTGGGATTTGAATCAAAGACTAAAAAGTACTATTCGTGAATCAAACATGACACTAACAGATGCGTTCACTGTGCTTGGTTTATGGCATCATTAACACCACATCTGAGGATGGCTTTATCACAACAGAAGGTCTCAACCCAGCCTGAAGCGTTGAAGACCGTGATGAGGTTGCACGAAAGTTCGTTACAAGACCCGGGGTTGGGAGTTTAGCAAACCCAAGTGCAAATCCAAAACTTGTGTTTGGAAATGAAGAACTTAAGAAAGGAACAGGCACCTCGCCTAGAAGTCCGGGAGGAAGTATGGTGTATAAAGTGCAAGATCCAGGGGTATGATAAAGATCACTGCTCGGTTTCAACGAATTATGTGGCAATGGGGGGACCAAAACCATTGCGACTAGAGGCATAGGCAGGGCTAAGCACAACAACCCCAGTCTGGTGTACAATCTGTCAGGTGGGAGGAAAACATAACACCGATAACTGTCATCTACTGCCAAAATTCAACCAGACCCCCCAGCAGCTATTTTGCAACTTTTTCAGATCGGTGGGCCATGAGGAAAGAGACTGTCGTAGCTATCAATTATTAATGGACCAGTCACCTGCTTATAGAATGTAGACTGAGGCGCGAGGTCTGGATCCAGCCACGGCGATTGCACGCGGTGGGTTCCATGGACGTGGACGAGGATGGGGCGGAATGGGGCCAGGAAGGGGTCACGAGCAGCTAATCTATTACAACTGCGGAGGACCAGGAAATTACGCACGGGATTGTACCAACCCAACTATAATTTCATGCACTTAGTGTGAACAATTCGATCATGAGCTGATAGATTGCCCTACACTGATAGCACAGATTCGGGAAAAAAGGGCAGCGCAACCAAAAACAACCCAGAACGTGCAGATGATGAGGTTCGAACCCTGGGATGAAGACCCCAAGGTAAACATGGTACTAAGAAGTGGAAAGGCCATAGGAGCAGATAGACAAAACCTAATTAAGGAAGACGCAGGGGTTGGCAAGGAGACATATCTAGAAGCTAGGGAGAGCTTCGCGGAGATCTCTACCCTAGGTAATAGGGATCAACCTGAGATGGACAAGGATCCCTCGATGATAACTACCTTTTCAGAGACATGTATAGAATTTCTTCGTGACAACAGGGAAGTTAAAGGCTTACAGGAATTGATAAATAGATGCACAGGATAGAGTGAACCTCACATAGTTTGGAAATTGGGAAGACATGCGTCGCAGACAGGGTGGGAAATGCGATTAACAATGCAGATCGGTGAGTATGAGATGGATCAGGTCATTCTGGACTTGGGCTCAGATGCCAACATAGTGCCTAAACAGACTTGGGAATGTATGGGTAAGCCTACACTACAATGGTCCCTTATCCAATTACGAATGGAAAACTAGTAGAAGATCCTGCCCATGGGAAGGTTGTAGGGAATTACGCTAGATATTGATGGCGCGAGTACTCGGACGGACTTTGAAGTTATTGAAATCATGGATGAAAGTATGCCTTATCTTGCGTTATTAGGAATAGACTGGGCCACTAACATGAATGGGGTTATTAATTTAAATAAGCGTACAATGATATTGGAAATGAAGTCACTCCGCACAGTCGCTCCACTAGATCCAACTGAAGGACAACGCTACATTGAACCCATGCACAACAAAGAAAGTAACGACAAATTAGACTGTATCTACAAAATTTCTATACGAAGGCAATAATGGGTCAAGTCAATGGAGGATAGAAGAATATCACGGGGCTATGGAGAGTCCTGCACCACTGTTTCAGATGAAGAAGACGAGCGGTGGCATAACAAGTTGAATGGAGTGACCATGCTACACTGCAATATGATGACTAAATCTCTATACTGCGTGAGGGCCCAGGATCGTGAAATGCCGATATATGATGGGTTGACAATAATAGATGAATTCCTGACCAAGTTTGAAATCAGAGTACCAGAACACCAACGGTTTGATGCGTTGAGATGGGCATTGTGCGAGCACCTGCACGATGGTGAGGCACACATGACGGGACTTTCGAAGATTGGTGCGGTTGCAAGTGCATGATGCAGATAATATTTGGGAAGCCAGAACTACGCGTAACAGAAAAATACGATGGACTTGATGATCCATGCATGCACCTTACTAGATGGATTAAAGCCTACAGAGAGGAACCTCAACCAGAATGGGTGTACTTATTTTATCACACCCTGGACGTCATTCCCAGAAACTGGTATACTAAAGCAGAGCTCCCGCACAACACAGGCGAGTGGGATATCTTGCGCGAAGGGTTTTTGTCGACATTCCTCTTTGAATATCAATGGATGGATCCTATGGACGACGCGTTATAGCTGGTGAAGGCCGCCATTTTCAAAACGCCAGTGCAACCAGAAGAAACTGTGCAGCCTGACTGGTCGCGATAGCTGAGCCAGGCCCTCGAATGTTACAATGTCCAGGTATAAGATGATGAGGACAACCCATGAAACATCAATATTCTGGAATCAGAGGGGAGCCGTGAGGTGAACGGACCTGAAATCGAAGATCTAGATATCACGGCGCCATTGAAAACGAAACAAGTAAATATCGGAACAAAAGAAGATTCGAAGTATGCAACGCTTGAAGACTATTGGGATGATGCCACAGTGGAAAAGGTCGTCGAGTTGCTTCAGGAATATCGCAATTTATTCCAAAAAAAATCACAGAGCTAAAAGGGATCCTAGGAGACCTTGGAATAATGAAGATAACGTTGAAGCCGAATGCAAAGCCCGTTAAGCAGTGACCCTACCGATTGAATCCAAAATACAAAGCAAAGGTCCACGAAGAACTGGACAAGATATTGACAGCAAGAATCATTGAACCAATCAAGGAGTCCAATTGGATAAGTCCGATGGCTATGGAGGAGAAGAAACAGAAGGGTGAGATTTGCATTTGCATGGATCTCAAGAAGCTGAATGATGCCTGTGTTAATGATCCGTTTCCAACACCCTTTACAGATGAGGTACTGGAAAATGTGGGTGGGTAGGAAGCCTACTCTTTTACGGATGGGTTCTCAGGATACCACCAGATCAAGATCATGCCAGAAGACAGGAGTAAAACAACATTCGCCACAAAATGGGGTTGTTTTCAGTATACGGTGATGGCCTTTGCACTGAACAACGCGCCGACGATATTTTCACTAATTGTGGTAGCGATATTCAAGGAATTTATACACAAGTTCTTAGAGGTCTATCTTGATGACTGGACCGTGTTCGGACTGGTTAAGAAACACATCGTGAGCTTATGGTTAATGTTGGATACTTTCCGACGACACCAGATTGCGCTAAACCTAAAGAAGTGTACTTTCCTCGTCCCCTTCGGGAACCTGCTAGGCCATGTGGTTTGTAAGCAAGGCCTAATGGTGGATCTCGCAAAGATCGCTGTCATACTCAATTTTCAAGCGTTGTGAAGTGTTAAACAGCTACACACCACACTGGGACACATGGGCTACTATCAGAAGTTCATTAAAAGCTGCGCCCAGATCACGAATCCAATGGAACAGTTACTAAAGAAGGATGCTACTTATTTCTGGAATGAGGAATGCAACAAAAGTCTAGAAACACTTAAGGAAAAGATGGCATCCACCCCTATATTGGTCTTTCCAAAATGGTACGTCAAATTCCATTTGCATGTTGACGCGTCGTGTATCACGTTGGCGGTGGTACTTACTCAACCAGGAGCGGAGGGAATTGATCATCCGATTGCATTCGCAAGTCTTCGGTTGTCAAAAGCTGAGAAGAATTACTCCACCACCAAGCACGAGGGACTAGCAATGGTATAAACACTTCAAAAATACCATCACTATCTGCTTGGAGGCCACTTTAAGATGTATATTGATCACTCTATGCTAAAATACCTAGTGAATAAGCTTGTGTTGGGGGGGCGCATTTGTAGGTGGTTGCTGTTGTTCCAAGAATATGATTTCGAGGTCATCGTAAAGCCAAGACATCTAAACGTAGGCCCAGATCACCTTTCCCAAATTAAGACCGATGAAGAGCCCACAAATTTAGACGATGGACTTCTGGATGCACAGTTGTATGCAATGCGCGTAGTGGATGGCCACTTTGAGGATATAATCCATTTCTTAACTATAGGAACCGTGCCGCAGGGATATTCTATTCAGCAGAAGAAAGAATTAGTGATACACGTAGCAGCCTTTACGTGATTGTAGGGCACCACTACAAAATGGGCAATGATGAAATATTACGCAGGTATGTTCCGAAGTTCGAGTGAGGATAGATCTTGGCCAAAGCACATGGGGGGGTTGCTGGCGGACATTATGCGGGTCATGCCATAGCCCAGAAGATTCTTCGCGCAAGATTATGGTGGCCCACTCTGCATCAAGATTCGAAAGCATACTGCCAAGCTTGTGACGTATGTCAACGGATGGGGAAACCATCACGGAGAGATGAAATGCCGCTCAAGCCACAGATGATGCTATAGCCATTTGAGAAGTGGGAAATCAAATTCGTAGGACCTATCGTGCCACGAGGGAAGACGGGCACCTACTATATCATTACCGCGAAAGAATATTTAAGTCGATGGGCAGAGGCACAACTGGTTAAGGACTGAATGGCTACGACAGCTACGAAGTTTGTGTTCAAAAACTTGCTCACAAGGTTTGGATGTCCCAAATTTCTCATGAGCGATCGGGGAATGCATTTTGTGAATGAAACGATCAGCACACTCACTAAGGAATTCCAGATATATCACTAATAGAGTACGCCCTACCACCCATAAGCGAATGGGACCATTGAAGCATTCAACAAAATCTTGGAGACTGCGTTGACCAAGGTCTGTAATGGGCAATGAAATGACTGGGACTTGCGCATCCTTGCTGTGCTATGGGCATACCGAACCACGTGCAAGAAGTTGACGGGCTAGACGCCATTTCAGTTAGTTTATGGAAAGGAGGCCGTTATGTCTATGGAATATATTATGCCTAGTCTGTGGATAGCGGCAACAACAAGTATGGCAGACTGCGGGGCTTTGGAGGAACGACTCGCGCAACTAGAGGAACTGGAGGAGGAATGGTTTTTGGCTGGATTCCATCAACAAGTACAGAAACAACGAGAGAAAGCATGGCATGATCACCATATCAAGGTGTTCACCTTCAAGGAGAATGATGTAGTATTACTATATGACAGCAAGTTCGAGAAATTCCCTAGAAAACTCCGAATGCATTGGTTAGGACCCTATGTCATCAAAGAAGTTACCCATGGGGGCACGGTTTAGCTTGCCAAACTCAATGGAGACCCCTTCTCGGGAAGAGTGAATGGTAGTCGCCTGAAGCTCTACACAGATGAGTCGACCGCCTGACTAACCGTCCAAGGGACAGTCTCACTACTCCAGCCAGTTGAAAGAGAGCACGGGACAGTAAAGCAGTCTGGGGGAAAGAGGAACGATTACCATGATATGCGTAGATTTGGCCAATCACCAAGATCATGGTTGCATGGAAGGAAGTGCACTGATGCGTTACTAAAAGGAGAGGTGACCATTGCTGTCACTATTCATGATAAGATGTCTGCATTGTGGCAAAAGGGAGTGGGCGGCGGGCAATTAAGAGAAGGAGTACGAGCCAGATATGGAACGATCTGCCACAAGTTTTACACGAGGATGCTAGAACAGGCAGGAGCCAGTGAATTTGAAATTTGAAACGCTTATAAATCACCAAGGGGCATCCACCGGGTGACCTACACTTCTAGAAAACACATGCTTGTTATCGATATGGAAATTTTCATTATCTCTACACAGGGAATAAGCCCGAGGGTGGTGATATGGCTGATGGAAAGGCAGGGCTCTCTGAGGAACATGGTGTTGACAGCTGCAGGCACAACACAGAGTTCAACATCAATAGTAGGGGATGTACAGGAAAATGGGAGACACGAGGCATAATTGGTCCAGATGCCACCACCTCTCTTGGGGGCAAGCTGACACACTACAACAGAAAAGAAAAAGGATGGAATGATGGAGGACACTGGTCGAAATGCAGTTAATAAGTCATCTCTGATATACCTTGAGGATTGGGATCTCACGAACAACAGCAAAGGTCTTGCAAAATTGCAACAAAAGCTACAGCAAACAGTGCAAAGAGCAAATACGAGGATAGGAAGTGGCTGCGGTGGTACAAGGAGGCCTCGTATGTGGCTCCCTCACTCAAGCTAAAATCCTATGAGGGGTGTTGTTGGGAAAAGTATCCAATACGGAATGACCCTATCCCACTCTAAGGGTGATAGTACCTCAGCAACAATCAAAGCAAAGCTATTCGAGATTACTTCTTTATGAGATGTAAGAGAGAGGAGGAAGAGATCCACTAACCGATGTCTTCCGCTAATGATTGATCCAATCTTCTCTCTTCGCTGCTTGCTCCCAGCTCTTTGCTCTTTCACTGGCCCAGCTACACCAAGATCCTGCAAAATAACAAGAGAGGGAAACTACAAGGAGCATACATTCATAATTGATTCAAGGATTAGCATAAATCAAATACACAAGTATAACAACACATCATTGAGACACATGTATATGGAAGAACCTCAAATGATTTATTAATGGAAGAAGTAAAGTTCAGGAAGTGATACAACCATAAAAGGCCCAATCCAGCATCACCTCCCAGCAGAAAGAAATCTCCTCTTCACCTCCTTCAAAGCAAATCACCCAATAGTTCTATACTCAAACCAACAGCACTTCCTTCCATTCACAAGATTCCACCCTCTCTAGACCTCATGAGAGAGCTCTATATATAGGAGTTTTGGAGAAAGGATGAGTCAGCTTGTAGCTGGCATGAAGCTGACTAGTGTCCTCTCCCACTTCAGTTATTCTTCAGTTCTTGAGTCCACTTGGAGGTTCTTGCTTCCACTTGGAGATCTAGACCCTCTTACTCATCACCAGTCGAATTCTCTGATCCAAGTGTCATTTTGGAAGCTTCCTGGGCATTGACACCTTGTGGAATGACTGTGCCACATGTCCCAACTCGCCCAGCGCAGGTAGCCTTCTTTGCAGTTGACATTCAGCGCAGGTAGACATTGGAGCTCTTGACATTCAGCGCAGATGCTCAGTGGAGCAGTTGACATGATCCAGAATTAGCTTGTTTTTGAGTGTTTTCAGGTGGAGAACTGATATTCAGTGCTGTGGTTTGCTGACCTTGTTCCTCTAGGGGTAGGAACAACATGTTTAGGGACTTTGGATCCCTCAGATTATTGACATTTCATGCTTCATGCTGTAAGGCACAAAAATGTCTATAACAGTTGCCCCCTAAAGTATGAGGTCGTTTATCGGGTGAAATGCTTTATCAGGAGGATCCGAAGTTCATTCAATCGCTGAGAGGTGACCTGTAATAAAATACAATACAATACATTATTTTTCATTCTGCTTTCATGATCTAGCTGAGGCGGGCATTCCCATGCTCAGCTTTATAAATTCATTTTGGTACATAGAATAGACGATCGTCTGATGGTAGACTGATAATTCTCTGCTGAAATTATCATCCTTTGAGTAGGATGATCATCTGCTGCAATGATGTACATGTCAGATGTCTTTATATTTCCTGAATATATATCGCAGCCCGGATGGATGAAACTAGATCCGGGGTCTTCAAACTCGTTCGATCTTCACTCTAAGTACAAGTCGATCCATGCGAGAATTGCGCTGAAGTCGAACATGGAAAGACATCGCTTGATTACCGGTCAATGATGTAAACCGTTAACAAGCGCGAGAGGAATCACCGATAATGATAATGACCCTCAAGGTACTGCAGTACAATTCACGTGGTGTGAATAAAGGACTTGGCGTCGAACACCACGCAAGATCTTCTGGTCGAAAGTCATTGATGTATACTTGTCGCCGGAAGTGAGAAACTTGCCATTGAGGCATGCAAGCTTCAAAGTACTGAGGGGGGTGTTCCTAGATCAACTTCTTGGACAATGAGCTGAAGTCGACAAGAAGCGATCCGTCAAAGGAGGGCCTTAATGAATCCCACATCAGTGACACAGAACGGAGCTAATGATTTTAGTGGAGGTGAAAACAATCTGTGAAATATGATTGAGGGTGGCGATCATGGGTGGATGAAGGATAATGTATGGCAGTGGATGGGACACGGTTGACTCTTTCTGAACAACATCTCTTGAACATATAACGACACTGATGCGATGGATCGGTAGCATTACCCCAAATGTGGATAGTTTGGCGAGACCATGGTGATGAGACCGGCGAATGAAACAACCCAACCCGATGTGATACGGAGGAAAAGTGTCATGTTCAAGAGCGACTTGCTACCATTAAAGCTTCGAGGTTCTCCCAATTTTTCCCCAGTCATTTCTGACCAGTACCTCTTTATTTTTGTCAAGCTTGAGGAGGATAACATATGCTTGTTCTATAACCTGCCCTTCGGGCAAGCCCATCGCTATGTTTTAACGAGCCTAGCGATAGGGAAACTCGTTCTCGTCTAAAGACAAGTTTGTCGCGATTTAATCATTTTAACGAGTCTAACGACAAGGAAAACTCGGTCCTTTTCATTTTTAGAGAGTCTGAAAAGGTACAGAAAGTTAACTCCAAAATTCCTTTTTCGTCATCTAATCCCTTAAGTCCGAAAAAGTATAAAACAATACAAAAGGGATGAGTTTTCGATAACTTTAACGAGCCGAATAAAACAAGCGCTCGACCTTTTTGTGCAATAATCCCTCAGGTCCAAAAAAGATTAAAATCTAGAGGAGGGATAGCTCTTCCGGTCCTTTTAACGAGCTGGAAGGCCAAAACTCGGCAAACTTTTCATATTTTACGAGTCAGATGAAAAGAGCTCAAAGAAGACTCGTCTTTTGAGGAACGAGTGATAAACAGGGATAGCAACTGATTCCAGGTACAGGTTGGAATTTTCCAATCACGGCAGTGTCACAAGGATGGCTAGGTGAAATCACTCTTCGCAGCTGTTCCTCAAAATGGGTAAACAATCATATGGAGGTGAACGATCGGCCAAATGGAATGGAGGTGGCAGGTGAAAAACACGACCAAGGCTTTTTATGGCTAATAAATTTACGATCACAATGGTTATTTACCGGGATAGGTTCATTTTTTATTTAACGAGCTTGAATGCGCCAAAACACTGCTCAATCTTATGTTTGTTTTTTAACGAGCATGAACTATGTACTAAAACTGCTCGGATCTCGCTTTTCTATTTTTTAACGAGCATAAATTCCGCAGTAAAACTGCTCGATTAATTTTGCATGCCCCCAGCATAATAATGCAAACGAGGCGCATGCCCCCTAGACTTCAGGGGGTCGTTTCATTTTTTAATGAGGTTGACACAGTAAGGAACTATCCTCGACTCTTCATTTTTTAACGAGGTTGACATGAGATAGGAACTATCCTCGACTCTTCATTTTTTAATGAGGTTGACATGAGATAGGAACTATCCTCGACTCTTCATTTTTTAACGAGGTTGACATGAGATAGGAACTATCCTCGAATCTTCATTTTTTAACGAGGTTGACATGAGATAGGAACTATCCTCGACTCTTCATTTTTTAACGAGGTTGACATGAGATAGGAACTATCCTCGAAGTTTTAGATCCATTAGAAATAGAAGGTTTCATATTCCACTGTGGCCATTTCCGCTAGATTACTCGGAGGCGGTAGGGCCAAAGTACCCATTAAAGTGGGGTCTTTTAGGAAAATTACTCCGATATTTTGGAGAGAATGATTCCTTCCGTGGATCATTGGAATGCTTCCCGTAATAAATGGTGGCACAACTTCTGTCGAAGTTGTCGTCGAACTGCTTGGTTGATCTTTTCCCTTGTTGTTCGACAACTTCGGATTCCCGAAATCTTTGTTCCTTGTCGAAATCAAAGCATCATTCTGTTGCTTGGAGGTCGACAACATTAGCACCTGGCACGGGGAAGTACTTCCATTATCAACCAGATTTTGACCTGGGTCCGGAAACGGATCAGTTAACACAGCTGGGGTTTGAGAATTCTTTAAGAATCTTTTTAGCTCAGCTTTGTATGGACAGTCTGCAGTCCAATGATCCTCGTCACATATAAAACATGGACTTTTTGGTTTTCCTTTCCTAGGAGAGTTTGAAGAAGATCTTTTAGGAGATGATTCTCTTTGTTCTTTCTTCTTCCCTCTATTTTGATTCTTCTTGCTTCCTGGTTGACTAGTTTCTTTGCCCTTATCAGTTGATACGGCATTTACTTCCGAAGCAAGAATTTCTTCTTTTGCATTTTGATCCAAATTCTTACGGGCCTTTTTTGACGAAGCCTTTATCGATTTCGCGTTCGCCGTGCCAATCACACCGTCACCGGCATGAGAGTCACTATTTGATTTAGGAGGAGGAGGAATTGAAAATTCTGGTCTAGGGGCGTCAGGTATTTTGTCGTAGAGCGTGCCAGACTGAGTATAAACTAAGTCCAAATACTGTGCACGAGCAATGACTTGCTCCTCTGTTACGACTCCCCCCTTGGCCACATCTTTCGTTATAGCAGGAAGTAACGACTTTATAAACCATTCAGCTAACAGCTGATCGGGAACATATGTTTTCACCATCCTACGACGACGACGCCACTCATGTATATGATCAGATATATGGGTGGCAGTTGTCTGCTTGAAGTTGGTTAATATTTCTGTTCCCGTTTCATACCTTATCGGTAATTGAAAATGGGTTAAGAAAGTCGTGGCTAGGGAACTAAAATTGTCGAAAGAGGCTCTTGGCAATTCAATATACCATTTAGCCTCTGGACCTGTCAATGTCCTCTGAAAAAGGTGAAGCCTTATCGAATCGTCGTTTAGGGTGTTTGACGAACACCACAGATGAAAAGTCATCACGTGATTCGATGGGTCTTCACCTAGATTTCCATTGAATTTAGGAATGTCAGATGGAAGTTTATGAGGAATCGCTGGCCACCAAGGGGCATAAGCAATCGGATCGTTGGTTAACGGGTGTAAATCGGGTAACTCTAAAGTCGCCACGAATGGTAACTGTTGATTCAGGTTAGGCGAAGCATAACCAGGGTACGATGGAATCGCTTGAGCAGTGGGTCTTTGCATACCAGCATAATGTAATTGATGTTGGTATGACTGATACGGTTGATGGACTTGACCACTGTAAAGTGGTTGGTTTTGACCGTTTTGGATATACGGTTGTCCACTGTTCGCAAAGATCTGCTGCTCAGAACCTTTGTACACTTGCTGGAATTGTGGTTGTTGGTATTGCACAAGCCATGGTTGTGAAGCCATGTTCTGTTGTGCTATGCTAACCATTGGACCGAGGTGTGGGGTAATTGTACCCGTTTGGACCTGTGTCGCCCCACCAGTTGGCGATTGTGGTTGTGACCCATGGTCAAGGGGCTGTTGCATTACAACCTGAGGTTGACATGCAACAGGCATCGCTTGAACTTGTGACACTGTTACAATAGCCGGTGTGGTTGGGATGTTCGTCATAGGTACACACTGTTGCATGGAATATACAACCCTTGGTTGTTGAGGTAGCATAGGTACCCAACTACTTGACGCAATTCCAGTATAACCTGAATACTGTTGTGAACTCACGTATGGGTACCCTCCCGGAGGGGGTAATGAAAGGGCATACTGCCCCCCATATGATAGCAATCCGGAACTCAAGGGGATTGATTGTCCTTGGGGACTGGATTGCCCAAATTGACCTCCAAATGGATCACTTTGGCGAGTCTCAACATAAGAGTTGCCGGGTATTACTCCGGATGAACAAACTGGAACAGACCATACTGTCGAAATAGTCCCTTGGTGGACTCCTTCTAGCTGTTGTGAGCTAGTCGGGACAGCTGGTATGCCGGCAAACATTGTCGGAGTGACGGCAGGGGCTTCTGCTGTCGCTGTGTCATTTGACACAGTCCTAGATGATGACGGTTGTTCAGACATTTTAAGTCTATCCAATAGATTTCCTAGCGATTCTACAGGAACTTCCACTTGTGGTGGATTAACTTCTGATGAAGGAAATAGAGTGACCTCGACTCCAAAATGGGTTGGAGTACTTGCTTGCGGATCCTCTGCAATTTCCTCTATCGCAATCAAACCCGGTGGAAGAGGAAGGCCGTCATGTCTGTAAAATATTTCTGGTTCCGAAGAAGTGGTTGCTTCAACATCGACAGTTGTTTGAGGAACAAAACTCTCTGGACCGGTTATAGATGGAACTGGTTCAGTTATACAAGTATTTGCCCCCAGACTAGGATCAGTATTACTGTCCTTCTGTGGCTGTTGAACTTCTTCTATAGAGGCAGGGTTTCCAGAAATGTTTGGAGTAACCGGAACCTCAGATGCAATTGGAACACTTGTTCTAAATTTTATAGGAGATTTTGAACCGGTTAAACGAGTTCGCTTTGTCCGTACTGTTTTCGATTCCGGAGACAAAGACGGTTGACTCGTAAGCCTCTGCGAACGACGGGGTTTCAATTGACTTTCTTCCACGATTGCGGATTACTCGATCAACCAAAATATTAAAAGGGGAAATTTGTGTTTCCGAATTGAATGAATTTTATTAGACGCTTTTAGACACAACTTGCTTTTTCACTTTTTAAGAGTCGAGAAAAAGCTAAAGATGACTCTAGTCTCCTTCGATGTTTTAACGAGCCCGAAGTGACAAATGCTCGTATCGACTTTTTCAGTTATAGAGTTTGAAAAAGGCCAAAAGAAACTGCTCTGGAGATCTAGGCAGAGGGTGTGCCAAACTTTTCACAAAACCACAGAATACGTTTTACGGTACGGGTGGTCGATCTTCGTGAATGCTGTGTTCACTGCATTGCGATCAATAGGGCAGCCGACATGGCTTCCTATGGATAAAAGATATATGCCTATAGGGGTCTCCCAATATATACGCGACGGTACGTGGGAGCACAAGTCCGTATTAGTGCCACCGACTCTCAGGAGGAATCACCCACCTTCGTCGAGATCGACAGTCACTACGTTTAACGACGCCGGAACACGTCTCTAGCTTAGACCTCTATGTGTTTGCGTTATGTTTCAAAGCATTGTTAGGTTCATTCAATATATTTTAAGTTGATCTTTTTAAAGTTTGCCTTTCAAGGTTCACCACGAGATGTTTTGATACAAATTCCTAAATGCAGTCTAAGATGAGAAGCAAGCTTTTTCAATCTTTTCGACTTATGAAAATCTTAACTACTGAGGGAAAAGAAAGACATCATCTTTTCACACAGATCAAAGAGCACACACTAATGCACTTTTTCCTAAATCATCATACAAACTTATCAAATGCAAAATGCACAATGCAGGTATTTCTTTTCTCTTTCTTAATGTTGATGTAATACAAAAAGAAAGCTGTTGTATAACTTTGAATTCAATTTCCAGTGAAAGCAAACAAGCTTGTCCAAAATCAAAAGACACCTTAAGATTTACTTGTTTCGACACTAGAAATATATAAATTCAAACCATATGACGAAATCAAAAGCTCAATCAGCTATGAACAACAAACAAACTAACTCTTAAGATCAAAACGACACTTATCACAGGTCTAGATCTAAGAGGTCACAGCAAGACTAGTTCACTTTTCGTTATGGGAAACTGCAAATGATATAAGAAATACACAAAGAACAATTACAGTTTCTTTATAGAACCGAGGCGGAATAGTGGCAATGAAAGTTGGTTTCAGATAGGTACATTGACTGATAACAGGTTGCAAAAACAAGGGTGAAAACAGGGCAATAAACAGGAGGGAACCCCAGTAGCACTAGGAAAAACTGGTTCAGCGCAGGTAGTACACTGGCAGTTTGACCTTTAGCGCAGATAGCCCCTTTGGGAACTGCGCTGAAATGCAGACTGCCTTCACAGTGCCTGCAATGAAGAGATAAACTTTCTTTTTTCTCAGTTTCCAGGTCACAGATTGCTCAAAAATTCACAGTTTTTGGCCAAATCAGAAGCTATCAATCAAGTACACACTAAGGGATGAAAAGGAGGATGAAAAGCTATCACTAAGAGCTGTTCAGAGTCCTTGTGGATCAGCTCTTCAAATCATAAACTTGCCCAGAAACTGAGCTAGAGTAGCTGCCCTCTACTTTGCATTTAAAAGATTCAAATGCAGTTCGATTCGGTACTCCCTGTGTTTATGAAATGAATAGCAAAAACACAAACAACCAACAAGATACGATCCCCAGCGGAGTCACCAATTTGTTGTTGGGAAAAGTATCCAATACGGAATGACCCTATCCCACTCTAAGGGTGATAGTACCTCAGCAACAATCAAAGCAAAGCTATTCGAGATTACTTCTTTATGAGATGTAAGAGAGAGGAGGAAGAGATCCACTAACCGATGTCTTCCGCTAATGATTGATCCAATCTTCTCTCTTCGCTGCTTGCTCCCAGCTCTTTGCTCTTTCACTGGCCCAGCTACACCAAGATCCTGCAAAATAACAAGAGAGGGAAACTACAAGGAGCATACATTCATAATTGATTCAAGGATTAGCATAAATCAAATACACAAGTATAACAACACATCATTGAGACACATGTATATGGAAGAACCTCAAATGCTTTATTAATGGAAGAAGTAAAGTTCAGGAAGTGATACAACCATAAAAGGCCCAATCCAGCATCACCTCCCAACAGAAAGAAATCTCCTCTTCACCTCCTTCAAAGCAAATCACCCAATAGTTCTATACTCAAACCAACAGCACTTCCTTCCATTCACAAGATTCCACCCTCTCTAGACCTCATGAGAGAGCTCTATATATAGGAGTTTTGGAGAAAGGATGAGTCAGCTTGTAGCTGGCATGAAGCTGACTAGTGTCCTCTCCCACTTCAGTTATTCTTCAGTTCTTGAGTCCACTTGGAGGTTCTTGCTTCCACTTGGAGATCTAGACCCTCTTACTCATCACCAGTCGAATTCTCTGATCCAAGTGTCATTTTGGAAGCTTCTTGGGCATTGACACCTTGTGGAATGACTGTGCCACATGTCCCAACTCGCCCAGCGCAGGTAGACTTCTTTGCAGTTGACATTCAACGTAGGTAGATAGTGGAGCTCTTGACATTCAGCGCAGATGCTCAGTGGAGCAGTTGACATGATCCAGAATTAGCTTGTTTTTGAGTGTTTTTAGGTGGAGAACTGATATTCAGTGCTATGGTTTGCTGACCTTGTTCCTCTAGGGGTAGGAACAACATGTTTAGGGACTTTGGATCCCTCAGATTATTGACATTTCATGCTTCATGCTGTAAGGCACAAAAATGTCTATAACAAGGGGGTGTTCTGTGTTAAACGAGCAGGGCAAAATGAGCATTATCGGTCATGAGAATTGGTAGACACAATGAAGCAGGAGCCGGACGAAGCGTTGTAGGAGACAATGAAGGAGCAACAAGACAATGAGCGTCACTCAAAGGGATGTGAACCATGAAGCCATGGTAGCACGTCTCGCTGCACCGACGAGTGATTCAGGACGGGTCATGATGATTGTGTTGGGGGAATGTTGGGTAGCAGAGGTCCCGCGTAATAGTTATGGGTCTAATAGCCAAGAAGTTAGGATAAAAATATTGTAAACCTCCGAAATATGCGGAGCACGAAATGTAAAAGGTCAAGTCAAAGGGTTGTCCACCTGAGAAATAATATAGAATAATAGGAAGTAAGTCGGTTTACAGACCATAGAAAGGTATAAATAGAGCGAGGCTCTATGGGTAGAAGGCAATTTTTTTGTATGATATTGGATCTGAAATGTAATGGGTTTTTGAGAAGGAAAGTCTAGAAGGATCTATAAATCCGAGTCGAGGGTGTTCGGTAGTGGATAGAGGCTCTGCATCTATGTGTGTAGAGACTTGGAAGATTCTGCAGCTGTGTGCGCGGACCCCTGCAGCTGAGTGCGCAGGGCTAATCTGGATGTATTGGTGATAAAGTGGAAATCACGATAAGTTGATTATGAAATTTTGTGTTAAATCTATATTATCGCAGATTTGGCTATTGTATGGTTAATATAATTGGTTACTTTCCGTGCATATGCTTATGTTATGAATATATGTGAATCTGCATCTATTATAAGTGCATGAACTGGTTAATTCTCATAAATGTTTGCTTAAAGACCCTTCTAAGTAGATCTGATTTATAATACATCATTAAGTAATTAATATTAAGAATTAGCCCAGGTCTAGATCTACGTGGAAGCATAGTAGTGTGAGGCTACAAAACGATGCACACAACCTCCAGACCACATCTAGACATCCCAAGGGTGAGGAAACCTGGTTCCAGCACCGTCCCCTGCTACCTCGGGTGAGACCTTAGTCCGCTCCAGGGGCTGTTGCTGAAAGGGCCGGTAGCCACGGGATTTGTTTGGCTAAATAATTATTCTGAACCTGGGTCAGGCCCATATAAGCCAACACTATGTGTATGAGTTGTTTTCATTCTATGAACATGAGTCATACTCACATACAAAGTTGCACACACAATCGTGCAAGTGTCTTCATGGTTGTTCGAAGCTCTATCTCAAGTGTCACACTGGTCACTCTTAACCTTGAGGTAGCCTCACTGAGCACATGTTTGTCTTGTTAGTTTGAGGTGTCTTGCTATTGATTCATGCTAAGTGTATGACCACAATGTCGAGTATGCACAAGTTCACTTGCTCTCACACTTAGCCATTTTTCCTAAAAGTCTGTTGACTAGAAAACCCTCCTTCAATTGGAGCTTGACTAAGCTACACTGTGCAGTCTCAGCTCTCAGTGACCTTGCTCTACTGCCTAGAACTGCACAAAGCTTGAGGTTGTCCTTCAGGGTAGCCTACACTATGCAATACTAGAAGTGAGCAAGATGACTATCTCGCAGAATTGTGTAGAAGTTGTCCCCAATTCTGATCCAATCTGCACTTCCTACAAAATTACTCTTTAATCCTCCATCTGGTCTATTGGAAACCTAAGCTACATTGTGACCCAGGGCTGCAATGCTCTCCAAAACTGCGTAGAAGTTGCCCAGCTGCCTACCCTACACTGTCTGTAGAAACTGCATAATCATGTGAGTCAGGCCTCTGCTTCCTGTCATTGCACTGTCCCAAGGAATTGTGCAAATTTGGTTGGAAGATCCCCTGTTGGCTTACCCTACTCTCCCTCTGAAAATTGTGCACTTTTGATTGGCATTCTCCCTTCTACCCCGCTCTATACTCATCTCGGAAAATGCGCAACGACTGCTTGTTTGAAACTGTCCCTCATAAATACACAGTTATGACCAGCAGCTCCTTGCAGCCGGATCCAGCTTTGATATGGAAAACTGTGCAGAAATTTTTGCTAATGCCTCCTATTGCCCGCTCTTTCTTCCTAGGAGAAACTTGCACAAATTCCCTGATGGACCCCTAGATGACCTTCCTAGTCCTCATCTTGAAAAAGGCGTAGAAATTCCCAACAACCCCTCCCGACCACTTGCCTTTTCTTCCTCCCAGGAAATACACAATTGTGCCTCCCAAGTGGGTTCTACCTTGGAGCTGCCACTGCTGTCCTAGATTGTGAAAATATACCTCCCACTGACATCTATACATTTTTCCAATAGTGCTCTGGAGCATCGCATCCCAGCCTTAGCTTTGCTCTGCACAGTTTCAGTGTCTTATCCTCCCTCTTGGTCACCTGCACCTGAAATAGAAAAAGATGCATCATGGTAGATTAGGAGATTCTAGGATTTAATGTCGTCTCGTCATGAGTGATTACAAGAACATGTACATTGATGAAACATGGCACAATGACGAAGGGGATGAAGAAGGAGCACATGCCAGAAGACTTGCTCACAGTTAAACGAACATACAAAGCACATCGAGCAATAAGCGAAAGGGACACATACATGTGCACCATCAAGGAAAGACCAAAACCATCAAAGACACCACACATTTTGCCATGTAGAAATTTCACCTGTAGATCAAATTGATATATTCAATGTACTAAAGCATAATACTTGATCTAGTTCTACAAAACATTAAGCGGAAGCATAATCGAATTCATGAGCAACATCAAGCATAAATAGATATAACTAAGAGAAATAATCAACCATAACACAAGATATATCACTGGGGAAAGCACCAACATAAAACCCCAACACTGTATTATAAATCAAGTGGAAATCCTCTTCAGTTTACAAAAATAATCAGCTCAAGAGCTATCCTGCTCTTTCTCCAATCAGAAGATGATTTCCACTTTATTTATAATACAGTGTTGGGGTTTTATGCTGGTGCTTTCCCTGGTGATATATCTTGTGTTATGGTTGATTATTTCTCTTACTCAGTTATATATGTTTATGCTTGATGTTGCTCAAGAATTTGATTATGCTTCCGCTTAATGTTTTGTAGAACTAGATCAAGTATTATGCTTTAGTACATTGCATATATCAATTTGATCTACAGGTTAAATTTCTACATGGTATTAGAGCTAGCTGATTTGTAGAAAAATTCTAGAAAATTCTATATGGTATCAGAGCACAGGTTATCAAGGAAGAACAATATACTGAGAGGATATTTCAAAGTTTTGAGTTTTGGGCCGAGAGTTTGCAGAGTAGATCTGAAAATTTTTATAAAAAAATTTCAAAAACAAATAGTAGATCTGGATTCCTCATGGAAAAATACCCAAAAAGAATTGGTTGAATTGGAGTTCGATGAGGGAGATATCGTTGATTTAAAATCAACTCCTTTTCTAGAAAATTTCGTGATGGCGGGAAATATGAAACAGATTGGTGTGCTAGCCAAGAACCTGTATGCACTTGAGGTACAAGATGCATGCAAAGCCTTGAGGAGCAAGGCAAAGGTTAGATACTTGGTGTTTGAGAGGGAGAGTAAATTACGTCTCAACATGCAGCGCCAGAAGAAGTCTTAGATGATTATGGAGGAGCCACAACTGGTGAAGTAGCTTCAGGAGGTTGTGGAGCATCCACAACTAGAGAAGCTGAGAGGAGATCGAGTAGAGACATCTACTCATGCAGAGACCTCCAATAGGGGGAAACTTCGAGCGAGGTGGGCAGAGGGATCAAATGCAGCCATACCTCCAAGTAGGGGGTGGGGCGATGTGGAGTGATCGTCCCAAGGAGGAGGGGCAGAATCATTGAGGTACCCAACCTCTTTGATTCGACTTTGCTACAGGAGCCCCGATGTGGAGTAGCAGGAACTGATTGATTTGGTAGAGATAGATGCGGATGGAGCGGCGGAGAGAGCTACAGTGCAGGGAATCCCAAGATAGCGCAGAGCATGCAGGCTGCAACAATGCGAGAGGCACAAATGTGTTGCACAGTGCAGGGTAGCACAGAGAAGGGTGCAACGGTGCGAGATGCATGGAGATGTTGCAGTAGTGCAAAGGTCAGAGAGGGAGCACTTGTCAGCAGCAGGTAGAGCTTCAGCATCAGAGTATGTTTCTAGCCCAACGGAGAGGTCACTTGGGAGTTTTTTTGTTCCGAGTGTTGTTGGAGCAAGCGCACTTGGTAGATGTGTTGCATGCATAACATTCTAGAGTTACAGGATCAGGTTCGAGAGGAAGCCTTTCTATATGTGTTGCATGCATAACATTCTAAAGTTACAGGATCAGGTTCGAGAGGAAGCCTTTCTTGTTGAGAGGGAGTTTTGAAAAGTGTGCAACAATAAATGCTAAATTTAAGAAGTGATAAAAATAGAACTACTAAAAATAGCACTCCTAAATATGGTAGTTTGGCCAATGAGCATTTTGGCCCACCTTGGGTGAGAGGTGAAACTGCTAAAAATAACATATTCTAAAAATAACATTTCTGTGTCCCTTCCTATTTATAGCAGTCCCTGGTCTATCTATAGGAAGTAAATTCGAATTTGGTCTTACCAATAGTTTGGAATATTATTAAATTAATTCTCCATGAGTTAATTAGTTAAGGAAAAGAAAACTTGAAGTCTTTGTGAGAACATGCAATTATTTCTCCACTAAATGGGGAATGTGTCCTTGATTTGCTCCACTGATTGAGGAATTAAGGATGAGTTCTATATTGAGAGGATCAGTTGACTTAGTTTAACTTAGTCAATTTCAGTTATATTAATTTAACAAGTTGTTAAATTAATGAGATATAGTTTGTTGATGCTTGCATGCATGTGACAACTATTATTTTAAGATAACTGTGTATAACTCATGGATAACTGATGCATGTCAGTTCTATCAGAGACTCAGTTGAGATTAGATGTGGGATAGTGTACTATCAGTTGGATGAATGTTTTTCCTATAAAGGAATCTCATCCATGATGAGGATTTATCTCCTTCAGGTTTGTGCAGTTAGATCAGAGGTTAGTGAGTGTGTGAAGAGGCCAATTCACACAGGTGGCAGCACTAGACCCCAAGGAAACTGCACAAGGAAATAGGAGGCTTGGAGGGCAGAGGAGAAGGTTTGTGAGAAGCCTTTGACTATCTATGAGTAGCAGAGGGATTGTACTGAGAGCTGGATAGCTTTCGAGCTAAGGCTTTGTGTAATACAAACTATATTTCCACTTGTATGATAATACAGAGATGGGGTTTTAGGTAGGTGCTTTCCCCTGGTTATATCTTCTGTGTTATGTGTGTTTGATTTCTCCATATTAGTTATATGTGTTCTTATTGATGTTGCTCATGTTCGATTAAGCTTCCGCTAAATTGGTTGTAGAAGTAGATCAAGTGTTTTGCTTTAGTACATTACATTACCAGGTGATCTACAAGTGAGAAATTTCTACATGGTATCGGAGCTAGCTGATTTGTAGAAAAAGTTCTACATGGTACCAGAGCTAGCTAATTTGTAGAAAAATTCTACAAAATTCTACATGCCATGCAGAGGTGAAGACATGATACATCGAGAGAACACCATCACTCAGTAGCACAACACCTCGACACGGACACCACATTCAGCCAATACATGTCAACATTTTCATGTCGAGTTGTGTCATGAGTTGTCTCGGCCACATCACTACTATGGGCCATACTTGTTGTAATAAAATGTAATGTAATGTGAAAGTCGAAGAGACACACATATGAAGATGAAGAGTCTTGTAAGTCAAAAAGTCATAAGAAGTCAAAAAATCATGAGGGAAGTCGAAGAGTCACAAGGGTCAATATCACCCTTGGCTATATATACCCCCTCATTGTATGAGAAAAGGAATTTTCACCTTGGCTCCTCCCACATAGCCTTGGGAGTTTGTAGTCTGTTCTTTGAGGAGTGAGGAGTGGCTCCAATGTCCCACTACTGGGGCTAATGATGTATGGTGTACATATCTGTCTTGGAAATTTTTCTTAATTCAGAAGCCTGTCTCAGGCCAACACATTTTCACACATGTTTTTGTATCTATTTGTAAGACTATTCTTTAAACATTTGTAATGCATTTTTTCTTAACCTGTACTAAGATAGTTGAACTACTTCAGTTATTTTAGTGTTAGTTAAAATTGACTTGGGGTTTGAGTCAAGGTTGACCTGGGTAAACAATAATGGTTTGGGCACATGGTATAGTGTACCCATGGTATTATTTCCCATAGTATTTCATGTAATGGAGCCCATAGAAGGCTGGGAATATTTCATTTTAAGGCATGGGTTGGAGGTGAGAAGTGAAGACTCACTTGGCCATCTTAGCCAGGGTTTTGGCAAAGGTTAATGAGATTTCATTGATTTGGGTTTTTCCCCGGATTTGGGGTTTTCTTGGATAAATATTATGTTTATAATATTTATGTGTATTGTTGTTTGTTATTTTATTATTCCTCTGTAAATCTCGGTAAATATCAATAATAATTTATCTCTTTGCGGTAAATTTCTTAAAAACTGGTATAGGAGTTGAGTTGGCTTTAGAAGGGTGTTTTTTGTTGCCAAGGGTTTTTATTGGCTTGGTAGATAGAGATATAATTGAGTTTTCCTTCTAGATTTGGATCAAAAGCAATAGATTATGAAGTAAAGATGCACACTATTGGGTCATGAGAGATTCAGTGGATGGCGAGGATTTGTGCATGTGAATTAATTGATTGATGAACCATGTACCTAGAAAGAATGTCTAGATAACTAGTGGTTATAGTTGTTGGTGACCCATGTAATCTGGTAGATGGGTTCTTTTTATATGGACATTGATGTCATATGTACAAAGACAACAACAAGGATAAACAAAAAAAATTATTATAATGTAGTCAAATTTTATTGCATGTAAATGGGCATACTGTTGTAAGACCTAGTAAGGAACGCATACCCCTGGGTAATTACCGGTAAATTCTGGGTTAGACCTAGGTGATAGGGGGTGTCGAGTTAATAATACCCCGGGTAAATACTTTGAGGGGGTTAAGGGCTAGAGTGAGCGGGGTTGTCTCTCTTAGCAGGTTTAGCAGGAGTTAGTCAAGGAACCCCAAGTCAAGTTTAAGGGGGGAATTGTTAGGTAGAATTGACTTGGGGTTTGAGTGAAGGTTGACCTGGTTAAGCAATAATGGCTTGGGCACATGGTATAGTGTACCCATGGTATTATTGCCCATGGTATTGCATGTAATAGAGGCCATAAAAGGCTAGGAAGACTTCATTGTAAGGCATGGATTAGGAAGACTAACAAGTCTGAACTCGGGCATTTGGAAAAGATTACGTGAGCCATCCTAAAATTGGTTATCTGATTGTAAGTTTTCTGCTCTGTAAAAAGAGTTTTAATCAATCATAGCAATTGAAAATCGGTGTTGAGGTAATTCATAATAATAGAGCCGTTAAGGACTGTAGTTTCCTTGTGGGAAGAATCAATCTTACTCTTTTCTTCTACTAACAAGGTCTCATAGGTTTCCCATGGGAGAAAATTTCCCTATTGATCCGAACATGAGGGCAATCCTTCCCTAATCATTTTTATCAAAAATTGTATTGAATCTTAGAATAGATTCCTTGATTTCCCATCATTTTTCCTATGTAGTTTTCCTGTACAAGTTTTTTTGCACCATTTTGTTTATTTCTATCAATAGCTCTGTCATGTCTTCAACTTGCAAAGTTATTAATTCATGAGGTGATTTGGAATTAAGAAAATCAATTATTTTCTTTGCTAGCTAAGAACTTCGTTGGAATTTCTGTTTGTGAGAAACAACAATACTTTCCATGTCTTTGACAATGGTCTTCTCTTATGCTATAATCAACATATAATCCTAAATAACCTTCACTTTCTGGATGATATAGTTCCAAATTATCTCTCTGGCTTGTATCAGCGAAATATTTCCCTTTACCTTCTCCTTCAAGTCTTTGATCTCATTACAGTCTATTTGATAATCTTTCTGGTATTGGGATTCACTATCTTTTTCCATAGTCAATTGCTTCTCTTTAACTTTTAAAATTTCTTTAGTGTCATCTAGATTCTTATGTATTTTCTTCATGTCATCTTCTGAGATTTCCAATTCAGCCATAACCCTGGTTAGTTTATTCGATGGATCTTTTGAATCTAGTTGTATTAGAATTGTAGAGACATGGGTATCCATCCTTTATTGCAAGCTAGCATTCAATTCCTTCAAGGTAGCCACATCATTATTCCTCTCCAGTAATTCTTTGGTTAGAAGCTCTTTTTATTTTTCAACTTGGGCTACCTCTAGGGCAATAACATGTTCAACTGCAGGAAACTTTATTTCTTCCTCAACACTTGAATTTTTTACTCTGCCCCCTGTAAAAGCTTCTGCATAGCAGATCTATCCTCAGGATTTACCCCAATCTTGACAAGTAATTTCTTCAATTCTTAATTTTGGGTATACAAGGCTCTATAGTTTTCCTTTTATAGCTTCAATTGATTTATTACCTTCCCCATTAAGGCCTATGTTTTCTTGCTGCTAGTGATGTTTTGCGCAAATCACTATAAATTAGTTCTCCAATTTTCCTGTGCAGATTGATTTTGTTAGGAAATCGAATATCCCTTGCATCGACAGTTAGATTCATAGTTTTGAGACCCGCTGCTGAGGAGACATTCAAATCATATGGATGAGAAAAGGACAATTTAAGTTGATTCCTTTCCAAATCCAAGGTTGATAACAACCTGGTGTTGTACTCTAATACTGATTGGATTTGAGATGAGATACAACATTTTCCCTAATCTTCTTGTTCTTTTCCTGAATTTTACCATATAACTCCTTCAAAATATAAAAAGAGCTCTGTTCACTATTTTCAAGCACAAGAGAAGAAGGTGTGCATATCACTTCTCCCAATTGTAATTGGAAACTAGTTGCAATAAAGGAACTTTCTACTAGAAGCTCATAATCCTATCCTTTCTCATGTAACTTGGTTTTTGGGAACTATGACTAGTTTCACCATCCAACTCAATGATCTCTTCAATTCCTCTTTTTAATCCTTTTTTTCTGCAGGGTGAGGAGTTTCAACCTCCATTCCCTTTTGTGCTTCTAATTAACCACCATTAGCCAATTTTTCAATTTCTGGTCTTGGTTCATGTATATAAGGAGCATAAGGATTATCCGCCCTTCTCCTTGAAATAATTTGATGAGGATCATATGGCCATTTATCTCCTTGCTGAAGATACATATCTTGAAGCATTTCCTCAACTTCTTTCATAGCTTGTCTATTATTAACAATAAATGGCCCAACAGTTCTAGGAAACTTGAATAAATGTCCCTTCTTTTTTGGTACAAAATGAACATGATCCATATTCAATTTTTTTCTAATGAACTCCAAATCAGACAATCTCATTGGTACAAAAGAAGGGAGCCTGTAAGGGGAAACCTCTGCTCCATATAATCTAATCTCAACCTAATCTTTAAATTGGAACCAATCCCCCACTTTGACATCATTGCTGAGTTGTAAAAGGGATTGGGGTTTTCCCAAGAGGCATGGTGGAACTGAGTTTTTTGTAATTAAGTAGACAACTGACATAAAAGAGGTAGTGAAATATGAAAAACCCACATGGTCGGGGCGACTTCTTACAATGTATGCCCATTTTATCACTGACTGTTTCTTTTTATGCAAATCCATTATGTCCAGGCCTAAATTCATGAATTTATATACATGGACATAGAGGAACAAGTAAATAAACAAAGATGGAAATCTAAAACAAGAAGTAAGATTCAATTTGACAATTGAAAATTCACCAAACCATCCCAGAAAGCTAGTATGTTAAGAGCCACTCCAGGGTGCATGACCAAATTAAAGAATCCTATAACAACATAATCAATAGTAGAAATATTTTCTCTCCCCAAAACCCTGGCAATTACCTGCAAAACTAGTTAAGAATCTTCATGAAAACTATCTAGGGGAAATACAATTGGTTATAGAGGTAAAACATGTCCAACTGGCATGAAGTGGAAAGACAATTTAGCATAATTCTCCCTAGACAAGTTTTGGAACTCAAAAACTATGGTTTCTTCAGAAAAGGAAGTATAATTCTATGAGGGTGTAAAATCAAGGGCCCACTGAATTAATAAGGCAAAAAATTGGAAAATATTCTCCCCTAGTGAATTCATCATCAAAAATTTTCTTAGGATACAGGGAAGAGACCAAACAAGTAATAAATTCTGGATAGAATATGTCTGAGGGATAATGGAAGAAAATAGCCCTGATTTTACAACTGCAAAGTATATAGGGGAGTTTAATGGGCTATCTAAAATGTCTTGATGGAAATTCATAAGGTTTAGAGTGCAAGCAAGGTCAAATTTGTCTCTTTCTATTTCCATTAGGGGAATGTGGGTTGCTGATCCTGCCATAGTGTTGTGGTAAAACACAACCCCACCATTTTTTCACTTTTAAATCTCACATGGGGACCCTTTTAACTGATCGTTTGGTAATATTATTATTGGATTATGAGAATGTGGATGGCCTAAATGAGTTCAACGTGTCTCTATCTGTCTAGCTAAAGTTTTTTGACCTCATTTGGATTAGTTGTTTGCGAATTATGCTTGTTTGAAGATCGGATGTGTTTTAACTACTTGACTTTGAGGCTTTCTTAGGGGTTGATCATGACTTGGTTGTTACAATGAGCTCCTTGTTTGCTTGGTGTTTAGCTTTTACGATCATGACCATATTCCATTACTGGTCACGATAAAGTGATATGGCACCTTCAGTGGCCACATCACCACACATTTCACATTTGATCACATGTGTTGCTTAGTTCTCTTCATCTACATGATTTAATACATGCACTGATAAAATTGACTAATCATTACTTAGTCATTTTTGTAAATAGATTTTAATTATCATTTTGACTTTTTGACTACTAGCCCTAAGTCAAAATTAGCTGTTGATGAAGATAGTCGTTGGAGGCTCTACTCAGACTATTTAGCATGCAAAGCTGGATCTATTTCTTCAACTTGTCCTAACGATGAGCCACACTGGTTGGTTCGAAACGCGTCGACAAATGTCTCTCTTTATGTGATTTACGTCGAAGTTCTACTTATAACAAATTATATATATATATATAATTATTAATTAATTTAGTTTTATAAATATATTATAATTTAATTAATTGAGAATATTATAATACATTGTATATAAACATTGGTTAAAAATAAAATGGATAATAAACAATATTATTGTACTTAATGTGATTAATAATAAATTGATTAAAAAAGCATTAATTATATATATTAAAAACATAGCCAAAACATTAACGTTTTTATACAAATCATAAATTCACATTGTAATATCGAATACTAAAATTGGGTGAATGGAACACAACCCAATGTGTAACTAACACGTTATTACTTTGATGGAAAAAGAAATACGTTGCATATTTACACGACATATTTTATCATAGTGCGATGCATGTAGGATAATTGCTGTAAAGTGAGCAAACAAACATCTTCCACGTGGCATGGCCCAAGCAGATGCTCGATGTGCGAATCAGAAGAAGAATCAAATCTCCATATATTTTTCCATTGCAACTCCTCTCAACATATCTGGTATGAACTGGCCACTTTTTTTTATTTTCTTCACATTGTTTTTGTCTCCATCCATGCAGCGTTTGAATGGTGGCGTTGTCAAAAGGGGCCAAGACGTTCTCTCATTGTCATCATGTCGCTTGGAAGTGGCGGAATCACAAAATCTTGCAAGACTCCAAAGCCCCCTATAGTTCCATTCTGCAAAGCATCATTGCTTTTTTCGACTCATCTTCAAACCCGCTGGCAAATTAGATAGGGCCCGATCCTTGGCTATGGTTTTTTGTGCATAGAATTAAATGCCGAATGCGGATCATGGTTGTTTTTTGTATATGTTCACACTGGTTTTTTCTATGATGCACCTTTCTATTCTCTAATCCTGCTGTTAATGTGAATGGATATGTTGGTCAGAGAACTGCATTGACATCTGAACTTCTCAAATGTCCTGCTTTATAGTCTTCCACTTATTTGTACCTTAGGATAGCATTTATATTGCCTCAATATAGTCCATACTGCTTTTTTCTCTCTGACAAAAAAAACTAACGCCTCCCACTTGGCTCTGTAACCTAAACAAGCCATCATATTCTCTAGATCCAATTGTGTAAATCGTCACAAAGAAAAACATCGCAAGCCAATTTTAAAAAGGAAATTAATCAATAATCACTGGAATTTCGTTGACGTCAAACTAATTGCCAAACTTTGAGGAAAAATATCAGCTTTGGAACGCGCTTTAATCCACCTACCGCACTTTGCTTTACGACAATACAACTATACACTGCGAGTTTAACTGAAAGAGTTCTATTGCAATTTTCATGGTTCAACGTAGCACAAATGTTTCATCCCATCACCACATTTTCTGGGAAATGCAACCTATCATACCGATGTATATTCACACATATCGTCACAATTGCAGATTACAACTTTCATGTCAAGATTTAATTCTCTGTTTTGGTGACCATTGCAGGTATTTTCTGAAGCTGTTGACTTTATCTTTGGAAACACAGAATTTCAAGGCGCACCACATAGCTCCATATGGCAATTTTTATGCGCAAATCCAGGGATACAAGAGGAAGGACAACTACACAGAAAGAACAAAACGGTTCCATGAAATAATTTAGCATTAGATATTTTGAAAGGAAACAGCATAGGCCAGAAGAGACAGAGCGACATTCCCCGGAGATTGTTATCAAAACTACATTTGTGATATTATTAAACTAAATACAATTTTATTTATTTTTTGATTGTAGAGATGTGGATCCTACGGGATTTAGTTGCCAAAATGCGCCATCTCTTCAACGTCAACACATCGAATTTTGGTTGGCAGTTGTTTTCTTATGGAACGTTGATCCCAGATTTCTTCCGAGACACAAAATTTCCGCCAAACTATGTACTTAGTGTCAATGCAAACTGGATTGAAAGAAATGAACGATGCGAAGAACATGAGGAGATCATGCCCAACATATGTGCAGAGATGCTAAATACATGCTCCAGATCTCACCCCTTGATTCCAGATCCACGTTTTATTATTGATTATTTTTAATTTTTAATTTTTGTGGATTTGTGGTCGTATCAATCTCATTGAAGATTTTCTGTTTGTTTACAGGATCGTTGTGATAGAAGGATTTCTCAATGGCAAACAACGAATTGGATGTGAACGGATTAAATGACAAGGTTAAAATGGAAGGATTCGAAGCCTAAGATCGAGGGAGGCAAAACTACTTGACTACTTATAAA
Source organism: Pinus tabuliformis (assembly GCA_031772625.1). Lineage (NCBI taxonomy): Eukaryota > Viridiplantae > Streptophyta > Pinopsida > Pinales > Pinaceae > Pinus > Pinus tabuliformis. Next base: position 1,680,471,576 of record CM062820.1, read on the forward strand.
AGGAGACGAGGCTATCATAACAAAAAGGGGGAGGGCGATTCAGATCCAAGCACAGGAGGAGTTGCGTTCCAGTCGAGGGGATTTTCTACTCTTGATTCAATTTGCGCTTATGCACTTCCGTTTTGCCCAGAGAGAATGATTGTAGAGAATGAAATAGGGTTGTTGGCCTTGTTTAATTTCTTAGCACTATGGCAGGCATTAAGATCATAGGTCTGAAATTCTTAAAGATTACATATTTTGTAAAAAGTTTTAGCATTGTTTTAAATAAATTTTCATTCTTGTGTACTATTACTCGAAAGTTGAATTTTTATATTTCTGTCAAAATTTTATAATTAATTTCAATTTTTATTCTAAATAATATTTCTTGTTGACATCTAACACTATTGTTGGTTCAATTTTGATATGTTGTTGAAGCTTTACTGAGAGCTACCTCAGCTACCTTCAGAGGGTAGAATGAGATCAAATCTATAATGAATTCATTTAATTCATTGAAGATAAATGATAACTATTTATCATTTAATCGCAAATGTGTTCTGTTTTTTATTCCATTAGTTAAAATGAATTATTTCGTTTAGTTAATGGAAACCACATGGTGAATTCATTCATAAACCAGTTATTCCCCTTGTTTTATTTAATTTTCTCTAGTATTAGGAGAGGGCTATCCCATTCTAGTTCGAGATAGGATCTTCCTTTTAAATTAGTTTTGCATTTGCAAATAAATTTTGCCTAAAGTCCTCTTCCCTTAGACGCAAACATCTTAGTCCTGAGTGGCATGATTGACTTCTTATATGAATCAAACTTCTTGATTGATTTTAATCTTTATTCAAAACACTAAAAAAAATCAATCATGAGGATTAATGTAATATATTGTATATTAATTTATTTATTTTTAATCAATAACACTTAACATTTGGAATTATTTTTCTTATTTTTTAGAGTTAACTTTAGCATACTAATTAGTAATTAGTTTTCTAACATTAACTTTCAATAAATAATAATAACTTAAGGAGATTATAATAATTTTAATTTTAATTAAGTCATATATTTAATTGATCTTATTTTAATTAAATGTTTCCTTAGAATAATAATAACATTATTTAGTTTAATTAACATTCATTTTACAGTTTATCATAGATATATTATAATCTTATAATAAACTAGATTAAATATTGAGTATTATTGTTATAACTATATTAGTGATATTTAGGAATATATTATAGTATAAGTGATTTTATTATAGAATAGTATTAGTATAGTATAAGGTATATTTCTTTATATAGTATAATTAGTTAATTAGTATAATATCATAGGATATATTAGTTTAGATTTGACATATGAGATAAATATGAAATACTTTAGTACCTAACATGACTTTAATGACAGTCTAGTATTAACATAGCGTTACTCTAGGATTAATAAATAGTATGAAACTAACAAGTTTCATAGTGATAACATTATCATAGTATCATATAAGATTAACAATTAATATTAACTTAATAACACAAAGTTAGTTAGGTTAGAATAAGTTAGGTTAATTGTAAGTCATAACTTAGTTGTGGCTTGGTTGAGCCCCAGATCAGCTTAAGGATCACTTTCTTGCCTAATCAGCAAGAGGGCTGATCTGATGTCTCTTCTCCATTGATGAATGAAAGTCATATTTTAATTCATTGGAGATTGAGAGAAGGTAACTGGACCTAGTTAAACCAGTCGGAGTCCAAATGGATAAGGGACAGTATTCAAGTCCCTAATCGTGTGGTTTTCCCCCATGTTGTTGCAGTGATTTTTGAGGCATCAACATTTTTGGCGCTAGAAGGAGGGCCTCTGAAAAGTGTATTTGTTGAGTCTTGAATAATAAAGTCTATTTTTTCTAGATGACTCATACTAAACTTTTTGTTTGGAGTTGTATCCCTCAACGCTTGAATTCTAACATTCCGATCGAAATCACAAAATGCTTGACGGAGGTAAAATTCGATGGTGAAGGTAATACCTCTGCATTTGAACATATTTTCCCATTTTGCTTAGATTTTTCTGATTCAATTGATCTTGATGAACTTGTCTTATGTAGGATTTTTATCGTGACTCTTACAGGAGTTGCTAAACATTGGTGTGAATCACTTCTGGTTTCCTCGATCCACAGTTGGGATGAGTACGCATCAATATTCCTTCATACATTTGCAAATTGTAATCATGATCAGGTATGTGAAGAAATTGAAAATTTGAGAAAGTTAGAAAGCAAAGAATTAATTCATTTCATTCTCAGATTCAAATTGGTATGTTTAAAATTTGATTATGAAAATCAACCTACAAATGAGGAATTTATAGAATGGTTAGAAGAAGCCCTTTCTCTTCCTTCTCCCTGTGAGGAAAAGGTATTGGTAATTGAAAATCTATCCATTTTAAATAGCATGTCTGAATTAAATCAAATCAACAATGCACAATCTATAAACAATGCATAGATCTACATCTTACTATTGATCTTAATCTTCCTCTTGATAATGTTGCTGACAATTCAAATGAATCCACTATTACTAATAATTGAGCAAATCAACAAGTGGAAATTATTAATGAAAATGATGTGCATTGTACAAATGATACTTTTGATTTATCTCATGCTATTGACTAGACTCAATTACAAATTCATTCTCAGAAAAATGAAAATGTTTTACAAAAGCATGAATCTCAAAGTTGTTTAGATGAGTATGAAACATGTTCAGATAGAGAATATTTCAAGTTCATCTCCTCAAACAATTATTTCTACCTTTACCCAGATTTATTTTGCAAGGACATTTCTTTTGTTAAATCATCATTGATTCCTTTTGACGATACGATTTAAAAATCATTACTTTAGAAATCATTAGTAATGAACTGTCACAAAAATTTAATCGGGGTAATGAATTATTAATAGACTGCAATTTCATGATTTTGATAATTCTCTTAAATTTGAATTTAATAATTTTGATGGATCTAAATGTTTTCCAAAGGAGAATTTCAGTCATTATATTCATCATAGTTATGCAGAAGATAAAATAATCAAAATCAATTTTTTATATTTCTCATAACTCATTTATGTTTCAAAATGAATATTTTCCTTTTACCAATGTTACCATTGAAGAATTTCATTTTGAAATTGCATCAAATTGTAATGACCTTTCCCTTCCCATTTTCGACTCTAAACTTCCTATCTTTGATCTCAGCCTTTATCATTTCCACAAGTTGATGTCTACACTGTTAATGATTATATCATTCAAATCAAAACTCGTGGGAAGGAATTTTTTGTGAATCAGTCTCAATTGTCATTTAACCATAGGGAAAATACTAATTGTTGGTAGTTTGAAGAAACGAACATTAAATACTTATCGAGTGTACCATTAAAAGTGCATAGAGTTCAAAATCCAATTAATCAACACTTATTTTTCAAACACTTGATAATATAAACTCATCATTGTGCCAATCACCTCACTTATCCAATGATCCCCTTAAGAATTCATTTCAAGGTCATTTGGATGACTCAGTTCATAATTTCACTTATGTACATAACATTAATGTTTGTTCATCCATTCTCCTATTTAATCTCCTTCACTCTCTAATGAATATTCATCCATACTTTTACGATCCATTAGAAATTTGGTTGGAGGAAATTTTTCAAGAAAGGGTGATTGCAAAAAAAATTATTTTTGTAAATATATTAACAATATATGCACATAACTCTTCTTTTAATATTTCGATATTTGTTGCATTTTTGTTACTAATGTACATGATGTATATTTCTACAGGTAATAAGGAACTTGCTTGGTTACATTGGAAGTTTGATCTTACGTAGCCATAATATTTTTTGATTAGCTTAGGAATAGTTTAAATTTCTTTTTTGTTTTATAGCTTGAATAAAAGATGATTTGTAAAAGATACATGGAAGAAAACGAACATCTATGAGGTAAATTATTTCTCGAATTATTTTAGGTATGTATCATTATTATCATCTGTTTGTTTTTATTTCAATTTGTTTAAGTTCCCATTCTGTTTTTCTTTTTTATATTTGGTGTCCTTTTTGCAGGTTTGTATTAGTTCAACTTTTGTGAATAAGACGGTTGTGATGAAAACAAAATGCTTAAAGGAGAAGTATTTAAAGACTTGTTCAGGGAGTTTTTCTTAATCTGATATTTCCCTTATCATTGTTATGATATGTTTTTAAAGTAAGTCATGATTAAGGAAAATTATCCTTGTTAAAACCCACAAAAGCAATTGTTAATCACAACTCATCATTAGTTCATTTTTAATAAACTCAGGAACACGATAACTCTTTAAACAAGAAGATAATTCAACTTGAAGAATATTTATAAACACAATTTTAATGCTTTTATGTCAAGTCATCATCATCTTGTTTGGGTCATTTTGATTCCATGCTTTTGATTTTATCAACTTTTTCGTTTTGATTTGGTTTGTTTTATTTTTTCGCCCCTTTTCATGGAGTTGATTTCACGATATATCTTTTTCAATCCATTAAAAAATCCTCGTGCATATTCTTTTAGTAATATTATTAACTTTTAGCTAGAGGAATTTTTAATCCAACTCTGGTTTCATAAATGGGAAATCTCTTAACTCTATCTATTCCAGTGAATTTCATTTATCATTAAAGGCATACCCTTATGAAACCATAAGACTATCTTGCTTCAAATATTTTTCATGGAGGAGCACACATCCTTTTAAAGTGATATAGTTTAATTTTACAAGGAAAGAATTGATTTGAGTTTAACAAAATGAATCCCTCCCACCCCTCCACATGAAAGCCTCTAACTGATAGTTCTAGAGAAAGAATTTGGAGTAAATATTGTGAAAATATTATGTCCATTAAACATAAATCTCGATTAGCATCCCACCTCTTTCACTCAAATACATCATAAAAATAAAAGCTTGCAAATGCGATTATCAAAAGAGTGATTAAAGAGGATGCATGGGAAATACAAGTAAACCCGTCAGGGCTATGGACGCTAGCTGGCAGCAGGACTAGGTTTGTATGGCATAAAAGACAACTTCGTTGGGGTACTGTTCAGGCTCGTTGGTAGTGAAGCGATGTCAGAGACAATCATAAAATGGATATATGCTTTATCAAAAACTCCTATCTATACCTGCTTCTATTTTTAATATGAGGTAGTTTTAAAAGAAATTTTCCTAATTTTGGATTCATGACTTTTACTCGAATATGTTTTGAGTAATTATCTTTTCAAACTCATATTACTTAATCTATTTATGTGGGACCTATGGAGATGTTTTATTGTTAGACAGTTTCATGAACTCCATTATTTTTAACCTTTGGGTAAATCAAAGTTCATTATCTTTAATCAGAGATAACTGGTTCTTCTCTTGTGTGTTGCCATTGTTGTGGTAACCCCCCCCCCCCCCCCCTGTTTTTTCACTTTTAAATATCACATGGGGAGCCTTTTAACTGATCATTTGGTAATATTATTATTGGATTATGAGAATTTGGATGGCCTAAATGAGTTCGACGTGTCTCTATCTATCTAGCTAAATTAGTTTGACCTCATTTGGATTAGTTGTTTGCGAATTATGCTTGTTTGAAGATTGGATGTGTTTTAACCGCTTGACTTTGAGGCTTTCTCAGGGGTTGATCATGAGTTGGTTGTTGCAATGAGCTCCTTGTTTGCTTGGTGTTTAGCTTTTATGATCATGACCATATTCCATCACTGGTCACGATAAAGCGATATGGCACCTTCAGTGGCCACATCACCACACATTTGATCACGTGTTACTTAGTTCTCTTCAACTACATGACTTAATACATGCATTGATAAAATTGACTAATCATTACTTAGTCATTTTTGTAAATAAATTTTAACACAAATTATATATCATAACAAATAAATATAATTATTAATTAATTTAGTTTTATAAATATAATATAATTTAATTAGTCGAGAATATTATAATACATTGTAAATAAACACTGGTTGAAAATAAAATGGATAATAAACAATATTATTGTACATAATGTGATTAATAATAAATTGATTAAAAAAGCATTTTAAATAATATTGTATATATATATTAAAAATATAACCAAAACATTAACGTTTTTATACAAATCATATCAAATTATAAATTCACATTGTAATATCGAATACTAAAAATTGGTAAATGGAACACAACACAACGTATAACCAACCGCTTATTTCTTTGATGCACAGAGAAATACGTTGCATACTTACGCGACGTATCTTATACAAAATTGATGCATGTGGGATAATTGCTGCAAAGTGAGCAAACAAACCGCAACTAACACCTCCCACGTGGCTCTGCAACCTAAACAAGCCATCATAATCTCTAGATCCAGTTGTGTGAATCGTCACAAAGAAAGACATCGCACGCCAATTTAAAAAAGGAAATTAATAAATAATCACGGGAATTTCGTTGATGTCAAACTAATTGCCAAACTTTGAGGCAAAATATCAGCTTTGGAGCGTGCTTTAATCCACCTATCGCACTTTGCTTTACGGCAATACAACTATACACTGAGAGTTTAACTGAAAGAGTTCTATTGCGATTTTCATGGTTCAACGTAGCACAAATGTTTCATCCCATCACCACATTTTCTGGGAAAATCAACCTATCATACGGATGTATATTCACACATATCGTCACATTCACACATATCGTCACAATTGCAGATTACAACTTTCATGCCAAGATTTAATTCTCTGTTTTCGTGACCATTGCAGGTATTTTCTGAAGCTGTTGACTTTATCTTTGGAAACACAGAATTTCAGGGCGCACCACATAGCTCCACATGGCAATTTTTATGTGCAAATCTAGGCATACAAGAGGAAGGACAACTACGCAGAAAGAACAAAATGGTTCCACGCAATAATTTAGCGTTAGATATTTTGAAAGCAAACATCATAGGCCAGAAGAGGCAGAGCGGCATTCCCTGGAAATTGTTATCAAAACTACATTTGTGATATTATTAAACTAAACACGATTTTATTTATTTTTTGATTGCAGAGACGTGGATCCTACGGGATTTAGTTGCGAAATCGTAGTGCAACGTGCCATCTCTTCAATGTCAACACATCGAATTTTGCCTGGCAGTTGTTTTCTTATGGAACGTTGATCCCAGATTTCTTCCGAGACACAGAATTTTCCGCCAAACTATTTACTTAGTGTCAATGCAAACAGGATTGAAAGAAATGAATGATGTGAAGAACACGAGGAGATCATGCCCAACATATGTGCAGAGATGCTAAATACATGCCCCCCTTGATCCCAGATCCACGTTTTATTATTGATTATTTATATTTTTACTTTTGTGGTTTTGTGGTCGTATCAATCTCATTGAAGATTTTCTGTTTGTTTACAGGATCATTGTGATAGAAGGATTTCTCAATTGCAAACAATGACAAGGTTAAAATGGAAGGATTCGAAGCCTAAGATCGAGGGAGGAAAAACTACCTGACTACTTATAAAAGGAGACGAGGCTATCATAACAAAAAAGGGGAAGGGCAATTCAGATCCAAGCACAGGAGGAGTTGCGTTCCAGCCGAGGGGATTTTCTACTCTTGATTCAATTTGCGCTTATGCACTTCTGTTTTGCGCAGAGAGAATGATTGTAGAGAATGAAATAGGGTTTTTGGCTTTGTTTAATTGCTTAGCAGGTCTGAAATTCTTAAAGACGGCATATTTTGTAAAACTTTTGGCATTGTTTTAAATAAATTCTCATTCTTGTGTACTATTATCAGAATGTTGAATTTTTATATTTCTGTCAAAATTTTATAATTGATTTCAATTTTTATTCTAAATAATATTTCTTGTTCATACCTAAGGTTATTGTTGGTTCAATTTTGATATGTTGTTGAAGCTTTAATGAGAGCTATCTTCAGCAGAATGAGATCGAATCTCTAATGAATTCATTGAATTCATTGAAGATAAATGATAACTATTTATCATTTAATCACAAATGTATTTTGTTTTTTATTCCATTACTTAAAATGAACTATTTCGTTTAGTTAATGGAAACCACATGGTGAATTCATTCATAAACTAGTTATTCCCCTTGTTTTATTTAATTTTCTCTCATATTAGGAGAGGGCTATCCCATTCTAGTTCGAGATAGGATCTTCCTTTTAAATTAGTTTTGCATTTGCAAATTAATTTTGCATAAAGTCCTCTTTCTTTAGAGGCAAACATCCTAGTCTTGAGTGGCATGATTGAGCCCTTATATCAATCAAACTTCTTGATTGATTTTAATCTTTATTCAAAACACTAAAAAAAAATCAATCATGAGGATTAATGTAATATATTGTATATTAATTTATTAATTTTTAATGACTAACACATTTGGAATTATTGTTCTTATCCTATTAGAGTTAACTTTAGCAAACTAATTACTAGTTAGTTTTGTAACATTAACTTTCAATAAATAATAATAACTTAAAGGAATTAGAATAATTTTAATTTTAATTAAGTAGTGTATTTAACTTGATCTTATTTTAATTAAATGTTTCCTTAGAATAATAATAACATTATTTCATTTAATTAACATTCATTTTACAGTTTATCATATATATATTATAATCTTATAATAAACTAGATTAAATATTTAGTATTATTGTTAGAACTATATTAGTGATATTTAGGAATATATTATAGTATAAGTGATTTTATTATAGAATAGTATTAGTATAGTATAAGGTATATTTCTTTATATAGTATAATTAGTGAATTAGTATAATATCGTAGGATATATTAATTTAGATTTGACATATGAGATAAATATGAAATACTTTAGTACCTAACATTACTTTAATGATAGTGTAGTATTAGCATAGCGTTACTTTAGGATTAATAAATAGTATTAAACTAACAAGTTTCATAGTGATAACATTATCATAGTATCATATAAGATTAACAATTAATATTAACTTAATACCACAAAGTTAGTTAGGTTAGAATAAGTTAGGCTAATTGTAAGTCATAACTTAGTCGTGGCTTGGTTGAGCCCCAGATTATCCTAAGGATCACTTTCTTGCCTAATCAGCAAGAGGGTTGATCTGATGTCTCTTCGCCAGTGATGAATGAAAGTCATATTTTAAGTCATTGGAGATTGAGAGAAAGTAACTGGACCTAGTTAAACCAGTTAGAGCCACTAATCCAAACGGATAAGGGACAATATTCAAGTCCCTGACTGGGTGGTTTTCCCCCATGTTGTTGTAGTGATTTTCGAGGCATCAACACATAGAAACTTTCTTTGACATTGTGAATAGCTAAGTGGGGTAGACACAACGAATAAATACTCGGATATTGTTGGATGATGCTAGAGTCCAAATTGATGAGCTAGCAGATGTAGATGTGATGATGAACACTCAAAAACTTGAACATATAAGTGAGCTTTTAGTATAAAAACGAGGTTTTATGGGTAAATGGGAACAAATGGGGAAAAATGAAATTAAATGAAGAGGTGACATGTGTATGGGATGATGATTTTGATCTAGGTGGATATTGGTGGCCACTCAACTATTCCACTTGGAATCTCACTGTTGGCTTGTTGGGGCTTGACCCAGGTTCAAAGTTATTTAGCCAAACAAATCCCTGTAATATTGGCCCTTTTGGTAACATTCCATGGAGCGCGGACTGAGGTCTCACTCGAAGCAGTATGGGGGGGTGCTGGAACCAGGTTTCTGCACCTTTGAGATGTCTAAGAGGTTGAATTGGTCCAGCTTCGCGCAGATTACTTCGCGCACGTCCTTGTCCCTTGCTTCCTGTTGTACTCGCCTTTGCATAGCCCTAACCAGGGGCTGTGTGGCTTCCACGCTACTAGAGCAACCATCTACACTATTTACCTAAGTCACACTTGAGATCTTACTTATCTTCTTACACCAGTTAGTTATCTTCGTGTAAATGGGTACCTTATGTTATATTTATTTATACAACACATCCATATGAGTTTGCGTAGCAAATAAATAGTAAACTCGCAATTCATACCCAATGATACATAAGACAGGAAAAGATACACAGAAATAAGATATAACTTCTCTTTTATTAATTCTTCCCATGGTTACAGACTCGACCTATCCTGCACACTCAGCTACAGGGTTTCGTGCACTCAGCTCCAGAGCCTTCTCCTACTCTACGAACAAAAGACACACTTTACACTTCGACTCAATCCCTTAGACTCATCATGCTTCTATTTGATTAATTTATATTTTTTATACACTTAGAGCCTCGCTCTATTTATACGATCCCATGGTCCCCAGACCATGGGTGGATCTTTCAAACCAACATTACATTACAAAACCAAGGGCGGAAAACCTTGTGACTCTATTATGACTTCGCGCTCCGCGCCCACAAATCGTGGAGTCTTTACAATATACTTGGTCAAAACTTGGGCTTTAAGCCCCAAAACATGCCTTGGGGGGGATTTCATGACCAACAAGCCCCCAACACAAACATCGTGACTCGCCCTCGAGTCATTCTGTCGGTGCGGAGATCTTCACACGGAGTCCCTACAACTATGCTCAAATAGCTGCAAGGTTGGCAGTGCACTGAGCGACTGCCTCCTGAATCTCATGTACCTGTTGTTCCGAGACCGTGGTGTCAGAACTCCTTCCCTGCATCTAATCCTGTGTCCCCTGCATTTGTGAAAGCTTGCCTTCAATCGTTGTTGTAATGGTGAAGGCCTCGTCGATCTAAGGCTAAACGTGTGCCTTCAAGACTGGTTCTCTATGTCGTCCTGCATACACCGGCTCTTTTAGCACTTTGGCCCGTTGCATTCGCGTGAGACTATAAGTGAGGGCCACTATCTGTGAAGTCCCTTTGACATTGTTGTACTGCTGCTAGAGTTCACGCGCCTCTGTCTCTAAGCACTAGATGTTAGGGTCCTCCTACAGATATGTGAGGACCTTGAATGACTCCTCCAACTTTCTAGTGCAATCCCTTACTGCACTACCAATCTCTTCCAGCCCTGATGTAATAGCACTAGCATGTTATTCCTTTACTTTCAGAGGGGTGGACGGCTGCAATTTCAACCGCAACTTTGCTATCTAAAGGTTTAGCTCCAGCTGAACCTTAGTCATTTCTTCTCGCACCTCACGCACCCCTGCTGCTAGTCTGTGGATGTGCGCCTCTGCTGGTGCATCTGCTGGGATGGCCAACTCAAGGACCATCTGACAGGCTTCTTCCATTACCTGTACCATATTCCTGTTCTGTGACACCACTTCGTCGTGCTGCAAGCTCAACTGCTCCATGTTGATATTTTTCTTGCTCAGCACTTGTAGTGCACGACTCTCCCTAGCCCACAGTTCTGTAGTAATCCCATCCTGTAGAACATATAGTGTCTCCTGTGGGAGTGCAGCAATGTTGATCCCGATACCTTTCAGTGTGCTAATTGTAGGCCTGTTTGCCTCATTCGTTGTAACCAGTTCCCCTTTTGGAAGCACTATTGTGTTTGTTGTCCGAGCGCGCAACATCTGCTATGTTGTAGTTGTCCCTACTGCGAGGCTAGTCAGAAGGGTACCAACCTGAGGAGTCGCACTTGCAACTCTTGAAGCTATGCTTTGAGGGCCCCCAACACAATTTGATTCTCTTGCATGAAGTTCCGGAGAGCCTCGGAGGTGATGTTGTGCATCGTCTCATCGATGTCGTGCAGATCACCCTCAGTAATGTTGATCGGGTCGATAAACAACTTTGATGCCTTAACCTTCTGTTGAAGCCTCGAAAATCGGGTCTACAACAAGGGGGATACCCACCTGGTCTAGACCTTGGTTAGCAGCTCCTTTTTCGTTTGGTATAGTGGGTCCGACTGGGGATATGGGCTCAGTTTCCAAATTTATGTGTATGTGTGTTGAGAATTGATATTTCCTTCCTAATAATTTCTAAGTAAAATGCTTTTATACTAAGTCTAATTTAACAACATGAAATTGTATTCTAATAAATAGAAATATCTAATTCTAAAACTAACCTGGGATTTAATCTTTCGGTTATGCGATCTAAAATAATTTCCAATGGAAATTGGTAATAAATATCATTCAATTGCTACGAGAAAAGAATTCAATAAAGATGAATTATTTCGTATAAAAAGTTAAACGAAACAATTGTGAAAAACATATTGCATAATAATTCATTCATATATTAAGCATAAATAAATGGCTATCACCATACAGAAGTGCCAAATGATAACTCAAGCATTCACGCATTCATACATAAATAACTAAACATGAATATCACCTTAACACGTAAGTAGAAATTGTTCAGAGATAAAAGTACCATTTATAACGATTTCTACTCATGAGCTCTAGCAATAATGATTTATCTCCTCTTAATTCAACATCTACTAAGAGTGCAAAAGTGCAATTTCAGTAGCAGATATTAAACACAGCTGTCAATAAATCTTGTTCCATTCATTCATTAAAACCTCCTTGGAGGGTGCAGAAGTGCATATTCTGAGGACAAGTTTTTGACAAATTTTAGGACCCTTCTCTAAATGCAAGAGAAAGGTTTAAATACTACTAGCTAAATCTAAAAATAGTTTATTACAAAAATTTAGGAGGCGGTTTAAATGACTGTCCTTATTTCAGGCAAAAATAAAGCAAAACTAAAATTAAAACTGAATCTAAACGTAAAACTGGAAATTAACTATCTATGTATTTGTTCTTCGTAGTCGCAAGCATCCAGCATCAGCTTGAGGAGAGTTGGTTGGCTGACCTCGGACTTTAGCTGTCCTGTGAAAACGAAATCAACAAGTGCTGGCACCATCTTCTCGGTAGAATTAGTGAGACACTTGAGAGTCATGCACTGACTGTGTGGTTTAACCAAGTACTGCCGGTAAGAATCCCAATTTAACTTAGTTAACCTTTTGATGGACCCTACTCTTTCTTGAGCCTTTTATCTCCAGCTTGTTTGTAGGTGCTGCACATTTGGTAGAAATCCTGGAATGGTCTCTGATATGAGATTTTCCCTGTGTAAATTTTCATTGACACAGTTGATGACATTGTTCGCTGCAATGGCTGCTTCTTCTGCCGCTTGTTCTGCTTTCCTGATCTGTGCATCCCACTTATTAAAGAGAATTTCTTTGTGGGCTTCATTGATTATGGGTGCGCTTGCCTTTTTCCCTTCCTCTGATTCCTGCCAAACCAAATATTCAGTAACTCTTTTATCAATTAAATCATAATCATGTCGCAAGTCCACGACTTGATTAGTAATTCTATCGCTTATCTCGCAATAAGAGCTCCACTGCGATATTCTTTGGCACAATGTTTCTTGCTGCTGCAGGAGTTGATCATTTAAGGAAATGGATTCTGTGACAAACTATATAAGCTTAGGATCATCCTTATGCATCTCTTGCATAACTTGTAGCTGTTTTTCTCTTTCGACCAAACTGTTCTGGTATCCTAGCTACATTTGTTAAAAATCTTGCTGTAATTTTTCTAGCTTTTTCTCTGCCTTGCTGTTGACGCTGGCTTGGTGTAGCTGTTGCTGCAAAATCTGTATTTGATCCTCTTTTTCTTTCAATAATTGTTGTACCTCGGATGCTTTATCAATGGTTGCAGAAGCATATGCTCCTGCGATCTGAGATAATTTAGTGAGATTTTCAGTAGGGTCAGTGGTAGGATCTTGCCAAAGGATGTCTAATTGCTCTGCATCAGGAGAGAGCAAGCTTTACAATTTCCTTTTCTTTCTTTGTCTTCTCACCACCGCCTTATGCTAAGGAATATAAAATACATCGAGAGGAGGAATTTCCTCTATTTTGAGCATAATTTCAGAAGATGGGGTAATGGGAATATGTTCCATTTCTAGGACATTGCTAATTGTTCTAGTGACTATATCATCCACTGCCTATATATTACTCTCAGGTGTCTTTGTGCTCTGCCCCTCAGTATTGATTAAGTCATTAAATGTCTCCCATTCTTTATCCAGCTCAGTTCTAACTGGTGGTGGCTAGTTGATGAGAGGGGGAAGATTTACCTATGGAGTGGTCAAAACTTGTTGTTCTTGGCACTCTTTAGATTGGGCAGTATCTCTTATTGACCCTTCGCTTTTATTATGGTCGCTCTCGGACCTTTTAGAGTGTTCTGGTGTTTCTCTCCCAAACTTGGATCTAGACCTGTCTGTGCCTGAACTTCCACTAAGACTGATACTGGGAGTTGGCTCCCTTACTAGTTCCAAATGTAATTTATCCAAAGGGATATTAGCTAATCTCCTTTCTCTGTATATTTTGAATTCTTGAAATTCTGCTGGAGGAAATTGCATTTGGGCCGAATGCAGAACTTCTTTAAGTGTACTTTTCTGCTGAAATGTATCATCAAAAAGATCATCTTCTCTAGAAAACACTTTTATTTTGATTGCAGTAGTGAAATTCTTAATGATATCATAAGGGTCGAATTGTCTTATTTTAAATTTGAACAATTGTAGGCATAACATGTTGTCTACTTCTTTGAATGCATGACCTAAATCAAATAGTGAAAAGGCCCCATAGGCCACAAGAAATTGTGGCCAAATGGCCTTCTTCTTGTCCTTCAACTCTTTACTCATTCCTCCTACTCCGCAAGTCTGGTAGGCAATCTCTCGTGCTAGTAGTTTATCAGGGACATATAAAGGTAGGACATGAGGGGAAGCGAGACTTCCAAATACTCTGACATAGGTGAAAATTTCTTCTCCGAAACATCTCACGACAGGGAGCATATCGACTTCCGCTTCGGGAGAAAATCTTGGAGCGTCTTTATTATACAACATCTTGTATAGAGGTAGCATGACTCCATGACAAATCTTATAAAAATATGGAATGAACTTGGAATCCCATAATTCCTTGTGATAAACATGAATGGGTAAGGGGTCCTGAGTAGTCCATTTCCAACCCATCAGAGGAAACTTGGAAACATAACATATTTCATCCATTACATAAGAAAATAAGTAGAAAGGGGGATAAATCCTCTGAGCAGTTCTTTTGGACCGATAATTCAAAATGGCTGTGGCTAAATTGTCAAAAAATATTTTGGCCCAATCCACAATCGTAGCATTAGTGGCAGTATCTAATAATGGTAGCCATTCAGATGAAAATTTGTTAATATCAGGCCTTCCAAAAAGTCTACAAAGCATAGCAGCAACAAAGTAATACAGAGAGGTGAGAGAACCAATACTATATATACCATGCTTATCCTTTTTTAGTGGTTCATCCCTTCTCGACCAGTCCTTGGTGCATTCTGCTAAATCTTCATTTTCTTTAGCAAACTTCTCCATGAATTGTTTGTTATAAGTCACTTGTGGCTCTGGTGGATGATACATGAGCCTCAAATATTGTGTAGTCAATGAGCCAATGAGTCCTTAGCTCTGAGTCTTATACTGTCTATTTGTTATCTCAGTGCTATCCAGTACCCATTTGAACATGTCCATGTATGGAAGAATCTTGGGCCTTGCCGCTATCTGGTGCAAGAACAAGCATGCTAGTTCTATAATTTATTCCTCAGACGACCCACGTGAGTCTGCAGTAGCTGTAACCTCCATTACTCTGGGATTTTCCTCCTTGAGTAGACTCTGCATACCTTCCCAAGTAGTAACGCTGACATCTCTGTTACAGGTGGTGTCTGTGTATAAGGGCGTCATTTCTTTGTCTTCAGAACTTGGAACCTTTCCTTTATTTCCCATAATATTTTGAACACTGCTATGTATACCTCTCTACTTTTTGCTCATGCAATTTGCAAATGAGGAAAGAGTAATGATAAGAAAAAGGTGACAGGAAATATTTAAATGCTGAAATCATATAAAATATATCACCTTACGTGAAATGGATCTCCAATCAGATCAAAACCATATTTCATTAATTATTACCAACTAACTCATTAAATTAACATTAACGCGCATAACTCGACATCGGTTTGTGGAAAAGATTTTCTGAACGACGAGCCCTGCAGATCCGCGATAAGGCAATTTTTCGATTTTCTTCGCAATATCGAAGATCACAATATCATAGATCTATTACGTGTGGAAACCATCTATTACCATATGTTTTCTGCACAATGCGATTTGCGAGACGCGCCATCGCATATTGGCAGTTTGAGGTATTCCACTTTAAGTGATACTTGAAGCACATGAAAACTGCGATGCAATGAATTTCTTTAATATGTGATCTCACATCGTGATTTCGCAATCTTAGGATTCTGTTTATAGGAAAGCATTCATTACCATTTTGTGATGCGACGTTTTTTATTGAGAGAACGGTTTTGTTTGAACTTATCATAAAACTTAAGTCTTTTTAGATTTTCGGGTATTCTTCTAAGTTTATGATAGTAAGATTTATTCAAAAGGGAATACAAGTCCTAATTTATTTTTTTTAAATTTTTATGGATAAGGGTCCCTACTTATAGAGTAATAGTGAGAAAACTAAATAAAAAGGGGGGTTGTTGCTGGCCACAACAATTGGCGATTCACTTGGAAGAACTAGTTATCTCTTCTTTTCTTTTGAATTTTCTAAACTTCCAAAATAGAAGGTTTTTTAGAGAATCAAACTTTATTATAGAAAGATAAAGTACACCATGCTTTCAGCTATTAAGGATAGTTTGTTTCTTCTATGTTAACTTTGGTTATTTACTTCCTAGAGCTAGTCATTGTATTTACATCAGCCACTACTTGGTTTATAAAGATAAAAACAAAGTCTTCTCTGTAAATCAGTTTTAAATATGCTCATTTGTCGTAGGTAGAGCCTCTGCTACCAGCACACATTTATAGCATCGACAGGGTTACCTATTACCCGACAATGATCCTGTATCCTACTTGGAGAAATATACGATTTTCAAAGGGAAATCCATATCCACACTTATTGCTTTTATTTTCTTTTAATCCTTAAAGAACAATGCCTTGGTTTTGTAGCCAAATTATGATAGTGCCACTGACTTGATTTATAACATTGCTGAACAAGCTGGCTTGTGATGAGACCCCTTGTCTTTTGATTGTAATAATCTTGAGTCATTTACCTGTTGTGATATGCAATTTTGGCAAATTCAGCAAGCTATAATATCTATGATCATGATAAGTCGGCTCGTGAAGAGACCTCTTATTCTTTAAGTTAAAGTGTATCGCTGGATTATTCCTTGAAGCTCGTAATTCCCTAGATGGGGAGGAAGTCATTGTTCCCTTAAAAATAGCTCTGGATGACAATGTAGAGTTTTTGGAAAGAGCTTTTCTACAGAGAATCTTCGTTTTGTTATTGATACTTTTCATTTGACTGATATAAGACAAATTCCCACTAAAGGTTGTTTTTTATCAAAATTTACAAGGTTGAAACTAGTATCATTTTCAAGATTATAGCATTTGACTGTATCTTTCAATAATAATGTCCAATTTCCTAAATCAATCCTATTTATACAAGCGAAAAAACAAAATTTAAAAGAAATTCTAGTCTTTTTCGTGAATTCCAAATGTAACCATTTACAACTTGTTTTATTATCAAAATAAAGGAAAAACTAATTTACAAAAAAAAATAGAAGAATGATCTCCCATGGAAAGTATTTTTTGAGGATCTGCCTGTTAACAAGTAAAGATTCCCTTTTTCATGTTAAATCCTGTAACATAAAAGTAGATGGACCTATAATTTCTGCGATTTGGAAAGGGCCAAGCCACATTTGTTGAAATTTCGTATGTTTTCCCTTTTCCTCGTGAGCCTTATCCCATTTTAAAACTAGATCTCCAACCTGAAAGTCCTTTTCTGGATATCATGCTTGAATCAAAAGAAGCTTTTACTAATGCTTGGTGATGCACATGAGTTATTTTAGCCTGTCCTCGTTTCTCTTCTAGCTTAAGGATTTGCAGCTGCCTTAGTTGTAAGGAAGAAGTTGATGTTTCGTGAATAAATTGAACTAAGGCCAATGAGGGAATCACTAGATGAGTTAGAAGGACCATATCTTTCCCATAAACCAAATTAAAGGGAGAAGTGCCAATGGAGGCTTTCTGCGTTATTTGGTCTGCCCATAGAGTATATATTAAGGATTTGTGCCAATTCTTATGAGTTTGATCAATGGTTCGCTTAATGATTCTGATTAAGTTTTTATTTGTTGATTTAGCTAACCCATTCCCTTGTGGGTAATAATTGGCAGAGTATTTAAGCTTAAAACCTCTTTTGAGTGCAAATTCAGCCATAGCATTGCCAGAAAAATACAATGCATTATCAAACATTAAAGCGGAGGGTAAACCAAACCTGGTTATTATGAACTGATCTATGAAATCAATGATGTGTTCGGCATTAGCTGTCTTGAGGGGAACTGCTTCTACCCATTTAGTAAAATAATTTGTAGTTGTAAGGATATACCTATGCTGTTTAGAAGAATGAGGAACGATCTCACCTATTATATCCAATCCCCATAGATCAAAAGGTTGATCGATATTGACTGGTTGCAAAGGCAATGATGGTTTCTTTTGTCTCCCAGGAGCAGTTTGACAAACTTGACATTTCCTTAAGTAGTTGTGCGCATCTTTGAATAGTGTAGGCCAATAGTACCCTGCGCACAAGATTTATGTGTTGTAGTATCTCCAACGTAATGTCCACTTGCTAGTCCATCATGGAGTTCCTGCAACACCTTTTCAGCTTCATATTTCTTGAAACATCGAAGGCGAACAGAATCATAATTATCCTAAAAGGTAAATCATTTACGAGTTGATATTTCTTAGCCTTCAACCTTAGGGCTCTTTTCTTTGTATAATCTAGGTTTGAAGGAGCATATCCGTTTTTTAGATAAAATATGATATCAATGTATAATGATTCAATATCATTTAGGCTTACCTCATACATTTGTACTTCTAAAGACGATATTTTAGAAATAAGTGATGCTCCAGCCAGTATTTTACAAAAGCCTTAACCTTTTACAATATTTGTTAGTTTAATTTCAGTGTCGTATTCTTGTAAGGTTGTAACCCAATTTGCTCTCTTTTCACCCACATCTTTCTATACTGAGAGATTTCTTACCGTTTGAAAACACACTATGATTTTTGTATGGGTTTTAAGTAGGAAGGGTCTAAAATGTTTGATTGCTTTGAAAACAACATAAGCTTGCTTCTCGACATCAGAATACTTTAATTCAGCCCCTTGTAGATTTGAACTGAAAAAGGCAATTGGGGCTTCCGCCTTATCTTGATTTGCTTGAGTGAGTATGTAGCATATGATCTATCAGAGGTAAATGTATACAAAATGAAAGGATCAGAGAAATTTGGAGTGGCTAAATATGGGGCGTTTACAATCACTTATTTAATCAGATTGAATGCTTCATATTCTTCTTGGCCCAATTTAAAGATTGAATTCTTTTTAATCATTGCTTTTAAGGGAGATACGATCCTTGAAAAGTCTAGAGCAAATCTCTTTACAAAATTAATCTGGCCAAGGAAGGATTGCATAGCTTTCTTGTTTTGAGGCAAGGGTATTTCGGAAATCTTCTTGATTCTGTCGGGATCAATATGGATTCTAGATTTTGACACTCTAAATCCAAGATTTTTTCCTTCACTTAATGCAAAAAAGGACTTTTTTCGGATTAAGTGAAATTCCATACCTCTGGCAATGTTGGAAGATCTGTTTCAAATCTCTGAGATGATTAACTCGTTTCTTGGAATTTAGAGTTATATCATCCAAGTAGATTACTACTGATTTGTTTACTAATCCCTTAAATGCGATTTCCATGGCCCTTTGAAATGTGGCATTAGTGTTGATCAGACCAAAAGGCATCTTTTGAAATGCATAAGTACCCCATTTGGTTAAGAATGTGGTCTTTAATTGATCAACAGGGTGGACCAAAACTTGGTTGTAGCCGAAGAAACCATCCAAAAAGGACATTAATT
Organism: Pinus tabuliformis; assembly: GCA_031772625.1. Classification (NCBI taxonomy): domain Eukaryota; kingdom Viridiplantae; phylum Streptophyta; class Pinopsida; order Pinales; family Pinaceae; genus Pinus; species Pinus tabuliformis. The sequence continues at coordinate 1,680,491,394 of CM062820.1, forward strand.
CTGATCCTGCAACTGCGTGTAATATTTGCTCCATGGGAGGCAAAGGAAAATGATCTTTTTGGCAGGCTTTGTTAAAATCTCAAAAGTCAATGCAAATTCTAATGTCTTCATTTTTATTTCTAATGGGAACCATATTGGAAACCCATTTAGAATGTCGAATGGGAAAAATGATTTTGGCTTTCAATAATTTATTGAGCTCAGACTTAATCTGATTTTCCAAATTAGGGTGGATTTTTCTCAGCTTTTGCTGGACAAGTTTTTCATCGTTTATCATTGGGATAGTATGCTGAATGATAGAAGTGTCGTAAGTCTTAAGTTCATCATAGTTCCAGGTAAAGACACTTTTGTATTGTTTCAGGAGAAAAACGTACACTAATATTTCTTCAGTGGCTAGGCCAAGACCTAGATTGATATTCTGTAGCTTGGTATCAGTTCCTATATTTACTAATTCATAGTTTAGAGTTGAACTTTGAAGTTTTGAGTTGGTAGATCTTTTGAATCTGTCTTTCAAATCATATAGGTCTTCCAATTTGACTACAGATTTTGGCATAGCATTATTAGTGCTATCTTGTTGCAACTGTTTGTCATGTTGGTCTTCATCTATAATCTGATTAGTGTAAGATCCCTCTGATGTCAGGAAGCTTACAATATCAGGATCATCATTGAAAATTATCCAATTGGTAATGTTATCAGGAATCGAGGGTCTAAAAATCAATTCAATTGAGAATCTATCCAGGCTATAGTCTTTTGAGGGAATGAGCTAGGAAGCTACGTTTGCCAAGAGGTTAGCACTAGCATTTTGGAGTCTAGGAATTGATGAAATATTGAATGCTATAAAATGTTCAGCCAGATATTGTACTAAATATTGATAATGCTTTAAATGACCGATAGACAATGTATAGTATTTCTTACCTGTCTAATTACAATTTCAGGATCTCTAAAAACTTGTAGATACTTGATATCTAATCCGATTTCTTTGTATAATCCTTGGATTAAAGCCTCATATTCTGCAGTATTATTGGTGCAATCAAACTCAAGTCTACAAGTTAGCATAGTTTTGTTTCCCTCTAGACTAACTAATACACATCCTGCTCCTGCTCCATCGTTAGACTTAGAACCCTCAAAAAATAACTTCCAAAATAAATATTTATTTACTGGACTATCTATGAAATTAACACATTTAGAACTTTTTGTTTGAGAAAATTTTTCTACCTGAGATAAAACAAAATTTTCTAAGTAAGGCGAAGTATGAGCATTGAAATTTCCTAAGAAAGAGTCAACAGAATAGTTGCCAATTATATTGTTGCTATATGCTACAGGTCCATTTTCTCCTTCCAATTCTATTACTATGTATTTTTGATGCCTTTATCATTCAAACTTTATTTGATTTGGTTTACCATTGTAAGGGAGCCACATATGCGACCAGTCGGTTGCAAAATATCCATGAAGCTTTTCAGACCAATCCCTGCTAAGAATTAAGCCATAAAATTCTGGAATGTCTGCAACTAAAATATCAATAACTTGACATACCTTTGGATTAGATGAAAGCCTTATGGTAACCTGATTTAGTTCACCGATCACTTCAACCTGTGACCGGTCCAGCTAAACTATGCGTACTGCAGATTTTTGAGGTTGAACATTCAACTTTGCACATATTGATTTAGGTAAAATATTAGATGAAGCTCCTGAATCAACTAAACAATTATGCAAATTTTTGTTGAAAACTTCATAAGTAAGAAGAAATGGAGGAGTATGAGATCTTGACCTTCCTCCAATTAGAGCGATATCGTTTGGATCAACTTTACTAGTCACATTAGTTGGAGGCAGGGAAAATTTTAAGAACCCCCCCTAAATTTATAAATATAATAAATGGGCGAATCTCCATGGTATATAGGAAAAATGGAAGGCGATTTCATCAATAATATAATATGTATATATAATTTTTTGGCGAATCTCTCACCAGGCATGGCGAATATTTTACTCAATTATAAAATCTTGTAAGATCTTGGCGAGTCTTTCACTAAATAATAAAACTTTGTAAAGTCCTAGTGAATCTTAGCATAGGCTACATGTTGGTTTAATTCCCCCATTTAAATAGGCTACATTCCAGGTGAATACCATGGGTCAATACCATGTGCCATTTTGGTGAATACCATGGGCCAATACCATGTGCCATTTTTATTTTTATTAATTCTAATATTAGGGTTAATAATGGTTTTTTCATGGTATTAATAACAATCTAGTCCATGGTATTTGTCCCATAGTATTTTGGCCATAGGTTTAACCTAAATATAACCCATTTTTTGAGTGTTCGTAAATATAAGGTGACATATGGAGTAAATGTAAAAAAATGTTTTATTTGTTTACCATACCTCTCGTTTATTTATATTTTTATTAATTTACCATACCTCTTTTAGAAATATGGTATTTGGCCCATAGGATTCACTTAAATAAAACCTCTTTCTTGTGCCTTCATAAATAGAACGAGGGTTATGGACTGAATATAAAAAGAGGTTTTATTTATTTACGATACGTCTAGTTTATTTATATTTTTATTTATTTACCATACCTTTTGAGTAAGTATAAAAAAACGTTTTATTTATTTACCATACCTCCACTTTACTTATATTTTTATTTGTTTACACCCTTACATGTATATAAGGTGACTTATGGAGTAAATATAAAAAATGTTTTATTTATTTAACATACCTCTCATTTATTTATATTTTTATTAATTTACCATGCCTCTTTTATAAATATGGTATTTGGCCCATAGGATTCACTTAAATAAAACCTATTCTTGAAAATGGGCGAATGGATTCACTTAAATAAAACCTATTCTTGAAAATGGGCAAATGGAAGGTTGTAAGTCATAATTTCAAGGGCTAAAGTTACCTTTTTTACCCTCTCCCTTAAAATAAGGTGGGCTATTTGAGGTGATTTGTAAAAATGTACTATGATACAAAATATTCGCCACTAAAAATTTAAAACCCCTTAATTTCGCCAAAGGGCGAACATTCGCCCCTAAAATCATCCTTGGTTGGAGGTCTTCCCATCTCATGAGAAACTAGCGAGATCACAGCGGCATGCAGAGGTGTAACTGGTATTGCGTGTAACCCTTTCAAAAGTAGCTTTTGTTGATGTTTTAACTTACTCAATTCATAAAAAGTATTGTTAGCCCTAGCCTTCTTCATGTCTTCTACGATATTATACTCCATCTCATCAGAAACAATCAATGCTTTAGATGGAGTTGGTGAATCTATTTGGATTTGGCTTGTTTGAGTCACTTTGGGTGACGTTTTCTTACCTGCGACTTTATCCTTAGACATTGAGCTTGCGTTCTTTGGCTTAGGAGTAGGTTGAGGAGGATTGAGTTGATTTCTACTTCTAGTATTGACTGGTGATGCCTCTTGATCCTCTTCATCTGGGAGGATGAAATCCCACATTCCCTGTACTTCTACAACTTCTTCTTCATCAGTAGGCTTCTCGTTGGAAATTTCCTCTTCTTCTTCTTCTGATTCAACATTTGTGATAGCATTGGGAGGTTTTGAATCAGTTGAAGGATTTCTTCTATAAGGCTTGTAAGGATTTTCAGAAGAAGTATCTGCTACTTGTTTCTTAAAGTCAACCATTTTGTTAGACATGGTTTTCAAAACTTTCTGCAATCCTTCTAAATCGAATGGGTCTTTGGACTGTTTTTTCTTTGGATCTTCTTTAAAAGTAACCTTCTTAGATTTTCATTCGTCAACGATGTTTTTCTTTTCTAAGGCTATGATACGTTTCTCTACCGCTATTGCTTCCTTCATAATTTTCAGCGAAAGTTGTTTTGTTAGCTCTATCCACGAAGATTGTTATGTTTGATGTTAGAGCAGATATGTACCATTCACTTCGAACTTCTTCGCTAGGCTTGGAGGCGGTAGTAATTTTGTTCAAAAGTTTATTGAATTGCGAGTTAAAATCTTTGACAAGTTCCCTTGATTCAGCCCTAAGGTTAGACAAGTCATTGATCAATGTCGCAGTAGACCTGTCATCACCGAACTTAGTCAAGAATTGTTCTTGGAAAATATCCCAACTAGTGATAGATCTGGATGGTAATGAGAAATACCATGATCCAGCTGCTCCTTGCAAAGTGTAAGGAAAGAGCTGGACAATAGAGTATTCATTAGTAACCCCATTGAGATTTATAGATAACATAAAGTTGTTTATGTGTTCTTCTGCTCGCATGCCTGCTTCACGATTAAACTTAGGTAGCCATTTTTTAGGATGGATCGATAATTGACTCAAGGGCGCAGGCATTAAGACTGCTCCTAGGTTATTCCATAGAGTTTGGGCCATCCTTGAACTAATAAGAGAGGAAAGTGCAAAAGATGATCCTTGTAGTTGGGAAGATGAGGATATTACAGTTCCAGATGATTGAGAAGTAGATGTTGAATTTCCAGTAGTCTAGTGGACAATAATTTGAAGTGGAGGGTTGGATGGTTCACTTCGCAGCGGACAGGTTGAGATGGATGGTGATGATGAATGAGTCTCGCTATCAGACCCTTTAGGTGATTTCCTTGCTCTTTTCCTTGTAGGTAGAGGTAATTCAGTTTGTTCGATACCAAACTTTTCACTCTGCAATCTAGTAAGGGGATGAGAAGGGTTATATTGCGAAGTCACACTACCTTGAGATTTTTCAGATTTTTGGGGTGATATAGAAAATCGTTGAAGTTTATGGATCAAAGATTCAACTTCAGGGGTTTCAATAGTAGATTTCTCTCAAAAGTTCGGGTTTGTGGCAGTGGTTGTTGTTTTATCGAGTTCTCTCTCAAGATTTAAAGATTCTAAATGCGATGGAAAAGTCGGGGGAGATGGTGAGGGCGATTTACTCTTAGAATGGTATTTATATTTAGATTTACTTTCCATTCACAGTTCGAGGCCCTCCTTCTAGTGCCAAATATGTTGAAGCCCAAAAAATTGGGTCTACAACAAGGGGGATACCCACCTGGTCCGGACCATGGTTAGCAACTCCTTTTCCGTTTGGTATAGTGGGTTCGACTGGGGATATGGGACCAGTTTCCCAATTTATGTGTATGTGTGTTGAGAATTGATATTTCCTTCCTAATAATTTCTAAGTAAAATGCTTTTATTCTAAGTCTAATTTAACAACATGCAATTGTATTCTAATAAAAAGAAATATCTAATTCTAAAACTAACCCAGGATTTAATCTTTCGGTTATGCGATCTAAAATAATTTCTAATGGAAATTGGTAATAAAGATCATTCAATTGCTATGAGAAAAGAATTCAATAAAGATAAATTATTTCGTATAAAAAGTTAAACGAAACAATTGTGAAAAACATATCGCATAATAAATCACTCATATATTAAGCATAAATAAATGGCTATCACCGTACATAAGTGCCAAATGATAACTCAATCATTCAAGCATTCATACATAAATAACTGAACATGAATATCACTTTAACACATAAGCATAAATTGTTAAGAGATAAAAGTACCATTTATAACGAGTTATACTCATGAGCTCAAACAATAATGATTTATCTCCTTTTAATTCAACATCTACTAAGAGTAAAAAAGTGCAATTTCAGTAGCAGATATTAAACATAGATGTCAATAAATCTTGTTCCATTCATTCATCAAAACCTCCTCGGAGGGTGCAGAAGTGCATGTTCTGAGAACAAGTTTTTGACAAATTTCAGGACCCTTCTCTAAATGCATGAGAAGGGTTTAAATACTACTAGCTAAATCTAAAAATAGTTTATTACAAAAATATAGGAGGTGATTTAAATGACCGTCCTTATTTCAGGAAAAAATAAAGCAAAACTAAAACTAAAACTGAATCTAAAAGTAAAACTGGCAATTAACTATCTATGTATTTGTTCCTTGTAGTCACAACCATCTAGAATTAGCTTGAGGAGAGTTGGCTGGCCAACCTTCGAATTTAGCTGTCCTGCGAAAATGGAATCGACAAGTCCTGGCGCCATATTATCGGCAGAATTAGTGAGACACTTGAGAGTCATGCACTGACTGTGTGGTTTAACCAAGTACTTCCAGTTAGAATCCCAAATTAACTTGGTTAACCTTTTGATGGACCCTACTCTTTCTTGAGTCTTTTGTCTCCAGCTTGTTTGTAGGTGTTGCACATTTGGTAGAAATCCTGGAATGGTCTCTGATATGAGATTTGCCCTGTGTAAATTTTCATTGACACAGTTGATGACATTGTTCATTGCAGCGGCTACTTCTTCTGTTGCTTGTTCTACTTTCCTGATTTTTGCATCCCACTTATTAAAGAGCATTTCTTTGTGGGCTTCATTGATTATGGGTGCGCTTGCCTTTCTCTCTTCCTCTAATTCCTGCCAAACCAAATATTCAGTAACTCTTTTATCAATTAAATTGTAATCATGTCGCAAGTCCACGACTTGATTAGTAATTCAATCACTTATCTCGCAATAAGAGCTCCATTGCGACATTCTTTGGCACAATGTTTCTTGCTGCTACAGGAGTTGATCATTTAAGGAAATGGATTTTGTGAAAAACTCTGTAAGCTTAGGATCATCTTTATGCATCTCTTGCATAACCTGTAGGTGTTTTTCTCTTTCGTCCAAACTGTTCTAGTATCCTAGCTGCATTTGTTGAAAATCCTGCTGTAATTTTTCTAGCTTTTTCTCTGCCTCGCTGTTGACGCTGGCTTGGTCTAGCTGTTGCTACAAAATCTATATTTGATCCTCTTTTTCTTTCAATAATTTTTGTACCTCAGATGCTTTATCAATGGTTGCAGAAGCATATGCTCCTGTGATCTGAGATAATTTAGTGAGATTTTCAGTAGGGTCAGTGGTAGGATCTTGCCAAAGGATGTCTAATTGCTCCACATCAGGAGAGAGCACACTTTCCAATTTCCTTTTCTTTCTTTGTCTTCTCACCACCGCCTTATGCTGAGGACTATAAAATACATCGAGAGGAGGAATTTCCTCTATTTTGAGCATAATTTCAGAAGATGGGGTAATGGGAATATGTTCCATTTCGAGGACATTGCTAATTGTTCCAGTGACTATATCATGCACTGCCTGTATATTACTCTCAGGTGTCTTTGTTCTCTACCCCTCAGTATTGATTATCATAAAAAAGATCATCTTCTCTAGAAAACAATTTTATTTTGGTTGCAGTAGTGAAATTCTTAATGATACCATAAGTGTCAAATTGTCTTCTTGGAAATTTGGACAATCATAGGCATAACATGTTGTCTACTTCTTTGAATGCATGACCTAAATCAAATAGTGAAAAGGCCCCACATGCCAAGTTGCCTTCTTCTTGTCCTTCAGCTCTTTACTCATTCCTCCTACTCCGTAAGTCTGGTAGACAATCTCTCGTGCCAGTAGTTTATCAGGGACATATAAAGGTAGGACATGAGGGGAAGCAAGACTTTAGAATACTCTGACATAGGTGAAAAGTTATTCTCCGAACCATCTCGCAACAGGGAGCATATCGACTTCCGCAATGGGAGAAAATCTTGGAGTGTCTTTATTATACAACATCTTGTATGGAGGTAGCATGACTCCATGACAAATCTTATAAAAATATGGAATGATCTTGGAATCCCATAATTACTTGTGATAAACATGAATGGGTAAGGGGTCCTGAGTAGTCCATTTCCAACCCATCAGAGGAAACTTGGAAACATAACAGATTGCATCCATTACATAAGCAGATAAGTAGAAAGGGGGATAAATCCTCTGAGCAGTTCTTTTGGACCGATAATTCAAAATGGCTGTGGCTAAATTGTCAGACAATATTTTAGCCCAATCCACAATAGTAGCATTAGTGGCGGCATCTAATAATGGTAGCCATTCAGATGAAAATTTGTTAACGTCAGGCTTTCCAAAAAGTCTACAGAGCATAGCAGCAGCAAAGCAATACGGAGAGGCGAGAGAACCAATACTATACATACCATGCTTATCCTTTTTTAGTGGTTCGTCCCTTCTCGACCAGTCCTTGGTGCATTCTGCCAAATCTTCATTTTCTTTAGCAAACTTCTCCATGAACTATTTGTTATAAGTCACCTATGGCTCTGGTAGATGATAGATGAGCCTCAAATCTTGTGTAGTGAACGAGCCAATGAGTCCTTGGCTCTGAGTCTTAAACTGTCTATTTGTTATCTTTTCGATGTCCAGTACCCATTTGACCATGTCCGTGTATGGAAGAATCTTGGGCCTTGCCACTATCCGGTGCAAGAATGAGTATGCTAGTTCTGTAATTGATGCCTTAGACGACCCGCGTGAGTCTGCAGTAGCTGTAACCTCCATTACTTTGGGATTTTCCTCCTCGAGTAGACTGTGCATGCCTTCCCAAGTAGTAACGTCGACATCTCTGTTACAGGTGGTGTCTATGTATAAGGGCATCATTTCTTTGTCTTTAGAACTTGGAGCCTTTCCTTTCTTTCCCATAATATGCTAAACACTACTATGTATACCTCTCTTCTTTTTGCTCCTGCAATTTGCAAATGAGGAAAGAGTAATGATAAGAAAAAGGTGACGGGAAAGATTTAAATGCCGAAATCATATAAAATATATCACCTTACATGAAATGGCTCTTCGATTAGATCAAAACCATATTTCATTAATGATTACCAACTAACTCATTAAATTAACATTAACGCGGATAACTTGGCGTCGGTTTGTGGAAAAGCTTTTTTGAATGACAAGACCTGCAGAGATGCGGTAAGGCAATTTTGTGATTTTCTTCACAATATCGCAGATCTATCATGTGTGGCAATCATCTATTACCATATGTTTTTGTGCAATGCAATTTGCGAGATGCACCATCGCATATCGACGGTTTGAGGTATTTCACTTTAAGTGATACTTGAAGCCCATGAAAACTGCGATGCGATGAATTTATGTCATATGTGATCTTGCATCATGATTTCGCAATCTTAGGATTCTGTTTGTAGGAAAGCATCTATTACCTTTTTGCGATGCGACGCTTTTTATTAAGAGAACAGTTTTGTTCGAAATTATCATAAAACTTAAGTCTTTTTAGATTTTCGGGTATTCTTCTAAGTTTATGATAGTAAGATTTATTCAAAAGGGAATACAAGTCCTAATTTATTTTTTTTAAATTTTTATGGATAAGGGTCCCCACTTATTTAGTATTAGTGAGAAAACTAAGTAAGAAGGGGGGTTGTTGCTAGCCACAACACCTTCTTGCATGGCTCAATTCGCTCGCTTGGGTGCTAGTGCCTTAGTTGTGTTGACACAGTTTGTGGGTCCGCGCCTCCCTCCTCTTCCTCTATTTCATGCCCATGCGAAGGCGACTTCTGGCCCTTGCGCACCTTCCTGTCTGCCTCCTGTACTGCTGCTGCTGCTGCGGCCTTTTTCTATTCTGTTGCTATCTGCACAGTGTCCCGCGCCTCTTGCACTTTTTTTGTCACTACTTCTTGCCTTCTCTTCTTTGCCAAATGCGCCATGCACAGTTTGGCCTCCTCTTTCTTCTTCTGTGCCACAGACTTCTCCATCACCGCGATGTCTGGGGCATGCCACTCTAGTAGCCATGTCTCCAGTACATCGAAAAGTACATCAACTTTGGCTACGAAGGGTAGCTTGCTTCATTTCTTGGCCAGGTCCTTGCGCGCTTTGATATATATGCTATGGAGGTCCTCTTTAAATTATGAAAAACTTTGCAGGATATTGTAGATAGTGGGTGATAATCGCAGCTTGTGGTTAATCCGCATTCTAATTTTCATTTCCATGAACACCTAGAATACCTTGCTCTCGTGGATCTAGTTCACATCTTTCATGGCCCACAACAAAGCGGACTTCATGGCCTTTGGAAGATCCCTGTTAATTGTGGGGAACTGACGGTCCTCTAGCAATTCCCTAGCACGAGCACTATGGACAGTAGAAGCTATGCATAGTGGAACATTTTTCCTTATTCCTGGGCCTCACAGAAATTTTTGAGGAACTCTTTACATAAGAACTCAGACCAGTTGAACTAGATCCCTTCCATGCACTGCTCAGCAAGTGCCACCACCGGCACGGTTACCTTGTCCACGCGGCACTTGCGCATAACTTAACTTGCCAGTATCTGGGTCGCCACTTTAGCTGCTTTGTTGTTGATGCTAGATATGGCATAGTCCCTTTTCTTCTTCTCTAGCTTGTATTTCTTCTTCATGGCCTCCACGATGGCCAAGTCACTGTTCTTCCCCTCCGAGATGTCTGCGGGGTCCTCTCCTTTGCACAAAAGTTGGGTAATGCGATGGATTAAGTGGTCTGTGATGGGGATGGGCTCCTCTAGCCACAAACACCCACCATGCACCAGGCAGAGCAGCTGCCTGATGACGAATATTGTTATTGCAGTGCGGTGGAAATGCGACACCTAGAGTAGGTTTAATAACCTTTCTTTTTCCACTTTGCGTAAACACTTTCACGGCTCCAATTCAATAACCCACACCATGGTGTTCTGATTGGGATTCATGAGCTATGTGGTCTCTAGATGAGGGAATTTCTTATGGTCAGTGAGATCCCAATCTTCAAACTTCAAGTTAGGCACCTGGCCTAGGTGCGTGCCCTCAAAGGTGATGTTGTCTGGGAGGAGTGGAGTCTGGAGAGAGCTCTTTCTCTCGTCGAGATCCTTGGGCACTTTTTTCTTCCCCTTCCGCAGGGGGATATAGGTGGGTAGCTTTTTTGGAGGGTGCGTAGGCTCAGTTTCTTCCTCCATGCCTTCGTCCTCATCTTCTTCAATTATAAGATCCTCCAGGTCTTCCTCCTCCTCGTCGGTTTCCAAGTTAATTGCCTTCCCTTTCTCCTCCATCGTTAACCTGGTGCATAGCAGGTTTCGCAAGGACACATGCACCAAAATCATCAGTTGTTTGTCCTTCTTTGGCCTCGGTGTGCACAGTGATTTAGGGATTTCTGCCACAATCCTGGCACCTTCAGGGTCATCCCCCATAGTCAGGGTCTGTGTGGCCTCTTCAATGGTCATGATCTCTGCAATTTCCCTAACTTCTTGCTACTCTAGAAATATTTTAATCACGTAATCAAGGGCTCAATAAACGCTCGACATAGGGCATACAACAGCTCAATTCGAAAATGACTAAGCATTGTTGGCTGGGCAACCCTTTGTAATTTATAGCACCTTTTAAATTTGAATTCAACCGTTCCCCCCAAATCTAGTCCATTAATTCTACCTTGGTGGCAGATTTTCCCAAATCTTGCCCATAAAGCGCATCTTGAATGCCTACCACCCACTCCATTTGGTCTCAAGTTGAGCATCACGTCGTGAATAGTGACTCCAATGGTCACTTTCCATCCAACCTGCGTGGCAATGCAAACCCCCTTGTGCAGTCGCGGACCTTGTGACACTTTGCTTCTGCGTGCAACTCCAACATCGCACAACTCCCAGGTAGAGTACTTTATAGTCCCACGCCTCCTTTCAACTATCTGGAGCGCTAAGACTATACTTCCCAGAGCTAGTCAGGTGGTTGTGCCACTTGTATAGGGTTCCATCCAGTCATCCATCACTTTTCTTAGAAAATACCCACCTTTTATTGTTACTGGATGCGTTGCACATCTTATCGTCTGCAATGCACCACCATGGTTGATCCGTTTAGTAATATACGGTCCAATCCAAGGCATCAGGCTGATCAATTCACAGTGATAGTCCCAAAATTTGTCAATGTGATTGTGCGTACCCTGTTTTATCACCCTGGTCGTCTTATCGAGAAAATTTTCCTTTATCTCGTCCTCAAGGTTCTTGAATTCCGCTTCCACCCGAGCACTTTTCTCCCTTAATCGCACCCTTTCTGTCATAAGTTCTTGGAGCCTAAGGTCACCCTTATCAGATTTCTTCGTTAGGTCCCAAGTGTTCTGCTTCGTTCAGCTGCGCTACCCATTCTTCCAAGGTTCCATGAACCGTCGTATTTGTCAATCTGCCATGCGCGGACTAGGCATTTTATGCTCTATGGGAATTATAGTGTTCACTCCATCCTCCAGCTTTAGAGGCAACTGTACCATCAGTTTCTTGCACATGTTTCTATAATCCCATAGAACCATTGGTACGCGTAGGTCCCAATCAGTGCATTGCGCATTGTGTAATTTGTTCAGTGCTTCACATACTTCGTTACAGGCTTTTTCATGGATAACCTTCTACACACTTTGTCTTTCCATACTTTGGGGTTCCAACCAGAGGGGTCATACACACCATTGCCTTGCCCACACCTACTTACTGATTGTGTCTCCTAATGTGAAGGTTGTGTGCATTCATGCAGGTTTTGTACCACATGCCTGTATCCATCTAAACAGGTGGGCACGCAGATCGTGTTGTCCGATAATGTTGTCTACTAATTGCATCAGAGGCTTCCCAAACCATATGCGCATCATTCTCTTGCATTCGCGCTAGTCCCCAAAGCTTCCTTGGTGCGTACTTGTTGTGGGGAAAAATGCCTATGCAGGACGATCCTATCCACCTAAGGTGTGACAGTGCCTTAATAACAAACAGATACAGCTATTATGGTTTCTTCCTTTATGAAATGTGAAAGACGAGAGGTTGATAGACTTACCGTTGTCTTCCGTTTGTCCCTCGATCTAGATCCTCTTCTCTTTGGGTGTTCACAGCTACTTGCCTCCTCGCTTACTCTAGAGAACAGCTACTTGATTTCCACGAGATCACAAGAGAACAGCTACCTGTGACAAGAGAACAGCTACTTGCGACAAGAGAAAAACACAACACAAAGGCAAATACTCATATTCATAAATGATTCAGGATTAGAAGTAAATCAAATACACTAATGCAATCATACAAAATACACCAGCATATAGGAAAGAACCAAGATAGCTTTATTGATTGATAACAAGGTTCAGGAAGAGATACAACCCAGAGGGCTCCAATCCAGCATCTCCTTCCCAGCAGAATGGAATTCCTTCTTCAGCTCCCTTCAAAGCATTAAGCACCCAATGATTCCAGTCGCAAACCAACAACAATTCTTTGCAATAACAAAATTCCAGCCTCTAGATCTCATGGAGGAGAGATCTATATATAGTTAGTTTGGAGAGAGGATGAGTCAGCTTGAGATCTGACTAGTTTCCTCTCCCTCTCTCAGTTCTTGAGTCCACTTGGAGGTTCTTGCTTCCACTTGGAGATTTGGAACCTCTTACTCATCACCAGTCGAATTCCCTGAGGCAAGTGTCATTTTGGAAGCTTCCTGAGCATTGACACATTGAGGAATGAGCCTGCCACTTGTCCAAACTTGCTCAGCGCAGGTAGCTAGTGTTGGAGTTGACATTCAACGCAGGTAGCCAATGTAGCAGTTGACATTCATCGCAGATGCTCAGTGGAGCAGTTGACATGATCCTGAATTGACTTGTTTTTGAGTGGTTTCAGGTGGAGAACTTCTGTGAATTGCTGTGGTTGGTTTGCCTTGTTCCTCTAGGGGTAGGAACAACATGTTTAGGGACTTTGGATCCCTTAGATTATGGACATTTCATGCTCCATGCTGTAAGGCACAAAAATGTCTATAACAGTTGCCCCCTAAAGTATGAGGCCGTTTATCGGGTGAAATGCTTTATCCAGGAGGGTCCGAAGTTCATCCATTTGCTGGGAGGAGACCTGTAATAAGATACAATACAATACATTATGATTCATACTGCTTTCATGATCTAGCTGAGGCGGGCATTCCCATGCTCAGCTTTATAAATTCATTTTTTGTACATAGAACAGACGATCGTCTGAGGGTAGACTGATAATTTTGGCGAAATTATCATCCTTTGAGTAGGATGATCATCTGCTGCAATGATGTACATGTCAAATGTCTTTATCTTTCCTGAATATATATCGCAGCCCGGATGGATGAAACTAGATCCGGGGTCTTCAAACTCGTTCGATCTTCACTCTAAGTACAAGTCGATCCATGTGAGAATTGCGCCGAAGTCGAACATGGAAAGACATCGCTTGATTACCGGTCAATGATGTAAACCATTAACAAGCGCGAGAGGAATCACCGATAATGATAATGACCCTCAAGGTACTGTAGTACAATTCACGTGGTGTGAATAAAGGATGTGGCGTCGAACACCACGCAAAATCTTCTGGTCGAAGGTCATTGATGTATACCTGTCGGCGGAAGTGAGAAACTTGCCATTGAGGCATGCAAGCTTCAAAGTACTGAAGGGGTTGTTCCTAGATAAACTTCTTGGATAATGAGCTGATGTCGACAAGAAGCGATCCGTCAAAGGAGGGCCTTGATGAATCCCACATCAGTGACACGGAACGGAGCTAATGATTTTAATGGAGGTGAAAACGATCTGTGACATATGATTCAGGGTGGCAGTCATGAATGGATGAAGGATAATGTATGGCAGTGGATGGGACCCGGCTGACTCTTTCTGAACGACTTCTCTTGAACATATGGCGACACTAATGCGATGGATCGGTAGCATTACCCCAAATATGGATGGTATGGCGAGACCATGGTGATGTGACCGGTGAATGAGACAACCCAACCCGATTGTGGTACGGAGGAAAAGTGTCATGTTCAAGAGCGACTTGCTACCATCAAAGTTTTCTCGATTTTCTCCCAATTTTTCCCCAGTCATTGCTGACCAGTACCTCTTTATTTTTGTCAAGCTTGAGGAGGATAACATATGCTTGTTCTATAACCTGCCCTTCGGGCAAGCCCATCGCTATGTTTTAACGAGTCTAGCGATAGTGAAACTCGTTCTCGTCTAAAGACAAGTTTGTCGCTATTTAGTGGTTTAACGAGTCTAACGACAAGGATAACTCGGTCCTTTTCATTTTTAGAGAGTCTGAAAAGGTACGTAAAGTTAACTCCAAAAGTCCTTTTTCGTCATCTAATCCCTTAAGTCCGAAAAAGTATAAAACAATACAGAAGGGATGAGTTTTCGATAGTTTTAACGAGCCGAACAAAACAAGCGCTCGATCTTTTTGTGCAATAATCCCTCAGGTCCAAAAAGATTAAAATCTAGAGGAGGGATAGCACTTCCGGTCGCTTTAACGAGCTGGAAGGCCAAAACTCGGCGATCTTTTCATATTTTACGAGTCAGTTGAAAAGAGCTTAAATAAGACTCGTCTTTTGAGGAACGAGTGATGAACAGGGTTAGCAGCTGATTCCAGGTACAGGTTGGAATTTTCCAATCATGGCAGTGTCACAAGGAGGGCTAGGTGAAATCACTCTTCGCAGCTGTTCCTCAAAATGGGTAAACAATCATATGGAGGTAAACGATCGGCCAAATGAAAAGTGGAGGTGACGGTGCAAACACGACCAAGGCTTTTATGGCTGATAAGGTTACGTACACAATGGTTATTTTACCGGGATAGGTTCATTTTTTAACGAGCTTGAATGCGCCAAAACACTGCTCGAGCTTATGTTTATTTTTTAATGAGCATGAATTCCGCGTTAAAACTGCTCGGATCTTGCGTTTATTTTTTAACGAGCATGAACTTTATTCTAAAACTGCTCGTTTATACCAGTCATATCATAAGAGTGTCTCATTGGAGATGCTATTTTTTATGGAGCTTCATCTCACGTAAGCTTTGTCCTGGATCCTTTCTTTATGCAAGTTCAGAAACGACTAATCCTACGAGTTTAAAGGGTTAGAGGTCCTAAAAATTTAAAAAATAAATAGTTGCCCCTTGCTTGCACTCCAAAAGGTTTGCATGCCCCCAGGCATAAAACAGAGTTTCAAGGTTACCTCTTTCTTTTACGCCAAAACAAATGTTTTACCGCGCGAGGCCTACCTCTTCCAGGCTACCCAAAGATAGTTTCGTTTGGGATCCAAACAAAATACTTCTTCGGCGGTGTCTACCGAGATAGACAGAGGTGGGCGAAAAATAGTTTATTCCACCCACATAACTTTGACAAAAGAATATTATTCTAGAACAACCCTCTTCCTAGACGGACGGGGTACGGACTAGTCATACTCTCCCGCGGAAACCTACCCTATACCCAAAGTTTCACTGCCGAAGCAGGCCAGGATGCATGCCCCCTGGGTTCCAGTCATATCCTCCCGGATTACTCGCGCTCATCAGGAGGACGGACTGTGGGTTGAGACACTTCTTGCGTGAATAGACCATTTAGGGATGGTTCATGACTACTTGCGATGCGTGATCCGAGGAATGAAAGTTGGTCCACGAGCTTGACCATTCTTCCTCCGTGCGGAAAACACTTTACTCTAAAGAGTGATGAGACGATGGCTCCCATGCAATATATGTAGTCTCGTCCAAGGAGTAGGTTATAATCCAAGGGTCCTTGAATGACCATCACTATCATTGAACGGTCTTCCCTTTCAATGTTATGGGCACATTGGGGAGGATCCCTAAAGGTCGACTGGTTCCCTTATCAAAGCCTAATAGATTTCTCATTTCAGGCAAAAGCGCAGGCGAACCAAGCGCTTTCCAAGCAATAGAGGAAAGGATACTCACAGATGCCCCTTCATCAATAACTGTACCAGCCATTACCATTCTGTATATTTGGACAATGATTCTGAATGGTATGCTAGCTGGCAAGCGGGGTCTGCCTAGTTGGTTCCAGTTGAAGGACACAACCAGGTTGCTTGGTGGTGGGACCGAGTATACGGCTGGATAGCGCTCTGATGAACTTCCTTCCTGCGATAAAGGAATGGTGGCATTGCCCCCTTGATCATCAGAGTCAGTGCTGATGAAGAGAATCTGGACGGTGTCGTCTTTATTCTCCTCTGTGATGGTGTCATTCGAAGATAGATCCTCTGAAGGCAAAACCGGGTCAACTGCCGTTTCAACCTTTAGACTTTCGTCAGGTATGGATTCAGACGGTTCATCTTCAATAACAGGTGCTTCGGCTGACGACCTGGGGGGTCAGCCGGGTTTTCAACTAGTGAGGGACTTGGCAGGAGTCTTTGATATCCAGGAGGAAGATGCGCTCGTAAAATCGGGCGATCTCCCAGAACTCTTTTTGCCTCGTCTAAGAAGGGACAACGGTGGATGGCATGATCGCCTTCACACAGTCTGCAGGGAAATTTAGCTTTCCCGCTCTGTCCTGGGGCTTCACTCCCACTAGTTGACGGTGAGCAGTCGACATGGCTATCAGAGGTCGATGCTACCGAATTGTGCAAACGGGGGGACCGGTCTCTTAGTATCCGGGGGATACAGGGACAATCTCTATGGAAGTGGTCTCCCTTGCATATGACGCATGGCGATTTAGGCCTTATGAGTGCTGTGTGTGGATTTTTGTCAGATGACACTTGTTTGCCCCCAGTCGCCTTAGGCTCCTTATTCTTCTTTTCTTTCTTCTTCTTCTCCTTCTTCTCTTTAGGAACCCGGTTTTTTGTTCGACCAGTTCCGTCAAGCGAAGAGGAAGGAGGGGAGGAAGATGAAGTGGAAGGCTGGGAGGCAACTCTTGTCTGGTCTAATTGTTGACTTGACTGTTCAGGAATGGTGGTATTCTGAACGACATTGGTTGAAAAGAGCCAGACTGGTAGGCCAATTGTCAGTCCTGGAAGCGACAATGTGGCCATGTGGGGCTCACCAACATCTCCCCAAGAGGAGAAGGGACTAGGATTTCCACCAAGAGGAATTCCTTGGTTGGTGTGCTCCATCTTTTCAACCTAAAGATCAACGCGGGAATAAAGGGTGATTGTTCTGTTTAAAATAAATTGTTAACGATGCTTTAGACACAACTTGCTTTTTCACTTATAAAGAGTCGAGAAAAAGCTAAAGATGACTCTAGTCTCCTTCGATGTTTTAACGAGCCCGAAGTGACAAATGCTCGGATGGACTTTTTCTGTTATAGAGTCTGAAAAAGGCTAATAGAAACTACTCTAGAGATCTATGCAGAGGGTGTGCCAAACTTTTCGTAAAACCGCAGAATACTTTTTAAGGTACGGGCGGTCGATCTTCATGAATGTTGTGTTCACTGCATTGCGATCAGTAGGGCGGCCGACACGTCTTCCTAAGGATAAAGGATATATGCCTATAGGGGTCTCCCAATATATACGCGACGGTACGTGGGAGCACAATCCGTACTAGCGCTATCGTCCCTCAGGAGGAATCACACACCTTCCATGAGATCGACAGTCACTAGGCTTAACGACGCCGGAACAAGTCTCTAGCCTAGACCTCTATGTTGTGCGTTATGTTGCAAAGCGTTGTTAGGTTCATTCAGTTTATTTTAAGTTGATCTTTTTAGAAGTTTGTCTTTCAGGATCACCACGAGATGTATGGTACAATTCCTAAATGCAGTCTAAGATGATAAGCAAGATTTAATATCTTTTCAACTTTGAAAATCCTAGCTACTAAGGGAAAAGAAAGACAATATCTTTTCTCAAAGAGCAATCAGCACACTCTAATGCACTCTTCCCTAAATCAATCATGCAAACTTATCAAAATGCAAATGCACAATGCAGGTGTTTATTTTCCGCTTTCTTAGTATTAATGCCTACAAAGAAAGCTTTTTGTACAACTTTAAATTTGCTTTTAAATGATCAATACAAACAAGTTCACTTTTTCGAAATCAGAGAAGATAGAAGAGATTACAATACTTAATGATTTTCGAAATAAAGACTTGTTTAGACACTTAAAAGAGACAAATTCAAACCAATAAGCAAAAGTAAATCTATAATCAATCTGCAAACAGCCAATGAACTCTCTTCTAAGATCACAATCAATCAGATCTGAATCAAAGGCTACAGGATGACTACTTTACTCATGCAAAGGAAAACTGTAAATGACGTAAAAACACATAAAAACATTCACAGTCTTTTTGTACAAAAGGAGGCGGAATCTAAGCAAAGAAAAGGAGTTATCAGACTGGTACCTATGTTGGTTAAAGGCTGTAAAAAACAGAGATCAAAACAGGGCAACAGACAGCAGAGAACCCCAGCTGCACAAGGCTAAACTGGTTCAGCGCAAGTCCAACACTGTGGGTTTGACATTCAGCGCAGGTAGCCTTCACGGGACCTGCGTTGAAATGCAAACTGCCTTCACAGTGTCTGCGTTGAAGGAGAACCTCTCGTTTCCCTTGGGTTCTGGGTCATAAAATACTCAAAAATCAACTGTTTCAGGCCAAATCAGAAACACAAGCAAGGTATAATCAAAGGGGATGCTTTGAGAGGGTACTAAAGACTATCACAAAGGATCATCAAGTCATTTGTGAGTCCATTGTTCAGATCATAGACAAAATCCAGTGAAGGATCAAGGCAGCAACAGTTTACTTTGCAGAAGCAGTTCGATTGTTGCTGTTGAGTCTATGAAGCAAACAATGATGTAAACACAAATAAAATGACTAAATCAATCTTCCCCAGTGGAGTCGCCAATTTATTGTGGGGAAAAATGCCTATGCAGGACGATCCTATCCACCTAAGGTGTGACAGTGCCTTAGCAACAAACAGATACAGCTATTATGGTTTCTTCCTTTATGAAATGTGAAAGAGGAGAGGTCGATAGACTTACTGTTGTCTTCCGTTTGTCCCTCGATCTAGATCCTCTTCTCTTTGGGTGTTCACAGCTACTTGCCTCCTCGCTTGCTCAAGAGAACAACTACTTGATTTCCACGAGATCACAAGAGAACAGCTACCTGTGACAAGAGAACAACTACTTGCGACAAGAGAAAAACACAACACAAAGGCAAATATTCATATTCATAAATGGTTCAGGATTAGAAGTAAATCAAATACACTAATGCAATCATACAAAATACACCAGCATATAGGAAAGAACCAAGATAGCTTTATTGATTGATAACAAGGTTCAGGAAGAGATACAACCCAGAGGGCTCCAATCCAGCATCTCCTTCCCAGCAGAATGGAATTCCTTCTTCAGCTCCCTTCAAAGCATTAAGCACCCAATGATTCCAGTCTCAAACCAACAGCAATTCTTTGCAATAACAAAATTCCAGCCTCTAGATCTCATGGAGGAGAGATCTATATATAGTTATTTTGGAGAGAGAATGAGTCAGCTTGAGATCTGACTAGTGTCCTCTCCCTCTCTCAGTTCTTGAGTCCACTTGGAGGTTCTTGCTTCCACTTGGAGATTTGGAACCTCTTACTCATCACCAGTCGAATTCCCTGAGGCAAGTGTCATTTTGGAAGCTTCCTGAGCATTGACACATTGAGGAATGAGCCTGCCACTTGTCCAAACTCGCTCAGCGCAGGTAGCTAGTGTTGGAGTTGACATTCAACGCAGGTAGCCAGTGTAGCAGTTGACATTCAGCGCAGATGCTCAGTGGAGCAGTTGACATGATCCTGAATTGACTTGTTTTTGAGTGGTTTCAGGTGGAGAACTTCTGTGAATTGCTGTGGTTGGTTTGCCTTGTTCCTCTAGGGGTAGGAACAACATGTTTAGGGACTTTGGATCCCTTAGATTATGGACATTTCATGCTCCATGCTGTAAGGCACAAAAATGTCTATAACAGTACTCCACCACCTCGTGGGCGTAGCGTGTAGTACCGATTTTAAAGCTTCGAAACGTTGCTGTTTCGACTCCTCTCCTTCAAATCCATTCAAGAGGTCATCTACCTCACTTAACCCATCATACGTAGGTAGATCCCTTACCTCTATTGATATCCAGCGCAACGATTTCATCATCATGTTACAGTTCAGCGTGGTTACCTCATGTAATTAGTTATGCCATCACTCCATCTCTTCGTCAGAATCTGAGATGCAGAAGATTTCGTGCTCCCATGAGATTCGTCCATCCATGATTGGATTTACCCAGTCTTGCTCTCACATGGTTATCTTGTAGACATAGTCCAAGTCATTGTTGCTTTCATAGTCGCGCACTGGCTCTGTTTAGTGCGATCCTTCTACAGGGTCCAACGGTACAACTACTTGCAACGTTTTCCCAAAAATAATCTTGCGGTTCCTTAGATTTATCACTCCTTTCATGTTAGTTGCCCAATCTCTTCCTAATAGTGCACGGTAGGGATTTCTATCATCAACAATCTCTATCACTTTGAAATCTGCCAGTGCGTTCGCTCCTTCAATATCAACTGTGATTCCCTACAATCTTCCCATCGATAGGATCTTTTGCTGGTTTTCCATTCGTAGCTGGATAGGAGACCATTGCAGCATAGGCCTCCCCATGCGCTCCCATGTATTCTTCGACAGAATGTTTGCATTTGATCCCAGGTCCAGAATCACTTGGTCCATCTCGTATTCTCCAATCTGTGCAGTCAATCTCATCTCCCTTCCCGTCCTCGTCGCATGCTTTCCGATCTTCCAGAATTCATGTGGTTCTCTTGGCACAACCCCAATGCATCTATTTATGAGTTCCTGCAGCCCCTGTACAGCCTTGCTATCATGCAGCAACTTCATGGATGTTTCCAGGAACATCGTGAGCATCGATGGGTCCATTTACGATTCCGGTTTGTCTTTTCTTCCTAAAGTGGAGGCATCAACGAAGCTCTTCCTAGCTTCCATGAAGGTTTCCTTAGCGTGCCCCAAATAAAACTCTGGTTCTTTCATCAGAGCCTTTCCAACCCAAGTACTCTCTTCAGGCTGGTTGCAACGTTGTTATCCTCTGTTGTGATAGCACGTTCCTTAGATGCGGCATTAACAATGCTACAAACCATTCACGGTGTTGTCCATCTGTCAACGTCATGTTAGCTTCACGAATTGTGCACTTCAGTCTCTGATCCAACTCCCAAGGGGTCTCGCCTGGTAGCATTTTGATTTCCTTGAACCCAATGATTGACTGCACCTCTGACTTTGGCCTGCTAAATTCATTGTTTAGCACAGTTTGGATATCCGCGATCCTCACATTCAGATTGTCATTGGAATTCTTAATGTACCAGGTCAGTGCATGATCCTATAGAGCACTGACCAATGTTGCTTTCTTTATATTGTCATCCATAACTCCCTGCGCTTCCCATACAGTCTTTATCATGAACCAAAACTGGTCCGGATCTTCATTTCCTACTCCCTTGAACACTGGAAACTTTATCGCACTTGCCATATCAACTCACGGTGGTGGCAGAGGTGGTATGGGTGAAGATGGGGGTGAATATGGTGAAACTGGTGGTGGTGTGGGTGGGGGTGATATGCGTGGAATCCTCTGCCTTATTAAATTGATCGCACTTCTTGGTGAGACCTTCGTGAGCTCTTCCTTGTTCCCTCGCGGAGGTGAAATCAAGGGGCTAGTTTCTAGTTCTCCACTACCTTTGTTTCTATAAATTCTCCCACTTCGTGTAGCCCAAAACATCAATTTATTCACATAACTCATTTTTCACACAGTAGCATTTTAATGCAAGTGTTCAAAGACTTAACATACTTACCCCGTGGTCCTTTGAGGAAGTGTCGCTCTACTTTGCTATAGCTGATTGAAGTATCTACCACGAACTTAGTGATGAATCCTCTTATAATTCGATCAAGCTAGTGATCAAAAGTGCGTGTGATCTTATCCTCCGATGCTTCCAATATACATACCAATTCTGGGGTCCACACAATAGGTCTGTCGAGCTTGAACCTTCCTTGGCTATCTGCTATCTTCGCAATCCACTTGTATAGCTCAGTAGGGAAGGATGCGAAGAAAATTTCATGGATTTCTATGTATAAGTAGCAGTATAACCACTCTTCTTTTGATAGTTGTGGATTCATGTTCTCCTGTGTCGTGAACTTGTGAAGCTTCCTATACAAACAATCCTCAATTCCTTTCTTAGTTGGATTCTAGTGATACAACATCAGACATCTATATGCAGATCTTGGTCTCGGCAATGGAACCATTTGTTGGCTTGTTGGGGCCTGACCCAAGTTCGGACATATTTAGCCAAACAAATCCCTGTACTATTGGACCTTTTGGCAACAGTCCGTAGAGCATGGATTGAGGTCTCACCTGAAGTAGTATGGCGCGGTGCTGGAACCAGGTTTCTGCACCTTTGAGATGTCTGAGAAGTTGAATTGGTCCAACTTCACGCAGACTACTTCATGCACTTCCCTGTCCCTCATGTCTTGTTATACTTGCCTTTGCGCAGCCCTAACCAGGAGCTGTGGGGCTTCCGCACTATTGGAGCAACCCTCTGCACTATTTCTCTAAGTCACACTTGAGGTCTTACTTATCTTCTTACACGAGTTAGTTATCTTCGTGTAAATGGGTACCTTATGTTATATTTATTTATACAACACATTCATATGAGTTCGCGCAGCAAATAAACATCCGAGATATTTTTAACGATATATTGTGTGTATCAAACGGAGATTGTATGCCAAAGTTACGACCCCGGGAAGTTGATGTACCAATTTACCCAAATGGGGCCCATAGTTTGGCGTTTCATCTTCTAGGGTTAGGTTTTTGGATGTTTAGGGTTTTCCATTGTTTCTCAACAATAAATAGGCCTTCGAGCCTCATTTTAACATAGTTTAGAGGCATGTAGCCACTGCATATCTTCTCAGATATAAGCTACCATCACCCTAGCTGGTTTATTTCCATTTTTGTTTGTAAGCATATTTCAGTATTTCACATTAATGAAATGAAGCATTATTTCCACTGCATCTTTGTGTTTATGGTTATCTCTGTAATTTGTTGCTTTCTTGTTTAAATTTGGATCAGTGGTATCGAAGTGGTCTACTTTTTTCTCTGTTTTTCTTTGCATGTCCCCAACAAGAATAGGATATAAGGAGTTAGGGCTTGAATTGGTCGAACCTTTGCAAGACCAACCTCACAAATCTCGATGCCCTCCCATGGTGGGTGAAAAGAAAGACGAGGGAGCAAGAGATCCTATCAAAATCTTGCTCGAATAAGCCCTCGAGTGACAAAGGAACATGATGATGGACAACTTTGCCCAGATCCTTCAGCGGCTACCTAGGGGTGACATATCGAATTCCAACAGCTACTTTGGAAATGCCACACCGTTTAAGGTACAAGTTAATTTTTAAATCCTAATATTCGAGGGTCAGATAGACGCAGATGCCGTTGATAAATGGTTAAATCTGTTAGAGGGTTATTTTTTGTTCATGATTTTTCTGGTCGGGAAAAGATTGTTTTTTCTCTTCTCAGAGCAGCCCCCCATGTCAAGGACTGGTGGGAAACCTACTGTGAGTAGAAGGATGAAAGTACAAGCTCACTATTTTCAGCCACACCACTTGGAATTCATTCTGGCATGCCAACAAGGAGCAGTACTACCCTGTCGAAAGCTATGATGATCAATACATAAAGTGGACCACACTGCGAAAGGGAAGGGACCAAGACATGTTAGAGTTTACCAATATTTTCCATACCCTTCACACGAAGTTGGGTATCAAGGATTCAGAGTAGCATTTGGTACTCAAATACCACGCTGCTTGCACAAGTACATCAAGGAAGAAATAGAATTCCTGAACATCTCCTCGCTTGGCATGGCATACCGATATGCCGTCAAGGTTGAGTAAACGTTTAAACAGAAGAAGGGAGACTTTGGATCTGTGAATATGAAGCAAGGCAAAGGTGCCCCCAAACCGCAGAAAAAAGGACAAAGCCAAGGTGGGGCAACCCAAGACAACTTGCCAAAGCTGCAAGCAAAGAAAAGTGCCTTGAAGCTAAAAAAGGACACGAGAAAGTGGTGTGAGTTTCACAAGAGCTCCACTCACAACACGAGTGAGTGTCAGGCCAGGCAGTCATTGGTGGTTGAGCTAAAGGTTTCAAAATAATATTCATGTTTCGACTCTAAGTGAGAACCCGACAAAGGGAATGAAAAAGGGAAGAAGATTGTCAACATGGAGCCCAACGCCACCGTTGCCACCACGAAGAACAAGAAGGAGGAACCCGAAGATCTAGAGGAGGAGGAGCATCTCTTCCACTCCCAGATGTGGGTAAAGGGCTCCCACTACAGTTCATTGTCAACAGCGGGAGCCAAAAGAACCTCATTTTGGCAAAGGTCGTGAAGCACCTAGGCTTATTGACCACAACACATCCACAACTGTACACCATCGGTGGCTTCACCAAGGATGGGATCTTTGCGTCAACCCGCAGTATTGCCTTCCATACAACATGAATCCCTTCACAGATGAGGTATTGTGTGGCATTTCTCCCCTTAAAGTTTGTGATGTATTATTAGGACAACCATACTTGTGGAAGCGACATGCTGTGTATGAATCAAGGCCCCGTGTTATTATTGTTACTTTGGGAAATAAGTTGGACATGATACCGGAGGTAGCACCACCTACCACCATCTCTTTGGTTACTACAAAACAATGTAGTAAGCTCATTTCCAAAACTGGGAAATTTGATTTGCTGATGATACACCCTCAAGGAAAGAAGAAGATGGTGGCCAAAACATCCAGACAGGGCCCCTTCACACGACAACTAGAGATGGACAAGGTCGTGGAGGAGTACGAGGACATCTTCACGTTCCCCGTAGGGGTTCCTTTGCACTGCCAGGTGAAGAACTCCATCAATCTGACCCCAGGTACGCCGCTGCCCAATGGACCAATCTATTAGTGCTCTGTTCCAGAGAACGATGAAATCAAGAGCCAGATTTACAAGCTACTACAGAAAGGTCACATACGTCTGAGTTCATTTCCCTGTGGGAGCCCAATCATGTTGGTACAAAAGAAGGATGGGACTTGGAGACTATGTATTGACTATCGGGCGCTAAACAAGATCACTATCCATAATAGGTACCTGATCCCATGGATTGATGACCTCCTGGACCAACTGAAAGGGGAAAAATATTTCAGCAAGATCAATTTGAAGTCAGGATATCACCAGGTACCAATCAAACCCTCTGATGTGTGGAAGACTGTCTTCAAAGCCAAGGAGGGCCTTTTCGAATGGTTGGTTATTCCTTTCGAATTGACGAATTCTCTTGCAACCTTCATGAGGCTAATGGATGACATCTTGTAGCCATTCACCATCTCATTTGTATTGGTATACTTGGATGACATCTTGATCTTTAGCCAGAGCTGGGAAGAGCACCTCCACCACATGTGATAGGTTCTCCAAACTCTGCGACAACACAAGTTATGTGCCAATTTGGAGAAATGCACTTTTGGCATGACCCAGGTTCAGTATCTGGGATACATTATTGAGGAACAGGGGGTGCATGTGGATCTAGCCAAGGTCCAAGTCATTCGGGATTGGCCATCTCCAACCACTCTGACAGAGCTCCGCAACTTCCTAGGTCTTGCCAACTTCTATCGTAGGTTCATGTTGGGATTTTCTCATATCACTTGGCCCTTGAGTCAAGTCACCAAGGGAGGATCGAAAGAAAAATTCTTTTGGTCTGAATCTCAACAGAAGGCATTCATAGAGTTGAAATAATGCCTCTACTCGAAACCAGTGCTCACATTATCAGACTTGCAACAACCATTTGAGGTCAAGACAAATGCCTTTGACTATGCTATTGGGGCAGTCCTTACTAAACATGGGCATCCAGTGGCATATCACAGTGATACACTTTCAGACGCAGTGTGGAAGTATCCCACATATGACAAAGAGATGTATTCCATTGTGCAGGCCTTCCGACAATGGAAGCATTACTTTTTAGGGAAGGAAACGGTCATCCACACAAACCACCGATCCCTGTAGTTCATACAGACCTAAGGGAAATTTCAGAATGATCACCATCAGAAGTGGTCCGCATACCTGCAATAGTTCCATTTCAATGTCAAGTATAAGAAGAGAAACACCAATAATGTTGCAGATTACCTCAGTCGACCACCGATCATGGCGTTCAACACGATGCTTAACTCTTGTGGGCATGAGACTTCCGATTGGCCACTTCTCTACAAAAGCGACCCAAAATTCAGCCACACATACCAAACAATCTTAGAGGGTCAACATGTTCCATATTTTCACCTCCAGGATGCCCTGTTATGCCACCTGGGTCACCTTTGTGTTCCTGCAAGTGAGCACGCGAAGATGATTTTGGAAGCACACTACAATCGGACTGCTGGGAATTTTGGGGTCGAGAAAATGGTGGCAATTCTACAAAAGTATTTCTATTGGCTAAATCTTCGAGAGGATGTCAGGAAGTACATCAAATCATGCACTGCCTACGTCATTGCCAAACCAACCATCAAGAAGAAAGGCCTCTATACCCCACTACATACCCCTAGTCAACCTTGGGAATCCATCTCCATGGATTACATCTCAAGCCTTCCTTTCACTAAACGTGAAAACAATTGTGTTTTAGTGGTCGTCGACAATTTCTCGAAGATGGTCGTTATGGCGGCCTGTAAGAAGAATATCACAGCAGAAGCCACTGCTAAACACTTCTTTGAACAAGTGTCGGTACACTTTTGGATCCCACAGTCTATCATCTCAGATCAAGATAGCAAGTTCCTCAGTGCATTTTCGTCGAGTCTCTGGTTGATGCTAGACACCAAACTCACTAAGTCCACAACCTTCCATCCTCAAATTGATGGATAGACAGAGGTTGTCAACAGGATGAACGTACACATTCCGTTCATGTACAACTCAAAGCATTCACGCACATGGGATGAGAGTGTCCCCTATGTTTACCACAACTACAACTGGGCTCTCCACAACTCGACCAGCCACATCCCTTTTCAGGTGGGCTTGGGATTCTAGCCAATATGTCCCACTGATGTGGCCATGCCATTTTCAGCTACTCACACATATTCGGATCATGTCCAGTCCGAAACATATAAGGCAAAAATTTCATTGAGCACATCCAACATATTTTCCAGCAGGTCTATGACATTATGGAGAAATCAAGTGCCAAGTACAAGCAGCGACATGATCAACATCGGGTGCCACACAAGTTTCAGGTGGGTGACAAAGTCTGGTTGCATTTGCAAAAGGAACGCCTTACCAGAGCCTATCAGAAACTCAAACCAATCCGATATGGTCCTTACACCATTACCAAGGCTATGGGAGACAATTATTTTGAGTTCAACATTCCCCCATTCCTTGGCCTACATCCAGTGTTCAATGTGGATCACCTTCAGCGATACATTCCACCATTACTAGACACATCCAACTTTGCAGAATAGCTCACAACCACAGAGTTAAATCCAGATTGCATGGAACAAGCAAAACCTGATTGGATCATGGACACACAGATCAAGCACACTGACCAACAGAATATCCAACTGTATCGAGCTGTCAAAGCAGGCCAACTCCTTCACTAGGGCAAGTGGCTCACCAAGGACCAAGTTCAACAGAAGTTTCCTCACATCATGGAGGAAATCAACGCAATGGGGACCATTACTTCCTAAGGGGGGAGGAATGATCTAGGTGGATATTGGTGGACACCCGCCAAGTCCACTTGGATCCCCACCATTGTTCCTTTCAGCTTTTCAGTTTCCTTAATTGTAGCACAATTTACTATTTTTAGTAGTTTTCGGGTCCTAAACTTCCGGAGCCATTTAGAGGCCCTAAATGACGTTTTTTGGGAAAACTTGGAGCAACATTTTTCCATGGACCGATGTTTCTCTTCCCGAAGTTGTAGTTCTTAGATAGATCTTTCTAACAAAATATTGTGCGTGTCAAACGGAGATTTTATGCCAAAGTTACGACCCCGGGAAGTTGATGTACCAATTTACCCAAATGGGGCCCACAGTTTGGCGTTTCATCTTCTAGGGTTAGGTTTTTGGATGTTTAGGGTTTTCCATTGTTTCTCAACAGTAAATAGGCCTTCAAGCCTCATTGTAACACAGGCCAGAGGCATGTAGTCGCCACATCTCTTCTCAGAGATAAGCTACCATCGCCAAAGTTGTTTTATTTCCATTTCTGTTTGTAAGCATATTTCAGTATTTCACATTAATGAAATGAAGTATTATTTCCACTGCATCTCTATGCTTATGGCTATCTCTGTAATTTGTTGCATTCTTTTGAATCCAGATCAAGAAATAAGATATAACTTCTCTTTTGTTAATTCTTCCCAAGATTACAAACTCGACCTATCGAGTGCACTCAGTTGTAGGGGTCCACGCACTCAGCTGCAGACTACTAGGCCTCTATGCACTCAGCTGCAGAGCCTTCTCCTACCCTACAACCCAAGGACACACTTTACACTTCGACTCAATCCCTTAGACTCATCATGCTTCTATTCAATTAACTTATCTTTTTTCTACACTTAGAGCCTCGCTCTATTTATACAATCCCATGGTCCGTGTACCATGGGTGGATCTTTCAAACTGACATTACGTTACAAAACCAAGGGTGGACAACCCTGTGACTCTATTATGACTTCACGCTCTGTGCCCACAAATCACAGAGTCTTTAAAATGGACTTGGTCAAAACTTGGGCTTTAAGCCCCAAAACATGCCTTGGGGGATTCTACACCCAACACTGACCATTGTTATGTGAGTTTTTTTTAGTTTCCATAATTGTATCATAGTTTACTATTTTTGGTCATTTTTCAGGTTAACTTTTAGAACCATTTTGAGACCCTAAACGATGTTTTTTTTGGCAATATTAATTTGGGTGATTTCATTGTAATTGCATTTTCAATTGTATTCCTCAGAGAGATATTTCCAACGAGGTATCATGCGCATCAAATGGAGATAATACGACCAAGTTATGACCCCGGGAAGTTGGTTGCCCAACTAACCCCAATGAGGCCCATAAACTCTTGGTGTTACATTTCCACGGGTTAGGGTTTTGGTTGTTTAGGGTTTTCTCTTATTGTTCAATAATAGAAAAGCCTTTGAGCCTCATTGTAACTTAGTTAAAAGGCATGTATCTGCCAAATCTCTTCTCAGACATAATATACCATCGCTCACCCGCGCTAGTCTCATTTCGATTCTGTTTGTAAGCATATTTCATTATTTGATATTAATGAAAGGAAGTGTTATTTCTACCGCATTTCTGTATTTATGGTTATATTTGTAATTTGTTGTGTTCTTGTTTAAATTCAGAGTATATGTGGATGATGTGGTGGTGATGACATGATGGAATGGGGTGAGGTTTCAAGTGACATGGACCAATCACACTTTTTTTATGTATACCTCAATGGAATCTACTTACTGATCACGGGAGCACCCACGGTGGTAAGCAGACCCATCAGAGGTTGATACTGCAAAGGATCTCTATCATTGATCATGAAAGAGCGATTTACCTGCTGAATTATTTATAGAGGAACCCATGGATATAAAGCTCGCACTTTTTATGATGTCACGTTTCTTCTTTGCGGAAGGCCTGACATCATAATCGACATCACGCGCCGAATATGCCCAATGTTTAATTTTTCAACTTTTGACTCCCACCGAGCCCCACCAAATCATATGCATTATTTTGATCCTAGACTATCTTAATCCAAAATTAATTCCCCTTTATTTTAAAACAAAATACCATCATAAAGAATCTCGATTTTTCTTCATGATATTTTTTTTTGGGAATATATAAATTTTCTTTTCACATTTCGACATAGTGAAAATGAGCTACAACATGGGAATTTTTAGATCTTTGAATATGTGTTTTCCAAAAGACTTGCATAGAGGAAATATTTGTAGTGCGTTAAATGTTGTGTGAGAGAGAATACCAACATGGAGTCTTAACCTACACGAGTCTACATGTGCACCTATGTATTACTACCAGTGATTGTGAGTGACTACGTTATTGTAAGTGACTGTTGAATTTATTTTGTGTTGTGCGTGTTGAAATATGTGAATCACTGCGTAAGTTGGAAATATTGTGCTAGCAATATCATTGCTTGAAATTGGCGTCAATTTCACTATGATGCAAGTTGAGATACGTAGCATACACCAATAGAACCATCAGGATAGTTGTTTCTTGGTGTACAAGACATGAAATGATTAGTAATCATAAAAAAAATCTAGTAATTGTAATTAGTTTTGTCATCCTGTGATCACATGCTTCTTTTGATCTATCAAGCACATGTAATGACAATAATTAACTAGCAAAATCGTAGATATGGGAACTAAAAAAAATAGATTCAAGTCACATTTGTTCAGTACATTGCATCCCTTGAAATTGTCTTGTATTTTGAAGCAATTTACACACAACATACTCAGTGAAGACTTGGGAATGGTTAGCATTGAATGTTTGAGATGTATTTCACATATGCTACATTGAACTCTAGTATGTGCAAACTCTAAAATGTATGTCCTTCTAGTATGTGTATTGAATGGTGAACGATGTAATTTGAATAGTGAGTAATGTATGGTGAATAGTTTATATGATGTATCAGTGTATACATTAACTACTCTCTAGTAATTTTGAATTGTTTATAGAGATTCATTGCTTATAAAATAACGTAAAGATATTTAGAAAAAAAACCATAAGAATAAGAACACAAATATTTTTTTCATAGTCTGAAGTTCGAATTATAGTGTTAGGTCAAAACACTATGGGTTTTCCCAAAATGTTTTAAATTTGAAGTAGAACCTAGAGTATGTCACTCCTTGGATAACCTTTCTGTTGTAGTGATATTGTATATTGAGTGTTGTTTGTTCTTCATTAGTTCATAGTTGTGATCAATTTTTAAAGTATAAGTTTGACAATGAAAAAAATGGCCAAATTTAATGAATTATTAGAGTTACTTAACAAGCTAATAATCTCTACAATGGATTATACAATCAAAATTAGCAAGGGAACTCTCTCTCATATTCAAATATGTCTACAAAATGCATAGTAAAATATTGATTTTTGGTAGCTTTAACCATAGCTACAACAAGATGAGTTACATCATAAAAGACATCATTATGAATTTTTTTTTGCTAAAAAAAATACACTCTTTGAGTCTAAAGTTGACTCCCATCAACAACCAAAGACTAATTAGGTTAGTGAGATTGAGGTTGATTCACATCCAATGCCCATTTTAGAAACAAATTTTCATGCGGATGCATAAATTTAGCCCACACTTCCCAATCCCATCATTAAACGTTGGGAAGAGCTTGTCAAAAGCAAGCATAGGAGCCAATCTTGGACATGACAAGTGTTATGCGGAATTTACGACTACAAACATAAGTATTTTCCCTAGACCTAGTGGAATGGTATTGAACAACAGAAAGTAAAGAATATAAAGTTTCCCTTAGAGAAATTGAAGGATGGGAAAGAGGCTTACTCGAAATATGTCGTAATATTTTCTCTCCTCTCAGCTTGTAAGCTCCAATTGTAGCTTTTATCACTATAATTATAACCTGCACATAACATAAGACAAAAATCTACGACATCTATGTAGCATTATCCAAGTACTCTATTCAATGGATCAACAAGGCATTGAAATATAAAAATGCAAACATAACATAACACATATAGGAAAACAATATACTCTTTGTATTAATATGAATAGGAGAGAGTTTACAACCAAGAATAGTAGTTGATCTTGTAAAGATCTCCCCAAGTTGACTTGTCCTTCCTTGTCACAAAGCACACCTCAATTTCACCCTAATGCATGAAGATGATGAGACTCTTAGATTCAAGGCGGTATAATGAGGGCATGATTAGTCTCCAAAAGCCAACCATGATGTTGTAGATGGATGTAAATTTATAGGAGAGGGATGGTAATTTAGGAATTCTTATCCATTTACCAATCTAGGCTTGAGATCCACTTAAGAGGGGAGGATGAGCTCAAGGGATAAGAGGTGAAATATCCAAGGTAGGATCAAATAGGATTCAAACTTCTTATCCAAGGTAAATGGTTGAAACAACTCCTAGAAGCTTCTGGAAGAGGAAGCTTCTGGATTCTTTTTAATTTTCCTGAATCTCTAGAATCAGCACGCCCCTAGCAAGGGACAACCTGCTGCTAATCAATGTTGGTGCAGAAGGAAGGCACCTACTACTAAATACAGGTCACTAAAAGGGAAGTGTGCATTAGGTCGTAAAAGAACTGAAATGAAGTAGTTAGACCTAGAAAATCTGGGATTTGGAAAGGTCATACTTAGGGCTTTGTGTAGTGATGATTACAAGGTGTTCATGGTTGTGGATTGATATAGTTTGTAAGCATATTGACCAGATGTGAAAAATGTCCTATAAAAAAAATCCCCCCTAAAGTGCAAAGTTAGAAATGACAGCTGATGACAGAAGTGCTTTACCTTGTGACAAGTTCGGATCAAGAACAACTGGTTGAGATCATCATCTATTACAATACATTTTCATGATGATATATTTGTTGAGGGAGGCATACCCATTCTCAGTGCGTAAGCTAACATTACATGTACAATGACCACGAAGTCATGTCCACTGATGAAAAAGTGTGGATCCATGATTGGATGATTGTTTGTATAATCATAGCCATCATGCTTTTAATCTTGAATTAATCATGAAATCACAGCTCGAATGGATGGAAATAGATTTGGGGTCTTCTATCTCATTCACTTGATTGTCTAATGTACGAGTCTAACCATACGAATAAATGACCTAGAGTCGAACATGGTAGACACCATCTGATTATTAAACAATAATGTAATTCATTAACAAATGCAAGAGAAACCAATGATGATGTTAATGGCTCTCAAGGTATAAAAGTAAAATCCGTATGGTGTGAATGATTGAGTTGAAGTCAAATACCACACAAAATATTTTGGTCGAAGGCCAATGATGAAAACTATCGTTGCTAGCGAGGAAACTTTCCATTGATGTATACAAGTCCCAAGGTATTGAAGGAAGAGTTTCTAATTCAACTTCCTCGATAATGAGTTGATGTCAATAGGAAGTGACCCGTCGCAAGAGGACCTTGATATATCCCCCATTAATGACATGAAATGGGCATCTTGATTTGAGACCGAAAGATGCTGAGGTGGACCTGGTTTAGGAATGACAGACATGGAATTAAGGCTTAATAGTATCATATTAGATATCAACTAAATGACTTCTCTTGAACATATTGGCAACATTGAATGAAGTTGGCAACATTGACCCAAAACTAATACTAGATGCTTTGATATGGTACGATGAACCAAAAATAGAAGTAGATTTCCAAACCCAACAACCACAAACATGAAGTGGAAGAGTGTCATGTTCAAGAGTGGCTCGTTGCCATTAATTATAGGTTGAGTACCCTGTCTTCCTATTTTCCCTGACCATTTCTAGTTAGTACCTTTTTATTTTTTAACAATATTGAGGAGGATAACATATGCTTGAACTATGAGTTCATCCTTCGCATGAGTCCCTCTGAGTATCTTTAACGAACCCTCAGAAGGAGTGGTTCAGTCCCGTCATGTTCGACGAGTTTATTGTTGTTTGATGTTTTTATGAGTCTAATGATGGTCTAACTCATTTCCTTTTTCATGTTTAGAGAGTATGAAAAAGAGGCAAAAAATAAATTTTCAAAGGTTCCTTTTTGTAAATAGTCTCTTGAGTTCAAAAAAGTAGAAAATGATACTCAAGAGAACCTCTTAGCCATGTTCGACTAAGGTATTCCTTTTTTGTAACTAGTCTATGTTAGTTTGGAAAAGGGTTAAACTTATAACGAGTAGACATATTTTCATTTACTTTAACGAGATCTAAAATACATGTACTCGACAATCTTTTCATGTTTTTGGAGTCCAAAAAGATCTGAAAGAGGACTCTAGGGGGTTCTTTTTTTGTAGGTTTAGAGAGCCCAAAAAATTGATAAAAGTATGCTCTTTGGTCAAAATGATTTGTTTCAATTCTGACATCACTAAATCCATTAACAAACTGCCAACCTATTCATAACACCACCAAAAGATTAAAAAAACCCGTTTCATGATAAAATTGAATCATATTTAGGTCAAAACATTAAAAAAATAATGATAGAAATGACCATAAAATAGGCAAAAGGTAATTCATTTTTACCATTTCACATTTTACCTCTTGGTGAGTGAGTTCTTAGTGATATTTTCCCTTGATCTTCAGTAGTTGATTGTGAAGTATCTAATGTACCATTTAGAGAACTATCACTTCTAGGTAGGATCTATAACCTTCCTCTTTCTTTCATGTTTACATTTTGTCATTTCATGCAAGTTTTGTTCATTTTTTTAGGGCCCTAGGGATATAATTTCTCACCCTAGGTCCAGTGCACTTGAAACAAGTCAGAAGGAGCACTAAACATGAAATAAATGCACTGAGGAGGGCACTGTATCCCCTTAAGGGGGTGCATTGAGTGCAATTCCCAAATTGATTTTGTCTCTTTCTCTCAAAGTTTATCTACTATTTTGCATGAGGTTTGTCTTAATGATCCTTCTTGTGATGTTTCAGATCTCTACTAGAAAAAATGGATTTAATATGGATAGACAAAGAACATTAGGAACAAGATTTAACTGGAGCTAATGATCCTGCCACTATCCAGGCTTTGAGAGATTGTGGGCTCTTGAAATTCTTCTAACTTCTTGATATGAGGCAACAATTGGAACTATTGACATATCTAGTTCAAGCATGAGATGTTCAGGCACAAGAATTCATAATTGGTGCACATATGCTTGAGATATATGTGGAAGATATGTACTTCTTGCTAGTTTTAT
The DNA here is from genome assembly GCA_031772625.1 of Pinus tabuliformis. Lineage (NCBI taxonomy): Eukaryota > Viridiplantae > Streptophyta > Pinopsida > Pinales > Pinaceae > Pinus > Pinus tabuliformis. The sequence continues at coordinate 1,680,526,707 of CM062820.1, forward strand.
TGATGTAAGGTACCCCCATCTCATTATCTAGTGTGAGGTGGGATGAAGAGATAGTCAAGGATTACATTAGTGCACACTTTATACTGAGGTCCTAACTGACCAAGGATGGGAAGGTTCAGATCATGATGTGCTCTGATTTCCTCTGAGGATGATCCTGTTTATCATTTCCAGATTAGCCAGTAGTGGTACTCTAAATTTGGCTAATAAGTATCATAATCAATGTGCTCTAGAGTGTATGGAGCAGACAATATTCAACTGGAGTGAGGGAATACTAGAAAATATGAAGGAGCGACTAACCAAGGCAAATGATGGACGGTTAAAGAAATTTGGTTATGGTTCAATCTTGATTTACTTTTCCTTAGAGTGGATTTCATTGTTCAAGCCACATCATATCTCACTTGAGCTCACATATCCGAGAGTGCCACAGATGAGGAGGTGGGTAGATATCATTTCCAAACACGCATGTCCCTCATTGATGAGTTTCACATGAGTGTTCTTCAGATGGTTGCACATGTGACTCATTATGATAGAGGACTATCCATATGTAGGGATGGATTTCCGTAGAGACCTAGAGCTTATGCTTCCTGATGGATAGCGATGGGGTTCCATAGGTAAAACAAGAAACATTTTAGTTATTTTTGGATTTTATGTTTTAATTTTTTTTTTGTGATTTTTGATGTATTTGAGATTAAACTATTGATTTACACATGCAAATATTGGACCCATTCAACCTGTGGGTTCTTCTTATCTTCAACGTGTAGGAGACCCACACTAGGCACCAACATCAATACATGTTGCTGAATCAAGACAACAGGTACTACTTGATTTTAATTATGGTAGAGACCCTTGCAGAGGTTGAGCATCACATGCAGGGGTCGACCCATGGCATAGATGAGATTAGGGTCGAATAAATTCCTACGAGACTACAACAACATACTATTGGCATGCCTAGCCACATTAGTCAACTGTTGTACAAGATGGCTCACACAGTGGCATGCTACCATGAGCACTATGATTAGTCTACTAGGAGGCTTATAGCCATATTTTGACTGCATGTATATTTTGATATGATAGGTCGTGTGGCCATATGTGTCTCAGGCACAAGTGTTTGTAAAACCAGACTTTGATATATATATATATATATATATATATATATATATATATATATATATATATATATATATATATATAATATATATATATATATATATATATATATATATATATATATATATAGATATAGATAGATATATAGATATATAGATATATATATATATATATATATATATATATATATATATATATATATATATATATATATATATATATATATATATATATATATATATATATATATAACTATCTTCAATGTTTCTTATGGTTCTATTATATATTTCAATGTATGTGATGTGTATTTAATTTAATTTACATGTGTCGCAAATGTATATCTAAACCATGATTAGCCAATGCATCTCTCAATATATTTAGATTTCTAGAAATGTGTTAATATTGGATGAAATCAAAGTATCTTTCCACAAGGAAAACCCTCAAGAACATTCAAAGCATAATTGGAATTTTAATTGAATAGACACTAGTCTACCATAGTAGTACAAGTGATGAACCAAGTCTAATAACTATACAATAGATACCATGGGAAATCACATCAGAAAATAGTTCGATCACTGTGTTATAGTGAAAGATGTTATTGGTAGAGGGATTGATACAAATCCCTTGTAAAATCACTAAATTGCCATTTGAAGCATATATAGCCCACGCTGTGGAAGAAAGGTTCTGAGTATTATGAGTAGTGCCATTAGCATAACCAACAAAAACTGTAGGAAAGTCCGAAGGGACGCACTGCAAACACACTCAACGAACCTATACACAACATGTACACATTTCACTACACAAAAACTCAAGTATAGTATTTCTTAAGGTACAATCCATTTCTAGGCCGCGCCAATGGAACTACATCGAATAAAAAATCTTATCGACCCCTTTACAACGAACACATTTGACAATGTATGGACCTAGCTACATTTTCTTGAACTTCCCCGATCCTAATTTATCAGACTCTTGATCATATAATAAGACAAGGTATCCTTCCAAGAAGACACAAGGCTTGACACTCTTATCATATTGTGACTGGATATGTTTCTTATGGGATTCATTAGCCATCATGACATCACGTCACGTTTCATCCAAGTGCATCAGTTGTAAGATACATTCCTCTTCCATGGAAGTGGCAAGGAGGAGTTTGACAACAAGTTTGAGAGACAAAATTTTACATTCAATCTGAAGGATTTCTTCTAGACCATAAACCAATTAGAATGGTGTGAACCCGGTAGTAGTCCTAACAGAGGTTTGATGTGCCCACAAGGCCACGTAAAGGATCATTATTGATTTCCTCGACTTTCCCATTCACTTGAGGGTAGTAGGGAGTGGAACTCTCATGGGAGATTCCTAGCTTGGTAGTCAGTTCGAACGTCATGTGGTTGAAAAAATATTTTCCATGGTCTATAACTATAGTACGTGGAACACCAAACCACAAAATGACATGATTAAAGAAAAAGAGAGTAGATGTTTCGCTAGTATTAATGTATGTAGGAATCACCTCGGCCCAATTGGTAAAATAGTCAACCACTACGATGATATAACCATTCCCCCTGGCTAAGTGAAGCTTACCTGTCATCAAATCAATGTCCCATTTCACGAAAGGATCAATGAAGATAACATGATGCAAAGGAGCAAATGGAGCATGGGTCTTAAGATCGTATATCTGGCATGTGTGACACTTTTGAACTATGAGAATGCAATCTCGAAACACGGTAGGCCAAAAGTAGCCAACACACAAGATATTCTATGTGCTAGCATAACTAGAGATATGACCACGACATGTGCTATAATGGTATTCATTTAAGACTTTCTCGAACTCCTCATGTGTGAGGCACCTTCGGAAAACCATATCGATACCATGGCGATAAAGGGTGTCACTGATTATAATATAGTTCTTAGCTTGATATAAAAAATGTCACTGGTTAGAGCGAGAGGTATCAGACTTTAAAGTTTGGGTTTGGAGATATATGATAATGTATCCATACCACAGGTCAGATGATGCAATCAGGAATAATGAATGGTCCAAAATAGAATCATGAGACGTTGTTTTGGTTTTAATAGTGTCAAGGTTGCAAATTAGCTCACAAAAGAAACTATGGATTTCTTTGACTTAGATTTGATAATATTGAAATTGATCTCCTAGAGGATGGCAATCCACTTGGAGTACTTTCCCCCCAACAATTTTCGTGAAAAGATGTACATCATGGGGTTGCAATCGGAAACAACCATAGTTTTGCAAAGATGGATATAATAATGAAACCTTTGGAGAACTTGGAGAGCCGCCAAAGATAACTTTTTGACATGAGTATACTTGACTTTGGTATCATTGAGATTCCAACTCAAGTAATAAATAGGTTGTTCAATCCCTACATCGTCCTCCTAAACCAATAACATAGCGATGGTAGTAATTACAATAGTGAGGTACAAGAAATAATCACGTTGGCAATCTAAGGGATATAACAAGGATGCCTGAATTAGAACATTTGAAGGCATCGAATTCCTTTTGAGCAGCATCATCCCAATGGAAGGGAACCTCTTTCTTTAACAAGTGAGTAAATCCTTTGGTCAATTTGGTGTATTTGAGAATGAGCCTTTGAAGAAAGTTAGCCTTCCCTTGGAGTCGTTGAAGCTGAAGGAGGGAAGAAGGAGTAGGCAACTCAATGGTTGCCTAGAATTTCAATAGGTTAATAAGAATTCCATGTTTTGATACAACAAAACCGAGAAGTTAACTGGAACTTACAAAAAACACATACTTTTGCGGATTGAGTCAAATATCATAATGTCTACAACATAGAAATATGACCCTAAGATGCATTAGGTGATCAACCCGATGTTTCGAGTGAGCAGGAAAATCATCCAAATATGGTTGCACAATATGTTTGATGTCATGGAAGGAATAATTCATTGCCCTCTGAAATGTAGCGCCAACATTTTTCAATTTGAAAGGGGTATTTTGATACGCAAATGTGCCCCAGGGACAGATGAATGAAGTTTTATGTTGGTTCACCGGGAAAATGTTGATCTGATTATAGCTAGAGAAGGCATCCATAAATGAAAATATCTCACAACCAACACAATCATCAACAATCTCATCAATGAACAAGGTGGGATAATTGTCCTTCAAATAAGCATGATTAATGGCCCAATAATCGACACACACACACGAATTGTTCCATGTTTCTTCATGACAGGAACAATGTTTGACACCCAATAATTTAAAGGTACCAGGTAGATGAAACCAACATGTAAAAGTTTTTCAAATTCATCTTTAATAGCGACAACCTTCTTGGGATGGACTAGACAGAGGCACTAATGAACTGGTTTAGCATCAGGATACATCTTAATTTCATGCATAACAATGTTTGGGTTGATACTTGGCATCTCTTCATAAAACCAGGTGAAATCGTCTCAAAACTCTTGGAATAAGGATTTATAGGTCTTGATCTCATTGGGAGAGCCATTTTAGAAAATTTCAGCCTAAAAGTGGCCTCATAAGGAAAAATAAAAAAACTTAATAAAAAAATGCCATGTAGAGATTTTTAAATATTACTTTACATTTATCTATGTTCGACATTATTTATTAGCACGAGATTTAATAAATTTATTTAATATATTATTTCTAATTTTGTACTTTTATCGAAATCCCTCAATATATGGCATATATATCTATATATCTATATATATATATATATATATATATATATATATATATATATATATATATATATATATATATATATATATATATATATATATATATATATATATATATATATATCGAGAGAGAGAGAGAGAGAGAGAGAGAGAGAGAGAGAGAGAGAGCTATCTTTTTGGTTTTTTTTAATGGCATTGTCTACTGAAGCAACAATTTCACCCGAAATATATTTTTTGGCTAGAATCTAGTAATATGCTTTTAATTATTTAATGTTTTTATTTAACCTTTTTTTAACTATTTTATAATTAATTACATTTAAATATAAATTCTATATTTTTTTACTGAAATCCTATAATTTGTCCTCTCTGGAATACATTTTTTTAATTACTTTATATTTCATTATTTTTTAACCATTTAAGTGTTTTATATTTAACTATATTTAGATATTTTATATTTAACTATATATTTTATATTTAACTGTAACTTTCTATATTTATATTTTAATTTTAGCCAGAATATAAATTTTTTAGCTATTAATTATTTTTAGCTATTTTATATTTAACTATATATTTTATAATTTTGAACGGAATCCAATAATTTGTCCTTTTTGGAATACATTTTTTTAACTATTTAGTTCTTTTATATTTAAGTATAACTTTCTATATTTATATTTAATTGTATATATGTATTTTTTATTTGACTATTTTTTTTTCCTGGTTTTTGGGGTGTGGTTATTAATGTCAAATGAGCCCCGCTTTTTTAATTTATATATTTCATTAATATAGAGATTTACATTGGATTAATAATTTTTTCGATATTCTAATTCATATGGGTAAGGTATGTAAATACCATTAATAATATGTTTCATGAATAACCAAATCAATCATAAAATATTTCAGTGATACCCAAAATAATAATAAAATATTTCATGGATATGTCTTCTGCTTAAGAAGTGGAAGAGGTTTGTGAATGACACTTGTATCATTTGGTCCCATGGTAAGGAAGAGTTGGAAGTGTTTTTCCTCCATCTTAACAATCAATATAATTCCATAAAGTTCACCATGGAATTTGAAAGTAATGGTAGTGAGCCCTTGACGTCCTCCTCTCAAGGAATGATGATGGCTCTTTCTCATTAGGTATTTTGTAAGAAAACTCATACGGAACAATATCTTCATGCTAATTCTCATCATTTCCCAACTCAAAAGCTTGGTGTTATCAACACCTTAGCCACTAGAGATTTAATATTTTATGATGAAAACCATCTAAATGAAGAGAAATCACATCTCCTAAGTGTATTTTTTAATAATGGGTATAGTAGACACCATTGTAGTAAGGCTTTCCTCAGAGCTGAAAAAGTTCCTAGTTCTAAGAAATATACCAAGGATCGATTTTCTAGTGTTCATCTTCCTTTTATCCAAGGGACCACTGATAAGATTGCAAGGATTCTAAGGAAGCATAAGGTGGCTTAATCCTTTTGGCATTTAAGTACCATCCAAAGCTCCCTTAGATCTATAAAAGACCCAGTGGACCCCAAGAATATGAAGGGTGTTTACGTTATCCCATGCTCTTATGGATTTCTTATATTGGTGAGACTTATTGCTCGATTAATCAAAGGATTCGTGAGCAAGCTGCTTACATCAAGCGTGGCTGGACCCACTCCTCTGCTTTGGCAGAGCATGCAGATAAATCTAAGTATCAAATCTGCATTGAGAAGGCCCAAGTCGTTACTAGGGTTAGACATTTCCATCAGCGTAAATTGATGAGGGTCGTAGAAATAAAAAAAAATACCCAATAATTTGAATAGAGACGATGGTTGGATAATTACTAGAAGTTGGGTCTGTGTCCTATCCTCCTAGTTTTTTATGTTTCCTTTTGGGATTTATTTTGTTTATTTATTTATCTATGTAGGTATTGGTGTCCTTTTTATAGTTATTGTTTGTGGTTTATTCTTCATTAGAGTTTATATTCTTTATCCTTTGTGTTTTCTTAAGTATTTTACCATCCTATTCGTTCTTAACTCCTTTTAGTATTTTTGTTATTTTTTTAATGGGCCTCAACCCCATATTTTATTGTTGATCGGTTTTATTTATTGATTATTTTTCTTTATCTATATCTCTCTCTCTCTCTCTCTACACACACACACACACACACATATATATCTTTTGACTTGTATATATTTTCGCTTTATTTTATTTATTTTCCATTAATTATTTTTATTTTAGTTTATTTTATTTATTAGATCATCTTGCCTCAATTAGGTTCTTGACTCCGTTTTATAATTTTTGACTTCCCTCCTTTTGAATTTGACTTTGATTTATTTATTTATTTTATTTTATTTTTTTCCGATTATTTCCCAGTAATAGAATTTTTTAATAATATTTAATTTTAATAAATTAATTTTAATATTATTTTTCAAAACTAGCCATTTAATATAACCGTTATTATTGGCTTGAGGGGGCTTGACCCAGGTTCAATGTTAGTTAGCCAAACAAATCCCTACAGTACTGGCCATTTTGGCATCAACCCGCGGAGCATGGATTGAAGTCTCACCCGAAGTAGTATGGGGGGATGCTGGTACCAAGTTTCCTCACCCTTGAGATGGTTTTGATGTCGGTTTATTCCAACTATACCCGCCTTCACGCGGGTTGCTTATCCCTCTACTCTACCCTTCATTACCTTCGTGAAATGTTACAATTAGTTTCGCATAGCCCTAATCAGGGGCTGAAGTCCTTTCACACTGCTAGGGCAACGAACTGTGATTTATCTCAAACTAAGCTAAGTATCTTACTTATCTTATTAATAGATCTTAGTTAGCTTCCCGTAAATAGATTTTCTTACTTGCGTTCACTTAACCAATATAGTTATACACATTCGTGCATCATATAAGCATTAGAAGTGAAATTCATACGCAATATAACAAATTCATAAACAAGAAATAAAGACGCAGGAATTATAAAATAATTATTTTTATTGATAATTCCAGATGATTATAGACTCGACTCATCGTGCACACTCAGGTGCAGGGATCCACGCACTCAGCTGCAGACTTCTAGGCCTCTATGTACTCAGTTGCAGAGCCTCTGCCTACACTATGACCCAACCTAGACTTCGGCTCCAAATATATGACTCAATTCTCCATAATTGATTAGTTCGTAATTAGTTGTCTCTAACTACTTAGAGCTTAGCTCTATTGATATAATCCCATGGTCCACGGACCATGGGTAGATCTTCTACAACCAACATTACATTTTCAAAATAACGGCAGACAACCCTATGACTTTTAACAACTATGTGCTTCGCGACCTCAAAATGCAGATTCTTTACATTTGTATTACAAAATTGGACCAAAATATGGGCTTGAAGCCCCAAAACTGCCCTTGGGGGATCCCGTGCCCAACAGGCTCCCAACACAAACATCGCGACTCACCCTTGAGTCACTTTGCAGGTGTCGATATCTTAGTGCGAAGACCTCCCAGTTCTGTTTGGATCGCTGCAACTTCGGTAGCGCATTGAGCGGTTGCTTGCTGAACTTCCTCCATGCGTTGTTCTGTGGCCGCTGCTACTGAACTACTACCCTGAATCCTCCGCTGAGTTGCTTGTAGTTTCATGAGATTTTCTTCAATGGAGGATGTAAATGTATAAGCCTCATCGGTCCACAACTTTAGGAGCACTTTTAAGACCGCTTATTTGTGCCGGGCGACATCCACCTATTCCTTGAGTGCCTTGGCCTGTTGCATGCATGCAAGCCTCTACGTAAGGGTAAATTTTTGCGCAATCCTTTTTACCTCATCATACTTTTGCTGGAGATCATGTGCCTCTGTTTCCAGGTGTTCTACATTCAAGTCCTCCTGCAGGGTGGTTAGGACCTTGAATGACAGTTCAAAGAGCTGCATGTAGTCTGCCACTAGACTATCAACCGCCACTATTGTTGTTGTGACTGTGGTGGTACGCTATTGTCTAACCTCCGGCAGAGTTGAAGGCTGCACCCTCAATTGCAATTCTACAATTTGAAGGTTCAGCTCCAGCTGAACCCTGGCCATCTGTGCTCTTGCGTTTTGCGCCCCTGTGGCTAACTTATGGATGCACGCCTCCACTGGTTCTTCTGCCTGAATGTCTGACTCCAGGACCATCTGGTAGGATTCCTCCACAACCTTCATTATCTGCTTATTCTGCTCTACTGCTTCTTTGCGCTATAAGACCAACTGCTCAATGTTGATGCGTTGCTTGCTCATTACCTGTAGAGTGCGACTCTCCATAACCCTAAGTTCTGCAGTGACTCCATCCTATAAGAGGTAGAGAATTTCCCGAGGGAGCATGTCCATGTTCAAGCCTACCCCTTTCAAACTGCTCACCATGGGTCCGTTGCCCTCCTTCTTTGTAGTAAGCTCCCCATTTGGTAGCACTATCATGTTGGTCACCCTTGTGCGCAACATCTCCTCAGCAGCTGAAGCGTCGATCGTGAGGTTGGTGGACACTGTGCCAGCCTGTGGAGTGTGAACCTGCAACTCCTACAACTCTATTCGAAGAGACTCCAATGCCAGCTACTGTTATTCTTCAAATTGTTGGAGGGTCTCCATGGTGACATCCCTCACCATTTCGTCGATATCAAGCAAATCCCCCTTAGTGAGGGTGATTGGGTCAAAAGACGTCTTCGATGCCTTTGTTTTCTTTCGTGGCACTGTTTTCTCTCATGGTCGCAGACACTTGAGTAGGGTGGACGTCATTTGTGGATTCGTGCCACCTTGTTCTGTGTCTGTCTCTGGTTTGGCGAAGGTGACTTCTATCCTTCACGCTCTTCTCTTGTTTTTTGCTATTTTTCCAACTTCGTAGCATCACGTGCTGCCTGGGCCTTAGTCGCTCCTTCCTCTTCCTGCTGCCTTTTTGCCAGTTGTTCCATTCGAAGCTTTGTCTCTTCCTTCTTGTGCTGTGCAGCGGTCTTGTCCATTTCCACTACGAAGCTAGTCACGGCGTGCCAATCTGGTAGCCAAGACTTAAGGACTACAAATATCACATCGTCAGTCGCCAGGTACGGTAAGTTGTGCCATCTCTTTATAGGGTCCTTCTGTGTCTTGAAAAAAACATGGTGGAAATCTGCTTTGAACTATGCAAAGCTCTGTAGACTGACGTATAATGTGGGCGACAACCGCGGTTTGCGATGATCCCGATCCTGATATTCATATCCATTAGGAACCAAAATATCTTTCTTTCTCTGATACACTACATGTCCTTGGTCACCCACAGTGAAGCATACTTCGCTGCCTCTGGAAGGTCCAACGCGACCGAAGGGAATTGACTATATTTGGGCAGCTCCCATGCCATTAGTATGATCAGCAATAGGAGCCACATGTAGTGAAATTTTTTGCCTTGTTCCTGTGCCTCGCGACATTTCGCAAGGGACTCGTCAAATAGATAGTTTACCCATTTGAACTGGACTCCTTTTGCACATTGGGTCGCTAGTAAAACCATTGGCATGGGAACCTCATCTGCATGGCAGTTTTGCATCACCTTCCTGGCCAATATTTGTGTCGCGACCTTGACTGCAGGGTTGTTAATGCTGGAGATGGCATACCCTCACTTCTTCCTCTCCATCTTGAGCTTCTTCTTCATCACTTCCGTGAGGGCCAACTCACTACCTTTTCCTTCTGAAATGTTGGTTGGATCCTCTCTTGAGTAAGATAGCTATGTAATCCGGTGAATCAGATGGTCTGTGATGGGGATGGGCTCCTCCAGCCATAAGCACCCATCATGCACCAAGAAAAGCAGCTGCCTAATGATGAAGACAGTCACTGGGGCATGGTGGTAATGAGGCACCCAGAGCAGATTAAGAAATCTAGATTTCTCAATACCTCTGAGCCATGTCTGCGGCTCCAATTGAATTGTTCCAGCAGTTGCGTTAATCCTCGGGTGCATTATCTTCTTAGTATCTAAGTGCGGGAACTTCTCATGGTCTGCAAGGTCGCAATATTCAAACTTCAACACAGGAACCTGCCCCAAGTGCGGTCCCTACAAAAAAATATCATCTGGGAGCTGCAGAGTTTGCAGAAAGCTCTTGCTCTCATCTATGTCCTTTGGCACTTTAGCTTTTCCCTTTCGCGGAGGAACATATTTAGGTAATCGGGTGATACGGTTCGCACCCTGGGTTTCAACTTCCATCTCTACATCTTCCTAATCTACCAAGGTTTCTTCGACTTATTCCTCCTCTTCGGCCTCCAGATTAATTGCCTTCCCCTTTTCCGGCAAGGTGAGCTTGGTCCTCTGTGGATTTATGGGCGAGACATGCACTAGGATCATAGCCTGCTTGTCCTTCTTAGGTCTTGGTGTTCTGGGTGATTTAGGGACCTCAACTATCACTTTGGCACTCTCTAGGGCTTCCACTTCCACAATTTCCTGCCCAGATTCCTCGGCTGTCAACATCAGTCTAGTTAGAAGGTCCCGTGTCTCCTTTGGAAATGTTTCAAATATTGAACTTGCTCTCAAATCCTTAAAGTTGGAAAGGTCCATATGCACTTGATAGCACAACAACTCAATTCTCAAGATGCCAAGTGTTTTTCGTGGGACATCCACTTGTAATTTATAGGGCCTTTTGAATTTGAATTCGACTGTTCCCCCACATGCGGCCCATTAATGCTAGATTGGCGGTATATTTTCAAGAATCTAACCCATAAAGTTCACCTTAAATTCCTGTCACTTGCTCCATTTGGCCTGAACACATCCATCAAATCGTGAATAGTGACTTTAACAGTCACTTTTCGGTAGACCAGCATGCTAGTGCAACTGTCTTCACTCTGTCACGGACCCTGTGACACTTTGCTGCTTCACGTAATCCTGACATTGAGAAACTCCTGAGCAGTATAGTTTATAGTCCTGCACCTCCTTTCAGCTGCCTAGAGTGCTAAGACTATGCTACATTCATATAGTCATGTGGCCGGATCACCGGTGTATGGATTCAAATGATTGCCATTCACTTTTCCTGGGAAGGGTTCTCCATTTAACTTGAACAACTATAATGTGCCTCGATCGGTAATCGCCTTAATAATATATGGCCCTAACCAATGCATCCTAAACTTTCCAGGGAAATTATCAAAATTACTACCATACAACAAAACTAGATTATTTACCTTGAAAGTGCGTATCTTGATGTGTTAATCGTGCCATGCCTTTCCACGCTTCTTTTGGACCTGCTGGTGAAATCCAACCAAAAATCGTTCTTCTTCGAGCTCATTCAACTACGCGAGCCTCTCTTCCAGGGCTCCGCGATCCATCATACCTATGAGCACTGCTATGCGCAGACTAGGCACGATGTATTCCATAGGCATTACGGCTTCCACTCCATAGACAAGCCTAAAAGGTGTCTGTCCCGTCAATTTCTTGCATGTCGTTCGATAAGCCCATAACACTGCAGGTATGTGTAGGTCCCAATCACTTCGCTGAGCATTGCATACCTTGGTCAGCGCGTTTTCAAGCACTTTCTTGAACACCTCCACTATCATGTTAGCCTATGGGTGATAAGATGTGCTCTTTTGATGATACACCTGAAATTCCTCCATCAATGCGTTGATTGTCTCGTTCAGGAAGTGTGTACCACGATCGATAATCAAGATGTTTGGACAGCCAAATCACGTTAGTACATGCTCAAATAGAAAATTTGAGACAGCTGCGCTTCTGCCCAACGAGTCAAATACTCCGTCGCAATGATAATATACCTCACTTCTATATTTCCTTGAGGTTTTATGGGTCCTACAAAATCAATTGCCCACTTTTCGAAAGGTTGCAATGTCAGTTGTGGATTCAAAGGCATTTCATCCCTCCACAATGGCTTGCCTGTTCTTTGACATACATCACATGCTTTGCAATATGCTTTTGAATCCTAATGAAGGGTTGGCCACCACAACCCTGTGCATAGAATCTTCTGTGTGGTTTCTCTTCCTACATAATGTCCTCCCATAGTGCCCCCGTGAGCATTCACGAGGATGCTGCTTCATTCAAACTCAGGTACATACCTTCGCAGTATTTCATCATTCCCCATCTTGTATAGATGCCCAGCAATGATAGAGAAATCTTCCGCATGCACCAATAATTCCTTCTTTTGCTAGATAGAGTATCCTTCTGGTGCAGTTCCAATTGTTAGGAAGTGTATTATATCTTCAAAATGTCCATCCGCGATGCACATAGTAAAGAGTTGCACGTCAGGTAATCCTTCCTCCAAATTAGTAGGTTCCTCCCCTGTCTCAATGTGCGATAGGTGGTATGGTCTCGCGTTCAATCATCTAGGCTTCACAAAATCTTCAAAATCGTATTCTTGGAACACTAAAATCCATCTGCAAATTCGGCCCCCCAACACAGGCTTATTGACTATGTACTTCAACGTGGAGTACATGTGCATCTGCTCAAGTTGGGGCTTTTCTCCATAGTTCTACGTCCATTTGGCTAGATGCGTGCACAGGTTATCCTGTCCATCATACTTTTCTATTAGTCGCATCTTAGGCTTCCCAAATCATGTTCACATCATTCTCCTACATTAGCGCCAATCATCAAAACTTACTTTGCACATACCACACCATCTTGCGGGCGTAGTGCGTAGTACCTAGTCTAAGGCCTGGAAGCGTTGCTTTCCTGACACCTCCCTTTCAAATGAATCCAAGAAGGTATCCACCTCATTTAGACCATCATAAGTAGGCATATTTCTTTCTTCTGAGGGCACACAACACAACGAACGGGTCATCATATTGCAATTCAACGTAGTTACTTTGTGTAACCGATTTTTCCAGTGTTCTATTTCTTTGTTGGAATCTGAAGTACAAGAACTCTCGCGCTCCCATGTAATCCACCCATCTGCACTGGGATTCATCCAATCTTGGTCTCACAGTGTTATCTTATAGATGCAGTCTAGATCATCATCACTCTCATAGTCGCAGACTGGTTTTGTATATCGCAATCCCTCAGCAGGATCGAGGGGTATTATTACACGTAGTGATTTCTTCTCAAAGATCATCTTTCGCTTCTTCAGATTGTTTACCTTGTTCATATCAGTAGCCCAGTCAATTCCCATGACCGTAGGGTAGGGATTGCTATCATCAACAATCTCTATTACTTCAAAGTCTACCAACGTGCTCGCTCCCTCAATATCCACGGTTACTCCTTGCAATCGCCCCATGGGTATGATTTTCTGTTGATTTTCCACCCTTAGCTGAATCAGAGATAATTGCAACGCAAGTCGCCCCATTCACTCCCATGTCTATTTCGGTAAAACATTCACATCTGATCTGAAATCCGGAATGACTTGATCCATCTTGTATTCTTTGATCTACACGGTGAGTCTCATTTCATGCCCCGTTCTTGTTTTATGCTTTCTGATCTTACGGACTATGCACGGTTCACTTGGCGTAGTCCCAGCACATCTATTGATAATTTCCTATAACAATTTCATAGCCTTATTGTCGTGTAGTAACTTCATACAAGCTTCCATAAATGTTGTGAGCATAAAGGGGTCCATCTCTGGCTCGGGATTATCTTTGCTTCCTGAAGTGGAAGCCTCAACGAAGCTCTTCTTAGCTTCCATGAAGGTTTCTTTACCACGCTCCAAATCAAACTCAGCCTCTTTCATAGGGGTTTTGCGAACCTAGGTACTGTCTTTTGTATGTTTCCCCTTGTCAACTCTTGTTGCGATTCCACTTCAGATAACTATATTTACATTCGGATCCTCCTCACGTGGTTCAAACCTCATCATCTGTAGGTTCTGAGTCAGGGGAGGTGGTAGCACCCATTTGTCACATATTCTAGCGATCAGCATAGGAAAATCTTCTATTTCATGATCAAACAATGTGTAGTACTTGCATGTCGGATGCATTGGATTAGTGCAATCATGGGCATAGTGTCCTGGTCCTCCACATTTGTAGAAAATGAACTATCCTTGACCTCTACTAGGTCCTCCTCTGCCTCAGCCTCATCTGCGCCCCTAAAATCTTGTCTGCGCCATCCCTGCGTTTTGGTCAAGGGCCCGCATTTCAGCTTGAACCCTGTAGGTGGGAGTTCTATTCATCAATTATTCATAGCTCCTACAAGTACGCTCGTAATGTTCCACTGATCTACAAAATATTGCAAAGTTTGCATATACTTCTGTAACAAGTGGCAATTGTCCGTGGCATGTTTTCCGACTACTTGATAGATAGCACATCATAAAGCAGGTGCCGCTCTAGGTCCTTCTTGAGCTTCCAGCCTTAAAGGCATCAGTCCTCCTCCTATAAGGTAATTTGTAAAGACCGAGCAGTGGCCTTTGTCATGGCCCTATCTCTTGCATTTCAAGCACCAGACTTCTTCATGTACATCGGATCAAACTGTCCTATCATGCTTCAATCTTTGCATCTCAAGGCACAGATTCTTTAGCTATGCATGGATTTGGTGAAATATTAGATTAGGATCTTGCATCAGGGTTTCATGTAGTCTCATGGAAATCTCTAAGGCCTCTGCCTGAGTTGTTATCTTCTGCTGTGATAGTGCACTTCTTAGGTGTGGTAGTAGCAAAGCCACAAACCACTCACGATGTTGTCCATCTGTCAAATTCATGTTGGCTTCAAGGATCATACATTTTAGCCTCTTATCTAGTTCCCAAGGTGTCTCACCTGGTAACATCGTGATCTCTTTGAATCCAACAATCGACTGTGCTTTAGATTTAGGCCTGCTAAATTCACTATTCAGTGCTGCTTGGATGTCTGCTACTCTAGCATTTGGGTTATCGCTGGAGTACTTAATATACCAGGTTAGCGTGTGGTCTTGCAGAGCACTAACCAATGTCGCTTTCTTTATATGGTCATCTGTAACACCTTGAGCTTCCCATATAACCCTTACAATGAACCATAATTGGTCTGGGTCCTCATTTCCCAAGCCTTTGAACTAAGGAAACTTCACTGTATTTTCCATAATGAATCATGGTGGGGGTGGTACAGGTGAAGTTGGAGGTGATGGAGGTGAATTCGGTGGTGGTGTGGATAGAGGTGGAATTTGTTGAAATCCTTGTCTTATCAACTAAATAGCACTTTGCGGAGTGACCTTCGCAGTCCCTTATTCATCCCCTCACGGAGGTGAAATCAAGGGGCTATGCTTTGGACCCTTATTTCCTTCGTTCATGTAAACCTTTCTGCTTCGTGTAGCCTCGAACATCAAGGTAACTACATAACCTGCTTTTTGCACAACAGAATTTTAATCCAAGTATTCAAAGGTTTCACATACTTACCTCAGGGTCCTTTGAAAAAGCATTGCTCCGCTCGCTATAGCTGACTGAGGTGTCAACCACGAACTCATTAAAAAATCTTCCTATGATGCAATCAAGCCAATGATCAATGGCACAAGCGATCTTATCCTCTGATGCTTCCAATATTCACATTAGCTCTGGGGTTCACACAATAGGACTTTCAAGTTTCCACCTTCCTTGGCTATTTGTTAGCTTCGTGATCCACTCATATAGCTCAGTAGGGAACGACGTGAAAAATATTTCGTGGATCTTCGTGTACAGGTATCGATCCAACCACTGTTCTTTTGATAGTCATGGGTTTCAGTTTTCTTGTGCCGTGAACTCGTGAATCCTTCTGTCCAACTAGCCTTCGATTTATTTCTTACTTGGATTCCAGTGATACGAAATCACACATCTCTTATGCAAATTTCGGTCTTATTAACGTAATCATTTGTTGGATTGAGGGTGCTTTACCAAGGTTCAGGGTTATTTAGCCAAACAAATCCCTACACTATTTGCCCTTTCGGCATCATCCTGCGGAGTGCAGACTGAAGTATCACTCGAAGTAGTCTGGGGTGATGATGGAACCAAGTTTCCACACCCTTGAGATGGTTGTGATGTCAGCTTATTCCAGCTATACCTGCCTCTGCGCAGGTTGCTTATCCCTCTACTCTACCCTTCAATACCTTCACAAAATGTTACAATCGGTTTCACGCATCCCTAATCAGTGATTGAAGTCCTTTCGCGTTGCTAGCATGGAAAATTTTAGGGGCTAATGTTCGCCCAGTGGGCTAATTTTCCATGATTTTTCCACAAAAAAGATTCGCCAATTTCCAATTTTATAAAAGATGATTCACCCAAATTTTAGAATATAAAATTATTTTACCTTAAAAATCGCCAACATTATATAGATACTATATATAAAATCATTATAAATTTGAATAATTTTACAAATATATCAATAAACATTTTATAGTTTGGATATTAGGGATTAGTGAGATTCGCCAATGTATTTAAACTTCAAGAAAATTTTCCATCCTTAAAATTTTCCTTGGTTGCTGGGGTAGCAAACTACAATGTCTCCCAGATTAAGCTAAGTATCTTACTTATCTTATTAACAGATATTAGTTAGCTTCATGTAAATATATTTTCTTATTTGCATTCACTTAACCAATACAGTTATACACATTCGCGCATCATGTAAGCATTATAAGTCAAATTCATAACCAATATAATAGATGCATAAACAAGAAATAAAGACGTAGAAATTAAGAATACTTCTCTTTATTGATATTTCCAGATGATTACAGACTCAACTCGCCCTGCTCACTCAGTTGCGGACTTCTAGCCCTTTGCGCACTTAGATGCAAAGCCTCTACCTATGCTACGACCCAACCTAGACTTCTGCTCGAAAGATATGACTCAATTCTTCATCATTGATTATTTCATAGTTAGTTGTCTCTAACTACATAGAGCTTAGCTCTATTTATACAATCCCATGGTCCACAGACCATGGGTATATCTTCTACAACAGACATTACATTTTCAAAATAAGGGCGGACAACCCTATGAATTTCTAACAACTACACGCTTCGCGACCTCAAAATGTCGAGTATTTACATTTGTATTACAAAATTGGACCAAAATATGGGCTTTAAGCCCCACAACTTCCCTTGGGGGATCCTGTGCCCAATAGTTACTTAATAATATTTGTTTTTAATATAATAATAAATTAATATCATAATTTAAATATTATTGTTCAAATATAGTTGTTACCTGAAATTATGGTCTCTACATTACTCTCTATTTAAGCCTTTGCCGTGGTCTACCTCTTCATCTACTCCTGATGATGAACCACACTTGTTGGTTTGAAATGCGTTGGCCAAAAATTTATCTTATGTCATTTCTACTGAAGGGCTTTTCTTAATTTAAAATTATTTAGAACATGTACCTATTTTTAAATTTAAAGGATTTTGATTGGTTTACATATTATGACATGGAAATTATGTGAAAATTTCTTGGGCACTTTTAAGCTGAAATTTCCTCTAATTTAAAGATGCACCGATATGTAGATTCTCAACAATGCCGGGTTTGATCAAAATATTGAGAGGGATAGTCTTTTCAATATTCGATATGTTCTTCTTAGAATCGACATCATAAATGGATACATAATTCGTATATAACTCAATGATATTGAGTTGATAGAGTTCACTAGGATTACCCTTGTCGGAATCTGGCAAGGAGGAATGATTATGATGATCATCCCATGGTGCATCATCTGACATCATCATCTCCATGATGCTCTCATAACTAGAAAACATACAAGAGAAAGTATCAAAGGACATGCCATAATCTAAGGAATTATCAACCCAATTGATCGAAGAGGAGGGATCATAATAAACTGAACAGGTCGAGTAAATGGATTCATAGTCGAGTTCAATGGGACTGAGCAGCATAAGGTCACCAAAGTTGTCGATATTATATCCATTTGGTACTATCCAAGGATAAAATGTATTAGTATAAGAAGATATCATATTTCTATAGGAAACTAAAGTAGAGTTGTTGGGAAGTGAAATGGTTCCCATGAGAGAGGAATCCTTAAGTAGTCTAACCCCGACATACTGATATGGGTGAGGGGTTTCCCCCACGAGAGGGACGCTTCTAGTAAGCTGAGAATCAATGGAAAATAAAGTGAGTTTATCAATAAATACTATACCACTTTTGTGAGGAAAAGAAATCATTCTAAAATATGTCGAAACAACCGTAGCCATGGCATAAACCTACATACGACCGAGTAGAAGATTGAAATCTAGCAGTCTATCATTAACTTTGAATTCTATGGATACTGTCTTGCCGCCTAATTCTACTTGTAACAAATTCTAAATTCCACAAGGTTTGTAGCTTCTTCCATAAAAAATATTCAGCGTGGTCGGTGAATGACTTAATTGGGGAGAACCAATGGCCTTCTAGCAAGACATGAACGATGGATATTCTTAATGTGAATGACAAGCTGGATCATGAAAGATAATTTAGATGGAAGTCAAGGCTTATGATTCTCATGATTGAAATATACTAGGTTTGAATCCAAGGCATAAATACATCCAATTGCAGAAAGCAAAGCCTACTTTTGGGCGGGACAATTTTGCAACACCTGAAGAGTGGGCATAGTTGAAGGAGATTGAACCAGATCCTCAACTATGTTATAATTTTGAGTGGCTCTCACATGAGGATTGAAATCAAGTTTATGGATATCGAATTTGGGAGGTTTAATTGTAAACTCAGTAGGTATGTTCTGCGAAACTAGATATTCTAGGTTCAATCCCTAGTGGAGTCGCCAATTTGTTATGCATAATTTACGACTGTAGACATAAGTATCTTCCCTAGAGCTAGTGGACTGGTCTAGAACAACAAAAATAAAAGAATATAAAGTTTCCTTTAGAGAAATTGAACAATGGAAATTAGGTTTACTTCGAATCCATTGCAAGTGTTTCTCTCCTATCGTCTTGTAAGCTCCAATCGTAGCTCCAATCGCTATAATTAAAACCTGCCACTAGTACAAAATGGCTAATTAGTTACTAAATAAATGAATAAAATATACATATAAACAACCGTTTTTTGGTCGGTGACCAATAGTAGCTAATTTATAGTATTTTATAACGCGAGCAACTTTTAGTCATTTTTAGCTTAGTCATTAATTGGTTGTCTCAATTTTATTGTCTAGTAGTATATTTAGTCACAAATTTGGTGATTAATTTAGTCATTAATTTCCACAATTAATGACCAAATATAAAACAAAATATATTACTATATGATCACCCGAGAAAACCAATTAATGACCAAAGAAATATGACTAAAATGTTGGTCTTGTTATAAGATACTGTAAATTAACTACTAATAGTCATATATATGCAAACTGTAGTCATCGTTTGAGAAAAATTAATGGCTAAAGAAATATGACTAAATTTTGGTCGTGTTGTAAGATATTGTAAATTAGCTACTAATAGTCATATATATGCAAAATTTAGTCATCATTTGTAATAAAAAAGTTATTGTTTTCATTAGTCATTTATCGTTTTTTGATAGTTTCATATTCATTATATAAAGGACTAATTTAGTAGTTTATATTCATTTCATTAATAATCATTATAAACAACTAATTTAGTCATATATTCATTCTATTTTTGTTCATCATTAATCAATATAAACTACTCATTTAGTTGTTTTAGATTGATTTTATGTGTTCAGTATTAATCAACATAAATGAATTAGTATGATTTTGTGACTAAATTAAAAAAAAATGTCATAGAATGTGCATATCCATCTAATATGAAAACTCAAAGTTAAATAAGTTAATTACAATACTAAATAATATCAATTGGAGCTATAAATATTTTCAACCACAAATTGTATTATATAATGTCAAGTATTACAATCTGAGTTTCCAACTTAATATTGGTTGGACTACAATTTACATATGAAATATTGTTTCATAATTTCAAAACGTTATCATTTCGTTGACAAGGCATTGCAAGTGAATTCACCAACTCTGAAGACTTGACCATCAATCTCTATGTGTGTGTCTTATGTGGGATATTAGCTATATGGGTATACAAGTTCTCTTCTTTCTCTCTTTTTGCATTGGTCACTCTAGTGTTATTGTTCTTCTCTTTAATTATAGCTTCTTACCATCAATACTGAGTTCCTTTTCTAAAATCGAAAGAAGATAAAATGAAAACTATAAGACATGAAAGACGATAGAAACTATAATATAAAATAAAGGAGACTATACAGGATTTATAGAACAAATACCTCAACATCAGCAATGTCAATTCCATTTTCCCCGTCAAAGCAAGAAACTCGAACAAGTTTTCTTCGGTTGGGCGATAATGGCCATTATGTGGCCAGATGACCTATATAAACAAAACAAATAGAACTTCAAGAAAATAACACCTTAGTAAACTTGGTATTCAATCTTTAGGGAAAGCTTAGACACAATCATGCCAACTAAGTTACATGCTAAAAAGATCAAGTTGTATATTACTTACACAATGTGGGAGTGCAAACACAACTCCTAGAAAATGCCAAACCTAAGTCTACAATAAAATAAAATGAAGTAAAAATGATACAATAATAGGATAGCCTCGTATACATGTATATAACTAGATAATGTAGAAGGCTATGTGAATAATTCTAGGGCTAGAAGTTGATGATGTCAAGAATGCCCAAGTATGATGAGCATTTCTTCAGATAAGAACTACTATTTGGGTCCATTATCACATATGAATAAGACAACTAGTCTATGTCAAATTAGTAAGGTTTTTCTTATCTTTATGGATCACTACAATATAAATGGATAAATTAGAAAGGCATTTCTCTTCCCATTGTGTTCTTGACCCATGGTACAATATATTAGTTGTGATTTGGAGAAAATTTCCGACATCAAAAATATGTAACAATCACCGCGAGTAATCTCCCAAATAGGAATCTAAAATATGTAGCAATCACCACTAGTAATCTGCCAAATAGGACCATTTTGGAATGTAATTTTCAGATTCCATTTGCTATATGATTCTTGAATGGAAAATCCACACTGAATTCCAACACTAAACTTCCAATTTGAGGGAACAATTGTGATCATCCTAGTGTATTTTGGAGGCTAGATAAATCAATCCCTCGATCCAAGTCCTCTATATTGATTTAAAAAGTCAATCACTCAACTCAAAACATCAATGATAATTATAATAAAAAGATAAAATAAGAGTAGTTTTGATCTATTTTGCAAATTTACATACAAAGCACCAATAGTTTTCCCATATTTACCATACTTGTAATTTCCAAGATATAACACATTGATTGATCTTTTACAACAAATACTTGATTCAATACAAACAAGGATTTAACATATTACAACAATACCACCAATGTTTGATCCTCAATTAGTTCAAAATAGTTATCACAAAAACTTCAAGAAAGAGCAACAAGTAGAAATAACAAATCCATCAATTAATAATCAATCAAAAAAGGATAATCTTTTTGTTGAAGCTTGATAAACAACTATAAATATTGAAAATCCACTACAACCAGTGGTATCTTTCAAAGAGAAATAATACCTAGACAACTCATCTTCCAAATTCTTTGCTCTATCCATGAAAATTTCTGCTATCCTCAAAACGGAATTCACATTCAATCTTTTAGGTTTCTGAAGCTGCCCAAAGGCCGTGCTAAATGAAGTAGTGAATTTCATTGATTTTCATAAAATGCTTCTAGTACTAAAAGAATATAGTTTGACCATGTGATATACAATTCCAACAAGAAATTAAAAAATTGTGTGCAATATTTCTTAGAAGACTGTAGAGTTTCCTGTAGATTCACAAGCTCATGATGCAATGTAATAAAGCGTAGGACAATAATCTACTTCTATTTTCAACTAGTAGAAGCCAATAGATCGATGAAAATAATATGTAAAAGAAAAATAAAAATCAATGGCACGTAACGCAAGATGTATATGGGGAAAGCCACTGCTCAAAACCTCGCTATACGTATTTCATATATCAGAAATATGAGTGAAGATACAAATCTTGTTCTCACTAGAACAATTCCACACAAGTATGCTCAACTCCCTCAGCCCACAAGAAAGACCTTGGCCAAAAGTTATCCAATTCTGCAACTCTCCAAGCCCCTATTTCCTTGTGTAATTCGTAGGATGAATAATCCATATTTAAAGGGAATTCATGCTTCCAAAACTACGCAATCCAAACATAAGTTCTTCTCTGATTGCATGCATGATCTATACAACTCAGTAAATCACACAAATGATAGTACATTGTCCTTACACTCTAGTCTTAACTGGGTCTTTCTCAGAATTGACATGCATAAGTTTTTGATGAGGGAATCTTCAGGTAACTAGAGTGACACTTGTGGATGCACTAGTGCATGAAGTGACTGTTAACTCTCTATTAATTCCTCAAACAATTTGGAACTAATTTAACTGACCATAACTCAGTAAAATGAGTGATTTAATTACAACTCAATTTAAACTCATACTAGACACCTAAAACTTAGGGTGAACATATACATGACTTCAGAAAGACTTCCAAATCAAAATTCCTAAGATAATTAAGTTAATTAAACTTAATTAACTATTTACAAGTTTCTTTGAGAATAGAATTCAATTTTAATTCATAGTTTAAATTCAAGGACAAATTTAAACTGGAATTTCTTATTGCCATTTATCAACACTCCCTCTCAACAAGAAAGGTATTATTAGCTACCCCGATCCTGTCTCTGTGAAACTCAAATTTACATCTTGACAATGCCTTTGTCAAAATTTCAACATCTTTCTCCTCCATGGGAATGTACTCTAATAAAATATTCTCCTCAATACACAATCTCTGAGTTGATGATATCTGATATCAATATTCTTGGACCAATCATGAAAAATTGGATTTTCAGAGAGTTTGATACAACTCTAATTATCACAGTAAATCACATTTGGATCCATATTCTAACCAAATAACCCAACTAGGATCTTCCTCATCTAGATGACCTTACATGCCTCCTGACTCGCAACCATGTACTCTGCCTCTGCCAAACTAATTTCAACCAATCTATGTTTCTTGTTGTACCAAGAAACTGCCGCTAACCCAATACTGAAGATCCCTCATGATGTGATCTTCTGGTCGGATGGACTCCCTTCCTAATCTGCATTAATTAATCCTTAAAGCTTCACTCCCTCTATTTTTCTGTACCATAATCCATACTCCGAAGTGCCCCTGAGGTATCTCAACACATGCTTTGTCATCTTCCAATACAACTTGGTAGGCCTAACCATCACTTGACTAAGCTAGTTAACAACATAACACATATACAGTTGTGTGTTCACCAAGTACATTAGTGAACCCATAGGCTGCCTGTAAACATTAGCTTCCACTACTAACCCTGAAGTAGCATCTTTCTTCCTCCAGTTACCTGCTAAAGGAGTCTCCATGGGTTTGCTACTCTACATGCGGAATCTCCTAAGTATCTCATTGACATACATGCCCTGAGACACAAAAAGCTCCCCATGACCCTGCCATACCTCCATGCCAAGAAACTAATGCATGAGCTCCATGTCCTTTATCTCAAACTCTCTTGTAAGGTCCTCCTTGCAATACTTGATCAATTAATCATCACCTCTTAGTATGAGATCATCAACATAAAGTACAATGATCAACAATTTACCTTCCACCACTATGTGGCATAGGTTCACATTCGCTTCACTCTTCGTGAAGACCAACCTAGTGAAGTAGCTATCTATCCTAGTGTAACAAGCACGTGGTGCTTGCTTCAGCCGATGTAATGCTCTCTTGCGCTGGCACACATGCGACTCATAGTCAAAGGTCTCAAAACCTTCAGGCTACTCTATGTATGCCTCTTCCTCAATCATGCCATTAAGGAAGGATGTCTTTACATCCATCTAATGTATCTTCCAACCCATCTGTGTTGATTGTGCCAATATATATCATATCAACAAGTACCTTGCAACAAGAGAAAAGTTATCATCATAGTCAATCCCATTTACCTGTGAAACACCATGGGCCAAAAATATGGCCTTATGCTTATCCACACTACCCTCTGAAGCTTGCTTTACCTTGTAAATCTAACGAGAGATCACCACTGGCTTGTCCTCCAGTCTCAGTATCACATCTCAAACACTATTACGAACTATGGAATCATACTCCTCCACCATGAAATCAACCCAAACTGGCTGCTGCACTTCTTCCATAAGAGCCATGTATCCAGTGTACTTCTCAGGTGACCTCCTCTATCTGTGCTAAGAAGTGGGTGCTCCCACATTCTCCTATGCATCATGCAACAATTTGTTAGCCTCTCTAGTGTGCTTTCTCCCATCTCTAGAACACTCTTCTTGAATGGATGTATCCACTCCCGAATCCCATACATGTGGCTGCTCCACATCAATCTTAGGAGCTAAAATCTCCTCATTTGCATGTAGCTCAAGCTCCCTATCAAGGGAAACTCAGATGGCCTTCTCCTCATCGAATTTGACATCCTTGTTTTTGGGTTGTGTTACATTCTTTCCATGACTACCCCATGCATGGGGGGTATGTAGTGGGTGGTAGCCCCCCTGCATGGTGTGCAAGGAAGCACCCCGGGAAATATTTTTTGGACCCTATATTAGGTGGGCAGACCTACCTATGGTTTTGTGCATGAATTTTGCACATGGTTTTGGGCATGATGACTTTTTGTCCATGGTATTTTGTAGATCTGATAAAGGGAACTATGATTATGTTCTAATCCAAGGTTAATTGATTGGGGTTTATGGATGCTTCGACATGTATATATATGTATTGTAACATTGAAAGGAACATAATGAAAATTCAATTTGGTAGTCCCGATTTTTGGATCCAGGGGAAATATTTGTGTATATCTGTTTTATGTTTTATGCTCTCGCCATTGTTTATTTTATGTTCTTAGAATTCATATGAAGGTAATTTATGTATGGGGTTAAAACCTACACATGCGAACCACTCTCATCCTACTAGTTGAAAAGTACACCCGACAGTTGTGAGGTATATCAGTGTACACCACAAGTATCCCCAACTCTGTTGTCGAATCAATCTTCTTCCATGCATCTTTGGTCACATAAAAATATATTGATGACCCAAAAATCCTGAAGTGATGACCATCTAGCCTCTTATCGGAATAAGCCTCCTTTGGTGTCTTCATCTCAAGCATCTGATGTGGGCTACGGTTATGAACATAAGCCACTGTGTTGCATGCCTCAACACACAAGTGAAGTGGGAAACCCTGATCATGCAACATCTCCCTTGTTGCCCCTACTATGCTTCCATTCTTCCCCTTGGCCACCCCATTCTGCTGACGGTTATGGGGTGTTGTCAACTCTCGTTTAATCCCTTTCGCTACACATAAGTTCTTAAACTCATTTGAGACATACTCACCAATTTTATCACTCTGTATGGATTTAACATTCTTTCCTGACTCTTTCTCAACCAATTCTTTAAATTCATAAAAAAATGTGAAAGTTTGATCCTTCTTCTGCATGAAAGATATCTAATGTTTACGAGAAAAGTCATCAACAAATATAACATAATACCTATGTTTGGCTATGGATGTTGTCGAGAGTGGTCCACACATATGAATGGAGTCACTCTAGAATAGCCTCTGCTTGACTGTCTCTGTTGTGAAAGAAAGCCTTGGTGTATTTTCTTTCCCAAAGAACATCCCTTGCATGTATCAACTTGCTCAAGCATACCTTTGGGAAGACCGGTAGAGATCTGTTGTAATATCTTCAAAGCCCCATGATGCAAGTGGCCCAATCACATATGCCATAACTTGCCAACATATCGGCTTTACACCTTTCTGCTATTGTGCTCAAAGAAACACAATCCTCTACCTCTAGTTTATAGAGATTCTTCACCTGAATCCCTATCTTCATTACTTGACACATGGCTATGTGTTGAAGGGACAAATTTCCTTTCGAGAATATCACATCATAGCCTCTATCCTCAACCATGGCAATATATACCAATTTCTTCTTCAGCACAGGCACATACATAACATTATTTAAGGTGAGTTGAGCCCCATGCTCCTTATGAAAAATAATCGTTCCCAATTTAGTAACAATATACTTCCCATCATCACCCATATCTATATGCATCTGGATATCTTTCTCCTCCAGGTCACTGAATAACTCTTTGTCGCTAGTCATGTGGAATGAAGCTCCATTGTTTAAGTGCCATACACTTCCCGTCATTGATGACACCATGCATGTAATGAGGGAAAAGTCCAATTCGAATTGAGAGGCCAAAGCCTCACCCGCCACTCCTCCCAAGGAATTCTTCTTGGACTTCTTGAGTGGACAATTTGTAGCAAAATGCCCCAACTCACAATAAGGGAAAGCACTTAACTTTCATCATGTGTTTCTTCTTACCTCCATGATAAGAATCTTATTTGGAATGGGAAGCTTTCCCTTTCCCCTTATTCACCTTAATCGCTAAGACATAGTTGTCTTCACCATCAGTCTTTGATGAACAACCATCCTTGGTGTTTCTCCTAATCTCTTCCTACGTCAAATTCAACCATAGTTATTCCCAATTTGGAAGATTCTCACGACCTTTGATAAGGTCCTGATAACTATGCCAACTCTTTGGGAACCCTAGAAGAGAAATACTCACTATATCATCCTCGACAACCATCATTCCAACACTTCCAAGTTCATCACGGCACAGAGTGAACTTGGTCGAGTATTTTGGAATCGTCTCGCCTTTCTCCATTGTGATTTTTTGAAGTTTGTCATTTATTGCCAATTTCCTTTGGTCACTTCTATTATAATACAAATCCATAAATCCTTTCCACATATCATACATAGTTTCCTTGCCATGGAGACTTGAGACAATGTGATCTCGAACTCCCTCAAGGATTGTCTGCCTCACCTTTTCCACACACTTCTTCCATTCGGCCAAATTCTATGCATCTGATATTGTTGGATTAGGAATTTCCTGATGAATGAATTCCTTCAAGCCATTATCTGCTAACATAGCCTCCTTTTTTTCCCTCTAGGCTATAAAATTCAAGTTTCCTTCCAAGGAATACTAGAGCCGCAAATCGTAGAAAGCCATCTTTCAATCCTGAAGTATGTATTGCAAATTCGAATTTCACCTGTAATCCTGAACTCAAAACTTCAAAATCTCCTCTAGTATACTATTCTCTACTTCGATACCATGTAGAATTTCTTGTAGATTCACAAGCTCATGCAATGTACTGAAGCACAGGACAAGAATGTACTTCTACTTTCAAACCACGGAAGCCAATAGAATGATGAAAATGGTATGAACAATAAGAAGATAAATCAATGGCACATACACAAGATTTATCTGGGGAATGCCACTTCTCAAAACCCTGCTATCTATATTGCATATATCAGAAATATGAATGAAGATACAAAGCTTGTTCTCACTAGAACAATTCCGCACAAGTATGCTCAACTCTCTTAGCTCACAAGCAAGATATTGGCCAACACTTAGCCAATTTTGTAGCTCTACAAACCCCTATTTCCTTTCATAATTCCTAGGACGAATATCCTATATTTAAAGAGAATTCATGCTTCCAAAATTGTGCAATCCAAACATAGGTTCTTCTCTGATTGCATGCATGATCTATACAACTCAGTAAGTCATATAGCTGATAGTACGTTGTCCTTGCACTCTAGTCTCAACTGGGTCTTTCTTAGAATAGACATGCATGAGTTTCTGATGAGGGAATATTTAGTTAACTATAGTGACACTTGTGGATGCACTAGTGCACCGACTTTCTATTAACTCTCTATTAATTCCTCAAATAGTTTGGAACTAATTTAACTGACCATAACTCAGTAAACTGAGTGATATAATTACAACTCAATTTAAACTCATACTAGAAACCTAAAACTTAGGGAGAACATATACATGACCTCAGAAAGACTTCCAACTCGAAATTCCTAAAATAATTAAGTTAATTAAACTTAATTAACTTGCATATTTCAAATAGAAAAAGTAGTTTAACATAGATGGCCGATATTACAAAACAATAGACTAGATATAAAACTACACGTAATATTAAAAAAATCCCAATTATAATATAGTTGATTAATTATTCTAAGTGAAGTCAACTAGATACAGACAAGTTTTCATTTTCATGTTTCTTTCCAATATCTTTATTGGAGATGGAAGATAACTTGCATTTATCTGACAATGTCGTTTTAGAAAGAGTATATGTTGCATTCTCATATTCCACAGTTGCTTTTCCATGAACACTCACAACAGGTTTTGGAGGAACTAGTTGCTACATCAACTGAGTTGTCAGCTTTAACCCTCTCTTTACTTGAGGGACCGATCCTTCCCCTTATTCTTTGTTATCAATCTCATATTACTCCTATAACTGATAAAAAAAGAAGTGAATTTGCTAGGCAGTAGCTCAAAACCTTGTAGTGGGAAGATGCCCTCAAGCTTGAGTAATATCTACATGCCAGGGAATGAATTGTGACACTTGTTTCTTACATTTACTAGGAAAAACTACAACTGGAGCTCCAATGTTTGCTTTAGATAAATATTATTGGTGTTGACATGCAGTTTTTCCCTCCATCATTGGCAATGAAAAAACTATTGGGGTTCACACAGTTACTGCAGATTCAACGTCTTTCATGTTTGACTAACTAGTGTGGTCGGTAATTATTGGTGTTAATTCTGAGCTAGGGAACAAATGCTCAAGATTTCTCTTAGAAGGAATCTGTTTAGATTTAAAGTTCCAAACCTTCTAGATTCATCCAAAATCTTATACATGGTAGAAACTTCCAACTCTAAGAGTCTATCACTAGTTTGAGGCCCAAACTACATTAATATGGAATTCAAAATTTGTTGATTGAAATGATTTCTATCACCCACTCCTAAAGATGACTGTGAAGATCGATAATATTATGATTGTAGCCCTGGTATTGTAACCAATTATGCATAATTGAAGTCATCCTTTGGTTGGAGGCTTCGTCATGCCTCTCTTTGATTCCTTGATAAAAAGGAAGCATCCTTGCAATCGATTGGAAAAGATACCTATTATTGTGTTATCTAGTGTGTAGTCCCAAATTTGAATTGTCATATCCCATAATGAGGGTTCATTGTTTGATCAATCAATTTTACCTTGAGATTTGGATCAATACCACCACTACCAACATTTGGAATCTTTAGCCTTTTCACTGCGCGTCTATCAAAATCAATATGCATGGGTTTCATTGGTGACATCTTGCTAAAAGAAATATATTAATGGTGAGGAGCATCGAATGGCTAAGAGGCTTGGGTCTCAATAGGATCATCATTGCAAGAATCACTCTGTTGTTGGATAGGTGGACAAGTAGCATAGAGATTTACTTGCGACTGGGAATATTTCCCAGATCTGGGATTGCTTTTCTCTTACTTATGAGCACAAATACTTGAATGAAAAAGGGAAGAAACAAATGTAGTTATGCTTGAATGAATTTTTTACAATAAAAATTGGCTTTCATCTTTCCCTTGAGATTGTAATATAGACAGCTAAGGACTTGCTCCAAATGTCTAAAGTGGTAATGTGGTTGTTGCTACTAGAAGACACATCACTAAGGTTTGAGGACAAGGACTCGCACTCAATTAAATTCTATTAGAAGCCATCTGTTGAAATGAACTTTCTTGTTTTGAAAAAACTCCCGCAGAGGGTGGAAGTTAGTAATTAATTATAGATGGTCTAACGATTTGGCCATGAACTTAATCTAATGACTTCCCTACCACGTTGAATTTCATATAACTATCCATACATGACATATAGGGATGTAAATTATTTCCAGGTCTACCAATTGATGGTCGAAATGAGTAAAAAATATTTGGAAACAACCTCTCAGCTCCTATCAACATCCTTTCCAGATTTTCCAAAGTAGTTTTGAGGGGATTAAGTAGATTTGAAAATTCAACTATCTGAGGCCTTCCAGAAGGTCTCGATAAATGACGTGAAAAGTTTTATTGAGATTCTTCTTGTTCTGAATCAGAACTCCTTAGGCCATATAATTTGTATTTATAGGCATAAATGGATGGCTTCTATGAAGTTCATCTTGAAAAGGTAAATAATTTTGATAATTGATTCGACTAAAAGGTCGAGTTGAGTGGGTGAGAGAGCCTTGTGTCTTAGTTTCCCTTTCTATAGCAGAATTTAAGGAAGAAATTGTAGATGGTGTTTATGAATGGGAACTTCATATTATTTTCCCTACAACAGCTACATCCTGTGAACCTTGAAGTTGATGAGTGGTGATTATGTTACCCTGCATGTTGGCCTGTCATTGTGTGACTACACGTGAAATTGTTGATTAAGAAATTGATATAAATTGTCCAATGCATTTGGGTGTTGAATATATTATAACTAAATTAAAGGATGAATATTAGAGGTTGTGAAGTATGGAGGTTTGTCCAACTTTACAAAATTCTCTTTTACACATGTTGGCGATGATCTAGAGGGAAAACTTAATGGCATTATTGAGGTTGTCACTTGCAATATTTTTACTTCAACTATGTTGGATTAGACAGTTTCACCAAAATAAGGTGGTGTTAACAGACATCCCTAGAGGATTGAGGTATAAGCAAAGGGTAAATAAGGAGAAGGGTGATCCTAATGATGAGGATCCTAATATAAGTGGTATAACATTATATTTCAATTATGCATGTCATTTAAATGTTCTTTCTCAACTATTCATAATGCTTTGTTTCAAAATTTCAATAATTTTTTGGAATCATGGCTTGGAATCCTCAAAATATAAAAGTTTTCATTAAAATTTATTATTTTAGTAACTAAATCATTGATATCAGATCGGTCTGAGTCCAAGTCCAAGTGAACCCTCTAACAATTCCATGTTAGACCCCAATTTTTAAAACATTGGTTAGAATAGAAAAATTTCCATTGTTTATTCTTCCTGATTAAGTCTTATGTCCAAGGTGTAAGATTCTAAGAGAGAAAAATAAATTTTATAGCAACAAAATGGTGGAATGATGCAATGGGGTTGAGAAAGAAGTGCAATAAGGGACTAAAATTACTTTCCACAAAACCTATATATATGAAAAAGAGGTAGGAATGCCACAATATGAATCTAGAGTTATTTCTCAATCTTTGATCTGTCATTAGGCAGTGATTATTATGGCGTTGCGAATATCATACTATATTATTATTTTTAATTTGGATGTTGTTTCAACTTGGGATCAATCATGATCTCATGGTTCAATAGGGAGCAACAAATAGTGGCACTTAGTTCATCAAAGCTAGAGTACATGGCACCAAGTATGGTGAGTTTTGAAACAATGTGTGTTTGGTCAATTTAGTGTTCTAAATTTCTCCACATAAGTTATCTATCCGGGTATCGTAAACTGATGAAGTGTAGTGCATTGTTTGTGCTAGATGACCCTTCTTGCTTCATTGTTTTTGTGTTTTATGTTGTTTTGGGGGTTTTTGGTCCTTTAATCCCTAATGATTAACAATGTAACTAACAAAATCTTAAATCTAACTTCTGTAAAGACTGCTAAAAACCTAAAGAAATGAGAATTAAAAGAGCTTAAGTAAGATTGGAAAGAAAAGTTTTAATCAAGAAATGAAAACAAAGTTTCTATTTCAGCTTTTATCATTATTTCCAAACCATGAACTAAGAAAAAAGGTAAAATTGCAACTACTGTCTAAACAATTACAGAAACAAAACTAAATGAAATACCAAAACTAGAAGTGAAATTGCAACTAATGTCTAAACTATTGTGGAAACAAAACTAAATGAAATACTAAAACTGAAAATGAAATTGCAACTAATGTCTAATCTATTATGGAAACAAAACTAAATGAAGTGCTTAGTTACTCTGCCTCTTAATTTTGGGAGAAAAACCTCCTTGTGATGACATTTTGAGGAATTCTGTAATTCATTATTCTAAGAGAAGATAAATGAAAAAATACAGAAAATACTCATTGCATGAATCAAGTATTCAACCACTTAGTTTAAGATGAGTTATCGACTAGAAGGGATCTTCAGAAAAATTCATTAACACCATGAGTCGATAAACTAGTAATAAAATGGCAAGAATAGTAATGGCACTGATCAATCTAATTGAAAAGTTAAAGACTAGTGAAACAGTAAATAAAACTAACTACACTATACAACTAAATTTCAACTTCTAACTATTGATAAAAACTTGAAAGAAATTTAAACAAAAAGAATCCATTCTGCACTGAAATAAGCTATTCTACATTAGTAAGAAAATGATAAGGATTGCATTATAAACAAGGTTAGTATGAAAACGATTATGAACACTGTGAGAGGAAATGATGAATTTACAGTTTAACTATAAAAGACAAAACAAAATGAAATAAAACCTTATTCAATGCAAGGGCCCTCTGCAACTGATCAGGTTATGAGTGCTCAACCAATCTCCAAGAAACTCTTTCAGATATCCATAAAACACACGGGCTTCATATTGAAAATAGGGAAATAAGTTTCAAAATTACAAAGCGGTAAGTCTGTGCTTAATACATGAGGAAATTCGAACTTCTTTTGAGTTCTTTACACAGGCATTTATAAGAAAATTATGCAACTGTTTATGGAGAAAAATAAGGTACAACCAAAAACATGTAAAAGATAGGTACACGAAATTTTCTTCCTCGGCTACTAGAGACATAGATCTAAGATGATGGTTGTTGGATTCAGTTGCATAGATGACTGTTGGAGTCCATGGGTTCAGGAAGTTGTTTCGGATAACGCTACCCATCACTGTGAAACATGTTGATTATCCACAAAACAGAGTCATGTTGCCTTCGGTCTCTACGTTTGACTTCTCCATTGACCGTAGTCTTGTACCATCTTCCTTGTCCACCTGGGATAGGTGAATAGGACACGATCTATGTCATGATGATTTCCAAGTTGCCCATGTAGTTAGTTTCTCCTTCTAACACCTGGAACCGGTTAAATCATGGAAGTACCTGCGGAACAACCAATTATCTGTAGAATATGTTGTGTTCTATAGCTAAATGAAAAAAATTTATTCAAATAGCAGAACATAAAAGCATAACCTATAAATCACTAAATGTCATCCTTAAGGCAATATATACTGGTCATTGATGATAAGAATGCATTTTATTCATGGAAAAACAAAGAAAATGGATGAGAAGAGTTGCTAAGGAAAGATTAGTTTTGAGGCTCAACATACCCCCATTGCAAAAATGTTGCATGTCCCCATGCAATAAAAAATGTGAACTTCTCCCTCCTACTGCATTTGTTCTGATACTTCTGCCAAGACATCCAACTTCCTCTTCTTACTTCTCTTTGTACTAATTTCCATCCTTGGCTTCCTCATAAGAAGTCTGTATTTGAGGTTAATAAGTGTTCTGCTCAACTTCTTATTTTTCCTTTTTAGTTTCCTATTCTTTTTGTACCATAATCCCAAGTGTAGCATTGTGTTGTCATGAATAGCTCTACCCAACTTATTCTGTTCCCTCAAGGTTTCATTTTCTTGTTGAATGTGCCTATTCATAATTTCTAGCTCAAAGATCTCTTGTTTGAGAGAGTTAGTTAGAGTTTCTTGTGGGGTGACAGGGCTCTAGATTAGCTAAAGTCCTTGGATCCACTGAGGTACTCTTTTTCTTTAATGACTCTATGTAGTCATAGATTTGCTGTTGTACTGGATCTATGCTAGGAGAAGCTCTACTTGGGCTGCCTTCAAAATTTTGTTGAGGGGAGTCTTGTGGACTATGTTCAGATGGAATACTGTCAGGAGACTGAACTAGGGTTTCTTCCTCTAAGTTTATAAACTGGGCCTCTTTTGATTTCACCCTCTTCACCTTACCTCGGAGTCTAGAACTCCTCCTCAAGTTTTGAAAGCTTATGGTTTCTTCCTTTGTGTCCTTCTTCTTCTTTCCTTTCTCCTTATCTTTCTTGATTTTCTCCTTGATCTTGGTCAGTGTTTCAGAAAGTAGTTGTTCATCTTCTTGAGGTGATGAAGGTTCAGGAATGTCCTTATCCATTTCTTCAACCTTTTCTTTCATTTTTCTCTTCTGTTTAGTCTGCTTCATAACCTCTGGTTTAGGAGCTATCTCTACATCATCTTTTTGTGAGGAGCTTTGAATATGAATGCTAGTCTTTCTCTTTCTACTTCTCTTAACATGACTTCCCTTAGATGCATCTGGAGCATCCTGGAAGAAATTTCTTACCTAGAAATCTTCCCATGTATCCCCCATACTTCTTAAATGAAATTCTACTAGAATCTTCACTAATCCATGGTGATATAGAGTTGTTTCTATTGATTCAATTTTCTTTTGAAAATTTGTTGCCATTCTTCTCAGACTATTCTGAAGGAAAAAGGGAAGATTGATGGTTCCATTCTCTAGAAAATTCATTAACAAGCGTATATGATAAACATACATAGAACCAAACCTTCCTTCCTTCACATGTAATGAATTTTTGTAGTATTAACAACATGCTACTCTATTTGTTTTTGAGTGTTGAAATTGGAATCCCTTTTCTAAATACTGTAACATCCATATCTGGGTTTTTAATAATAACCTTCCAAGATTCATCATGAAACTCTTTGTTTTTAAACCATATTTCTCCTAGTCTTGGGAGTTATGTTGCTTCTACTATGAAGGATTCTGTGACTACAAATTTGATATCCCCTATTTCCACTTCCATGCCATCAAATGACCTTGCAAAGGATTTAGTGATTTCCTTGTGGTAGCCATAAAAAGTTTCAATAAAACACAACCATTCGGCCTTCTATAACATCCCCTTGATATGTGGATATCCCTCCATGTATTTTACCCCTACAGGCTCAGTTTAACAATAAGCCACATATCCTCTATTCTCAGTTACCCTTCATAACTACTCTCACTGTTTAAGAAATGGAATGACTACGTATATGGAAATGGAGTGACTGGGTATATGGAAACAAAATGATTATGGATATGGAAACATGATGACTAGGTATATGGAAACAGAATGATTTTGGATATGGAAACAGAATGACTGTATACACGAAATGGCTACATAAATATGAGAGAAAAACTTAAGAGTCGACATGTAATAAATAAACAGTCAGGGTTTGGAGAGTCATAGATAGGTAGGTCATGTCGTTAATCTGACTGTTAACAGGTGTAGCTGGAGGATTGGTTAAGTACATGTTATGGAGTTTGAAGCAGAGATCAGTTATGAAGAAATTATTGGACAATTTGTCATTGAAGGCGAAATATATGGTGGAGACATCATGGTGGTCAAATCACATGATGGTTAATTAAGGAGACATGTGATCATACATGTTATACAAGCTTATGTTTTCAAAGTTCTTTTTGAAATAAATTTTTGTATTTACCTTTGGAACCTTTACCTTCTTCTTGCTAATATTTTTATGTTTCATCCATAGGTACTTTAGGCATCATTGGTCTTCAAAGTTGATTTTTCTTCAATTACCTGAATACATGATTTTATTATGAACTGGACACTTGTGCCTAAACTGATAAATGAATTGTTGCTGCAGAATCAGGTTAGTTGCAGAACAAAATCAGTTGCAGAATGTGAAACAGAGAGTAAAATATGGCTTATGAATGAATGAAATGGAAATGGTTTTGTAACTGAAAATAAGACAAGATGAGAAATGAAAATGGAGATGAAAGAAATATTGCGAAAGGAAAAATTTATTAGTGAAATATGGAAATGGAAAGGAGTGAAACTTTAAAAGAAAAACAGAGTAAAGTGAGATGAGATATTGAATTTTTTAGAATGCAGAGTGATTGTGGCTTTTTGTCACCACATTTTATAGAAAGGAAATGGAAAATATAGGATGTCAGAAGCTTCTAATTTTCACCTTGTATTTTCTGTATAAGCATGTCACTCAATGATTTGTTTTCAACGTTATACAATTTATTTTATTATCTTATATATATATATATATATATATATATATATATATATATATATATATATATATATATATATATATATATATATATATTGAGGATAGAAAAAATAAAGACTAAGTTGGTGGAGAAGAAGGATTCTTCTTCACTAACTTCATTTAAGAATTGTTCTAGAAGATCTTGAGGAACACCTCCTTTGAAATCGGTTTTTGATATACTTTCAATCTATGACCATTCACAAGAAGAGGAGTTTAACTTTCTTCTATTGTTCTGATCCTCACTACTTCATTACTAAATACTTTTTCAATCTCATATGGCCCAAGCCAATGAGTTTGAAACTTTCCTTGAAAATCCTTAAAATTTGAATCAAATAACAGTGCCCAATCTCCTTCTTGAAACCTCTTGTCCTTGATGTATTTATCATGACATTTAGCCCTCTATTTTTGGACTATACCAGTCCTTTGAACTACTTCTTTCCTAATTTCATCAAGTTCATTTAATTGCTCAAATCTATTTTTTTGAGCTTCTGATAATTCCATCCCCAACTAGAC
Organism: Pinus tabuliformis; assembly: GCA_031772625.1. Lineage (NCBI taxonomy): Eukaryota > Viridiplantae > Streptophyta > Pinopsida > Pinales > Pinaceae > Pinus > Pinus tabuliformis. The sequence goes on from CM062820.1 coordinate 1,680,563,698, forward strand.
TGCCATCTTGAAAGTTTTGATTTGGAACTCTCTAGGGAACAGGACTTGTTTCCATAAACAAGTTCATACAGTGCATGTCCCGTTGTGTTCCTCCATGTAGTTCTATAGGCCCATAAGGCTTCAAGAAGCCTTTGTACCCAATCTCTTCTATGTAGATGCACAGTCTTGGTGAGGATTCCTTCAATCACTTTATCTGTAGACTCCACTTGACGATTTTCTTGTGGATGATATGGAGTAGATTTCCTATGCTTGATCTTGTACTTCTCCACAAGCATTTTCAACATATTGGATGTGAATTGAGATCCCTGATCTGTCACAATTTCTCTTGGGACAAAAAACGAGTGAAGATATCCTCAAAAATAAAATTAACTATAGATTTTTCGTTAGCAAAAGGTAATGCTTTGGCTTCTACCCATTTGGTGACATAATTAGTGCATACCAATATATACTTTTTCTGCTTATATGGAGGATTAATTGGTCTAATAAAGTCTAAAGACCACTTTTCAAAAGGTTTGATAAGTACCTGAGTTTGTAATGGAATTTCATTTGAGGGAGTAGGTTTCCCTACCCTTTGGCAACTGTCACATCTCCTGACATATTCTTTAGCATCTTTGAAGATGGATGGCCAATAATATCCTAAAGAAAGGATTTTATAAGCTGTCCTCTTGTCAACAAAGTATCCACCACACGGCCCATCATGACATGCTTTGAGAATCTCAGGAATTTCGTCTTCCCTGACACACGTTCTGATAATAAGATCTATCCCTGTTTATACAATTCGTTAGTGATCCATGAATATCTTGCACTTTCCTAAATAATTTTTCTTTTCTCTCTGGGAAACAAATGTGAAGGTAACTTCCCTATGACCAAGTAGTTAGCAACATCTACAAAGCAAGGAGTTTGAGTAGTTACTACAAAAAGATATTCATCAGGAAACTTATCTTCAATTGGAGAATCTTCTTTGATATTCTGAATCCTGGACAAGAAATCAGCAACTGTGTTTTGTTTTCTAGGTCTATCTAGCACAGTAATGTTGAATTCTTACAAAAATAACAGCCATCTTGTAACTTTGCCATTAGTAATAGGTTTATTCATCAAATATCTAATTGCAGAGTGATCTGTATGAACAAAGGTATCATAGCCTGTTATATAGTGTTTGAACTTGTTAATTGCATGAACAACAACTAAAAATTCATTTTCAATCACAATATAATTCAACTCAGTGGGAGTCAAATTCTTACTTGTATAGTAAATGGCATAAGGAATCAAGTCTTTTTGTCCCAATATAGCTCCCAAAGCTGTATTTGAAGCATCTGTGGAAATATGGAAAGGAAGTTTCCAATTTGGACCTCTTAAAATAGGTGCTTCAGAAATTTTTGCTTTCAAGGTTTCAAATGTTAGTTGGCAATAAGGATTCCAACTGAATTCACAATCTTTTGTAAGCAATTTGAAGAGTGGAGATGCTATTTTAGTGAAGTTTTCTATAAGCATTATATAGTATCTTGTAAATCCTAGAAAGCTTCTAGCATCCTTTTGGGAATTTGGAATTGATAACTTAGAGATGACTTCAACTTTAGATTTTCCAACTTTAATCCCATCTCTCAAAATGTGATGTCCTAAAACAATACCTTATCTAAACATCATAAAACATTTTTCATGGCTTAGTGAAAGGTTTGTTTCTTTACATCCTTTAAGAACTTTTTCAAATTTTCCAAAGCTTCTTCAAATGTGTTTCCATAGACTATAAAATCATCCATATATACCTCTACACAATCGTGTATTAGATCATAAAAAATTCCTAGTACTGCTCTTTGGAATGTTGCAGGTGCATTACACAACCCAAAAGGAAGTACTCGGTAGGCAAAAGTTCTCCATGGACAAGTAAATGTGGTTTTATCCTGATCCTCAAGTGCTACTTGAATTTGATTATAACCACTAAAACCATCCAAGAATGAGAAATACTTCTTACCTGCTAATGTATCTAACACTTAATCTATAAAAGGCAAAGGAAAATGATCTTTAAGGGTTGCTTTATTCAATTCTCGGTAATCAATGCAAACCCTCCATTTACCATTCTTTTTAGGCACAATTACCAAAGGAGAAACCCATTGGCTATCTGATATTGGGTAAATGAAGTTTACATTCAGTAATTTTTGAAGCTCTTCTTTTACAATATTCCTAAGATTTGGATTCATCATTCTCTAAGGTTTTCTGATAGGTCTACTATTTTCCTCAATATAGATATGATGGATACAAGTCTTAGGATCAATGCCTTTCATGTCAGTATATTCCCATGCAAATGCAACATAATGTTTTTGTAATGTTTTGGTTAGCTCTTCTTGTTGTAATTTCTCCAAGTTTTTGTTTATGTTCAATGTCCTACTTAGAAAAATCTCAATTCTAGAGCTACCAAACTCTTCCATAGAATAGAGAGACACCTGCCTGGATGACAAGTATTCAATATTAGATTTTTCTTGAAATTATGCATGATCATATTCTGAGGATGTTTCAAAATTTTCCAATGTATTCAAAATTTGACTATATTCACTAATTTCTGAAATAGTAGAGAGAGGTTGAATATCATCTTCATCATCAATTCATTCCTTGTCATCTATTTTTGTGATTTTTTTTGCTGGAGAATACAGAGTAAATTTCTTTGTTGAATTACCATCAGAAATATACATGTCACCAAATCTACAACTAATAAAAGCATCAGTTGTGGCCAGCTAAGGTCTTCCTAATATGAGTGGGTATCTTCTTAGATTATTATTGGGAGTTAAGATCATGAAATCAATAGGATATTCCCAAGAATCTAAGGATACTAAAATATCTTCTAATACACCATCTGGTTTGATTACTGATCTATCCGCAAGTTGCAGTAAAGCAAGTGTGTAAAGAAGATTAGGAAGTTTAAGCTGCTCCATAGTCTGTCTACTCATGATGTTTATTGCTGCCCCTAAGTCAATCAATGCATTTGGAATTTCAATTCCATTTATATGTGTCTTGACAATTGGACTTCCTGGATCCACATATTTCGGTATTGCAATTTTTCCCATCATTACGTCTGCTATCTTTCCTACCAGGTGAATTCTTTTTGTTTCTTTTGACTTTTTTCCTGGTCTTTTGATTCTTAACTCCTTTATTGTTTTGGCTAGAGTTAGAATTTCTCTAATGGCTTGTAACAAAGGAATTTGATACAAACATTCTTCTATTTATCTAGGAAATCATAGTTGGGCAACAAGATCTGTTTTTCTACCCCTTTATCAATTTGTAGTCTCTCAGGAAAAGGACGTGTAGAAGTAGATGTTGGTTACTCAATGATAGGAGTTGTGTTCACTGATTCCTTTTCTTTTTCTTTTTCGATGTTTTGGTTTTGGAGAGAAGTTTCTTCAAAACGTTTATTGACTTTTAGAGAATCTTCCTCAGAAGTGTCCTATTCTTGAATAACTATAGAAGGTCTTTCCTTTTCTAATATCCTTCCAGATCTTAGTTGAACATCATTAAGATCTAGAGGAGTAATCATGTAAGTTGTAAATTGTTGTCCTTCTACCATGTAAGCATTCTGAGGGTTTTTATTGTTAGGGTTTGGTAGTGGTTGGGAGGTAGCTGATTTGGTTTCTGCTGGAATGGCAACAAGAGTTGGGGATTTTGGTTTTGTTGGGAGGTTGTTGTGGAAATGGTAATGAAAGTTGAGGGTTCTGATTTTGAAGTTGTGGTTGTTGATTTTGTTGTTGATTATGTGGGGGAGGATAATTCTGATAAGATGGAGGATATTGATAATATTGAGAAAATATCCCATAAGGATTCTGTACTCCTTGTGCCCACGGTTGAGATTGAAACTGAGATTGAGGTCGAGACCAAGGTTGATGCCAAGGATTCTAGTTTGGTGGGGGCTGAAGATACATTTAATTGTTAAATCCCTGATTTTTTGGTTCTTGCCAAGGTCTTCTAGAAAGAAAACAAAGACGTTCTGCAGAATTTGGGATTGTTTCCTCTTGAAAAACAGCCTTAAGACCTGGAATTGAGGGACAACCCTTGGTCTCATGACTTTCTGAAAAAATCATACAAGTTTATACAATTTTTGCATCTAAAGGGCACTCCCTTAGAGCATGTTTTTTTTTGCATTTTGGACAAAAAATGGCTAAAGCATCAGCCTTTGTTTTCTACTTGTTTTGAATTTTAAGGGTGTCTAGTTGCTCACTAACACTCCCTAAAATATAAGTTTTAAACTCATCAAGCATATTGCTGATTTTTGCCCTACTTACAGATCCTGTTGTAGATTTGTTTACTCTAACAAGAGAAGGATATCTTGGCCCTTTCCCTATTTTAGATTTCCCTCTTGAGAGATGAACACACAATTCTCCTATATCATTCAATGGGAGTTGAGAAATATCTCCCTTCCCCATCATGTTAAGGATATATATCCACTCATCTCTAATGGCCTTTAACAAAAGATCTTTCAAGGTTTCTTCATCTAAATCATTCATTTTTTCTCTTTTAAAATTATAGTTGAATCTAACAATCAAGTCTTCTAAGTTTTCATCCTCTCTTTGCATAATTTTGAACTCCTCATATTTTTGATTAGTAGGCATGCAATAATACAAGTACCTATCCAAAAATATTTTTTTCATGTCATTCCAAGTTCCAATGGACTGAGTAACTAACCCCATAAACCATTTCAAAGTAGCTTCTTTTGTGTTGAAGGAAACAATTTGAGTTTTTGAGAGTCCTCTAGATAATCATAGGTTCCGCATAAGATTTCAAACTCAAATAAAATTTTTTCAGGATCCTCACTTCTTAACCCATGGAAGTTAGGGAGGACAGAAGGTGAGATGTTTTTCATTGTGGCATTTGTTTCCTCATCCACTATAGGGAATCCAAAAGAATTATCTATTTCCCTATTTCCTCTGCCTCCTCCATTATTTCCTCTACCTCCTCGTTTCCTCTACCTCCTCCATCATTTCCTCTACCTCTCCCTCTACCCCCTCCTCCAAACAATGAGAATTCTCCATCTTGTTCCTCTTCTGCCATTATAGTTTCTCAAATTCAGTATAGGGTTCAACTTGCAAAGTTATTCCCTCCTCTTTTGGTTCTTCTATTAATGGACTATGGGAGAGAGGTTCTACTTCTTCTTCCTCACTAGATGTTCTTAATTCTTCAATTACAATGTGCTCTCCTGTGGATGTGAAAAAGGCTCTTCCTACTATTGGAGTTTCGAAATTTTTCTCTCCTAAGAATTCCTTGGTAGATGAGGTAGGAGATTCTGTTGATTGGATTTTTGCCTTTGGAATTTCAGGAGTCCTATGGCTGGGAGTATGAGTTTGGGATGGAGGTGTATCTTTTCTTGTTCTTGGTGGAGTAGGTGGAGTGTTAGGAATTGAACTTCTGCCCCTAGCTATAAATCTACCCTTAGAGTCTCTTTCCCTATGCATGTCATTTTTTTTAAATGTAAGAGATAAGGCTACCTAGTTACACTTCCCTGGCAATGGCGCCAAAATGTTTGGTCAATTTAGTGTCCTAAATTGCTCCACATAAATTATCAATCTGAGTATCGTAAACTGATGAAGTGTAGTTCACTATTTGTGCTAGATGACCCTTCTTACTTCATTGTTTTTGCATTTTATGTTGTTTTTGGGGTTTTTGGCCCTTCAATCCCTAATGATTTACAATGTAACTAACAAAATCTTAAATTTAAATTTTGTAAAGATTGCTAAAACCCTGAAGAAATGAGAATTAAAAGAGCTTAAGTAAGATTTGAAAGCAAAGTTTTAATCAAGAAATGAAAACAGAGTTTCTATTTCTACTTTTATCATTATTTCCAAACAATGAACTAAAAAAAAAGGTAAAATTGCAACTACTGTCTAAACGATTACAGAAACAAAACTAAATGAAATACCAAAACTAGAAGTGAAATTGAAACTAATGTCTAATCTATTATGGAAACAAAACTAATTGAAAAACTAAAACTGAAAACGAAATTGCAACTAATGTCTAATTTATTATGGAAACAAATCTAAATGAAGTGCTTAGTTACTCTGCCTCTCAGTTTTGGGATAAAAACCTCCTTGTGATGACATTTTGAGGAATTATGTACTTCATTATTATAAGAGAAGATAAATGCAAAAATACAAAAAGGACTCATTACATGAATGAAGTATTCAACCACTTAGTTTAAGATGAGTTATAAAATAGAAGGGCTCTTCAGAAACATTCATTAACACCATGACTAGATAAACTAGTAATAAAATGGCTAGAAAAAAACCACTTAGTTTAGGATGAGTTATAAACTAGAAGGGCTCTTCAGAAACATTCATTAACACCATGACTAGATAAACTAGTAATAAAATGGCTAGAACAATAATGGCACTGATCAGTATAATTGAAAACTTAAAGACTAGTGAAATAATAAATAAAACAAACTACATTACACTACTGAATTTCAGCTTCTAACTACTGATACAAACTTGAAAGAAATTTAAACAAAAAGAAGCTATTCTGCATTGAAAGATGCTATTCTGCATTAGTAAGAAAATGATAAGGATTGCATTATAAACAAGGTTAGTATGACAATGATTATGAACACTGTGAGAGGAAATGATGAATTTACAGTTTAACTATAAAAGATAAAACAAAATGAAATAAAACCTTATTCAGCGCAGGGGCCCTCTATAACTGATCAAGTTATGAGTGCTCAACCAATCTCCAAGAAACTCTTTTAGATATCCATAAAACACACGGGCTTCATATTAAAAACAGGGAAATAAGTTTCAAAATTACAAAGCGGTAAGTCTGTGCTTAATACATGAGGAAATTCAAACTTCTTCTAAATTCTTTACACAGGTATTTATAAGAAAATTATGCACCTGTTTGTGGAGAAAAATAAGCTACAACCAAAAGCATGTAGAAGGCAGGCACATGAAATTTTCTTCCTCGGATGCTGGAGACATAAATCCAAGATGGCTATTGGATTCAGTTGCACAAATGGCTGTTGGAGTCTATGGGTTCAGGAATTTGTTTCGGATAATGTTTCCCATCGCTGTGAAATGTGTTGATTATCCACGAAACAGAGTCATGTTGCCTTCGGTCTCTATGTTTGACTTATCCATTGACCATAGTCTTGTACCAACTTCCTTGTCAACCTAGGCTAGGTGAATAGGACACGATCCATGTCATGATGATTTCCAAGCTGCCCATGTAGTTAGTTTCTCCTTCTGACACCTAGAACTGGTTAAATCATGGAAGTATTTGCGGAACAGCCGATTAGCTACAGAATAGGTTGTGTTCCGTAGCTAAAAAACAAATTTATTCAAATAGCAGAACATAAAAGCATAACATTAAATCACTAAATGTCATCCTTAAGGCAATATATAATAGTCATTGATGTTAAGAATTCATTTTCTTCATGGAAAAAAAAGTGGCTTTGCAATATGCTTGCAGGATTATTTGATTGGCAGATGGGTTCAATGGTGATACACTGTGATCAACATTGAATTAGTCTCTATAGGAATCCTTTGTTTCATGTGTTGGAATTGTAACTACGTCTAATCTTCATAAATATCATTATATCAATATGTATTTCATGTAAAAATGAAAGAAGAAAATTAATTTTCATTTTTATAATTATTATGAAAACATGTTCTTCATGCTTCCTATTGGTTAAACTAAAATTTAAAAAGGCATGTCCTTCATGAGCCTTACAAAAGAAATAAAGAAACATCCATGACTGGAAGAGTACTTCTTGTTGCAGAAATTTAGATAAGAAAAGGCCCTTACATTCAATGGTTTTCCCTTCAAGGACCATTCCATGTTGGCACAAGCAGGAGACTTGTGGTGATGGAACTCTTTGGGCCAATTGAAATGTTTCATGAATCCTAAAGAAAGCACTTCCAAATCAAATACTCCAGGTTAAGCTAAAATTATAATGCCTCTTTATCATCTATATCCACACATCTAAGTTATAAATATCAACATGGTAATTAGCACTACAAAGTGGAACATTATGCTTTGAGGTATATTTTAACACAATCAAGCTTACCAACTGTAAATAGCTATGAACAAATACATAAAAAAGGGTTGTTTCAAGATGGAGGTCTCTAGTTCTAATCCATTTGAGGTTTAACTCTGGAAAATTCACTATGGGTTACCAGCCACTATTGTGGCTAGCAATTGAGTTACTCTCCATCCACATATTCTAGGGTAGGGGGAGTGGGATGGCGATTCTGCAAGGTAAGAAATATCAAACAATGAAATATGGTGTGTATAGATCTCTTAACAAATTACATCTAACAAACTAGTCAAAATATTTACTGGTCATAAAAATTGGAAATAGGACCTAAACCTTCCCACTTTAATACCCATCCTTTCCAAAACAATAGAAGTATACTTAATCTTATTATTTACCCTTGTGTTTTTCAATAACAAAAATAATTGTTAAAGGTGACATGGATCAAAGGTGAATACAATGGTATGTTGGAATGTCCATCAAGGTTCAATTATCCCTGAGACACAAATAAAGAACTATGGGCAGGTGCAAGACTGGGATGATTTTATCAGAAGAGTACCCTTGCAATGGTAGTTTAGGAAAACAAAAAATACTCATGCCGGGTGGTTCAACCCTTCAAGGTAGTTTTGCCTACGCAAAAGGACAGGGCCACTTGTAATGATTCTCTTTCAGGTAAGAAAACAATGTTAACTACCATAAAAAATTATGAAGTCTTAGAAATAAAGCCAGTTATCAAACCTTGAAACATCCTTAGCATGATACCTAATATCTGCACGGGAATCTAAAAAAAAGTCTACAACACCAAAAGCACAAAGCCACATAAAAAAGAACAATGATAAGAAAATACCATTTTAATTCGCTCACAGATATGTCATAGGAACTGATCAGACCTCGCAAGTAGCCGTGTAGAAAACCTATAAAAGAAAGATAATAAATTCAAAAACACACCTCCGGATATATTATGCTTTTTCCCACATTAATGATCTGCCAGTGGCGGAACTGTATCTCGATGCCCACCAATTCGATAAAAATTTGGAGAGCCTCTTGGGCCATGTCCTCCTCATTCCTATTGATTTCCTGAGTGTCAAGGGAGGGATTAGGTCTTAGAGTCTCTCATGGTCTTGAGGGGTCTTGATCATCTAGACGAAGTTGGTCATGGTCATGAGGGTAGCAATTCGAATTTCCAGTGAGGGGGGCAAGGAGAGACACTAGTGGAAGAAACTGTGCAGTGTGGAGGGATGTGGGTGTAGGGGGGCCCTCCACCTTCCTTCATCTCCTCCTTCATCATGAAAGACGTCAAAAAATCCTCTCACATGGAAGTCAATGTTCCCCTCCCATTCCTTCATCAACATTCTAGACATACATCATCTTAGCTCAACACTCGGTTGGTGAAACAACATACAAAATAGAATGAAAGCTCAAGGCATACAAAATGTGGAATTAGGGGCTTATTAAATACTTACTTCGAAGGTCATGTGTTCATTATATGAGTCATAAAATGAGATCTGTCATAAGAGCCTGCCCCCATGACATGAGGGGCTAGATTTGAGCAAGGAAGTTAGCAAAGGATACCATGAAAACACTTTGAGGAATTTTGCTAATATCAATGCACTACAATGGGTTAGCTCTTGGTTCCTGAACATGAGCAATGTGCTCTCCTTGAGGCAAAATGAATTGGAGCTACTATACCTCTTCCATGATGGAGTCCGCAAACTCGACAACAGTATCATAGAGCTTCTTCAAGATGGTCTTGGCCTTCTCCCTATGAATGAAAACGAGGTGGACCTTGATGGAAGTCTATGTGGGTAGTGTTAATCGTGGCCATATGTATGTGTCATCACATGTGATTTTATTCCTCATGAGAATCACAACCATAACCAAGATTTCAACGTGCATGCGCCACTGCTAGACATGAACGAGCTTCAAAGTTAGAGAATCTAGGTGCTTCTCCTTGCATATGTTGAAAAACACCTTCGCTTGGCCTCTCTGCTCATTTTTTATTCTCATAAAGTGCATTATCAGGGCTGAAAATCGAGGAAGAGTGTTTTTATAAACCCCTCCTTTTTTATTAAAAAAAACCACATCTTTCAAATATAAAAATCCACCTATATCTTCTACAAAGAGTTTGACAAGTTACAAGTCAACTTAGGATCCATCTTGTTGAGCCTTGAACTTTGATCCCATCATCTTACATACAGGCCAATCCTAGTCTGCTTTCAACAAATTTAACAAAGGGTGGACTTTAAGATCATGCATTAACAATTTCTGTCCAATATCCAATTCACTCAACTCCACATCAATATATGGTGGAATGAGATCAACTAGACAAAGAAATTTGATAGTTTTCATTATCGTGTTGAGATACCCACCTTTCCTAATTCCTGGGTATGCATCCAATCCTCTATAAAAAAAGTGGCACATCAACCTTCAACATATCATGTCGAGGGGCTCGAATGAATACAACATTAACAATTTCATCGGTGGCTCTATTAATGTGAATCAAGTGAGGAAATTCTCTTCTCTTCTCCACTATATCCTCAGAATCAAGAGAAACCTTGACCTCTAGATCAAATGTCCTGGATAGAAGGGAGCTCTCTCCCACTTTCCTCAATAGGATTCTCTTCTTCTTGGTTTCAACACTTAGCATTATCGGGGGCCCGCCTGGAAAGAAGCTTGAGTGCATGAATGAAGGAGAAAGGAAAATGAAATAAGGGAAAGTTTTCTAATCTATATAAAGTACACCTGCCTTAGGCCTATGATGAACCATCCATCACATAACAATGCACATTCACAAACAGGGTAAAAATATGCCTTTTCTAGTGCTATAGGTGAAACTTAAACATTGGCATTTCTCAAATATCTTTTCAAACTACTTTCTTTCTGTTATCACCTAGATTGAACCTCCGGTTGAAGGAAGGCAATGCCAAGGTAACCACAAACCACGCTTAGCCAAGTAGCTAGTCCTACTAGTCCGGGACAGGGCTCTCTCTGTAAGGATCTCAGCCAAAATGACTGGATCAGGAAAATGATTTTAGGCTAGGTATAGTAGCACAAAGTTTTTATTGGATTTTGAAGGGGTTTTGCTAGATATTAATAAGAATTGCAGCTACTTTTATGGGATCCATGTGGTATGGAGTTTTAGTACAGTTTTCCTTTTTTGATCATATGTTAGTATGTTTTTTGTATTCCATTAATCATTTCATTACTTCTAAGTGAATGCTTTCAAGTTGATAGGTAGAATTCATTACATCAGTGCTCTGCTTTGGGAAAATATTCACCATTATATGTTTTCTACAGTTTGGGAAGGATCCATGATAATCACAAGATCTTCCTAGCCTCTCACTAGTCTTAAATAGCTCACCCATTAAGCCCTAGAGTGCTAAACCTTATGCCTACCTTGCCCATTTAACACCCTGCAATTTTGACCTAATCCCATAGCCCTAAATTGTCCAGCTCCTCCTGATCCAGCAAAACCCCTTCAAAATCATATCAAAACTTTGTGCTACTATACCTACCCTAAAATCCTTTTCTTGATCCATTCATTTTTGCTGAGATCCTTACGGAGAGAGCCCTCTCCCGACCTATTAGGGCTAACTACTTGGCGAAGCGTGGTTTGTGGTTACCCTAGAATTTCCTTCCTTCAGCCTGAGGTTCAATCTAGGTGATAACATAGTGGCAACCATACTTGGGAATGTAGTTTTAGGTTCCTCAGCAAAATGTATCAAGTTCAGATCTTACTGTTGATGGCGGACAATGATCAGACACCGGAAGGCTGAAATCATTCACCTGGCGACTCTAAATCAGTTTCGAGATCAGATCCAAGGACTCCATTGGAGGATGAACCTGACCAACAGAAACATGAAAGGACAATATGGAAAGATCAGGTATTCAAGTTGGAATTTCATCCAAGACATTATGTTCTTTGTTATAAATTATTTCTTCTCTTTTCCTGAGAATGTCCAGAAGGATTTACAAAGTATACTGTATTTGAGAAAATATCCTAGACCTGCATGTGATTCCTTCCCTTTGAATATTGCGAATACAAAATATTCACATGCCTTTGATCTTGATCAAGACCCTTCTTCCAAATCTTATGATGACCATCTTCAAACTGATGAGACTCAAGAGATCAAGAATAATTCTATAGCTTTTGTATATACTCCTATACATTGTAAAATTCTGGATAGAGACAAGTCTATGATTTTACCTCCTATATCCCATGCTTTCCCTAAAAATCATTACCTATATCTACCAAGATTTGATGATGACTGTGACAACATCACTGCTGAGAGAAATGTACTAAATTTTGAGTCTTTTCTTGACCCTTTTAAAGTTGATGAAGAGGATGTTAGTATTAGGATTTTTACTCTTTCTTTGTAAGGAAAAGTCAAGAGTTGGTTCAAAACCCTGCCTGATGTGAGCATCTTAGATTTCAAGTTGTTCATCAAAGTTTTCCTCGACAAGTGGGTGGTCAGACAGAACCCTTTCTTTATCCTAGAAGAGTATAACTAGCTGAAAAGACAGCCAAGGGAGACATTACAACAATTTTCTGCCAGATTTAACCAAGCTTATTGTTCGACGCCTCTTAATATAAGACCTCCTCCTAATTCGTCCCTCTTGCATCATCTGAAAGCCTTTTATATGGAAATGGAGTTTTAGCTGAGAGAAAGGAACCTTGCAACACCTAAAGAGATGCAGAATAGTGTAATAGATGTAGAGGCTAATCTGCTGATCAGAAGGGCAAAGTTGAAGGAACAAGAAAGGAAGAACATAGATCCATAGGAATCGACATCTTTAGAGGTGAAGCTCAACATTTTGGTAAGTGCAGTGGAAGAGATGATTCCAAAGATCATGATAAGAATGAGTATGATTTTCAAGACCATGGCTCTCTGATTGAAGAAAAACAAGTGGTTGATCCAAAACATTTCCTTTCTTATCCTAGTTGTCATAGATAATGATTGCTTTATAGATCAGCTGATAGAAGAGAGATATGTTGATCTGACATGTATGCTTGATGATGTGTTTTATACTGATGATTTGCCTAAGTTTGAGTAGTATGATGATGATTGTGTTCTCCAAACAGAAGCTAGTCTTGTAGACAAAACAACAGCTGGTTTGTGGAAGGAGGAAGTTCACTTTCAGTAGCTTGGTGATCAGCCGATGCATATCAGCTATGGAAGTGAGGAGGAAAGTGTAGAAAATTTAGAAGTGAAGGATATTTGCCTCTTTGTTTTACTTCGTTTCATTTCATCATAGACAAATTTCATGCAATCATAAATCAACCGTCGATAAGTTTTGATTTGGACCATTTATAGGGAAATTAAATCCTTGTTCAGGACTTCTCATATCTAGATTTGCAGCCCCCGAATTCCATTGAATGTCAAGTTGCAGATGAAGACTTGGAAGCTAGAACATATGATCAAATGATGCAAGATGATTCTGTACCATTATGTTTTGAATCATTTCAGTTTTTGAAGGGAAATTTGCATAGTATATCTTCAATAAAGGATGAGCATCCTGTAGAAAATCATGCAATCTCATTGGAACCAATAGAAAATGGGTTGAAATAGTATTTTCATGTTTTTCATGATCCAATAGTTGATGTGTTGGATGATATCTGCAGTCAAAGTCCTTATCCATTAGCTAATTTTGAGCTTGAAAAAAGTATTGACACAAACTTGATCCGACAGTCAGTTTCTTTATCATTTTCAGCAGGAGTCTCATCACAAAACTCAGATGACGTTTTCTTTCACGGTATGAGGAGAAGAAATGTAATCCATTGGATGAGCTAAGTCCTAGTGCACATGAATTTCAAGATCCTCATGTAGTATTTTTGGAGTCTGATAGAGAATCCATATTATTCAATCTAGGAAATTTGGATATGTTTACAAGTTTTCACGGGAGTTGCATTTTAGTAGTTGTTTCTTCTTGCTCATAAACAAACACTTGTGGAGAATTCAAGGAACAACCAAAATGCTTACTTGGTTGCATTAGTTGTTTCATTTCACTTGATCATGTGATGAATGGAATAGGTAGAGTAGGTTTTATTGAATAAGCTCCATTTTGAACATATTTTCTAGTTTGTTAGTTGTGTTTTAGTATTGAATAAGTTTTTAGTTGAGTAAAAGTCAGTTTGTGTCTTTGAGTCATCAGTATTCAGTCATGTATTTCAAATTGAATTGTTTTTTTACTCCATGCCCAATGGATAAGGCTACTTGGTCTACGGTGTTCTTGGCACCTCCAAGGAGATACCATCCCCAATGGAGCCAATGTTAGTGTTAGTCTTTGTAGCCTTCCACCAGCAATCAAACATGCTCTTACAAAGTGGTCTTAGGGTGTCAAAGTCTTCAAGTAAAATTTGGTCACTAGGTATTAGGTCTAGGATTGTTTTCACTCCTTCCAAAGTTTTCCAAGTATTGGTTCATGTCACCATTCCGATGAGTATACCATCATTAAAAGAGTTGTCATCATTATTTCAGGTTCCAATAAGTCATTTTACACATTGTTTGTGCTTCAATTGTGCTTAGGTAAGGCTCATTTCCCTCTCTTAGGGTTTTGAAGGTAATTTTTCTTAGATGGTCAAATCATCAACAAAACGTGTATCCTGATGCTCATACACCTTCCCCTATCCTTAATATACCTTCTTAAACACTTCCCATCATTGATATCCCACAAATTCATCATTTTCCCACAAACCCTAGCCTATTGCTACAATTTGACACTTTTCTAGGTTAGGCCTGTGTTTTTCCCTTTTGGGCCCATTCCACTCACTCAATCCTTGACATTCCACTTTCCCTTGGTTCTTAACATCCCTCCCTACTTCCAAAAATCTTCTCAAGAAATTAGAATCCCCTCATCTCCTTCATTTCCCTTCATTTCTACAAATCCCATGTTCCACACGTAGGTTTTATTAAAATGATGTTTCTAAGAAAGAAAAGATTAATTTGACAAAAGTGAGAGGGTTTTGTGTCCACCATAGACCCAAGAATAATAACCTCATTCAGTGTTATATAGGTCTCATGGTTTGGGATAACTGTCCAAAACATCATTTACCTCAGTAGAGTTAATGCACTTCTGGAGTGACCTTGCGAAAATCAATATTTCTCCTATCTGGAATGACCAAATGAATTTCTTGATGATTAAAATGATAACTAGACACAAAGATATTTCCAATGAGCTATCATGAGCTCAATTTGGAGTTGAGGAAGACCTCCAAAAGTTGATTGAAACAATACTTTTCATTTTGGCAGCGTCATTCTACACATTTTGAACAATCTTGGGAAACTGAGCTTTTGATAGGGAAAATGAGTTCCAAATTGAAAATTTCAAGATGTTATAGAAAGTAGACTTAACAAGATTTCTAACGAGCTATCCCACACTCAATTTTTACATTAGTAAGGTAGCAAAAAGTTGGATTGAATTGGTGCTACGCGTTTAGGAGGTGGCATTGCGTGTCTGAGTTGGGCGCTCCATGTAGGGAGGTTTCAACATTGCAAAATTACACTACGCTGCATGTTGAGAAGTGGTGCTCTGCATCTGTAATTAGCACTGCACATTGAGCAGAAAAGACCAAAAATCCTCCAAACTTCATAAAAACTTCCAAAGAACCCTCTCATCTCTCAAACAAGTAATAGCACTCCCTCTACCTCATCATTGAAGTTGAAATTGAAGTGTTTGAAGGAATTTACCATGAAAAATGTGAAACCCTATTTTCTTCCTTAATTATACCCTAGGAACCCTAACCCATATTATTTCTCCCATCACCTATCACTAAAGCCCTGAACCCCTCCCCTATATCACTCCATAACACTCCATATCCCTTTTTTCTTTCATTCCCAAAGAAATACCCTAAAACTCTAGCCCCTCTCCCTCATTTTCATAGTTCATACCCTCCCACTCATTTTCATGTTTACCTAGTCCACCAAATACCTCACAATATCACCTCCCCTATCATTATTCCTAATCACTCTTGCTCACTCCCTCCATCTCTTTTCTAGGAGTGCATAGCCTCAACACTTGCAAACATGGACATGGGAGACATTTATTGCTCATGAAATCTTTATGGGTCCTCAAATTCCTCCACCAGCGTGTCAAGAATTAGGAGGACCTTCTAACAGTGCTCAAGTAAAGAAAGATGAGAAGGCCAAAGAGACTAAAGCCATTGAGGTGCCCGAGACCTACATGACATATCAGAGGGGCACGATGAGATTGTTTGCAACTGATAGGAAAGTGTTTGCTCCACAGGATGTGGAAGGGAACTTGCCTTCTTCATCAACTCATAGGAAAATGCTAGCTGCACAGGATGTGGAAGGGGCTTTGCCTTCTTCATCAACAAAGCAAGTATGGGTGTAGCAGCTGCACAAAGGGAAAGAAATGATGCAGGTGGAAGATCTTGATGATGAGGAGGAAAGAGACTTTGATTTGACAAAGCATGATGATGTGGAGCAACATTATACTCATCATGGCATGGAAACAATTGACTTAAAGACTCAGGATGAAGAAACAATAAAGGACATCATCATACAGGAAAAGGAGGCTCAAGTCTAAGCATTGATGGAAAATTTGGAGAGAGGCAAGTATGTCATCACATATCTGGTACAAGAGAACAAGCAGTTGAGTGACAAGCAGGTCCTCATGGAGCTGGAACTTCTCAAGATAAAATGACAAGGTGACAAGGAGGTACCAGTCACTTTTACTCCTATTGAGAAGGAAATTGAGGATGATAGAGAGATTTGGATTGAAAGAGTCAATTTTCACCTAGGGAATCTATTGCAGAAGGCCAATAGGGATAATCAGATGATCAGGCACATGACCTACCATTACAGGACCTGAAACAAAATTTGCAACATGAGGGTCAAAAAGATGAAAGCTAGGCTAAGGCGGGCTCTAAAGGGAAAAAAAGAGGAGGATAAGCTTAGGTTGCTTGTTGAATCTTCCTTGGTCATCAAGATGCTTGATGGTGGTGTTTCTAACCAATTTTAGTCAAGTTTGGAGGAGATTTTTCTTTTTACAAATTTTGGAAATTACACACACATAAAATCTAGCTCAACGTGCAGTGCCACTAGCATTGTGCTTTTCCTAGGGGCACACAATGGACAAATGGATTGCATTTTTAGATTCAAAGCAATGAGGGCTTGCACCCTATGGGTTTTCTAAGTTTTTGGGGTAGAATTGGTCCACCAAAAGGTCAAAACACACACTAAAAATGACCTTTCTGCCACTTTTTGGACACAGAGAAGCAGTCTTTGGAGAAGCAACTTTTGAGGAGTCAAATGAGCTTCAAAAGAATAAATTATAGGTTTTTTGGAAATTAGACTTGAAGATCTTTCCAATGAGCTATCATGAGCGAAATTTGGATGCTGGGAAGGCCTCCACAAAGGACCTAAAAGTGGCGTTTCACATTGGACCAATGGTGTTGCGTGTAGGACGAATTTTGTATAGGATGGCCATTTTACTGTGTTTTCACTATGTTCATGGATTTTCTCTCATGGAGGATGTTTTACTAATGTAAATGTTTACTTGGCTTGTAAATGTGATGGGTAATTAGTAGTAGAGGGTAGATTCATTAGATTAAAAGTCATTTTGAGCACAAATGAATCAGTTTCCTCACTTTTAGAGGCAAGTTGTTAGGATGCCTAGATTCCAATTTCTTGTTCAGTGTTCATTAGATTAGCACCTCATCTTAGGGATTTGACCCCTGAGGATGGGAGGAAGTTGAAACAATGTCTATATCTTCTTATTCTTTCTCATTGTAAAGGGTTGGACTCAGCTGGATGCTCAGACCTTGATTGTACATCATTTTGTAGCAGTTTGGCAGGAGATTAATAAGAATTGTAGCTATTTTTATGGGATCCATGTGGTATGGAGTTTTAGTATAGTTTTTCTTTTTGTGATCATATGTTAGTATGTTTTGTGTATGCCATTAATCATTTCATTGCTTATAAGTGAATGCTTTCAAGTTGATAGGCAAAATTCATTACATCAGTGCTCTTCTTTGGGAAAATATTCACCATTATATGTTTTCTACAGTTTGGGAAGGATCCATGATAATCACATGCTCTTACTAACCTCTCACTAGTCTTAAAAACCACACGCATCAAGCCCTAGAGTGATAAACCTTATGCCTACCTTGCCCTATTGAACACCCTGTAATTTTGACCTAATCCCATAGCCCTAAACTGTCCAGCTCCTCCTGATCCAGCAAAACCCCTTCAACATCAAATCAAAACTTTGTGCTACTATACCTAGCCTAAAATCCTTTTCCTGATCCAGTCATTTTGGCTAAGATCCTTATAGAGAAAGCCCTCTCCCGGCCTATTAGGGCTAGTTACTTGGCTAAGCATGGTTTGTGGTTACCCTGGCATTGCCTTCCTTCAACCTGAGGTTCAATCCAGGTGATAACACTTTCCAATTAGGTAAATTGATGCTACTTGTGCTATTTTTACCCTTTCTTTTACTAGTTCTTATCAATGGATGAAACCACTAATTCTAACTTTGTAACTAGAGAATATTTATCCAGGGAATAGGATCTCAAATTGGCTCAGATGTAGATGCACTAGATGTAGCCATAACAACCATACAATCATACCATAGAGATAAGGATCCTAGAGTGTGACACAATGAAATATCAAGTTAACAATTCAACCTATCTGTTGATTGATCAAACTCAAGGCTTGTTGAAGAAGGGAAGTCTATTGTTGCGACCTCTTACCATCCCTCCCTAGAGATGAAGATGAACTTTCCATGAGTCTGCATGCTTGAAGGAGGTTGGATGGGTGCAAAGACCTTAATTTGAGAAATAATTACCTCCCTCGTTGATCCAACACAATCAAAAAATGGTGCTCATGGTTCTAATTTATTTCGAACACCATTAACAACCAACCACGGTGTTATCGCCTTCTTTCTCATCCCTAATTATGACCATTCTGATTTAGAAATTCATTGTAAGTAATTAGTTTCTAAAAAAAGTATGTCTTTCAGATATTATTGGAATGATTCACAACACTGAACATGTGGTTTCACGAAGAAGGTGACTACTCTGTTGACAAGTCATAGGGTAAGGTTACTGGTCCCTTTCCAAGTCATAAGGTAAGGTGACTATATCTATCCTACCTGTATAGATCCACCTTGCCTTTATAAATATTACAAGGGATACACTAGCACTAAGTGTTAGGAAGAGAATGCCAATTTATCTTATTCAATCAATTTATCCATGCCCCAATCTATATCCCTAGCCTAACTGATCGTATAAATTAATTGACCTTACTTATCTGCCCTTCGAGCTTCTTGTTCCCACCTTTTCCATTCTCACACGCAAATACAATGGTGGGAATCCTTTATTTTTCCCTAAGCTTTGTAGCCACGATCCTCCCTGAGCTTTCCTTGGGCAATGCCCATATGATCTCTTCGTATCTTGGATCAGGCTTCGGATATTCATCAACAATGAGCTGCTAAGAATCCTCTTCAACTTCTACTGTTGCTTCTTGAGAAAATGTTCTAGACTGGGTAAGTGGCGTTTGGATCCTCAGACATCTCTGAATGATGAGATTGTATATGCCCACTTTATGGGATTTTATAAACCCCTCCTACACACTTAAATCTATGTTAAGTTCCCGTTTAAATTTCATTAACATTTTAGCCCAACCACTTTAATTTTCATTTTCTTTGTTTGGGGTTGGTTTTGGTTTTTTCAGGTTCATCGTGTAATCCCTAAATGTTGTTTGGTTTTTATTTTTCTCCACATAAAATTGGTTGGAGGGTGGGTTGAGGGAAACTGGTAAAAGTAGACCATTGATTTTAATTTTAATTAATACTTTTCATACCCATTGATTAAAGTAGGGAGAGGATATTATGGTATTGAACTAATTTTTTTTTAATTAAAATCTATAAATTTTTAATTAGAAGTAAATTATCTAAAATAATTAGTGGTAATTTATTCCTATGGGCATAAAATAGACAATGATAGGGTGTATTTTTAAGGCACTTAGTGGTGTTAAGGCCATAATTCGAAACTCTATAGGCAAAATTCTAGTCATGTTAAGAGCTATTGTGGCCCAGCTCGGGTGATATCCCCTAGTGGTTTTAATGGCTTAGATGCCCTTGGGTCTTGATTAGTAAAACCAAAGGTTAAGTGTGCATTCATCTCAAGACTCACATAACTTAGAAAACCAAAAAATATTAGTGGTGATTTATAAGGAAGCCATGTTCACTTTTTTAGATATCTTTGGATTTTCAATAGTTAATCCACCTTTTTTATGTTAAAAAATAAAAATATTCAATCAATTAAAAATCATTCTAGATTATGATTTCAACTTACAAGTATTTCAAATTTTTATATTCCAATTGTGTTCAGTGTTCAAGTTAAGGTAGTAGAATGAAAAATGATTGAACTCCTAGGAGCACAAGAGGCCATGATTATGTGAGATCTATGATAAACAATGTTATTAGAATATGTGAAAGAGATCAAATAATATGCAAACAAATAAAAAAGGGTTAGGCCTCCTTACTCACCTACAATGTCATGATCCTCCTATAAAGGAGAACAAAGGTATTTACATCTCCACACATACATATAACAAAAGGAAATGAGAAAAATGAGGGAAAAGATAAATCTAACTAGGATATAAAATATGCCTTTGGTCTTTGGTAGAAGGATATCAATATCACACCTCACAAACATGGTTGAAGCCTTCCTTTGAGGTGATAATTTAAGGAGAGGACCAAAAAAAGTGTGAAGAAAGTATGATTCTCAACACTTAGATAAGAATGTGAGTGAAATATGTCACAGTAGGCTTGAACATAATTCTTTCATTTCTTATATGCTTCGACAATAGAATGCAACTTGTTTCCATAGGTTGGGTATATATGAAACCCATCACAGAGTGTCTACCTATGACAGACCATCAAATTTCTATGGCGTGTGGACATTACATCAACAACATGAATCATTGGCTCATTGGGTCCCTGTTGTGTAGCCATTTATTGACGAAATCTACTTCCAACATGGGACAGAAGTAAAAACTCATAGTTTCAAAGGTAGGAATAATGGAGTGAGAGATAATATTGTTTCCATAAAGAAGAGAACCAAAAATAGACTCATGAACACCATTAATATCTACTAGAGGTGTTGCAATGAAAAAAATAATGAATACCCAATTTGCAGTTAATAGGATAGGGACCATCAACTAGGCTTCCCGATGTTCAATAATTTGAAGCCTTCAATGTGAAAACCTTTGAATTCACACATACCTAAAGGACACTTCTACAGTGGCATATGTTGCCAAAATTTTCAAGGGTAAGGTAGCATTCACCCTATTGAAACTGATCTCCCAACACCTTTTCTGGTCTCGAACCAATAGTGCCCATGAACATATGCTCATGCTTTGGTTTTTGGAGTTTTTCACGACTTCAAAGATCAGATCGTTAAGCTCACAAATTAAAATATGATCAAGAAAAAATAAATGGGTAGGGTGTAAATGTAAATGAATTAAGTTCCAGTCCTTGCATACTATGCACATTATGACCAAAACCGCTTTAACATTATCAATGGTAACATCCATCATAGGTTTCTCCCGTCTTCACCCAAATGATAGGATAAAACCAAAGAAGAACTTCTAAAATAGAATCTTAATCATAAACCAGGCATAAATATGAGATAAATGTATAGACACTAACATCCTACTCAACACCCATACAATGTAAAATATACTATCTCTTGCCCAATTCCTTCCTTCCAGTTCTAAAAACCCATAATAAAAAATACAAGAAATGTAAACTAGAGGTCACAACTACCTTCACTCTAGATCAGCTGCAACCAAATATATATGAACATAGCATAAAGAAATCCTAGACATAATCATAGATATAAAATCTACCCTACTACAAAAACCTTCGAGACTAACATTTCTAGCTCACTACCAACTCCCTCCTCTTCATAGACCTTACTCCTCTGTAAATATAAAGAAATAAAATACCCCACAAAGACTATAACTTCCATCTCCCAATGGAAAAACTACCTGAAATGTTGTAATGATACACCTGAAGTACCTATACTCCCATTCCATAATGCATGGCCCTCATGCCACTTTCATATCTTGATGATCCGATTCAACAATCGAATACTTCCATTTGTCCACAACTCTTGAAGACCATCCATGACCTATGATGATAATGCTTCAGATTAATGGAGTGTCGATGATTTAAATTTCCTGGAGGTTATACGAGGGAGAGGCCCCGAGAGGCCTTTTCTCCAAACCACTGACCGATATTTATCTAAACAAATGATCGATAAATATATGGTTGAGATTTTTCCCAATCCCTCTCATTAAAAAACCACACATCAAAATGAGAGCCCTGGAGAATGGTTTATGGTTTTTACAAAACCATCCTTAGTCCATGATGGGTGCATAAGTTCAACTAAACTTGGCTAGGCTCTACATTTAATTTTCTACCACAGATTAACATGGTTTTATATATGTTTTGAACAACATACTTCTAAAAAAGGGGGAAGAAGATATAATGTAATGCAAATATTTAGAAAAGGGCGAAATGTTATTTTACAAACGAAATGTTTTTAATTTAATATTATATATACTTAAAATATATAATATTAAATTAATATTAATATTGGTAATTTTATTTCTTTAAAAAAAACAATTTTTACAACTATTTCAAGAATTATTTTGGTAACCAATTAGAGAACAATGACAAAAATAAAAGTAAAAAATGAAGACTCTAGGGGGTTTTAGAGATCAGAAAATTTGGAGGCAAAATGTAATGTGAAATCCCTCTTGGATTTTAATAAAAGAAGACTAGTGTGAGTCTAGCTCTTTGATGCATTGTGTGTGTATTATTTATTTCTTGTGTTCTTTTCGTGGTTGTTCTTCTTCATGTGAGGTTGATGCATGATGTAGAAGGTATTTTCTAAAGGAATACATATTTATTTATGTTATGATACATATCAGACAATCCATGTGTCCATTCAAAGAAAGCCTTAAATGGTGCTCCATGGCTTCAACACTCTTGTTTTCCTTGTTTGCACTATTTCACTTGTCGTTGTCATCTCAGGGTGTAAACATTAGATTCCCTTTGCACCAATGTGATAAACCATATTTTAAAATATTTCTTCTTCCATTTATAAATTTTAAAATTTGTAGTCATTAAAGTAAAGGCCCTTCTAGTCCATTGAGTTTGTCTCCAAGATTAAGATGACATTACACTCAAGGGTGTTTTGTCTCTGGGAAAATATTTAATCTTTATCAGTTTTTGTGGATGTCCTAGTAATGACCCCTTGAAGCCATGGGTTTTTTCCAGGGTTACAACAAATCCCATGATGAGTTGGCATTTAGATGAAATTTTTATTTGAAACATAATCCAAGTGGAACCTAGATATGTGTTTTGAGTTTCTTCAAAACATGAGCTGAGATATCTACATGAAACTATTAATCATTGAATGAGACACACTGTTGTAAACTTGATGGATACACCAATGTTGACTGAGACTAAAAATGTTGTTGACAGGAAGAGAACATTTGGGTATTGTTGTAGATTTTGTTTTGCCATAATTTCTTGGATGAGCCAAAAATAGAAGTCTATTTATTTGAGTGAAATAGAGGCATAGTACATTTTTTCTAGTATGATTAGATATGAGGCAACGTGGTTGAGACAGCTCTTTAGAGAGATGTTTGAGCATGTGTTGGGGATGACTATGATATATTGTGATATTAAGAGTGGGATTTGACTTTCAAAGAATCTTGTTTTTCATTACCCATCTAAGCATATTGATCCAGATATGGCACAAAGAGGAGTAATAAGGCTCTAACCCATCTCATGATGAGAATATAGATGTCATTCTTACCAAGCCTTTTGCCAAAAGGGAATTTCTTGGTCTTTAATGAATAGCTTGGACTAGTGAAGGTGAACCTCCAAAGAGAAGTCATGACTAATCGATAACACTGAGCTATGCTCTCCCACCCTGTTTGATCTCTCAGGGAGAGGAATTGAGTTGAAGATGTTCCGGGGTTGAGGGAACTCTACACAACAGGTGTGTGTGATCCTTACCCTTTGCAATAAGTTGTATCTATCCTATTATCACTATAGGGTAGATGCAATCCTTGAAGTTTATGACAATTTGTATCTCTCCCTATTAGTTATAGGATGCGATAGAGTATACCCATGTATGCATCCTACCCACAAGCTAGGCTTGTAGGGATTACCACCCATCTATCCAATGGGTGAGAATAACTGGGTGTGTGTGATATTTACCATTTTGGTAAGTGGTGTCTCTCCCAAGTGATAGGATGTAGGTGCTTTACCACTTAACTCTTGAGGTCAAGGTGGGAGGATCAATGAGAAATAGGTTTGTGTGGTCCTTACCTCTTATGGTAATTTATATCTCTCCTATTTTCATTGGATATTGGGTGGCATATTTATATCCCCAATGATGATTCTTCTTATTTAGATGGAAACATCATTATTCAAATGAGATGAAAGTGATGGAACTTGACCTTGATACTTATAGGGTTTGGAGGATCTTTTGGTAAATCAATCTCCCCTACCATCAATTGTAGATTATTCTTCTTCTATGAAATGAGATGAGACATTACGAAACAATGATGAGACATCCAAGATGAGACTTATTATGTAAATGGAAATTCCTCCCTGGCTGAGAGAGAGTGTTGAAATTTAGGAAGCTATAGGTTTAATTTCACATGAGAAACCCTATTTCCCCAACACTTATACACAAGGGAAAAAATTCCAATGGTGGAATCTCACGAAAGGGATAAAATTCAAAAAAACAGTCGGAAGTTAAATATATTTTTTATTTTTTGTAATCCCAGTAATCGTCAAATATCCAACATTATTTATTTTGTCGTCGAATATCCAATGTTAGTTTAACAATGTCAAATATCCAATGAATTCCACGATTAATGTTTTTTTGTTGGACAACATCAAATATCATACCACTTTACAAACAATTATATATATAACAACATTGTCAAAGTTATATGATTTTTGGGCCTCTATACATATATATATCTTTGTGCGTGTTTGTGTGTGTGTGTGTGTGTGTGTGTATATATATATATATATATATATCTATAGAGAGAGAGAGAGAGAGAGAGAGAGAGAGAGAGAGAGAGAGAGAGAGAGAGAGAGGCCCAAATATCATATAACTTTGACATAGTAGTTATACCCACGATGATTTTTAAAGGTTGTAGGCCTATTTTTAGGTTAATTTTTGAAGAAAATAATGACCAAAATTTTGTTGAGCAAACTTATCATATAACATTCCTCAAGGAGGAAAAGGAGATGTGGGATCGACATAAAGAGACTTCTAATGACAACAACTAAAAAGAAATATAGAGACTATGGACATGTTGAAGGCGGGCATGAACATCATCCATCAATAAGTTATTCATTATATGTCTTTGTATTGTAGATTGTTTTTTTAAATGTTTATATGTATATTGTATTTTAGATTGTATGCCTTTGTATTGTAAATTGTATTGTCTACAACATTGTCAAAGTTATATGATTTTTGGGCCTCTATACATATATATATCTTTGTGCGTGTTTGTGTGTGTGTGTGTGTGTGTGTGTGTGTGTGTATATATATATATATATATATATATATATATATATATATATATATATATATATATATATATATATAGAGAGAGAGAGAGAGAGAGAGAGAGAGAGAGAGAGGCCCAAATATCATATAACTTTGACATAGTAGTTATACCCACGATGATTTTTAAAGGTTGTAGGCCTATTTTTAGGTTAATTTTTGAAGAAAATAATGACCAAAATTTTGTTGAGCAAACTTATCATATAACATTCCTCAAGGAGGAAAAGGAGATGTGGGATCGACATAAAGAGACTTCTAATGACAACAACTAAAAAGAAATATAGAGACTATGGACATGTTGAAGGCGGGCATGAACATCATCCATCAATAAGTTATTCATTATATGTCTTTGTATTGTAGATTGTTTTTTTAAATGTTTATATGTATATTGTATTTTAGATTGTATGCCTTTGTATTGTAAATTGTATTGTCTTTGTATTGTAATTTTTTATATTCTTTTGGGA
Organism: Pinus tabuliformis; assembly: GCA_031772625.1. NCBI lineage: Eukaryota > Viridiplantae > Streptophyta > Pinopsida > Pinales > Pinaceae > Pinus > Pinus tabuliformis. The sequence continues at coordinate 1,680,589,796 of CM062820.1, forward strand.
GATATTTGGCCTTTGTTGTCATCTTGATGTGGAGAAATATTATTTGATTATTATGGTTAGGTCGATTAAGGGGTTAATAATTTTATGGGCTTAGGGATAAAGGGTTATTGTTTAAGGATTTAAGGCCTTAGGGTAATGGGGTTAAGTTGTTTGGGGGTTAAAGTATGTTTAGGGGGTTAATAAGGACCTATAGGATTTAGAGGTTAATGAATTTTCTATAATTTATAATATATAATATTAGGAAAAAAAATTATATAATATATTGTAATAAATTTTATAAGACAAAAATCTAAAAATCTAAAAATCATTAAAAAAATTAATTAAATAAAATTTGATTAAAAATAAAATTATTATAAATAAAGATGATTGGATGAAAATTAAAGGAGTCCATTTTATCTAAATAAGATGATAATTAATAAAAGACCATTTTTATGAAAAAACTTATATAAAAAGGAGAATACTTTATTTATTAAAAAGTTTAAATTTACAAATCTTTTTATTAAATTTTTCTATAAATTTAATTTCCTTGTTATAAAATTACATTTTTAATAAAAAATTAACTTAGAAAATATTTGTTACATATAAAACTATAATTTTGTCACTAAAATCAAAGTGAAGTAATGTGTGATAATTAAAAGCATTGTCCATTTTAACTATTTCTGGTATGAATGTAGATTCACATTGATACCCTTGGTTCATTGATATCTTGAATGTGAATGGAATCTATACAATATTTAGAAAAAAAATATATTGAAAGTGTATAATTATTAAAAAAAAATTACCATTTTTTATAAGGTTGTTTGAATTTGTCTTAAAATAAGTTCGTTTTAATATTTGGTAAATAATTAATATTATAATGTTTGAGTTTTTATTATAATTATTTAGTTAAGTTTAGTTATAATTTGTATGTTGTTTATGATTCAATGGGTTAAGTGTTTTGAATTCCACGTAATAGATTTAGGAATTAAGTCTCTAGGATGTTTACTTAACATTTGATATTATAGACCTAAATAAACGTTTAAAGAAAAGAAAGTTAAAAGCACATTGATTTTTTCCGTCCTCTTAAAACTTTTGGTCTCAAGAGAAATCAAGAAATAATATGACATTATAATGATGAATGCAAAATAAGGTCAATATGTTTTTTATTATGGTTGTGACTATATATCTCACAAAGTGTCTCTCTTCCCACATGTCAAGAAGAGACATCTTTCCTAATTTTTTTCAACATATTCTTAAAGATCTTGATAAATTTCAAAAGCATCATCATTGGTTTGTTGTTGTTCTTTCTCACTCTCATATAAGTGTCTTTGTTGTTGTCTTTATTGCCTTTGTTTTCATATATTATATTTGCAAACGTTTGTATCATTTAAATACTTTCTATATATATATATATATCTATATATATATATATATATATATATTAATATTACTTTATTGATTGTAATTGTATAGTATGCCCCCTAGGGCATTGCTCAATGAGGAAGAGGTGATTGTATTACAAGTGTTTGTTCAAGAACATGGATCAAATATTGAGGATCAAAATAATGGCCCCATAGAAGAAGATAATGATGTTGATAATACAGTTGAAGAAGATGGGACAAATAGATTGATCCAGGAGACATTTAAGAATGTTTGAATGGATGATGATGGCAACGAGTATGATGGTGCTTATGATATACTCTTACTTAACAGGGTGAATAAAACTCTTTATGAAGGATCAGAAACATCTCTTTGCTCAATTGTATTGTTGCTTGTCAACTTAAAGGTGGTGAATGGTTTATTAAACACGTGTGACACGACTCCTAAGGTATGTAATATATTTTGTGACATTTAGTACAACATGATAAATAAATTATTTTTTCCTTTACATTGATCATCATTTAATTTGTGACATTTATATGCAATATCTATGATTAATATTGTTTACATTAACCAATACTAATGATTTTTTATGTTTTAGATTGTTAGGTGAATTTTTGGTTACAAACGTCAAACGTTTTACCTTGTACGGATTGATATTTGCATTCCATTATGAACGATATTAGAATGGAGTATCAATCTACTAATGCATCTCCTATTGATGATATTATCTAGTATAAAGAACATGAGTTGAAAGGCAAATGGCCAAAAAGTGGTGAGAGCATATATCAAATTGATAAAGTAACAAAAAATGTACCTCGCAAGGTTGTTCGTTATACTCCCATAATCCAGACATGCAACAATTGTTGAAGTGCAAAAACATAACACAATTTATGGATTACCATGCATTGAAACAAAGTGAAGATGGTGTTCTTTGAATTCATACAAATGGATTTGAATTTACGAATATATAGGAATTTTGGCCAAAGTTTAAGGAATAACATCATAATCTTAGGTTTTTTGTAGAAATTGATGGTGTCAATACATTTGGAAGGCTAGAATCTACTTACTCATTTCGGAAAATCAGGATACTTGGCATTATAGATGATTTTACTTAATTTGATAATTATCTATGATATATTTTGGCCTTTTATTATTTTACTATACCTTTCACATCAAGCAGTTATCAAAACAATGAAGATTACAACTAAACAAAATACACAAGATATAGTCTCCATGCCAAGAAAAAACAACTCCAAGGGGAAAAACAAGAAAATGTTTCCCTCCTTCTATAGAATATGCTTACAAAGAGACTTTCAATGCCTAAATACCAAAGCCAAAAACCATACCAAGCACCAAGTCAACCCCCAACAAGATCTTCTTCAAGGAAGCTAGAAAACATTGACCTAATGAAACTTCATCCTTGAATTATGGCCCTACAATTTCGACCTCCTACAACTGCAAAATAATATAAACCTTAACTTCACATGTGTGGAGAGAGAGAGAGAGAGAGATTTAGCCAAAGAAACCTTAATTCTTCCTTCTTTTCCTCATTCTTCTAACTCTTCTTATCCTTTGTTATTGCAAATCGGACTTGTCTTGGATGAGTTACCAAATGCGGTCGAGCTCCTTATATTTATAGCCTCCTTGAGGGGTTGAATAACCCTCATTTAGGACTAATTAATCTTTCTCTTGGGCCAACTTGGTATTGCGATACAAAATTGCTTTTTCTTTATGAAATAAATATCTTTCTTTATTACAAAGAGTCGAAATGGGACTATGACACATTACCAATATTATTATTTATCCTTGAAAGACCTAGAAAACCTAAAAGCATGAAGAACATGATTTTGACTCTAACTTGAGTATGAAACCCATACTCGAAAATAAAAATATAATTTCTCCTTCTTCCTTTCTCTTTATTTATAAAAAAATATAAATTTCACAATTGCAATTAGGTCATCATGAATACCAAACCTAGTTAAAATTTTCGTCAACTCAGTGTTGCATGTTTTTGTTATCAGTAAAAACATTCCTCCATGGATGTCAATAAATATGAAGCACATAATGTTGACAATTAGGTGAGTAGCACATAAAATATATGAATGCATATATTGAGCCTTTTATTGATGAGTTAGTGGAATTATGGAACGATATCACTATGTATGATATCTCCAAACCAGTAGATGCACAAAGGGAATTTGAATATTCGGCAATGCTTGTATTGAGAATTCATGATTCCCCAGGGATAACACATTTTTGTGGTATGTTATACCATTTCCCTCCACTTTAATAGTTTTTTAATTTTATGAAGTTCATTTAATGCATATTTTTTAAATAGTCCCTTCATTTTACATACTTAAAATAATTGATATAAAAAATATTTCATCTCTTCCAAGTCTTCAAACAAAGGGTAAATTTCCTTGTCCATTTTTGGTCCAAAAATAAAATGTTGTTGTTCAAGAAGCTTAGGAAATGAGGTGTTTGATCAGTATAGGTAATTCCTTTCTAAGAACCATAGGTACTGAAGTATCGAAAACATCTTATCAATGTGAAAGAAGAGTTTGTATTAATACCACAGAGAATGACACCTCGTGCATGGAAGTTGCAATATAATAGAGTCTCTCAAGGTATGGATCGAATCATCTATGTTTCAATATACATGATATGTTTGGGTTATTTTATATTTTTATCAAATTTTCTTCACTATATTAATTGACAGGTATTGTTGTTATAATATCTTTAACTATGATTCACCTTGTAGGTTTTCAAGGCATTAATAACAAGGCACTTCCATGAGGAATGAAAAGTTACCCCAAGAAATTGATTAGACTCCCCTACTATGAGCACCTACAAATTGTTCATTTCTTTGATACAATGCACATCGAGAAGAATGTAATAGAGACCTTATGGTGAATCTTAGATGTAAGGAGATATAAATAAAAAAATGTCAAGGTTTGTAATGACATTAAGGAGGCCAAGAATGCAATGCAAAGTGAAATTCATTCAAATGGTGATGGAGATGGCCAAAATATAATCTCCCTTCCATGGATATTGACAAAGCAACAAAGAAAGGATGTTAAAGAGGTTATTAAAATTTAAATTTCCAAATGCGTTTTCTTCAAACATAAAGAATACCCTAACAAAGAAAGGTAAATTAGGCAGGGTAAAAGCTCATGATTTGCATGCATTCATTAAGGTAATTATTTTGGTGTATATATTTGTACATTGGAAAAACATCTTGTTAGTGGTTTTTTTCTACTAATTTGGGAATAAATAATGATCGATCATTATTTTTGTTACAATATGTTCTACCTCTAGCTCTCTAGAACAAATATGACAACAATTTCAAACAAGTATATATGATCTTGGCAAATAGATGAGGTAAGTGGAGATTTATGTGTAAAGTGTAATTTGTTCAAAAAGTGTGTTGTACAACTTATATTTAACTACAATTGTTTTACTTTTCATGTAATATATATGTTTTTGTTGAAACCTATGATTTGCTTGCTTCATTTGTAGATGGTTTTGATCTAAAGATATAGATAAGGAAGATATAAATAATTGGAGGAAAAAAATTCCTTGTATAATGAGTGAAATGAAAAAGTATCTACCTCTGACATTTTTCAATGCATAAGAACACTACCTCAGACACGAAGTCGAGGAGATTGAAAAGTGTGGACCTATACAAAAAAGATCAAGGTTGAGAGGAACTTGAAATCACTGAAGGTATCAGTTAGCCAAAGAACATGTTTTGAGTGTTCTATGGTAAAGGGATATATGGTATATCAAAATATGGTTTATATTAGTCAATATTGTGCTATAATATGAAAACGTATTAATTTATTGGATTATAGTTGGGACGTCAACTCCATGAACAAATTTGAAGGGGGAGCACCTATTGGTGAAAGGTAGAACAAGGAAAGTAAGATGTAAGTAGATAGTTGATATTTATAGTACATTGGACTTATTTAATTATTAGTATTCTTGCATAATCCATTATTATGAAGGTATAAGATGGTAACTAATTATCTGTCTATATATATATGTGTGTGTGTGTGTGTGTGTGTGTGTGTGTGTGTGTGTGTGAATTTTTTTGTTTTAATATAGCTAGTCGAGTGTGGGATGCAATACATTTATACATTGCAAACAATCTTGAAGGGATGAAGGTATGGATTGAACAATGCAAACAAGCTAATAATGGTAGGTTATCATGGTATGGTATTTCTACATTGGTCAAAGAAGTTGAATGTAGTGGAGATACCAATATTACATAGAGGGAAATTGATTTAACATATGGTTTAAAAGATTATCAAGCAAGCATATTCACCCATACTAAGTTTTGTTTACAATTATATTGATGCACATGGCATTTTTTTCTTAATTTACCAAATTTCCAAGTATAAATATGTTTATCAATTGAAACTACATCTTTTATATATTTGGAATATTGCAATTGAAGCATCACAATAAAATGTGGTGTAATGGCAACAAATTTTGCATCAAATGGTTAGACGAAAAGATTAAAACTTCTGATAGTGAGATAACTACAGTATTTCAGGTTATCAATGTTGCCTCTAGAGGCGATAGACATCTAGAAGTCTCTAACAATCAATACTATGGGTATTTTCATGATATACTTGATTGTGACGTTAAATCCTTCAAATTAGTTCTATTCGATGTCAAAAGGTTCAAGGTACAAGTCCATGAACATGACCCAAATATAATTGTTATTGAGCATGCTAACAAATTTACTAGGGTTAATACAAGGAATGTTGAACTAGGATCATAGCCCTATGTTCTTCCAAGCCAATGCAAACATTCATTAGAGGATGTTTCAGTCTAAAAGTGCCCATGAAATTTTCACATAATTTCCATGTCATAATATGTAAAGTAATAAAAATCCTTTAAATTTAAAAAGAGGTACATGTAAATATTTCAGAGGGAAAAGAAGAAAAACTATTTTTTTTAATTCTTTTTTGGCTTATCTCCTTATAGGTTTACTCAAATTTCAAGTGTACACACTTGTTGGATGCGGAATCAAATTCCACATCCAATGCGTACCCATTATGCATACTTTTGAGAAGGACCACATTGATAAAAATTTAAGATACATTAAAAAAACATGTTCAACATGTTTTTTTAATGTATCTTCATTTTGTTTTACCAATGTGTGCCTTCTCAAAAGTATGCATAATGGGTACTCGTTGGATGTGGAATTCAATTCCACATCCAACGAGTGTCTACACTTGAAATTTGAGTAAACATATAAGGAGATAAGCCAAAAATACAATTAAAAAAAATACTTTTTCTTCTTTTCCCTACGAAATTCATAACTATTATTTTAGTATTGTAGCCATTATTTTATTATTTTCCTTAGGATGCCACTTTTAGGCTGAAATTTCCTCTAATGTATTTTACATATAGGTTCTAGGTAAAGCAAGCTAGTCATATGTTGTTATATATGATGTAAGAGGAAATCTGATAAAGTATAATGTAGCAAAGAAGATGATGTATAGGGGTAGGGGGTTCATGTTTAAAAATAAGACTTCATAGATGTTCAAGGATATTTTAATAGATAAAATCTTAATTTTGATGAACTAGATGATATTCATGATGTATCGAATGAAGGACTTGAATAAGTCGAACCAAATGTAGAAGAGCATGTTCTAAATAATGTTATAGATGATGATGCTAATGTTGATATGGTGAACCCTTTGAACATGAATTATGAAATGGATGTTATAGATGATGAGTTGGATGAGGAAGAATATTAGTCATGTCAAAAAGTTGAAATGTATGAGGTATGTATTTATATGGTTTCAATTGGTTTGTTCTCTTTAGTTCACCTTAAATTTTTATTTTCCTAGTTTTTATGTTTGATTGTTACTGTTTTATTTCTTTCAAATATATTATAGTGTATAGGTTGGGCATTTTGGAATTGAGAGTGATGTGGGGGCGACAGGGGCCATATGAGCTTCCACCTTCATGGGGTTGGCCTTGTCCAGTAAATAATATATTATTCTTGAAATGTATAGAAGCTCATTTAGGTTTATACCATCATCTCCACTTTTAACTTTGGTTCGTCTAATAATTTCAAAGGTTTTCCATTTACTAATTAGTGGAAATTATGCTTTGACCCCACATAGAGTGACCTGTGAATGGGTCTGAAGACAAACCTAAGTTCAAACGACTAATTCATAGAGTTCATAAATGAAAAACATAAGTTCAAATCAAAATGACATAACAAACCTACATTCAAAACATTGTCATCATATTTTTATCAACATCATCATCATAATAATCATCAAAATCATCATCATAATCAACACCATCATCATAATCAACATCTTCATCATAATCAACATCAATATTTTCATCGTTATCTTCATCATAATTACCACCCTCATCATCATCATCGTCATCGTCATCATCATCATCTTTTTCATCAACATCATTATCAAAATCATCATCATCATCGCCATATAATCACATATTTATCTTCACCACCATCCATGTCATTGTCATCATCATCATCATTAATTTTATCATCATCATCATCATCGTGATCATCGCCATCATCTTTGTGATCTTCATTAAAATCATCATGGTTGTCATCATCATTACCACCCTCATCATCATATTTGTCTTTAGAATTATCATCATTGTCATCATCATCATCTTGTTCATCAACATCATTATCAAAATCATCATGATCGTTGTTATCATCATCACCATATAATCACATATTTATCTTCATCACCATCATAATTTCAATCATCATCCATTTCATTGGCATCATCATCATTTTCATTGTCATCATCATCATCATTAATATCATCATCGTCATCATCAAAATCATCATCAACATCGTCATCATTCCCATCATATTTTTCATATTCATCATCGTCATCATCGTTGTCATCATCATCGTAATCTTTTTCATCAACATCATCATCATTGTCATTAATGTCATCATCATCATCATCATCATCATCATCATCATCATTTTCATCATCGTCATCATCAACATCATCATCATCATCGACATCTCCATCATCACCATCATTAATGTCATCATCGTCATATTTGTTATTATCGTCATCATCAACATCATCATCGTCATTGCCACCATATTTTTCATATTCATCAAGATCATCATTGTCATCATCATAATCTTTTTCATTAACATCATCATCATTGTCATCATTATCATCATCATCATCGCCGTCGTCATCAACATCCTCGTTGTCATCATCCACATCATCATCATCATTGTCATCGCTCTCATCATTATCATCATTGTCTTCATCATTTTCATTAATGTCATGATCATTTGAATCATCATCGTCATCTTTGTTAGTATCATCAACATTATTTTTAACATTTTCATCATCACAATCATCTTGGTAATCTTCATCAACATCATCATTTTCATCGTCATATTTTTCATCAACATCATCATTATCATCATCATCTTTTTCATCAACATCATCATTAATATCATCATCATCGTCATCAACAACGTCTTCATCATCGTCGTCATCATCATCATCATTGTCATCACACTCATCGTTATCATCTTTGTCTTCATCATTGTCATTAATTTCATCATCATTTGAATCATCATTGTCATTATGCTCATCATCTTTGTCATAATTGTCATTATCAACATCATTTTCAACATTGTCATCATTGTCATCATCGTTTTCATCTTCATCAAAATCATTATTTTCATATTTTTCATCAACATCATTGTCAGTATCATTGACGCCATCATCGGTTAGCACTCCTCCGGATCTCCAAGGCTAAGGAAGATTCCAGCTGAGGTAACCACAAACCAACCTCTTGACTTGGTAGCTAGCCCTACCAGGCTGGAGAGGGCTCTCTCCAAAGGATCACAATCAATGGGGCTAGGTAGATAAGGGGTTTAGGCTAGGTATAAAATGTAGGGGTTGTTTTGATTTGATGTTAGGTTGTTGGATGAGGATTAGGTCAAAGAGACTAGATTAGGGAAAATGAGATATGATTATAGACATTCAAAGGGGCAGGGTAGGTAGAAAACCTAACACTTTAAGGTGATTTAGTGAGATGATTTAAGATTGGTGAGGAGCTAAGAAGAGCATGAAACAAATGAATTCTTCCTAAAATGAAGAAATGATTAGAAACTGTGAAAGTTTCCCCAAAATAGAGCATGGAAACTGATGAAATATCTTCATCAACTTGAAAACTATCACAAAATAGACATGAAATGATTACTGGAATAAACAACACATTCAAACATATGAGACAATAGAAGAAAAAATGTCAAATATTCATACCAAAAGTATCCTAAGGAAATAGCTGCAACTCATCTATTAATATTGGCCAAAATCTAATACAATAGTGTCTCTGATCACTAGTACAAAATCCAACTAAATCATGTCCAGAAGCAAAGAAAGTTAACAGTAAAAAGAAGCAGAAGAAAGGATGGCAATTCTCACCTCCAGATTCAGAGGAAGAAGAGTCAGAAGCAGAGGTGGAAGAGACCCCTGCAGAGAAGACTGAGGTATCACAAGAAATGGAGAATCAGAAGGGAACCAATCCGAACAACAAGACAAAGATGACAAGGGTGGATCCAAGCATGGGAGGCATCAAACGTCATCACCACTCTGATACTTCAGACTCAGACAAAGAAACCGTCCCACAGAATGCAGAAACACAGATAGTCATTGCTTCGATCGAGCCCTCTCAAGGAGAGTGGCGTAAGGTCGAAAAGAAAAAGGGGAGAAAAACTTGAAGCGTGAGTCTCATTTGCAGCCGGAATTCAGTTTTTTCTGCTTCTTTTTCTTTCTCTCTCCTCTCTTCTCTTTTCTTTTTTTCTTTGCACGTTAGCCTTCTAACGTTGCGGGGGGTGCGAAAGCACTCGAGCCTCAGTGGCGGACTACAGAATGTATCAGAGCATATGCTAGTGTAACTTTCATTATCTTCTTAATAAAAGTTACTGTTTTTTCCTTTGGAAAAAAACAACATCCAACTAAATCCCACACTTGAAAAGAGTGAAGAAAGGGAAGATATAGATATCAAACAAACTCCTCCCAACCTTAGGGGTCGAATCCATGAGAGGAGGAAAAGTTGCACCAAAATATGAACTGATAGCTAGAGTGTAGGGTGGTCAAAGTGACTCATCCCTAATTATATTGAAACTGATTCATTTGACTTGATGAAGTCTATTTACCTAATATATTTACCACAAGGTAATAGTAAAAGACCATAATTAAATTTACCATATCAATTACATCAGTAAAAAGTTATTCCCATAGGTGAAAATCAAATTTTTAGAAGAACAGTGAAAAATCAGTGAAACTGTCAAGTGCGCCCTCACAGTGTCAAGTGTGCAGTTCCATCTTCAGACCAACTTTTGACTGCCTTCCCGGTGTCCAAATTGATCCTAGGATAGCTCATTGTATATAAAAAAAAGTCCTATCCTATCTAGTTTCCAAATATGCCTTTATTTTTCAAAATGGACCTAATTTGACCCTTCAAAATTTCATTTGACCAACACTGGTCAAGTGCGCAACACCTAGCTGAAAAAGAGGGCAGAAACATGATTTTTTGCTAGTTTTTTTCCCTTTTCACTTGCTACTTTTGCAAACCAGGGCTGGAAACATGGTTTTCTTAGATGTATGTGTCATTATGAATCTAGTGGTGGTCTCCATTTCTCCAAAACGTGGCCCAAAAAAGTGTACAATGCCTAGGGCGTTGTGCATTTGACCATGCAACTGATAATTAAATTGCCTAAAAAACAAAAAATATATATATTTTCTAAAATGTGCCAAGAGGCTTCAAAATTGGTCAAGGAGCTGATTTTTGGTGTAGATAGGTTTTGAGTGAAGCCTCTTCAAGAATTTTAAGCTTCTCCTTCTCTTTTTGGTGAGTTAGGGATTCAATTTTTGCCTTTGCAGCCTCGAGTTTTTCCCTTGCATTCGTTTCTCTGTTGGCATAGTGTGTTTCCATCTTCTTCTGAATTTCATTTTGCTTATTAGCTTTGTCTAGGAGCTTCTCTAAATGCTGATTGACGTTATCAATCCAATGCTCCATGTTCTCATTGATCAATATGGCAAATTTCTCATTCCATGTGAGCTCATTAGAAAGCTCAACCTCCATTTGTTTCTCTAGTTCTAGAGCTCTTTTCAGCCCTCTAGTTCTAGGTCTTTTTCTAGGTTCTTGCTCTTGTTCAGGTTCAACATACCTATCATTGGCCTAATTAAGAAATTCCTTGGCTTCCATTTCTTCCCTCTTTTCCTTGATAAGCGGAATCTCCATGACATCATGTTTGGCTTGAAGCTACTCATTCTCCTACTCATAATATGAGATGATGTATTTTGACCTCTCTAGGTTGATCTGGAGCTCCCTGATGAGTGCATATTTTTCTTTGATGACAATGCTTGTGCTCTCACTATCATCATGCTCACCTAGGTCAACCAAGTCAAAATCCTACTCTGTCTCATGGAGGTCCTCCTCCTCATGCTAAATCTCTGTCTCTGTCATCTTTTCCTTTCCCTTCTGTACCTGCTTTGTTGATGAAGAAGGAAAGTCCCCTCCCATAATCTGTGGGGAAAAACCTGCCTATGGCCTCTCTGATAAGTGTGTGTCAAAGTGCCCAAATCAACCCCTTTAGGCTTGATGACCTCAACCTGTTCAATCTGCTCCTGCTCTCTGATTTCATCTCTGTTAGGTGAATGAATATGCTCATGAAATGGTGATGATGGAGGTGATGGTGAGGGTGACTGATTAGATGATGATGAATGATCTATGGGCTGAGATGGAGGAATGGAGGTGGAAGGATGAGATGATGAAGGGATACTTTGAACATTTTGAATAGATGAATCAGTGAATATGGGATTGGCTATGAAGGTACTCCATGCAATCTTGAGCTCTTTGAGATGATAAAGGACTATGATTTTAATGAGGGAATGATGATAAATACTCTTCATTTGATGTTCATATTCTCTTTCCTCGACAATATAGGGCATCTTATCAATGCTCCAGAAAAGATAGTAGGGTATATTGAGCATTTTTACCCTAGTAAAATGCATTAAAAGCAAGATGTGATAGGAATAAAGCCTAGAAAATATACCTTCACATGAAAAGTATTTCATGATAATTTTCATCATTGGAGCATATCTATTTAGTAGGTGAGAAAAAGGAAAATAACCCTTTATTTGATTTTGGTACCTTGGTTTTATGAAAGGTTCATACTAATGTCTCTCCAACTCACCTTTCTTAAACCATTTCTCCCCAACATCTGTGATCCTCATGGCAACTGATATAATGGCAGTAGATAAAGTAAAAGTGACACCTTCTAAAGTGACTTGGTTGTCTTGGAGTTAGGACATGAAGAGTCTAGTCAACATAGGATGGTGTTGGACTGACTGAATTTGCTCAGGGAAATCATAACAGCATAGATATTTGAAGGATTTCCCAGCCATAGGAGATGCCAATAGTTCCTTGAGATCCGTTGGCTCAAATCTGAGTATTCTACCTCCTTTGTGTGTTTTCTTGACCTCTATTTCTTCTCCCTTTGTTTCTTCTTCCTCTCTGTACAGTTCATATTCCTCTTCTGCCATGGTGTTTTATTATCAAACCCTAGGGAGGTATAAGGTTGTTGGAATGTGGTTTTTTGGGAGTAGGGAATGGGGAAGAGAATGTTGGCATTATGATATAGGTGTTGTCCTTGATGGCAACTTACTAAGATGACAGATCATAGTTCAGGCTCATAGAATGAAGAAAAAGAGATATACGCAGGTTACCCTTGATAAAGCCGCATATACACGCAGGTTAGCTGACCAAAAGGTGCGTATACGTATACACACACTTTCATGCAAGGGAAGGCACATACATTGGGTTTTGGTCCATGGTATTTAGTCCTTGGTATTTGGACCTATGGTTTTGCACCATGGTATCTCATCTGAAGTGTTGAACACAGGTATTTGGTCTAAGGTATTGATTATTGATGGTTTTGGACCATGGTATTGAGTAAGGCCTAAGACTATAAAAGGAGGAGAAGATCATTAGGCAAAGGCACTGAGAAAGTCTTGAATATATGATGAAGTATGAGATCCAGTATGTAGGTTATGGGTTCATGATGCTTTGCTTTATCTGAGCTAAGGAGGAATCTCATCGGTTGATGGAGAACAAGATCTAAAGATAGATCAGGATCAAATGGTTTGGAATGAATCATCTCTATATGGTTTGATTATGCTTATTCTAGATCTGTATACTGACGCATGTAATGTTCTGATCTGGGTATAACTTAAGTTTGAAATAGCTGCAACTCATGAATGAACATTTACAGATATATACGCTGGTTGACTTTGATAAAAGCACGTACATACGCAGGTTATATACATCTAAATAGCGTATACCATATACACTATGATATTTGAAGTTACAGGTGGTTCTAGTAGTTGATGCAAAGTCTGAGTCCTGGTGACTGTTCACTAGAGTCAGTATTCTGCATATTCAGATTGGTTGATTATGTTTAGCTTCAGTGTTGATGGATAAGATCTATAATGGATCAGGATGATAATGACTTATCTTTATGTGATCTGATGGACTAGATTTGGTTTCTAACATGCATATTATCCTTGTATATGTAATGATCTGGTTATGCCTAAAGTCATGAAGTGCAACGAAGACATAAGTAAGTAATTAATGACATATACGCTGGTTCGCTTTGGTGAAGTTGCATATACACGCTGGTTCAGCTCTTCCAAGTAGCGTATGCACTCTGATGCATGATTTTTGATGATACAATTAGATCTGAACATTGTTGCAGAGTTCTATGTTTTGCTCTGTGTTCTGGTGATTACAGTTTGTTGACAGGGTTTCATTGATTCAGTATTGGGTGATTCAGAGATTGATGATGCTAGTGTTGATTGATTGTGTGCTTCAATGATATTGATGGGTCTAGTACGAAAATTGGATGAAACGTGGCCTTCAAATTATGGTGTTGTGCTTCAGGAGTATACAGTTTGAAAATTTATGAAACGTGGTACCTGGAGGAAGAAAGAGAAGGTTGTAGCCTTCTGTAGGTTGGCACCTACATACTAGTACATCAGCTAGTACAAGAGCTAAGGGGGTGGTAGCTCCCTTCCAGTAGCAGCTGGAAAATGAGTGAAGGTTGGAGCATTCAGTAGGCTGGCACTTACATACTAGTAAAAGCATCGACTAGTACAAGAGCCAAGGGGGTTGCAGCTCCCTTCCAGGAGAAGCTGGAGAACGAGAGAAGGTTGTAGCCTTCTGCAGGTAGAAGCCTGTGTACTGGTATAAGACTGCACCAGTACAGAAATATTGTAAAAAGAAGTTTCTTATTAAAAGAAGATAGACACGACTTGTAGCAGGTGGTTTTCACCCACATTGGGTTTCCACCTTACATCATGGTGTTCATGTGTGCTTCTTGTGTGTGATGATCTGTTCTGTTTTACTGCACCTGTTTATTTTTCATATGGTTAATAAAGTTATGATGCACTAACTAAATATCAACATTTAATGGATTAACTGAATCATAAAGTTTACTGGATATACGCTAGTTGCATTAGACACAGTTGTAGGTACACGCAGGTTCCCTTAACGGAAGTAGTGTATATGAATCTCAGTATGGAAATGAAAAAGTGTTTGATTTGATAATACTGATTCACCCCCCCCCCCTCAGTATTATTTCCAACAATTGGTATCAGAGTAGGTCCTTTAGGAGAATCTTGATCGCTTGAAGGAGATCCGTAGAACATTGGGAAAGAAGCTTAAGAAGAAAGTGCCTAAGAAGAAGAAGACATCTCAGAAGAACTATGACAGTGGGAGAATCGATTGGGGAATATGTGGAGGAAGGACTTCAGAATGAAGATGAACAAGCAAAAGAACTATCAGGTATGAATTTGTTATCCTCTGGTGATACATTTATCCATCCATTCGAAGATGATGAAAGTGATAGTGAAAAAATTGAATTTTCTCTTATGGGTGAGAAAGAAAGATATCAAAGAGAGGCAGAATTTAGAAGGCTTACAGACAAAATTAGAGATCAACAAGATCTATTGCACAAAAGGGAATGTATCTCCAAAGAAGAAGTTACCAAACTATAAGCTCAACTAGAAGAAGGAAACAAGGTAAGCAAGCTATTCAAGGAAAATAAAGATCAATGTCAAAAGTTGTAGGATGAGGTGACATCATTAAGAAATGAAGCAAATGAAAGGAGCACAACAATAAAGAAACTTAGAGAAAGATCTAGTTACTATGAAAGTCTTGAAGCTACGATCCTCTCGCTAAAAGAAGATCTTGAAGAATCAATTAATAAGAATAAAGAACTACTCCAAGCTCTTGAAAAACAAGAAAACAAAGTTCTTGAATTAAGACATCAATTAGAAGAAGGAAGAAAAGTTGAAGAAAACATGAAGAAGCAGTATCGTGAAAAGGAAGGGAACTTCAGGTTGAGGTAAATATTCTAAAAGATAACTTAGAATAAAAGGATAAGCTCTTACAATTTCAAGATAGTACTAAGATCTTGGATGATATTCTTAGTAGTTAAAGATCTCCTGCTGTCAAAACTGGTCTTGGTTTTCATAAATCCGTTGAAGGTGAATCTAGTTCACAAAATAAGACGAGGAACTCTAATGAACAATCTAAAATACTCAACAAGGAGATGAGAGGTCAATCCCATCAACAACCAAGGAAAGAAATTCTTCAAAGAAAATCTTTTACTCCTCCGATGAATAATGTTGAATGTTATGTATGTCATAATCTTGGACATGTTGCAGCCAGATGCAGAAGTAGAATGGTTCAAGACCATCGCACAGAAATATCTTCACGTTCCAGGTACTTTAAGGGATATTGTTTTTCTTGAAAAATGTTTTGTCACAAAGCTATTGATTGCTACAGAAGTAATATGAAACATGTAAGATGTTATGCATGTAACAAGCTGGGACATATAGCAAAGGAATGCAGGAACAAAGTACGGGCACCATACCAAAAGGATTAAACATCATCACACTTGAAGATGTGGAAGAAGAAGGAAGTACAGTTAGAAAGATGTGGCACAACACAATGTACAGACATAATAGACTCAGAGGAACCTGGAAGTGTAAAACTTCAGTGTTCTCAATCTCATACGCAAGTTTCAAAAATAGAACAGTGCATAGTCACGTATATGTCAGTTTGAGAAAAGCAGTGGGACACGCTCAGGAAAAGGGGTCTGATATGATTCAATCCATTATTTGCTCTATTTCATAATGGTTACAATCTGCTGATGATGTGTGGAAATGTCTTGATACCTGTAAGATATTTAAAAGTGTCTTGATTCCAAATTAATGATGATGGTGCCTTTATACTTCTTGCTGATAAATGCATGAGCAGATCTGACAGTAAGCAAGATGGCATAGGTTCAAGGGGATCATATGCCTTTAAAAATGCATTGTTGGCATTATGGTTAGTATTCCTTGGTGATGATGCTTATATGATACACCTTGCTATGATATGGTTATGAGTTTCCCATGACAAAATCTCATATGATTCTTGGGGTTACATAGTTGGTGTTCAGATCAGATTTGTGGTTGATTCTTTGATGATGCATATATGGTGCTTACATGGTGATCCTCATAAGGATAAGGAGAAGTACAAAGCTTGAATACACAATTTTATTACTTGATGATGAGTCACTCGTATGCTGTTGTCGACATATAATACAATTATGATGCATGATTTCTATAGTTCTTGGCACTCACATGGATGAGGATTGTTGCTGATGATATCAAGAAGTCTTGACAAAAGATCTTGAGCTCAAGATACATAGTGCCATATATAGTATGATGGATACATGGATGATTACTCAAAGTTTCATTGTTGGAGACATGATGATGAGTTCTTACCTATATGATGATAGGTTGATACTTACATATGTTGACTGATGCAGATGTTCCCAAGTGATGATACTTGGATGATATATAAGATCATGCAGATCTTGATGTTGATGAGATGGCTATGGTGTTTTTCACATATGATATAATGTGAATGATTTTGTATGTCATATGCAGAATTCTGTTCAAAAGGATGAGTTGATATCTATATGCAGCCATACCTTATTATAGGTTGATGACTTATACACTAATGGACTTATACAGGTTGCTTGATCCAGGTGGATATTGGTGGCCACCTGCCAAGTCCACCTGGACCCCCACCATTGTCTTTCTCAGCATTTTCAGTTTCCTTAATTGTAGCACAACTTACTATTTTTAGCAGTTTTTCGGGTCCTGAACTTCCGGAGCCGTTTTGAGGCCCTAAACGACGTTTTTTAGGGAATCCAAGAGCAACATGGGTCCATGTAATGGACTGATGTTGCCCATTCCAACAGTGATAGTGCTCAGATAGATCTTTCTAATGAGCTATTGTACACGTCAAATGGAGATCATATGCCAAAGTTACGACCCCGGGAAGTTGATGTACCAATTTACCCCCAAACGGGGCCCACAGTTTGGCTTTTCATCTCCTAGGGTTAGGTTTTGGAATGTTAAGGGTTTTCCATTGTTTCTCAACAATAAATAGGCCTTCGAGCCTCATTGTAACACAGTTCAGAGGCATGTAGCCATCACATCTCTTCTCAGAGATAAGCTACCATCGCCCTAGCTGGTTTATTTCCATTTCTGGTTGTAAGCATATTTCAGTATTTTTCCATTAATCAAATGAAGTATTATTTCCGCTGCATCTTTGTGTATATGGTTATCTCTGTAATTTGTTGCGTTCTTGTTTAAATCCGGATCAGTGGGATCAGAGCGGTCTGCTTTTTCTCTGTTTTTCTTTGCATGTCCCCAACAAGGTCGGGATATAAGGAGTTAGGGCTTGAACTGGTTGAACCTTTGCAAGACCAGCCTCGCAAATCCCGACGGCCTCCCATGGCGGACGAGAAGAAAGACGAGGGGGCAGGAGATCCCATCAAAATCTTGCTCGAATAAGCCCTCGAGCGACAACGGAACGCGATGATGGACAGCTTTGCCCAGATCCTTCAGCGGCTACCCAGAAGCAACGCATCGGCTTCCAGCAGCTACTCTGGAAACGCCACACCCTTTAAGGTACAAGTTAATTTTGAAATCCCCATATTCGAGGGTCAGATAGACGCAGATGCCGTAGATAAATGGTTAAATTTGCTAGAGGGTTATTTTTCTGTTCATGAATTTTCGAGTCGGGAAAAGATTGTTTTTGCTCTTCTCAAAGCAGCCCCCCACGTCAATGACTGGTGGGAAACCTACTGCGAGTAGAAGGATGAAAGTACTGGCTCACTATTTTCAGCCGCACCCACCTGGGATTCATTCCGGGATGCCATCAAGGAGCAGTACTACCCTGTCGGAAGCTATGAGGATAAATACATAAAGTGGACCATGCTGCGGCAGGGAAGGGACCAAGACGTGCCGGAGTTCACCAATTTTTTCCATACCCTTCGCACAAAGTTGGGTATCAAGGATTCGAAGCAACATTTGATACTCAAATACCGTGGCTGCCTGCACAAGTACATCCAGGAAGAAATACAGTTCCTAAACATCCCCTCGCTCGGCGCAGCATACCGATATGCCGTCAAGGTCGAGCAGAAGTTTAAACAAAAGAAGCGAGACTTTGGATCTGCGAATCCAAAGCAGGGGAAAGGTGCCCCTAAACCACAGAACAAAGGACAAAGCCAAGGCGGGACAGCCCAAGACAACCAGCCGAAGCCGCAAGTAAAGAACAGCGCCGCGAAGCCAAGAAAGGACACTGGAAAATGGTGCGAGTTCCATAAGAGCTCCACTCACAACACAAGTGAGTGTCGGGCCAAGCAGTCACTGGTGGCTGAGCTAAAGGTTTCAGAATCAGATGCATGTTTCGACTCTGAGTCAGAACCCGATAAGGGGTATGAAAAAGGGAAGCAGATCATTGATGCGGATCCCAGTGCCACTGTTGCTACCGCAAAGATCCAGAAAAATGAACCCGAAGATCCAGAGGAGGAGGAGCGTCTCTTCCACTCCCAGATGTGGGTAAAGGGCTCCCCGATACAGTTCATTGTTAATAGCGGGAGTCAAAAGAACCTCATTTCGGCAGAAGTCGTGAAGCAGTTGGGATTACCGACCACAGCACATCCACAACCATACACCATTGGGTGGCTTCACCAAGGACTAGATCTTCGCGTGAGCCAGCAGTGTCGCCTTCCATACAACATCAAGCCCTTCACGGATGAGGTATTGTGTGACATTGCTCCTCTTGAAGTTTGTGATGTATTACTAGGACAACCATACTTGTGGAAGCGACATGCTGTGTATGAATCAAGGCCCCGTGCTGTTATTATTACATTGGGAAATAAGTTGTTCAGGATACCAGAGGTAGCACCACCTGCCACCATCTCTTTGATTACTGCAAAACAATGCAGTGAGATCATTTCCAAAACCAGGAAATTTGTTTTCCTGATGATACGCCCTCAAGGAAAGAAGAAGACAGTGGCAGCGGCCTCCAAATGGGGTCCCTCTGCATGACAACTACAGATGGACAAGGTTGTGGAGGAGTAGGAGGACATCTTCACCTCCCCGGCAGGGGTTCCTCTGCACTGTCAAGTCAAGCACTCCATCGATCTGACCCCAGGTGCGCCGCTACCCAATGGACCAATTTATCGGCGCTCCGTTCTGGAGAACGATGAAATCAAGAGGCAAATTCAGGAGCTCCTGCAGAATGGTCACATCCGTCCGAGTTCATCGCCCTGTGGTAGCTCGATCGTGTTGGTACAGAAGAAGGATGGGACGTGGAGACTCTGTATTGACTATCGGACGCTGAACAAGATCACTGTCCGTAATAGGTACCCGATCCCGCGGATTGATGACCTCCTAGACCAACTAAAGGGGGCGAAATATTTCAACAAGATTGATCTGAAGTCAGGATATCACCAGGTACCAATCGAACCCTCCGATGTGTGGAAGACTACCTTCAAATCCAAGGAGGGCCTCTTCGAATGGTTGGTCATGCCTTTCGGATTGACGAATGCTCCTGCAACCTTTATGAGGCTAATGGATGACATCTTGCGGCCATTCACCAACTCCTTTGTAGTAGTATACTTGGATGACATTCTGATCTTTAGCCAGAGTTGGGAAGAGCACCTCCACCACATCCGACAGGTTCTCCAAACACTGCGACAACACAAGCTATGTGCCAATTTGGAGAAATGCACTTTTGGCATGACCCAGGTTCAGTATCTGGGATACATCATTGATGAACAGGGGGTGCATGTCGATCCGGCCAAGATCCAAGTCATTCGGGATTGGCCCTCTCCAACCACTCTAACAGAGCTCCGCAGCTTTCTAGGTCTTGCCAACTTCTACCGCAGGTTTGTGTTGGGGTTTTCTCATATTTCTTGGCCCTTGAGTCAAGTCACCAAGGGCAGGGCGAAAGAAAAATTCTTTTGGTCTGAATCTCAACAGAAGGCATTCAGGGAATTGAAGGATCGCCTCTGCACGGCACCAGTGCTCGCGTTACCAGATTTACAACAACCATTTGAGGTCGAGACAGATGCCTCTAACTATGCTATTGGGGCAGTCCTTACTCAACATGGACATCTAGTGGCATATCACAGTGAAACACTTTCAGACACAGTCCGGGAGTACCCCACGTATGATAAAGAGATGTATTCCATTATACAGGCCTGTCGACAATGGAAGCATTACATTTTGGGGAAGGAAACGGTCATCCACACAGACCACTGACCTCTGCAGTTCATACAGACCCAAGGGAAATTGCAGAATGATCGCCATCAGAAGTGGTCTACATACCTGCAACAGTTTCACTTGAATATCAAGTATAAAAAGGGCAGCACCAATAATGTTGCAGATTGCCTCAGTCGGCCACCGATCATGGCGCTAACCATCGTGCTCAACTCTTGTGGGCACGAGACTGCTGATTGGCCACTTCTCTACAAAAGCGACCCAGAATTCAACCACACATACGAGACACTCTTGGAGGGTCGGCATGTTGCAGATTTTCACCTCCAGGACGCCCTATTATGCCACCTCGGTCACCTCTGTGTTCCTTCAAGCGAGCGTGCCAAGATGATTTGGGAAGCACACTACAGTCGGGCTGCTGGGCATTTTGGGGTCGAGAAAACAGCGGCAGTACTGCAAAATTATTTCTATTGGCCGAATCTTCGACAGGATGTTGGGAAGTACATCCGATCATGTACTGCCTGTGCCATTGCCAAACCGACCATTAAGAAGCACGGCCTCTATACCCCGTTTCCTACCCCTAGTCGACCTTGGGAATCCATTTCCATGGATTACATGTCAGGCCTCCCTTCCACTAAGCATGGAAATGACTGTGTTTTTGTGGTCATCGACAGGTTCTCTAAGATGGCCATTATGATGGCCTGCAAGAAGAATATCATAGCAGAAGCCACTGCTAAACTCTTCTTTGAACGAGTGTGGGTGCACTTTGGGATCCCACAGTCTATCATCTCAGATCGAGACAGTCGGTTTCTCAGCACATTTTGGTCCAGTCTCTGGTCGA
Organism: Pinus tabuliformis; assembly: GCA_031772625.1. Classification (NCBI taxonomy): domain Eukaryota; kingdom Viridiplantae; phylum Streptophyta; class Pinopsida; order Pinales; family Pinaceae; genus Pinus; species Pinus tabuliformis. The sequence continues at coordinate 1,680,611,690 of CM062820.1, forward strand.
TGCTGGACACCAAACTCACGAAGTCCACAGCCTTCCATCCTCAAACCGATGGCCAGACAGAGGTTGTCAACAGGATGATTGTGCACATTCTGCGCATGTATAACTCAAAGCATCCACGCACATGGGACGAGAGCCTCCCCTATGTTCAGCACAGCTACAACAGAGCTCTTCACAGCTCCACTGGCCATAGCCCTTTTCAGGTGGGTTTGGGATTCCAGCCACTATGCCCCATTGATGTGGCCATGCCCCTTGCAGCTACTCACATGAATTCAGCTCATGTCCAGTCCGAAACAGATAAGGCCACCAGCTTCATTGAGCGCATCCAACATATTCGCCAGCAGGTCCATGACATTCTTGAGAAATCAAATGCCAAGTACAAGCAGCGACATGATCAACATCGGGTGCCACACAAGTTTCAGGTGGGCGACAAAGTCTGGTTGCATTTGCAAAAGGAACGCCTTACTGGAGCCTATCGGAAATTGAGACCACTCCGATATGGTCCTTACACCATTACTAAGGCTATGGGAGACAATGCATTTGAGCTCAGCATTCCACCATTCCTTGGCCTGCACCCAGTGTTCAATGTGGACCGCCTTCGGCCATACTTTCCACCATTGCTAGACACATCCGACATTGCAGAATAGCTCAAACCCACAGAATTAAATCCAGATTGCATGGAACAAGCTGCAGCTGATCAGATCATGGACACACAGATCAAGAACACTCGCCAACAGAATATCCAACTGTATCGAGTTGTCAAAGCAGGCCAACTCCTTCATCAAGGCAAGTGGCTCACCAGGGAACAAGTTCAGCAGAAGTTTCCTCATCTCATGGAGGAGCTCAACGCAATGGGGACCATTGCTTCCTAAGGGGGGAGGAATGATCCAGGTGGATATTGGTGGCCACCTGCCAAGTCCACCTGGACCCCCACCATTGTCTTTCTCAGCATTTTCAGTTTCCTTAATTGTAGCACAACTTACTATTTTTAGCAGGTTTTCGGGTCCTGAACTTCCGGAACCGTTTTGAGGCCCTAAACGACGTTTTTTGGGGAATCCAGGGGCAACATGGGTCCATGGAATGGACTGATGTTTCCCGTTTCAACAATGATAGTGCTCAGATAGATCTTTCTAATGAGCTATTGTACGCGTCAAACGGAGATCATATGCCAAAGTTATGACCCCGGGAAGTTGATGTACCAATTTACCCCCAAACGGGGCCCACAATTTGGCGTTTCATCTCCTAGGGTTAGGTTTTGGAATGTTAAGGGTTTTCCATTGTTTCTCAACAATAAATAGGCCTTCGAGCCTCATTGTAACACAGTTGAGACGCATGTAGCCATCACATCTCTTCTCAGAGATAAGCTACCATCGCCCTAGCTGGTTTATTTCCATTTCTGGTTGTAAGCATATTTCAGTATTTTTCCATTAATGAAATGAAGTATTATTTCCGCTGCATCTTTGTGTATATGGTTATCTTTGTAATTTGTTGCATTCCTGTTTAAATCTGGATCATTGCTGGTATAGATGTTGTTGACAAATGCTTATGGAGCAGATCATACACTGTGTATGCTAGTTGCTGATGACTTTCATGGTCTTATTTGGATGTTTGGTCTCTGTTATAATTGTCATGTATACCATTCAATGTAAAGGTCATATCAAGACTTATGATGTAATAGTTTGTCTATTGTAGTCATTTAATGAATACCTTTTGGTCATATGATGTAATTTGTACCCCCATTATGCATGGGAAGGATGATGTAATATTTTAGTCATGTATAAACAGTTGGTATCTGGTATATGCCCACTTGGTTGAGTTGATGAGTCAATATTGGTATATCCCCACTTGGTTGGGAGATGGATGTATGTATGGTTCTTTGGTGATATGAAGGTCATTTATGATGTATAGAGTCATTTTCTTGTAGAACATCATTTTGCAGACCTTGCTTACAGTCAGGGGGAGCATGAACAACACACTTCAACAGAGCAGAGTTTTTAGCATGTACTGAGAGGGAGCATGGACAAATTGGTACACCTTGGCATATACAAAGGGGGAGCTCAATCAGATATTTCAGCAGGTACTCAGGGGGAGTATGGACAGCGGAATGTATATCAAGGAAGAGAATATCTTGGTTCGCCCTTTTCCCTTGATGTCAAAGGGGGAGAGTGACTTGGTATGGTTGTTGTCATCAAGTCCAAAGGGGGAGATTGTTGGCATTATTATGCATGTCTTGTACTTGATGGAAACCCACTTGTAGCAGAACAAATCACTAATATATAACTAGATGAATCTACATAAGAGATACAGATGTGACAAGATACATGGGATGCAGGGCAGCTCAAAGGAATTAGTTCAGATGTAATGTACAAATGGAAACTCATTAAAATGACAGTTCTTAGTATGGCAAGTCAACTTTGCCATCAAGTCCAAAGGGGGATATTGTTGGCATTATGATACAGGTGTTGTCCTTGATGGCAACTTACTAAGATGACAGATCACAGCTCAGGCTTACAGAATGAAGAAAAAGAGATATACATAGGTTATCCTTGATAAAGCCGCGTATACACGCGGGTTATCCGACCAAAAGGTGCGTATACGTATACACGCACTTTCATGCAAGGGAAGGTGCATACATTGGGTTTTGGTCCATGGTATTTAGTCCTTGGTATTTGGACCTATGATTTTGGACCATGGTATTGAGTAAGGCCTAAGACTATAAAAGGAGGAGAAGATCATTAGGCAAAGGCACTAAGAAAGTCTTGAATATCTGATGAAGTATGAGATCCAGTATGCAGGTTATGGGTTCATGATGCTTTGCTTAATCTGAGCTAAGGAGGAATCTCACCGGTTGATGGAGAACAAGATGTAAGGATAGATCAGGATCAAATGGTTTGGAATGAATCCTCTCTATATGGTTTGATTATGCTTATTCTAGATTTGTATACTGACGCATGTAATGTTCTGATCTGGGTATAACTTAAGTTTGAAATAGCTGCAACTCATGAATGAACATTTACAGATATATACGCTGGTTGACTTTGATAAAAGCACGTACATACACAGGATATATACATCTAAATAGCGTATACCATATACACTATGATATTTGAAGTTACAGGTGGTTCTGGTAGTTGATGCAAAGTCTGAGTTCTGGTGACTGTTAACTAGAGTCAGTATTCTGCATGTTCAGATTGGTTGATTATGTTTAGCTTCAGTGTTGATGGATGAGATCTATAATGGATCAGGATAATAATGACTTATCTTTATGTGATCTGATGGACTAGATTTGGTTTCTAACATGCATATTATCCTTGTATATGTAATGATCTGGTTATGCCTAAAGTCAGGAAGTGCAACGAAGACATAAGTAAGTAATTAATGACATATATGCTAGTTCGCTTTGCTGAAGTTGCATATACACACTGGTTCAACTCTTCCAAGTAGCGTATGCACTCTGATGCATGATTTTTGATGATACAATTAGATATGAACATTGCTGCAGAGTTCTGTGTTCTGCTCTGTGTTCTGGTGATTACAGTTTGTTGACAGGGTTTTAGTGATTCAGTATTGGGTGATTCAAATATTGATGATGCTAGTGTTGATTGATTGTGTGCTTCAATGATATTGATGGGTCCAGTATGAAAATTGGATGAAATGTGTCCTTCAGATTATGGTGTTGTGCTTCAGGAGTATCCAGTTTGAAAATTTATGAAACGTGGTACCTGGAGGAAGAAAGAGAAGGTTGTGGCCTTCTCTAGGTCAGCACCTATGTACTAGTACATCAACTAGTACAAGAGCTAAGGGGGTGGTATCTCCCTTCCAGTAGCAGCTGGAAAACGAGTGAAGGTTGGAGCATTCAATAGGCCGACACCTACGTACTAGTAAAAGGATCGGCTAGTACAAGAGCCTAGGGGGTTGCAGCTCCCTTCCAAGAGAAGCTGGAGCACGAGAGAAGGTTTTTGATTTCTGCAGGTAGAAGCATATGTACTGGTATAAGACTACACCAGTACAAAAATATTGTAAAAATAATTTTCTTATTAAAAGAAGATAGAGACGATTTGTAGTAGGTGGTTTTCACCCACATTGGGTTTCCACCTTACATCATGGTGTTCACGTGTGCTTCTTGTGTGTGATGATCTATTCTATTTTACTACACCTATTTATTGTTCATATGGTTAATAAAGTTTTGATGCACTAACTAAAGATAAACATTTAATGGATTAACTGAATCATAAAGTTTACTGGACATACACTAGTTGCATTAGACACAGTTGTGGGTACATGCAGGTTCCCTTAACAAAAGTAGCGTATATGAATATGAGTATGGAAATGAAAAAGTGTTTGATTTGATAATATTGATTCACCCCCCGCCCTCCTCTTAGTATTATTTCCAATAGGGAAATATGAAGGAGATGGGTGAAGGGATGTATGTAATGGAGGAGGATATGGGGTATTAATATGATAGATTTTTTGGGATGGGGAAATTGTTTGCAATGTAGGGGGTTTGGGAGCCTAGGTAGTTGTAGCACCTAGGACTTAGGATTTTGGGACATAGGTTTAGAGAGTATTGGGATAAAATGGTTTAGGAAAAGGGGATGAAGGTGTAGGGGGTGTATGAAAATGTAGGGGAGTTAAATTTTAGGAATTGAGAGTGCAATGGTAGTTTTTTAGGGAGATATTAGGGTTTAGATGTGAAAATAGCACCAAATATTCAACAAACTTTCAAAACACCATGAGAATGATTTCAGGAGGAAGAAACATTCTATATTCAGCTGTTACTTACTTGTGGGAGGTTGAATACAACTTTGGTGGAGCTGAGGAGGCGATTCTAGCTTTCTTGGACAAACACATAGCACCTGTGGAAAGTGCATAGCACCTTTGGAAAGTGCTCAATGCTTTAAGGGAATGTGAAATGCCCATGGCAAGTGAGTAGTGCCTAAAGGGAACGTGCAATGCCCGCTCTGTTTTGGTGATTTCACCGAGAATTTTGAAAATTAGTCTCTTGGGATTTTCTCAAGAAATGATAGGAGGCAAATGGAGTTGACTTAGATTCTAGAAAGGCCTTTATACTTGAGCGAAATTTAGTTTTAGCTTTAAAACCCACTTTCTAATGTTTCACTTCTCTCTTTTTGATTTTTTTGCTAATTTCCCTTTACACTCAGAATTTCTTCTTTGTAGGTTGATGATGATGGAGTTTTGGCACTCTTTACCTATGAATTTACTTGGATGAAGTTGGCACTTAGAGTTGAGTTAACAACTTAGGAATAGTTACTTAATACATATAATGAACATAAAATTACATAAATTAGAAAAAATATTACATCTCTGTTTTTTAGAATAAAATTACAATCTGAAATAGAATTGATACTTGGAATGAAAATTAGAACTTGGGAAAGCATAGTTACATGTTTTCCAATAACCTTTGAATGAAAAAAGGATATTATTTTTCTCTCTCTCATACTTTTTGTTTGCTTTATGAAGTGAAATAGAGTATTATTGGAACCTTGGAAACCCTAATGTTGTAATGAACCCTTGAATAACCCTAAAAGACCTAATGAGACCCTGAAGGACTGAAATTCAAGATGACATGACTAATGTGATGGCATGGTGTCATTAACATTATGGACAATGGATACTTAGCAAGGTTGAAATGAGCCAACAAGGGGTAAATTTATAAAAGGAGTAAAGGAAATCCTAATTCAACCTTCAGTGACAAAATTTTTGCATGACGACCTAGTGGAATGACAAAAGTTTTAGAATGGGACCCTAATATGATATGAAAAGAGGGCTTTTGATCAATGATGGTAGTATGCAAATATTGACTCTAACATCGGCCTTATTGGGGATGGATACTCCTTGGAGGTGTCAAGAACACCATAGACCAAGTGCCTAACCATGCGGGCCAATACGGTCACAAACTCAAAATGAAATGCATGAATAAACGCTGACAACTCAAATGACACAAACTAACTTGTGACAAACTGATAAATTGCTGAAAAATGACTCAATAATGGCTTACTTAACTGACAAAAGTACTTACAAAACTTATTAATGGCAGCAGACCATCGTGATTTGAGGGCTCCAAATCCCGATGACAACCACCTGCCTACTGAAGAAATATGTACAATCATGTGAAGTGATCCTTCTAGTGTAACCAATCTGGTAGATGGCTACATACTGAAATTCAGTTGTCAATTCCTCGAGCAGGAATAATGATGTAAATGTAGGAAACTCACAATAACAACTGAAACCAAGGCTTATGGTAACAAACCAGACAACATTCATCTTCTCCAATGCTTGGAAAATATTGTCAAAGGGATCTTGAAAATCTTGAAGCATTACCTTGTCTTGATATCCAGCAGCAAAAATACAAGTAGTCCCTTCATTTTGATCTAAAAGGATAGCTAGTTGTTGATTGATAGGAAGGCATAAGGATGTATAACCTCCTAATATCTGAGTGTTGGTTCTAAATTCCTCAAGCATGAGAAATTTTGACTCGATTTCTAGCATATTGTCTCTCTCAGGCCCATACTCCTCAAATTCATAGTCTAAGTCATCCTTAAATAGGAAAAATTCTTCAAGATGATCAAACATGACAATGCTATCATCTTCATGAAAGAAAAAAATATCTGTTAGGTAATCTCCTTGCAGGAAATCATCATCATAAACTAGTTTACTCACAACAATTTCCTGTATAGTTTCATCGTATATGAACATTGAAAAAGGATATTGTCTTTCTTTATGTTGATCTATAAATCTAATTTCAAGGTTGTCCTCCTTTAAACTCAGATTTTCATTTTCAAAAGTGGAAGAAGTTTCACTAACACCTTCTTGACTATGTGAACACTGCAGACCTACATTAGCTTGGGATGTGACTTGACTTTTCAGGAGTTGATCTATCTAATCTTCAAAAAAAGGAGAAAATAATTTTTGTTTTCTTTGCCTAAATAGTAATTGTCTTCTTTCTCTCCTAAAGATTCACAAGGATGCTAAATATGGTCATGTGTATCAACGTGACTAGCTTCTTCAGATTGTTCTTGAAACTCAAAACTGAAATTTCTATCATTTATCATAGAGCCATCCAAATAATATTTTTCACTTACATGAACAAAGATCTCGTCTTGTTTTTCATAAAGGGGTTGGATTACCTCCTTTTGAAAACTTTGTTCTGATGGGTTAAGAAGAGTTGGGTCGATAACTTCATTTTCTTCATTCAAGGTGATCTCAACAATAGGGCTCTCCTTCATGGGATTCGGAACAGCATACTCTTCATCACCACAATATGAATCTAGATCTGGAATAACCAGCTTGATGTTATCACAGTCTGGAATTGGAACTTGATTTTCCTTCATACCATCTTCTGTTGCAAGTAGATCTAAAATAAGACCTTGTCTTCCATCATCTTCAACTATACAAGGATTTTCAGCCTACTGCGAACTTTCCTGAGAATCTTGACAAGTATCCTCCAAGCTATCTTTATGCTACTGAAATGGAAATTCATACAGGGCTTCCATGATCTCGTCGTTCATGAATTCATCATCTCCATAAACATTATCAATATTTTCAATAAAAGTATCAACATGTTTACAACAGTTCTGAACTAATATTAAGGATGGACAAGATTCTTTATACCTTTCAAAGAACATGGTATGAAAATCCTTTAAACAATAAATACAAGAAGGCGGAAAACTTTCATACCAAGATTGGGCTTCACCTTCCGGAGTGGCCATGAATATCTTCATCAAGCATTCTTTAGGAAAATCAATCTTTAATCTACACACATGCATGTGAAATCTCACCAAATGAAGAACAACATCATAACCTTTCACATCTGTGAACATAGGCAAATTGCTTTCCCAATTTACCTTAGACATTTTATTTGGGAAACCTAGAATGTGATCTCTTTTCAATGGAGAATACCTTCTTGCAACATATCCCATCTTGAAAGTTCTTCAAGCTACTAATCTTAATGTAGTGGAGACGCCATGAAGTGTTGATTTTCTGGATCTTTCAGTCAATGGATTCACTAGGTGAATGGTATCACCTTCATATGTGTCTAATTGTTGTTCACCATCAAAAATCAGATCTAAAACATTTTTGTTCTTTCTCAGGGAAGATAGAGATTTATTCCTCGACAACGATGCCAGTATGTTATCACTCCTCTGATCTCCAAGGCTGAGGAAGAGTCCAGCTAAGGTAACAACAAACCAACCTTTTGACTTGGTAGCTAGCCCTACCAGGCTGGAGAGGGCTCTCTCCAGAGGATCACAGCCGAGATGGCTGGATAGATTAGGCCTTGAGGCTAGGTATAAAGTGCAGGGGTTGTTTTTATTTTGATGTTGTGTTGTTGGATGAGGACTAGGTCAAAGATACTAGGTCAGGGAAAATGAGATATGATTGCAGACATTCAAAGGGGAAGGGTAGGTAGAAAACCTAACACTTTAAGGTGATTTAATGAGATGGTTTAATACTAGTGAAGGGCTAAGAAGAGCATGAAACACGTGAATTCTTCCTAAACTGAATAAATGGTTACAAACTGTGAAAGTTTCCCTGAAACACGGCATGGAAACTTATGAATTCTGTTCATCAACTTGAAAACTATCACAAAATAGACATGAAATGATTGCTGGAATAAAAAACACATTCAAACATATGAGAAAACAAAATAAACAATGTTAAATTTTCGTACCAGAAGTATCCCATGGAAATAGTTGCAACTCATCTATTAATACTGGCCAAAATCTGATACAATAATGTCTCTAATCACTAGTACAACATCCAACTGAGTCCCACACCTGAAAAGAGTGAATAAAGGGAAGATATAGACATCAAAACAAACTCCTCCCAACCTAAGGGGTCGAATCCATGAGAGGAGGAGAAGCTACACCAAAATCTGAATTGATAGCTAGAGTGTAGGGTGGTCAAAGTGACTCATCCCTAATTACGTTGAAACTGATTCATTTGACTTGCTGAGCTCTATTTACCTAATGTATTTACCCCTAGGTAATAGTAAAAGACCATAACTACATTTACCATATCAATTACATGATTAAAACGTTGATTCCCATACTAGAAAATTAAATTTGGCGACGAATAGTAAAAAATCAGGCAAACTGTCAAGTGCACATTCTTTCTATCAAGTGTGCCCTCACAATGTCAAGTGCGCAGCGCCATCTTCAGACCAACTTTTTGTTGCCTTCTCGGTGTCCAAATTGAGCCCAGGATAACGCATTGGAAATAATATCCTGCCTAGTTTCCAAATGTGAATTTAGTTTTCAAAATGGACATGATTTGACCTTCCAAAACTTCATTCGCCCAAGAAAGGTCAAGGCGCAATGCCTAGCTAAAAAAGAGGGAAGAAACATTATTTTTTGCTAGTTTTTTCTCCCTTTTCACCTGCTAGTTTTTTCTCCCTTTTCACCTGCCAGTTTTGCAAACTAGGGCTTTATACATGGTTTTATTATATGTATTTGTCATTATGAATCTAGTGGTGGTCTACATTTCTCCAAAAAGTGTCCCAAAAAAGTGCACAACGCCTAGGGCTCTATGCGTTTGACCATGCAGCTGATATTTAAATTGCCTAAAAAACACAGAAAATATATATTTGCTAAAATGTGCCAAGAGGCTTCAAAATTGGTCAAGGAGATGATTTTTGGTGTAGATAGGCTTGGAGTGAAGCCTCTACTGTTGGAAATAATACTGAGGGGGGGGGGGGTGAATCAGTATTATCAGATCAATCAAACTTTTTCAATGCTCAGAAACATATACGCTACTTCAGTTAAGTGAACCAGCGTGTACACGCTACTGTGACTAAATAAAACAGCGTATAAGAAGAAAACTCATAATTTACTTAGCTTATTCTTCAGTTAAGTGCATGAGGACATTATTCACCACATTAACAGTAAACAGGTGCAGTATAACAGAACAGATCAAAAGCCACACACATGAACACCAAGATATAAGGTGGAAACCCAATGTGGGTGAAAACCACCTGCTGCAAGTTGTCTCTATCTTTCTTTAATATGAAACTTCAGTTTACAATCTTTTTGTACTGGTGCAGCCTTATACCAGTACGCAGGCTACAACCTGCAGAAGGCTACAACCTTCTCTCGTTCTCCAAACTTCCTTGGAAGGGAGCTCCAACCCCCTTTGTTCTTGTACTAGCCAAGATACTAGTACGTAGGTGCTGACCTACAATCTTCTTTCTTTCAGGTACCACTTTTCATACATTTTCAGACTGGATATTCCTGAAGCACAACATTACAATCTGAAGACCACAATTCATTCACCTTTCATAACAGATCATTGAAGCATAAAACAACCAAACTTTGAATCACTGAACCACTGAACCCTGTCAATCACCAGTTACCAGAACACAGAGCAGACTACAGAACTCTGCAAAAACAGTCAGACCCAACTGTAAACCCAAAATCAAGCTTCAAAAGATATACGCTACTTCAATGAGCAAAACCCGCGTGTACACGCGCTTTTACCGAAGCCAACCTGCGTACAGATCTAAAAATAAACTTTCTCAATTTGCAGCTGTACCAGACATCAGTTAGACCCAGAACATAACATTGCGACAGTATGCAGATCTAGAATTACGCATAATCAACCATATCATGATAGTGCATTTCAAACCATTAGATCCCGATCTATACTTAGATCTAGTCTTCCATCAACCGATGTGATCTCTCCTTGGCTTAGATCAAGCAACCTAGAACCTGCATATCAGATCTCTTTCTTTTCAGATATTCAAGCCTTTTCCAAAAGATGGATTTGCCTAATGATCTTCTTCTCCTTATATAGCCTTAGGCCTTGCTCAATACCAAGAGCCAAAACCATAGAGATCCAAAACCATCAACTTCAAAACTAGAGATCTACACGACTATCGAGGTACTTTGGTCCAAAGACATGGGCACAAGTACCGAGGACTAACTACGATGGACCAAAAGGAAACTTCCCGACATATACGCACTTTTCTGTTCATTCATCTGCGTGTATACGCGACTTATTATATAGCTCTCCTGCGTATACGTGACTTACTATGCATATCACCAGCGTGTATACGCAACTTGGACTTAATTAACCTGCGTATATGAGATTTCTTCTTCATTCTGTAGACTGAACGGAGGTCTGTCATCAAAGAGAGTTGCCATCAAGGACAACACCTGTATCATAGCGCCATACCTGAGCCAAAATGCCAACAATCTCCCCCTTTGGACTTGATGGCAACCTTCAGATCCTTAGAATCATTCTCCCCCTTTGTCATCAAGGGCAAAGGGCTATGCTCCCCCTGAGAACATGCTGATACCTCTGCTTGGTTGTGCTGAAACATGCTCCCCCTGACTGTAGGCAAGATCTGCAAAAGATGATCTTCAACAAGAACCAAGACTTATACACCATAAGGGACCTTTCTATCACCAAAAGACTCACTACATACATCCATACTCCCTACCAAGAGGGGACACATCAGAAACAATCAATTATATTACATCATTCATCCCAGGCATAGTGGGGAAACCAACATAGGCCGTTACATGACCTTGACACCATAAAAGAGATATCACAAGAGAGATACATGACATAGAGACAACAGATCTAGACCAAGACTTATGAAAGTCACCAACAGCATATGATAAGCATCTTTTTAGATCAGCAACCAGGATTTCTTTCTGAGCTCCTTTTCCTGAAATCAACAACCAAAACATCTGAATGCCAACAATGCTTTATGAGACTTTTAAGTTGCTCCCCCTGAGCCTGTGCCTGCTGCACCCCCTACAACTGTGCCTGAAGAATTCTGACATACCCATTGCTGTTCAGAACTCCAGAGTTTGCCCTTGCTGTTCAGAACTTCATATACGCGATTTCTCCTGCATGAAACTGCGTATGTACGCGGATATACTTTCTGCAACAAGCGTCCAACAGACACGCGACTTACCCCGCATAAATCGGCGTATATACGCGGATATCCCTTCCGTAACCTGCGTATACCAACTTTTCTGAAAACAAACTTCAACAGCAGGATGAAGCATCAACTACTCCCAGCTTTTGTCTGAGATATTCAAAAGTTTCCCTGGGCAGTGGTTTTGTGAGAATATCAGCAACTTGTTCCTTAGAAGGAACATACTCCAACTTGACCTTCTGCTCAAGCACTTGTTCCCGAAGAAAATGGTACTTGATTGGTATGTGCTTGGTCTTTGAGTGCATGACTGGATTCTTTGAAATGCTGATTGCACTTGTATTGTCACATAAGATAGAGACTGGTGGAGTGCAAGTGATTTGAAAGTCCTGCAAGGTCTGCATCATCCAAAGAAGTTGTGTGCAACAAGATGCTGCAGCCACATATTCTGCTTCAGCTGTAGATAAGGCAATCGAACTCTGTTTCTTGCTGAACCAAGATACTATTCTAGAACCCATGAAGAAAGCACCACCACTTGTGCTTTTCCTATCATCCACACTTCCAGCCCAATCTGCATCTGTGTAAGCATGAAGAGTGAGATCTGTATTTCTAGGATACCATAAGCCATAGTTTTGGGTCCCTTGAAGATATTTGAAGATTCTTTTGACTGCCTGAAGATGAGTTTCCTTTGGGTTGGCTTGAAATCTTCCAACCATTCCTACTGCATGTGTAATATCTGGTCGAGTACCTGTCAAATAAAGCAAACTCCCAATCATGGATCTATAAGTGGGTTGGTGAACTGCTGCTGATTCATCATTTGCACTGAGGCTGCATCCTGTAACCATGGGTGTACATACTGGTTTTGACTCTTCCATGCCATACTTCTTCAAGATTTGCTTGAAGTATTTGGTTTGAGATAAGAAGATACCTCCTTCATTTTGTTGGATTTGCAATCCAAGAAAATATGTCAATTCTCCAAGTAGTGACATTTCGAATTCTTTCTGCATAACCAAGGCAAAGTTTTGACTCATAGTCTCTTCATTGCTGCCAAAGATAATATCATCTACATAAACAATAAGAATTAGCAATTTGTTATTTTCAACTTTTATATAGAGATTGCTATCTGCTGATCCTTTTGAAAAGCCTTGTTGGTGAAGATATTTGTCCAACCGATAGTACCAAGCCCTTGGAGCTTGTTTGAGTCCATAGAGAGCCTTTTTCAATCTGCATACAAGGTTTGGATCATTCCCAAGAATGAAACCATCTGGCTGCTCAATATATACTTCTTCTTCTAAGTCTCCATTCAGAAAGGCCGATTTCACGTCCATTTGAAAAACCTTGAAGTTTTGAAAGCTTGAGAGAGCAAGGAACATTCGGATGGCTTCAAGTCTTGCCACAGGAGCAAAGGTCTCTTCAAAATCTATTCCTTCTTGCTGTGCATACCCTTTACAAACAAGTCTGGCCTTGTTTCTAATTACTTCTCCATTTTCATTTAATTTATTCTTGAAGACCCATTTTGTTCCTATCACATTCTTATCTTTTGGTCTAGGAACTAATTCCCAAGTGTTGTTCTTTTCGATTTGCTCAAGTTCTTCATCCATTGCTTTGACCCAACATTCATCTTTGCATGCCTCTTTCACATTTTGTGGTTCAGTGGAGGAGAGTAATGCCAAGTAGCTTGAAGCTTCTGCAAGTGTCCTTCTTGTTTGTACTCCTGCTTCTTTCTGCCCCACAATCTGAGTTTCTGGATGATTCTTTTGAACATATCTGGATGGAGTCTTCTCTTCTATTCTTGTCTGCTCCTCTGGTTCTTCTTGAGATTCTTCTTCTTCTTGAGGTTCTTCTTCTTCATCATTCCGCCTTTGAGAGTAGCCTTCATCTTCTTCAATGTCTTCATGATGAACTTGCCTAGGAATATATCCCTTCTCATCAACCACTACATCAATGCTGTCAACAATTTTGCCAAGTCTTTTATTGTAGCACTTGTATGCTTTTCTATGTGGAGAATAACCAAGAAGAATGCCCTCATCTGCTCTTGGTTCAAGTTTGCCAAGTTTCTCATCAGTATTCTTAATATAACATTTGCTCCCAAAGATTTTGAAGTGCTTCACGGAAGGAGTTTTACCACTCCAAAGCTCATGAGGTGTTTGAGTGCTGTTTACTCGGACATTTGTTTTGTTAAGAATAATAACAGCAGCATGTGCAGCTTCACCCCAGAAGGTTGCAGGAGTACCTGATTCATCGAGCATAGCACGAGCCATTTGTTGGATAGTTTTGTTCATTCTTTCCACAACCCCATTTTGCTGAGGAGTTCTAGCTGTAGAGAATTCTCTTCTTATCCCATGTTCATCGCAGAAATCGAAAAATTCATTTGAGGTGAACTCCCCACCTCTGTCAGATCTGAGGCACTTAATTTTGTGTCCTGATTCATTTTCAACCAATGCTTTGAAGGATTTGAATTTTTCGAATGCTTCATCTTTGTGCTTCATAAGCCCTAACCAAACAAACCTTGAGAAATCATCAATGAATAATATCAGATATTCTTCTCCTCGAGGTGTCCTTTTCCTAAATGGACCACATACATCTGTATGGACTAGCTCAAGAGGCAAGCTAGCTGATCCTTCCTTCTCTGGAAAGTTAGTTCTGGTTTGCTTTCCAAACTGACAAGATTTGCATATGGTGTTGTCTGGAATTTTGATATCTGGAAGATCGCGAACTGCCTGATATTTGCATGCTTTCCTTATTTGTGAGAAGCTTAGATGTCCCAACCTTCGATGCCATAACCAGTGCTCTTCATCCTTGCTAAGATAGCATTGTTGTTGTCCTTCTTCAAATATGTACAGATTATTTGGAGTTCTTTTGCCTTTGAGAACTGTTTTACCTGTATCAAGATCACGAACAAGACATCCATTCGATCTGAAAATAACCTCGGTTTTTTGATCACACATCTGGCTGACACTTAGTAGATTATGCTTCAATCCATCAACATACAAAACATTTCCAGCCTTGACCTTTTCTTTCAAAGGAGCAATACCTTTTCCTTTTATAGTTGCAGGAGTATCATTTCCAAAAGAAACTTTCTTTCCCTTTTCTAAAGTAGAATAAGATTCAAGTTTTTCTTTATCACCTGTCATATGTTTCGAACATCCACTGTCAATGTACCATAGATTTTCCTGTCCTTCTGCATAAAATGCTATCCCACATCTTTCTGTTTGAGGTTCCTTTATTCTCCATGTTTTGGTGCTTGTGGCTTGTTCCTTTTTCTCCTGAAACCTGCTCCTGCATTCAGAGTCTTCATGACCAAAATTATTGCAAATAGAACATTCAACTTCATTTTCAAGAACCGAAAAGTTGTTATATGTCCTTTTTGTAATCCCTGTCATACTTCTTTGTTTTTGAGCTTCCCTAGTCATGATTGTTTTATATGCAACACATTGAGCTGCTTTGTGACCAAAGTTATGGCAATAAAAGCATTGTCCATTGAAGAAGCTTCTGCGATTATTGAATCTACCAGCCAACTGATTGTAATTTCTATTTTCATTTATTCTTGAACCAAACTGAGAGGATTTTACCTGTGGCTGGTTGTAGCTTTTGTTCACCCTTAAGATGGATTGTCCCTGATAGTTTCTGTTTGTAATTCGTCCCTGCTTTACCTGATTATCTTCATTGTTCTTCTGCTCATTTCTTCTTGCTGCATCAAGATAACTTTTTGAGGTGGATGCTTGAGAGGTTTCTCCATTATAGCCCAAACCTGTCTTGTTTAGAGGAGACCGCTGCACATTGATAATCTCATCCAAAGTTTCAGATCCTTTGACAAACTTAAGATTAATAGCTTTTGTTTTCTCAATTTCTTTTCTGAGGCCAACAATTTCACCTTCTAGTTTTTCAAGATGTTTTTCCTTTTCATCAATTTGAAATTGCAAAGTATCAATGATTACATTCTTTTCTTCTATGCATCTCTTGAGTCTAGTAATTTCATTATAGAGATTATCCACATCTACAGCATCCTCATAATCATCATCTTCAAATGCCATTAACAGCTTATATTTATTACCTTGTTCATCTTCATCACTGTTTGATAAGCCATCACTATCTTCATGGGTGTAGTAGCTTTTCTTATTTGCATTTTGTTTCTTGTTCCATCTAGCAGGTTCTTTTCCTTTATCCTTATAAGGACATTTTGCAGCATAATGACCTACTCTTCCACAAGCAAAGCATTTGAAAGGTAGCTTACCTCTGAACCTTCCAGAACCCCTTTGAAGATTTCTGACAAAATTTGATTCTTCTTCCTCTTCTTCTGGAACATGGCTTGCTTCATAGTAATCTTCTTTTCCTGATGCCTTAAAAGCAGCTTCCCTTCTGTCTGATGGACCTCCCTTTCTCATTTCATAAGCAGTTAGAATTCCATGTAGCTGAGACATAGTGAGAACACGGAGATTTTCCTTTTCTTCTATTGCAGATACTTTAGATTCAAACTTGGGGGATAATGATCTTAGAATCTTTTGAACTACTATAGTCTCTTTTATTTCTTCACCCAAATTTTTCATACAATTAACAATCTCATCTACCCGAAGAAAATAATTAGCCACACTTTCATCATTATACATCTTGAGAGTCTCATATTGAATCCTGAGAGTTTGAAGTTTAGCTTGTTTTACCTGTTCATCTCCTTCATAGCTAGTGATCATTTTGTCCCATATCTCTTTTTCTGATTTGAAGTGCATGACCTTCATGAATTCTGTTTGGGATATACTTCCTAATAGAGTACTGACTGCTTTTGCATTTGTTTCATACTGCTTTTTCTCAGCTGGATCTGTGGGAGTAGCTGAAGGAAAAGCATAGCCTGTTTCTACAATGTTCCAAACTTCTGTACCAAGAGATTGAAGATATGCAGTAACTCTTACCTTCCAATAATTGAAATTTGTCCCATCAAAAATCGGTGGCCTGATTGATGCTTCTTTCTCGTAGTTGCTCATGATGAATGATCTACCTTCAAGCGATCAAGCTTCTCTGAAGGACCTGCTCTGATTCCAATTGTTGGAAATAATACTGAGAGGGGGGGGGGTGAATCAGTATTATCAGATCAATCAAACTTTTTCAATGCTCAGAAACATATACGTTACTTCAGTTAAGTGAACCAGTGTGTACACGCTACTGTGACTAAATAAAACAGCGTATAAGAAGAAAACTCATAATTTACTTAGCTTATTCTTCAGTTAAGTGCATCAGGACATTATTCACCACATTAATAGTAAACAGGTGCATTATAACAGAACAGATCAAAAGCCACACACATGAACACCAAGATATAAGGTGGAAACCCAATGTGGGTGAAAACCACCTGCTGCAAGTTGTCTCTATCTTTCTTTAATATGAAACTTCAGTTTACAATCTTTTTGTACTGGTGCAGCCTTATACCAGTACGCAGGCTACAACCTTCTCTCGTTCTCCAAACTTCCTTGGAAGGGAGCTCCAACCCCCTTTGTTCTTGTACTAGCCAAGATACTAGTACGTAGGTGCTGACCTACAATCTTCTTTCTTTCAGGTACCACTTTTCATACATTTTCAGACTGGATATTCCTGAAGCACAACATTACAATCTGAAGACCACAATTCATTCACCTTTCATAACAGATCATTGAAGCATAAAACAACCAAACTTTGAATCACTAAACCACTGAACCCTGTCAATCACCAGTTACCAGAACACAGAGCAGACTACAAAACTCTGCAAAAACAGTCAGACCCAACTGTAAACCCAAAATCAAGCTTCAAAAGATATACGCTACTTCAATGAGCAAAACCCGCGTGTACACGCGCTTTTACCGAAGCCAACCTGCGTACAGATCTAAAATTAAACTTTCTCAATTTGCAGCTGTACCAGACATCAGTTAGACCCAGAACATAACATTGCGACAGTATGCAGATCTAGAATTACGCATAATCAACCATATCATGATAGTGCATTTCAAACCATTAGATCCCGATCTATACTTAGATCTAGTCTTCCATCAACCGATGTGATCTCTCCTTGGCTTAGATCAAGCAACCCAGAACCTGCATATCAGATCTCTTTCTTTTCAGATATTCAAGCCTTTTCCAAAAGATGGTTTTGCCTAATGATCTTCTTCTCCTTATATAGCCTTAGGCCTTGCTCAATACCAAGAGCCAAAACCATAGAGATCCAAAACCATCAACTTCAAAACTAGAGATCTACACGACTGTCGAGGTACTTTGGTCCAAAGACATGGGCACAAGTACCGAGGACTAACTACCATGGACCAAAAGGAAACTTCCCGACATATACGCACTTTTCTGTTCATTCATCTGCGTGTATACGCGACTTATTATATAGCTCTCCTACGTATACGCGACTTACTATGCATATCACCAACGTGTATACGCAACTTGGACTTAATTAACCTGCGTATATGAGATATCTTCTTCATTCTGTAGACTGAACGGAGGTCTGTCATCAAAGAGAGTTGCCATCAAGGACAACACCTGTATCATAGCGCCATACCTGAGCCAAAATGCCAACATCTACAAGTATGTCAAGCTTCTCCTTCTCTTTTTGGTGAGGTATGGATTCAATTTTTGCCTTAGCAACCTTGAGTTTTGCCCTTGCATTCCTTTCTCTGTTGGCACAATGTTTTTCCATCTTCTTCTCAACTTTAGTTTGCTAATTAGCTTTGTCTAGGAGCTTCTCTAAATGCTAATTAAACTTATCAAGCTAATGCGCCCATTTCTCATTGATCAAGATGGAAAATTTCTCATTCCATGTGAACTCATTAGCAAGCTCAGCCTCCTTTTGTTTCTCTAGTTCTAGAGCTCTTTTCAGCCCTCTAGTTCTAGGTATTTTCTAGGTTATTGCTCTTCTTTAAGTTCACCATACCTATCATAGGCCTCATCAAGCAATGCCTTGGATTTCATTGCTTCCCTCTTTGCCTTGATGAGCGGAATCTCCATGACATCATGTTTGGCTTGAAGTTGCTCATTCTCCTGCTCTAATATGGGATGATGTATTTTGAGCTCTCTAGGTTGATCTGGAGCTCCTTGATGAGTGCATCCTTTTCTTTGATGAAAATTCTTGTGTTCTCACTGTCATCATGCTCACCTAGGTTAACCAAGTCAAAATCATGCTCTGTCTCATGGAGGTCCTCCTCGTCATGTTGAATTTATGTCTTTGTCATATTTTCGTTGCCCTTATGTACGTTCTTTGCTGATGAAGAAGGCAAGGCCCCTCCCACAATCTGTGGGGAAAACAACTGCCTATGGCCTCTCTGATAAGTTTGTGTCAAAGTGCCCAAATCAACCCCTTTAGGCTTGATGAAATCAACCTATTCAATCTTATACTGCTCTCTTATTTCATCTCTATTAGGTGAATGAATATGCTCATGAAATGGTGATGATGGAGGTGATGGTGGGGATGGCTAATCAGATGATGATGAATGATCTATGGGCTAATATGGAGGAATCGAGGTGGAAGAATGAGATGATGAAGGGACACTTTGGACATTCTGAATAGATGAATCAGTGAATATGGGATTGGCTATGAAGGTACTCCATGCAATGTTGAGCTCTTTGAGATGATAAAGGACTATGATTTTAATGAGGGAATGATGAAAGAGACTCTTCATTTGATGTTCATATTCTATTTTCTAGACAATATAGGTCATCTTATAATGCTCCGAAGAAGATAGTAGGGCATATTGAGAATTTTTACCCTAGTGAAATGCATTAAAAGCTATATGTGATAGGAATAAAGTCTAGAAAATCCACCTTCACATGAAAATTATTTCATGATAATTTTCATCATTGGAGCATATCTCTCTAGCAGGTGAGAAAAAGGAAAATAGCCCTTTATTTCATTTTGGTACCTTAGTTTTATGAAAGGATCATACTAGTGTCTCTCCAACTCACCTTATTTATACCATTTCTCCTCAACATCTAGGGTTCTAGTGGCAGCTGATATAATGCTCGTAGATAAAGTAAAAGTGACACCTGCTAAAGTGACTTGGCTGTCTTGGAGTTTTGATATGAAGAGTCTAGTCATAGGATGGTGTTGGACTGCCTGAATTTTCTCACAGAAATCATAACAACCTAGATATTTGAAGGATGTCCCAGCCATAGGAGATGCAAAGAGTTCCTTGAGATTTTTTGGCTTAAATCTGAGCATTCTACCTGCTTTGTGTGTTTTCTGGACCCATATTTCTTCTCCCTCTGTTTCTTCTTCCTCACTGTATGGTTTGTATTCCTCTTCTGCCATGGTCTTTTATTATCAAACCGTAGGGATGTATAAGGTTGTTGGAATGTGGTTTTTTGGGAGTAGGGAATGGGGAAGGGAAATATGAAGGAGATGGGTGAAGGGATGTATGTAATGGATGAGGATATGGGGTATTAATATGATAGATTTTTTGGGATCGGGAAATTGTTTGCAATGTAGGGGGTTTGGGAGGCCAGGTAGTTGTAGCACCTAGGACTTAGGTTTTTGGGACAAGGGTTAGAGAGTATTAGGATAAAAGGGTTTAGGGAAAGGGAGTGAAGGTGTAGGGGGTTTATGAAAGTGTAGGGGTGTTAAAATTTAGGAATTGAGAGTGCAAGGGTAGTTTTTTAGGGAGATATTAGGGTTTAGATGTGAAAATAACACCAAATCTTCAACAAACTTTCAAAAAACCATGAGAATTATTTTAGGAGGAAGAAACATGCTATATTTAGTTGTTACTTACTTGTGGGAGGTTAAATACAACTTTGGTGGAGCTGAGGAGGCGTTTCTAGCTTTCCTAGACAAACACGCAGTGCTTGTGGAAAGTGAGTAGCCCCTATGGAAGGTGCTCATCGCCTAAAGGGAATGCGTAGTGCCCGTGGCAGGTGAGCATTGCCTGAAGGGAACGCACAGCGCTCACTCTATTTTGTTGTTCACACAGAATTGTGAAAAATGGTCTCTTGGGGTTTGCTCGAGAAATGACAAGAGGCAAATTGAGTTGAGTTAGATGCTAGGAAGGCCTTTATACTTGAGTGAATTTTATTTTTAGTTTTAAAACCCACTTTCTAATATTTTACTTCTCCTTTTTTGAAATTTTTGCTAATTTCCCTTTACACTCATATTTTCTTCTTTGCAGGTTGATGATACTAGAGATTTGGCACTCTTTACCTCTGAATTTACTTGGTTGAAGTTGGAACTTAGAGTTGATTTAACAACTTATTAATAGTTACTTATTACATATAATGAACATAAAATTACATAAATTAGAAAAAATATTATATCTCTATTTTTTAGAATAAAATTACAATCTAAAAAAGAACTGATACTTGGAATGAAAATTAGAACTTGGGCAAGCATAGTTAGATGTTTTCCAATCCTCTTTGAATGAGAAAAGGATATTACTTTTCTCACTCTCATACTTTTTGATGGATTTATGCAGTGTAATGGATATTATTGGAACCTTGGAAACCCTAATGACGCAATGAACCCTTGAAAAACCCTAAATGACCTAATGAGACCTTGAAGGACAGAATTTCAAGATGACATGACTGATGTGATGGCATGATGTCATTAAATTTATGGACAATGGATACTTAGCAAGGTTGAAATGAGCCAGCAAGGGGTAAATTTCTAAAAGGTGTAAGGAAACCCTAATTCAACCTTCAGTGACCAAATTTTTGCATGACGACCTAGTGGAATGACAAAAATTTCAGAATGGGACACTAATGCGATATGAAAAGAGGACTTTTGATCACTGATGGTAGTATGCAAATACTGACTCTAACATCGGCCTTGTTGGGGATGATAGACCCTTGGAGGTGTCAAGAACACCATAGACCAAGTGCCTAACCATGTGGTCAATACGGTCACAAACGCAAACTGAAATGCATGACTAAATGCTGACAACTCAAATGACACAAACTGACTTGTGAAAAACTGATAGCTGACTGAAAAATGACCCAATTCTGACTTACTTAACTGACACAAGTACTTACAAAACTTATTAATGGTATTAAACCATTGAGATTTTAGGGCTTCAAATCCGGATGACAACCACCTGCTTACTGAAGAAATATGTACAATCATGTGAAGTGATCCTTCCAGTGTAACCAATCTAGCAGATGGCTACATACTGAAATTATGCTCTCACTTTCCTCGAGCTGGCAGAATGATGTACATGTAGGCAACACACAATAACAATTGAAACCAAGGCTTATGGTAACAAACAAGACAACATTCATCTTCTCCAATGCTTGAAAAAGACTATCGAAGGGATCTTGATAATCCCGAAGCACTACCTTGTCTTGAGATCTAGCAAAAAAAATCCAAGTAGTCCCTTCATTCTCATCTGAAAGAACAGTGGGTTGTTGATTGATAGGAAGGCATAGGGAAGTATAACCCTCTTCTATCTGAGTGTTGGCTATAAATTCCTTGATCATGAGAAATTCTGACTCGATTCCTGATATATTGTCTCTCTTAGGATCATACTCCTCAAATTCATAGTCTAAGTCATCCTTAAACTGAAAAAATTCTTCAAGATTATCAAACATGACAACCCTATCACCTTCATGAAAGAAAACAATATTTGTTATTTGATCTCCTTGTAGGAAATCATCATCATAAACTGGTTTACTCACAACAATTTCCTGTATAGTTTCATCAAATATGAACATTGGAAAATAAGATTGTCTTTCTTCATGCTGATCCATAAATCTAATTTCAAGACTATCCTCCTTTAAACCTAGATTTTCATTTTGAAAAGTGGAAGAAGTTTCACTAACACCTTCTTGACTATGTGAACACTGCAAACTTGCATTAGCTTGGGTCGTGACATGACTTTTTAGGAGTTGATCTATCTCATCTTCAGATAGAGGAGAAAGTACTTTTGTTTTCTTTTGCTAAAGTAGTAATTGCCTTCTTTCCCTCCTAAAGATTCACAAGGATGTTGAATATGGTCTTGTGTATCAAAGTGACTAGCTTCTTCAGATTGTTCTTGAAACTCAAAACTGAAATTTCTATCATTTACCACAGAGTCATCCAAAGAATATTTTTCACTTACTTGAACAAAGATTTCGTCTTGTTTTTCATAAAGGGATTGGATTACCTCCTTCTGAAAACTTTTTTTCTCATGGGATGAGAACAGTTGGGTCGATAACTTCATTTTATTCATTCAAGGTGATCTCAACAATAGAGCTCTCCTTCATGGGATCTGGAACAACATAATCTTCATCATCACAATTTGAATCTAGAACTGGAATAGCCAGCTTGATCTTATCACAATTTGAAATTGGAACTTGATTTTCATTCATACCATCTTCTGCTGCAAGAAGATCTGAAATAAGACCTTGTCTTCCATCATTTTCAATTGTACAAAGATTTTCAGTCTGCTACGAACTTTCCTGAGCATATTGACAAGTATCCTACAAGCTTTCTTTATGCTACTGAAATTGACTTTCATACAGAGCTTCCATGATCTCATCGTCCATGAATTCATCATCTCCATAAACATTCTCAAGATTTTCAATATAAGTATCAACATGTTTACAACAGTTGTAAACTAGTATTAATGATGGACAAGATTCTTTATACCTTTCAAAGAAAATGGTATGAAAATCCTTTAAACAATAAATACAAGCAGGAAGCAAACTTTCATACCAATATTGGGCTTCACCTTCCAGAGTGACCATGAATATCTTCATCAAGCAGTCTTCAGGCAAATAAATCTTTAATCTATGCACATCATAACCTTTCACATATTTGAACATAGTCAAATTTATTTGCCAATTTACCTTAGGTATTTTATTTTGGAAACCTAGAATGTGATCTCTTTTGAATGAAGCATACCTTCTTGCAACAGATCCCATATTGAAAGTTATTCAAGCTACTAAGCTTAATGTAGTGGAGTCACCATGAAGTGTTGATTTTCTAGATATTCCAGTCAATGGAGTCACTAGGTGAATGGTACAACCTTCATATGTGTCCAACTATTGTTCACCATCAACAATTGGATCTAAATCATTGTCGTTCTTTCCCAGGGAAGATAGAGCTTTCAACCCCGACAATGACGCCAATATTTTATCACTCCTCCAGATCTCCAAGGCTAAGGAAGAGTCCAACTGAGCTAACCACAGACCAACCTTTTGACTTGGTAGCTAGCCCTACTAGGCTAGAGAGGGCTCTCTCCAAAGGATCATAGGCAAGATGGCTGGATAGATTAGGGTTTTAGGCTAGGTATAAAGTGCAGGGGTTGTTTTGATTTGATGTTGGGTTACTGGATGAGGATTAGGTCAAAGAAACTAGGTCTTGCAGACATTTAAAGGGTCAGGGTAGGTAGAAAACCTAACACTTTAAGGTGATTTAGTGAGATGTTTAAGACTGGTGACGAGCTAAGAAGAGCATGAAACACATGAATTCTTCATAAACTGAAGAAATGATTACAAACTATGAAACTTTTCCCAAAACAGAGCATGGAAACTCATGTATTTTGTTCATCAACTTGAAAATTATCACAAAATAGACATGAAATGATTTCTAGAATAAACAACACATTCAGACATATGAGAAAATAGAACAAATAATGCCAAATATTCATACCACAAGTATCCCAAGGAAATAGCTGCAACTTTTCTATTAATACTGGGCAAAATCTGATACAATAGTGTCTCTGATCACTAGTACAACATCCAACTCTCTCCCACACTTGAAAAATGTGAAGAAAGGGAAGATATAGACATAAAAATAAACTCCTCCCAACCTCAAGCGTCAAATCCATGAGAGGAGGAGTAGTTACACCAAAATCTGAACTGATAGTTAGAGTGTAGGGTGGTCAAAGTGACTCATCCCTAATTACATTGAAACTGATTCATTTGACTTGATGAAGTCTATTTACCTAATGTATTTACCCCTAGGTAATAGTAAAAGACCATAATTACATTTACCATATCAATTACACCAGTAACAAGCTGATTCCCATAGGTGAAAATTGTTAAACACACATGGACAACAAGAGAATATGAAAGATAAAACATGCAATACATTTTTTTATTAACATGAGATATACATTTATAGTACAATACGTGACTCTTGGATTTCAGATCCCAAGGTCTCTTGGACTGCTTTGGTCTATTCGGCTTCCACACTAACCCATTTAGGATTAGGTGTCCAACATTCCCCCCCTTAATTCGAAGGGTTATGTATGAGTCCAAGAAGAGAGCTGTAATACAAAATGTGCAAAAAATGCATGGCAGCACTAGGCTGAATGTGCTCTATGAAATGTTGGTATAAAGGGCAGTGGTTTAAGGATGACCACCAACACTGGAACGCTTAGTGCAGTTCCCGGAACTCTTCCAAAACTGGCAAGAAACTGAAGTTTTCTGCTAGAGGAAGTGATCCTATTGTTTTAAAGAGGGAAACCTTCAACCATAAAAGGGAGGTCTCACCCCGCATAAAAGGTAAAACTTCAACCTGAAAGGGGAAGTCTCAACCTGTGATGGTTTAAGGATGACCAACAACTCTGGAATGCTTAATGCATTTCCTGGAACTCTTCCAAAACTGGCAAGAAGCTGGAGTCTTCTGCTAGAGGAAGTGTTCTCAATTGTGTTCCTGGAATGCTTCCAAAGCTGGCAAGAAGCTGAAGTCTTCTGCTAGAGGAAGTGTCCCAGATTGCCAACTGAAGGCATGTTCACGGGCATCTTTGTCTCTGGCTACAACTCTGAAACTGGTGTGGCAGGTTGTGGCTCAGGCTTGCTTGATGTGACTTTGAAGCTTGTAGATGACCATCATTTCCCCCCCTGTTAGATACAAGGTGAGAAGATGGAGAAAACTCAACTGCAAGACTGTTCAATATTCTGGAACAAGTTCTGACATGTGTTTGGAATATCTTCTTGGCTGTTGATGCCCATTGCCAAGAAGCGATCCATCCAAGATGAATCTTTGTTCTTGCAGGACGTTTGTTTCTGAAGCATCTGTGTGAAGAATGACTGGTTTTATCACAGTGCTTACATGGATGAAGATCAAAGATCTTTCAAATGGCCAACTCGGTCACAGTGTTGGCATTTCACGATCTGTTGTTGTTGTTGTTGTTGTTGTGGAGGAAGGGCAGAATCTGGAACAAAATGGAGGTGAACTGTCATGAGGAACAACTGAACAGTCATGAATGAATCCAGCACTCTGAAACTGAATGGGCTTGGCATAGTCTGGAATATGAAAGGACAAGTCCTTGTCATATCCAAGACCAGTTCTGTGCTTGTTGTGGACAAGCTGTTCCCAAGGTCTGATGATGGGCTTGGGAAGTGCAGACTGATTTTCTACATCTGCATGTACAATTGCTGCTTTATTGGATACTGAATCTGAATGAACTTGAACAATATTGACTTTTTGTTTATGGGAGTCTGCTTCATTGTTTTGAATAGAAACAGGTTCAGAATGACTCCTTCGTTTTAATTCTTCTTGCTATAGCTGTGTTTCAAGCTACAAAAAATCAATTTTCTCTTGTGCATATTGTAGACATGTCTGAATTTCTGAGAGAGAGCCTTTGCTGATTTGGAATGTTTCATGATTAGAGGAATGTATCAGAGTTTTTAAGAACTCTAATATTTCAGTAATTCGAGGCATATTCTTCATTGTCAAAATTACACCCCTTTAAAAGGCAGATTACAACTATGACCCAATGAGTAAAAGTAACACCCACTCACAATACAAAGACACAGAAAAATCCTTTGTAAATGTGCAGCAAATGAATCAAGGAACAGAAACTATAATGAGTTTTAAATACAGTTCCACAACTGGGGCAGCAGCAACTGCAAACTTGCTTGGATCCTTCAAATACTCCTTCACTTTCAAATCAGCATCAGCAACAATTTCCCAGAATCCAGGTTCTTTAAAATGGACTAGTAACATGCATCTCATAGAATAATAATCATCACATATATTCTGAGTATTTCCAGGTTTACTGGACAGTGAATATGTTGTTTTTCTTGTTAGTCAGGGTATCTTTTTACATGATATCATCAGAGTATCTTCCTATAAGATTATATTTCGACTTTGACATTTTAATGAGTGCACTCATTTGTTTGGCCATGACTATCTGCACTCTCTTTCTTAATATCAACTATATGTAAATTTTTGAAAAAATTTACCCAAATTCCAACAATTTTAACCGTTCCTTCACCTCGTTAGACATCTCCTTTAGAAATTCACTGTTAAAATAAATGAGTACGGTTACGCCTGGTTTAACCGAACTGACCAAATGAGAAAAGAAGAAACCAGAGAGTCCGCAAAAAAATAATGAGTACGCTTACGCCCAGGTAAACCAACCTGACAAAATGGGAAACGAAGAAACCAACCTATGGCCGGTTTGGAAATGCAATCGTTCTAGAAGTAGCCGAAGAAAATGCATACAGATTGAATACGGCCGGTTAGATGCGCTTGAAACGTGACCAAGTCAAAATCCAGTTAAATTCAGTGAACTGATAATGTATGTTGAGTCAACAACTCAGCGATACGTGGCCAGGTTTACAAAAAAAATCCCAACCAAAGTATTTCCAGAAAAGGCATTGATAGCTGGTTTGTACCCTATCTCATTGGGTTACCTAGACGAGCCGAGGCTTCTCTTTTCTGGGGGAGGAGCTCTTGATATCCGTTCCAGGTCAAATACATCATCAAAAGATTGGATTTCTTTCACCAGGCCGTGCGAGGTCGTCCTTTTCTAGAACAAATCTTTCTAGAATCACATTAATGGAAGGCGTTCTAGACATGGATAAGTGCTTTATCACCTCCCTGGATAACTCTTATGCTTGATCATCCAATGCGGCTTTGAGCATGGAAAATTGACTGTAATTAGCGTTTGCAATCACAAACAAACTCCCGTCGGACGGAGGAGATGAAATCAAGAATATTGCCGTCTGTTCTCTTCAGATCCGCAACGATATGGCCAGAAAATCCCGGTAATCTTCTGCATCATCTTCACAGGGAGGAGGATTCAAATCTGGCAACATTTTCCGCTCCTGTCGCTCCGGGCTTCTCCATTCCTTGTAAAGATTGAGATCAAAACCACTTTCCTGCAAGGGTTTCACATCAGACGGGAAATCTTCGCCAGAATT
The DNA here is from genome assembly GCA_031772625.1 of Pinus tabuliformis. Lineage (NCBI taxonomy): Eukaryota > Viridiplantae > Streptophyta > Pinopsida > Pinales > Pinaceae > Pinus > Pinus tabuliformis. Next base: position 1,680,639,675 of record CM062820.1, read on the forward strand.
AGCATCATTGTCCACTACTACAGACGACGACGAATCGCAGTCGCTGTGGCACGGAGCGGCATCGAACCCGAACTGCTGTACAGGATCGTTTGGCCAATCCCGCACTTCAGAAACCCTGCTTCGCCTGTATTTCTTATAGATATCGTTGCCAGTCCGCAAAGCGTCTTTAGCCCCTCTATTCCGATGAGTTCTAGTGCTAATTTCGACCAACTTTGTTCCCCTGCCGTTCAAATTGAAAGCTTTCTTCGAATCATCCTGATTTCTTGGACCGCTCGAAGACTCCACGGTGCTGCTATGGCTTGTACTCTGATCGTTGCAGGGAACGGCGAAATTTGTCTTCTTATTCTCATTCTCGACGAAAGAATTGATTCATTGGATCGTGCACCAGCCAGGCTGCAGAGGCGGATATCAAGGCTTCTTTGGCAAGCGAGGATTGTATCAGTCAAGATCTACGCATGTTTCACAACACGCAGGTTTCACAACTCAAGATGTACGCATGGAGACCGCGCACAAGGAATTCAACGAAGGCTTGGCTAGCAATCCTTCAACGGTAATACGCACCCTTTTAGTTTCCCTGAATAGCTAGAACAAGGCGGAATGGTCGCTGGGAATGGGTAAGCCTTGGCAGATTGGAGCCAACAAATTTGGAATATGGACAGACCAGTGTCAGACCAGCGTTATGAATAGATATGTTATGGCCACAGGCAACGCTGGTGCGCCAGAGAGCATTATGTCAGGACAGATGCGTTATGGCAGAGGCAACACATTATGTTAGGGAAACCGTTACACTCAAAGACACCAGAATTTGAGATGCCACATAGAATTAACAGACTTGGAATAGAGATGAGGATTCGGTATGCTGTGAAAAATGTCGTGGTATAAGTCAAGGCATAAATAACACTCACTAGAATAGGAGACAAATCTTCACAGCACCAAAATAGGAAACAGGTCTGGACAGCAAACAGGTCTGGACATACTACCACACAAATGGGTATAACGCATCCTGAGACAATGACACAGATATTACTAATAACCACAAAGCTTTCAATGGTTTAGACTGATAGGAACTTTCTCACGACTTGGCTCTGATACCATGTTAAACACACATGGAAAGCAAGAGAATATGAAAGATAAAACATGCAATACATTTTTTTATTAACATGAGATATACATTTATAGTACAATATGTGACTCTTGGGTTTCAGATCCCAAGGTCTCTTGGACTGCTTTGGTCTATTCGGCTTCCACACTAACCCATTTAGGATTAGGTGTACAACAAAAATAAAATGTGGAGAAGAACAGTGAAAAATTAGGCAAACTGTCAAGTGCACCATCTTTCTATCAAGTGCACCCTCACAGTGTCAAGTGCGCAGTGCCATCTTCAGAAATATTTTGACTGCCTTCTCGGTGTCCAAATTGAGCTCAAGATAGTTCATTGGAAAGCTTGTACTATCTAGTTTCCAAATATTCCTTTTTTTTTCAAATGGACCTGATTTGTCCCTCCAAAATTTCATTCCCCCAAGTATGGTCAAGTGTGAAGTGCCTAGCTGAAAAGGAGGGCAGAAACATGATTTTTTTGCTACTTTTTGCCCTTTTCACTTGCCAGTTTTGCAAACTAGGGCTAGAAAACATACATCTATGAAAACCATGTTTCTAGGAACATACATACTTGTAGAGGTTTATGTAGCTAGGCTTGGATTGAAGCCTCTACAAGTATGTCAAGCTTCTCCTTCTCTTTTTGGTGAGTTAGGACTTCAATTTTTGCCTTTGCAGACTTGAGCTTTTCCCTTGTATTCCTTTCCCTGTTGGCATAGTGTTTTGCCATCTTCTTCTGAATTTCATTTTGCTGATTAGCTTTGTCTAGGAGCTTCTCTAAATTCTTATTAACCTTATCAAGCTAATGCTCCCAGTTCTGATTGATCAAGATGTAAAATTTCTCATTCCATGTGAGCTCATTAGCAAGCTCAACCTCATTTTTTTCTCTAGTTCTAGAGCTCTTTTCAGCCCTCTAGTTCTATGTATTTTTCCAAGTTCTTGCTCTTCTTCAGGTTCACCATACTTGTCATAGGCCTCATCAAGTAATGCCTTGGCTTTCATTTCTTCCCTTTTTTCCTTGATGAGCGAATCTCCATGACATCATGTTTGGCTTGAAGCTACTCATTCTCCTACTCATAATATGAGATGATTTATTTTGACCTTTGTTAGCAACGAGTCCCCTGGGGGTCAATTTTTGGTGTTAAAAACCCAATTTTTGGGGCAGAAGGCCCAAAGTTTGTATAAAGAAATGTAAAGACTCCACATTTTGTGTTCACGGAGTGTGAAGATATCAAGAGTCAAAAAGGGTTTTCCTCCCTTAGTCTAGATAGGTGGTGTCGGTTTTAGAGATCCGCCCTTGGTCTACGGACCATGGGATTGTATAAAAAGGAGGTCTTAGAGGAGTCTAAGGAAGAAGCAAGTGAAGTAGAAGTGTTTGATGAGTCTGTGAAGAGATATGAGTGAGAGTATTAGTGTAGGAAGAGGCTCTACAGCGGAGTGCGCAGAGGCCTAGGGTAGAAGTCTACCACTGAGTGCGTGAACCCATGCAGCTGTGTGTGCAGGGCGAATAGAGTGTGTATTGAAAATATGAATCAGGAATAAGGAGAAGTATTCTGAAATTACTGTGTATTTTTCCTCTATGGATCGCATGTGATTATGTTATGTTAAGTTCTAGGTTTAGGTTATAATGCTAATTTTATGCGCGAATGTATATGTTTCTATTTGTTATATGAACACAACTAATGCTATATGTTTACGTGAAGATAATCTTAACTGCAAGGTAAATTTAGTGAAAACTTAAGATAATTTAGGAAATTATACAATAAGATAGTAGAAAAGGCGCGTAAGTACCTGAGACACTAGGTAGGGTTATGCGAAGGAAAATCGTATACCTTCACGAGGGTTCTAAGAGACGTAAGATAAAGTACATCAATAAGCCCTAAAGGCTTATTGATATACGTGAAGGAAGAAGCTAAGGTATAAAGTCGACATCATGACCATCTTAGGGTACAGAAACTTGGTTCTTGCATCCCCCCATACTACTTCGGGTAAGACTTCGGTCTGCGCTCTGCGGACTTATGCTGAAAGGGCCAGTAGTGCAGGGATTTGCTTGGCTGACTAACGCTGAACCTGGGTCAGGGCCCATCAAGCCAACAAATGGTTTCGTTCTCAGGACATGGATCTGCATAACGAGATGTGTCATATCGCATCATTGGAATCCAACTAAGAAGGAGATTGAATACTGGTTGGATAGGAAGATCCACGAATTCACGGTGCAAGAAAACAGGAATCCACGATTCACAAAGGAATAGTGCTTGGACAGATATTTGTACGCGGGAATTCATGAAATCTTTTTTTTTCTTTCCTGGTTGAATTATATGAGTGGATCGTGAAGTTGGTAGATGGCCAGGGATGGTGGAGGCTTGACAATCCAATTGTCTGGACCCCGGAGTTAGTGCGGAGATTGGAAGCCTCTGAAGATAAGATCATGCATTTCTCAATCACTGTCTCGACCGTATCATAGGAGGGTTTTTGATAGAATCTACAGTTGATACTTCGGTTAGCTATGGGGAAGTAGAACGCCGCTTCTTCAAAGGACTACGAGGTAAGTATTTGAAATCACTAAATACTTCGATTAAGATGCTCTTGTGTGAAAAGTAGGTCATGCGGTTACCTTGATATTTGGAGCTACGCAAAGTGGAAGGTCATTCAGGGATAGAAGAAGAAAGGGTCCTGAGTAAATCCCATTGATTGAACCTCCTTTGAGTGATGACGAAGGAGTAGGGCAAGTTTCTCCACAAAGTATTATTCAATTAATAAGACAAGGGTTCCTACAAATACCTACATTTCCTCCATCTTCTTCCCACCCATCCACATTGCCTCCATACTCACCTCCACCACTCACCCCATTTCCCACACCACCGCCACCTCCACCACTGTTCAATATGGAAAACTCTGTAAAGTTACCTATATTCAAGGGTGTAGGAAATGAATATCCAGACCAGTTTTTGTTAATCACAAAGGATGTATGGGAAGCTCAGGGTATCACGAATGATTAAATGAAGAAAGCAATGCTAGTTAGTGATTTGCAGGACCTTGCACTAAGATGGTACATTAAGTACAGTACTGACAACCCCACATCTGTGTTGGCAGATATCCACGCTACGATGAATAGGGAATTCAAGAGACCTAAGTCTCAAGTGCAATCAATTGTGGGATTCAAGGAGATCATGGTGAAGCCTAGGGAGATGCCTTGGAATTTGGATCAAAGATTGAAGTGTACAATCCATGAAGCCAACATGAACCTAACTGATGGACAACACCGTGAAGGGTTTGTGGCCTCACTCCTACCCCACCTAAGGGTTGTGCTATCACAGCAGAATATTGGGACCCAGGTAGAAGCTCTAGAAATCACGATGAGACTACATGAGACACCAATGCAAGATGCTAATCTGGGGGTCCAGTAGATTCATGTGCAGTTTTAGAACCTTTTCCTCAAAATGCAAAGTCTCAAGAAAGAAAGAACAGCTCAGTCGGAGGTGCGTGAAGAGGTTTGGTGCCTGAAATGCAAAGGTCAGGGGTATGACAAGGATCATTGTCTAGTCTTTGCAAACTATGTTGTAGCAGGGGGACCAATGTCTCTAAGGCTGGAGGCTGCAATAGGGCCAAGTGCAGGGCCTGCGCTATGGTGAGTTATATGCCACATAGCTAGGAAACATGCAACTGAAAATTGCAATTTGCTACAAAAATTCTTACAGACACCACAATAGCTCTTCTACAATTTCTGTCAATCAGTAGGTCATGATGAGCACAATTTCCATAGTTACAAATTAATGATGGACAAGACACCTGCATACAAGGTGCAGGAAGAAATGCGGCCTCTAAACCAAGGTGTCAGGGGAGCGCAAGGTGAATATTAGGGGCGTGGCTGAGGCCGAGGTGGATAAGGGCCTGGTAGAGGCCGAGGGCAGCTTATTTTTTACAATTATGGAGGACCAGGACACTACACGAGAGACTGTCCAAATCTGATGTGACTGTCATGCCGCAACTATACTGAGTTTTACCATGCAACTGAGTATTTCCCTATATTTTTGGCTAAGATTCACAAAACGGGGGTGCAACCTCTACAACCGATGCAGAACCTCTAGATGATGAGGGCTGGGCCTCGCGAGGAAGATCCTAAGATACACATTATGCTTTGGAGTGGAATGATGATTGGCAAGGATAAAGGGAAGCAACCTACAAAAGGTGAGTGGGTCCACAAAGCACCAGAAAAGGAGACAGGGTTTGATCTGGAGTGTGCAAAAGAAACCTTTGTGGAAGCAAAGAAAAGCTTCACTAAGGCCTTTACCTCAGGAAGTCAGGAGAAACCAGTTGAAAAAATGGATCATTTATGATTACCACATTTTTAGAGACCTACATGAAACTACTCCGCGATAGTAAGGCTGTGAAGGGACTGCAGGAGCTAATCAATCAGTTCACTGGCAAGGATGGCGCTACTGGTGAACCATGCGTAGTCATAAACCTTGGTAAGCATAAGGCAAGGACGGGATGTGAGATGAGACTCATCGTGGAGATAGGGGAATACGAAATGGACCAAGTTACCTTATATCTCGAGTCCAATGAGAATTTTTCAGCAAAACAAACATGGGAAAGAATGGGGAGACCTGTGCTTCAATGGTATTCGGTCCAGTTAAGGATGGCGGATCAACAAACAATTATCCCAATGGGGAGGCTGCAAGGGGTAAAAGTTGACATCGAAGGTGCACTCGCAGATTTTGAAGTAATAGAGATTTTGGATGATATCAATCCCTACCCTGCACTCCTTAAGATCGATTGGGCCACTGACATGAATGGGGTAATCAACCTGAAGAAGCGCAAGATGATACTTGAAAAGAAATTGCTCTGCGTAGTGGTGCCATTGGATCCTGTAGAATGACCACACTATACAGAACCGGTTCGTGATTATGAAATTGATGATGATTTGGATGATATCTACAAGATAACACTGTGAGACTAGGGTTGGGTACTCCGACAGAAGAGGGATGTATTGCATGGGACCCAAGAGATACTGCACGTT